>CM029272.1:16354875-17046814 GCA_016920895.1 Vaccinium myrtillus | reverse complement strand
ATCAAGAATATGACAATCATTCTTAAAAATCTAACTTCATAGTGAGAATCACACATCTGGCTAATACTAATTAAATTTGCTTTTAGCCCTTCAACATAAAGAACATTTTCTAAAAAGTAATACACTGGGGCTTGAATGGATCCTCTACCTACTACTTTTGATTTCTTGCCATCTCCAAAAGTAACAAAGCCTCCATCATATTTTTCAAGATTTGTGAACAAGGATTTTTCTCCGGACATGTGTCTAGAACATCCACTATCTAGATACCACATATGCGTGTTACGAGCTTTAAAAGGTGTGAACAACCATACCACGCAGATTATCCTTCCTAATCCAAACATGCCTAGTTTTATGACTATTAGTATTTATTTGGACCTCGGGCACATGATTCATATTGCTTGACATAGTTATGAAAATTCTTTTTGGAATTATATCTAACTTGATGAGTACCAAAATACGCAGGATAACCATATAATTGAAAACAATTTGGACGTATGTGCCCCTTCACACATAATAATGAGATAGGAATAAATTTTTTGATAGTAGTTTTCTGAGTATGCATATTCATCTTATCAAAAACATTTGGGGTGACATGATTCAAAATGATTTTTGTCTTTGCTTCCCCCTTTTTATTTAGAAAAGTTGTAGGCTTCTCCAAATTTTTCGCAGAAATCTCCTTTCGCTTGGTGTGAGTGTCCATACCTATCGTTTTTTATCCATCAAGTTGGAAGAAGTAGCATGAAATCCAAGACCTGTTCTATCATTAGAAGGTCTTTGACTTTCAAGAATCTCATCTAGAACTCTTGAACCTGCATTAAGCCGCTCAAGAACACCATTAGCATTTTTCAAATCATTCGTTAACTTATTTATCTCATCTCCATTTATCATATCTAGACGCTCGAGATCTTTAACTTTTTCACGAAGATGATCCACTTCCTTTTTAAGTTGATTTCTCTCTTGAGTAACATAATCCAAGGACTCTGATAATTCTCTTGCTGAAGCTAAAGCTTTAACCAAACCAGATTCAGCAACTTCGCTTTTGCTAACCAATTTTGAGTTTTGCTTCGTGATTTTCAAGCTCTCTTCAAACAATTTATCATAGGCCTCTTTTAAATCATCAAAATCCACTATCTCCTCTATATTCTCATCATCTACAGAATGATCACTTTTTGACTTTAAAACTAATTTTTCTTGATGTCTAGAAGTGAAAGCCAAAAAATTCTTTTCATTACTAGTGTCATCATCCTCACTACGATTTTTTTCTTCTTAGGTGTCATCATCCCAAGTTTTTACATTGTAAACTTTTTGCTTCGTTTTCTTATTAGCACGGTCTTGCGCAAGGTGTCCGTAACCATGACACTCATAACACTTAGGCCCCGAAGGAGGCCCCTTTACTCCTTTCCGTTCTCTAAAATTAGTGTATTCAACTTTACCCTTATTCTTTTTGACAACATTCTCATTCTCCGTAGGCTTTTTCTTAAAAAAACGTTTAAAGTTTTTAGTGAACAAAGCAATGGCCTCCATGTCGTACATGTCATCACTATCAGACTCATTACCTTCATTACGAGCACTTGAGAAAGCAATATTTTTTTCAACCGTTTTAGAGACTAATTTTGAGGATTGCTTATCATTTTTAAAATGAGTGATTTCATAATCCTGAAACAAACCTACAATCTCTTGACAGAGACATTTGGGAAGTTTTTCTTACTTTCAAGAATATCGACTTTGGTTTGAAATCGCTGAGGTAAAGATCTTAAAATTTTCTTAACAACTCGAAAGTTAGAGATAGGCTCACCGAGAGTATAACTTGTGTTGACTATATGATTCAGTTTTGCATAGAACTCATCAAAAGCCTCGTCCTCCTTCATGTGTAACATCTCAAATTCGTGGTTACTCGCCATTTGCAATTTTCCTTGCTTCACCGTATTAGTCCCCTCATGTGTGGTAACAAGGATATCCCAAGCTTCCTTTGCAATTTTGCATGTTGAGATACGATGAAATTCCTTCGTGTCTACGTAAGTAAATAGAACATTCAGTGCTCGGCTATTTGCAGCACGTATTGCTTTCTCAGCTTGCGTGTAATCTGCACTTTCCTTCGGAACAGCTTTTTCTTCAACAGTTACGGTTGGAGGCGTGTATTTTACCTCGCAAGCACTCCAAACATCTTCGTCAATGGCCTTCAAGTATGCTTCCATCTTGGCTTTCCAATGATCGAAGTTTGTCCGATCTAGTACCGGGGGGCGGTTTGAACTCAATTCCATTGCAGTAGATAACCAACGGATCCGCTTAGAAACGAAGTTTCAATTTATAGCGCCAAAGCTCTGATACCAAATGAAATTTCTATACTACTGCAAAGATTAATGTTAGTCCAAACAAAGATAATCGATCACACACAGATATGAGTAAACGCACGACACAAGAAATTTACGTGGAAACCCTAAATGGGAAAAAACCACGGGAAGGAATCATGCACTAAAAATATTGTACGATTACAAGTATTCTTATCACCTGACCGTGTATCCTCACCACGAGTCCTAAGAACTACCTGCCGAATCCACGCACATCGTACCCTTGCATGATCACCGATTCTTGAATCCTCAAGCCTTCCAGAAATACCTCTCGAACTCCACGAAAGGGTTTTAACTCAACAATCAAAGTCAATAGAATGAACCTCTTGAAGTTGAATGGTTAGTACGTGGATTTCATGATCCTCCAAAGCTCTTCAAGATGCAAAAAATCACTCTGCCTATCGAAATCTTTTTGAGAGTAAAAGTTCACCTTAGGAAATATTAGCTTCACTCAATATATACACAGATCCCGAGAGCCTTCGTTTTTTTAAGGAAACAAGAGAAACAGCTACTTATGCTCGAGCAACATCAGAATCCGCTCGAGCAGACAGT
Source organism: Vaccinium myrtillus (assembly GCA_016920895.1). NCBI lineage: Eukaryota > Viridiplantae > Streptophyta > Magnoliopsida > Ericales > Ericaceae > Vaccinium > Vaccinium myrtillus. The sequence continues at coordinate 17,043,914 of CM029272.1, read as the reverse complement.
CGCCCATATTCTACTGCATCTCTTATGATTTCTTTCCAATTTGACACATTCCTTTTCGACTTTTCAAAGATAGCAATCTAGCCATATTTTGCGAAAATAAATCTTCACCAACTCTTCAATCTTGAAATCTTCAAGAAACAAAATTTTCACAAATTGCTCAATGTTCTCAAAACTACCTTATACGACTACCGCACTCAAAAAGCAATACAAATAAAGATGATTCCTTGCCTTACCTATACAGACACTCTAGAATAAATGGAAAATAAAAAAGAAAAAAAGAAATCCCGAAAAATGAGTGTTTTGGTCATTTAATGTGCCAACCAAAAACGATGATAGACAAACAAGAAATTAAGAACAATTTTTATTCGAGAGCACTTAATGAATTTTCAATTTATCATTGAAAAAGATATTAATTTTTCAATTTATCAAAACAGTTCCATAGAAACTCGAATGACTAGATTTAGTCATGAAATAATCTTCTAACCAAAATTCCTTTCATATTTCGATGCCCTCCGATTTGGATTTCTGGCTCCATCACTATAAATAGTAGTTCTGAGCAATAAAATAGACTTGATTATAGGTGTGAAAAAAAATAAAAATACTGTACTATATATATACGCTAGGAAAGAACGTGATGAGCCCCATACGCATCTTCATTTCACACATAAAATTTTTGCAAGTAGAACTAGTATACCAGCCTGTATTGTATGCGATTATATTAAAATTTGGTCAAAGGATGGAATACTCATAAAGTTGATCTTTGGTAATAAACCAACTTGTTCCACTAACCTAGTTTTCTTTCTTTTTTTTTTTGGCTTTTTGAGGAGTTTTTTTTTTAAGGTTAGTAAAATTTGTTGACTTTTATTAGAGTTTTTTTTGTTAACGGAATGGAGTAGTTTTTAGATTAAAAATAAGCTGGGTTTTTCATAGTGTAACAACCCATAATTGAGGCTATTGTAACTTTTTAAAATTAGAACTTGAGAGATTGGGAAAATGATATGAGTACACCACATGTGCACCCCAAATGCACACTCCCCTGAGGTGGTAAATGAGGAGAAGCCCAATGTGGAGCTCACCCAAAAATGGCTCTCTCCTTATTTGCCACCTCAGGGTAGTGTGTATTTGTGGTACACATGTAGTGTACCCATAGCATTGTTGGAGAGATTGTGGTTGATTGAATTGCGTTGGTCCGCCCTATGCCAAAATGTTGCAAAATTTCATGGGAATGTCTCAGCTCCTAGAGGTCAGTGCCATGTTACACATTTTTTTACTAATACTACAATTAGATAACTTGTAAATTAAGGTATCAAATTTGGAACGGTTTTGCCATCAGGTGCCCATAGGGCTCACCTTAAGAAATACTACTAAAGTGTAGAAGTAGTTTTTTGGTTGTCTTTATTAAATTTTTTTTTTTTTTGCATTTGTTAGTTTCACGTCAAGTTTTTGTGATTTATGGATTCGTCTCGATAAGACGAATCCAATAAGTATAAATTTATGGTCAAAACTAATATTTTTTTGAATAAAGCCGAAAATAAACCAGTTTATTGGTTTAATTTTGGCTTTATTCAAAAAAAATTTAGTTTATAATTTTTACTGGCTTTATTCAAAAAAAAAATTAGTGTTTTTTTAAAACTCTTGTAGTTTAATTTTATAATGTATTTTTGGCAATTGATCTTATTTGATAGATCTCGAATCCATTAAACAAACTTTTAAAAACTTTGAAAACATTACCAAAAAAAACTAACTAATTTTTTGAAAATGCAAATTTTTTTTTTTTTAGTAAAGACAACGAAAAAATCAAAACTGAAACTAACAAATTTTTTTTTTTTGCCAAAAAGCCCTTTTTTGCCAAAGGAGCCCTAATAATGAAATAAACTCACCAATCAAACCAACGCACCACGTGCCTTTTCTTGCGTCTGGATTGCATCGATCCTAGATTCAAAACAACCATTGCTGTTTTGCACCTATTCACAATTACAAATGTGACGCATATGTTTATTTGACATTCTTATTTACCCACTTTCTCTCTTCTCCTACTGAAACAATAATGGAACCAAAAAAAAAAAAAATGCCCACCCTCACTGGTCCCTAGGCAGGAAACCCAAAGCCCCTAAACTACGGTGTGTATTTTTCAATTAATGGTATATTAAAGTCATAATCTACAACCAAAAAAAAAAAGCTAAAATTTATAGTTTAGTCTCAAGGTGTTGTTGCAGTAGTTAATCGATTTGTTTTGGTAAGGTTACTAACCTAAGTCTTCAGGTCGAAGAGTCGATTCGCCTCGATAGCAATTTATCCTTTATACCACCTCACTCACGCAAATGCATGGTAAGATTTGTACAATTAGACATGTGATTGGACGCTAAAAAATGCTCCTGGGGCTGATTTTAGCATTTTTCAAACACGGTAAATGGTAAGGATACCGAGGGAAAGCAGATAAGTTGGAATCAAGTATAGATGTTTGCTTTTTTGTGGGGTCCCCAAAAAGAATGAAAGTTGGTCTATTTTATAGTTCTAAGGATTAGAAGGTCATTGTTAGCACCAATACTCGATACTCAGAGGACGACTGTGTCATAGATCACAAGCCTAGTAGTAAGATTGTTCTAGAAGAATTGAGAAGAAATAGACTGGCGTAGACTTCTTCAACACCAATAGTACAAGAGGTTACACCACAAGAAATTATTGTTAACATAGTAGTACCTCATTGTAGTGGGAAGGTTATTGTTCCACCCAGTCGGTATACGTCGTTGGGAGAATCTTGTAATATGATCATTGAAGAACAACATGCCGAAACCCTACAACTACAACGAGACACTACAAGATAAAGATGCAAAACTTTGGCAAAAGATCAAGAGCACAAAGTGTGCAAGCTTTAGAAATCCATTTGTGACTTAAGCAAGCATCTAGGTCTTGTAACATCTGTTTTGATTAAGTAATCAAGTCTTTCGGTTTTGATCAATGTCTGAATGAGTCATGTGTGCAAAAGAAGTGCAACGGAAATGTGGGGGTGTTTCTAGTGCTCTATGTGAATGATATCTTGCACATCGAACAATGTGGGAGTATTGTCTTCGGTAAAGGTGTGGTTATCCAGCCAAATCGATATGAAGGTCTTGGGAGAAGTTGGTCACATCCTTGGTATTAAACTTATGCAAGATCGTAGGCAAAGGCTATTGGGCTTATCTCAAGGTTCCCATATCGATGCGATCCTTGCTTGTTTTAGCATGCATGATTCCAACAAATGATTCTTTCCTTTCAGACATGGAATCAATCTATCTAAGAATCAATCTTGAAAGCCACCTGAAGATATGGAGAAAATGAAAGACAGTTCCTTATGCTTCAGTAGAAGAAGCCTCATGTATGCTTTGTGTACTAGACTGATATTTGCTTTGCCGTAGGCATGGTTACTGGATTTCAGTCTAATCCTAGATAAGAGCATTGGACTACTATAAAACATATACTCAAGTATTTGAAAAGAACTAGGGATTATATGTTAATTTAGTAGCCAGACAGTATGGTACCTTCTATGTATATAGACTCAGACCTTATGTCAGATAAGGATTCCAGAAAGTCGACCTCGAGATATGTGTTTACCCTAGAAAGTGGAGCCATGAATTAGAGGAGTATCAAGCAATTGTGTATTGCTGATTCCACCATGGAAGCCGAGTATTCATAAAACTTTTCATGTTCTTCTTGACAAAAATCAGCAATTTCTCTTCTCAACTCATTTGTTTTGGACATTGGAAAAAAATTTGAGAGGAATTTTTTTACAAGAATTTCCCGCGAAGTGATTGTCCCAAAGGGTAAAGACTTTAACCATCCCTTAGCTTTATCCTTCAGAGAAAAAGGTAAAAGTCGTAGCCCAAATGACTCATCAGAAAAATTTTGGAATTTAAATGTAGAGCATATGTTGAGAAAATCTTTGACATGCATGTAAGGATCCTCATTTTCCATACCTCGAAATGTGGGCAACAATTGAAAATTTTGTGGTTTTATTTCAAAATGTGTTGCATTGGTGGTGGGTAGCACTATGCAGGATGGTAGGTTAGTGGTAATTGGAGCAAATAAATTTTTAAGAGTTTTATTGTTTTCAACCATGTCTCCCATTTTTAATCGATTATATTACACTCTTTGATTTTTTAACCCACGTCTAAAGGTTCTCAATTTCCGGATCAATAGTGTGGATGCCCCTCAAAAGGTACCATCGATTCGGAGTCGCCACCCGGATTTTAGCGGATTGTCCCCGAGGAACCGAACACGATTGACTCGTGCCTCATCTTCTGGATAAGGATTAGATACTGGCCCGTCATCACCATACTATCTTAGGTTCGGGAGCTCAGTTACGAGAGGGGAAGGGTTTTACGGCACCCCTCTCGCCCGGTTCGAAGACCGGTCTCTACTAGGCTTTTGTGGGATCATATGAAATGAATGCAACTCAACATTGAACAAATAATGGGGAATGGGGGGTGGGAACCACATAACGATGATAAACACGTCAAAGAACTACGGTGTATGCATGTGCATCATGTACTACATGAGAGATGAAGATGATATACAAATGCAAGCTAATAGGAACACAAAGCAGCCAGCAACAGTGTTAGTATATGATTTATCGGTAATGAAATGACTCAAAATGATACTATGAGCTACTGTGAAACAAAGCCAATCTGATCCACTGATAGAGGTTTGACCGCACAAAGAGGGATTGAGCTCCTGCTCACCCACACATGCTTGTGATGCTTTTGACTTTCTGGAAACTTGCTTGATATATTATAAACTGCTTGAAAATAATGTTTTGATGCCTTAACAGGATGAGATGATCATGCAAACATGGGTTTGAGCTCATTGATGAACCAAACAAGGTAACAGAGATAAAATGAGTATGGATAAAGCACGGGATGACTCCCAGAATATACAGAACACAGTATGAGGGACAAAATGTTGAAAACTTTTGATTTCCAGGAGAACAGTTTGAGCGCTCAAGGTATGGGTATGAGCGCTCAAACCACTTTCATGGTTCATGTGTTCTAGTACCTTCCTGTCCTTGTTTGATCATCAATAAGCTCATAATAGTACACAATGATTATAACATGCTTGATGATCCAGAAATGTTGACAAAATAAGCTAAAAATGCTTGCATGAGAGAGAAATAAGTATTGAATCGCACATAAGCACGATTGGAGTAAGAGAAAGACAGAGAATCAGATTGAAGTAGCTTCACAACAACACACACACATTGTAATAAACTCAAAACAAGATACAAAGCTGGAATATTGAAGAAACAAAGATGAAACAGAATAGAGTTTGAGCGCTCAAAGGCTATGGTTTGAGCGCTCAAACCCCACTCAAGGGATATGAACTCCTGTAAGTTTCTGACCATTCTTGGGTGCTTTTTTAACTTAAACTTTCTGATCATTGCTAGACAAAGCATGATACACCTGTTGATTTCATAGAACATGGCCATTCATGGCTTGATGATGATAAAACATCATTCTTATAGCTTTTGGGTTCATTGATCAATGATCAACATCAAAATAAACTGATTTAAAAGGAGATGAACCAACAAACAACCATAATGATGATGGTACCAACGTAAGATATGATCAGAAGCTACAAAGACATAAAAAAAGGGGAGGTCAACAGTTTGAGCGCTCAAAGTACTTGCATTGAGCGCTCAAACCATTGCAAGCTGTGATTTTTGAAAGTTATTCTTCTGAACATTTAAGACCTTGTGAGCTCATTAGAGGTATAGAGGACCACCATAAGCTCACTGGTCTCCCTCAGGATGACCAACCCATAGTTTTTCACATGGTTTTCCTACCTTTTCACTATGATCAAGGCTTGAACTTGATGTTTTTGGGAGTGAATGGATGGTGGCTTAGATTATTGGCAGTATGGAGGTCGTTTTGGACAGTAGAATGGTAATGTAGGTCTGATTGAGTGGTATTTGGGTGGATGAAGGTGTATTTTAGTGAGAGAAGATGATGAACAAGTGGGTTTTGTGGGTGTAGAGCAATGGAGCTTCAATTGATGGACGAAAATGATGAAGAAGTGTTGGAAATGGCGTTTTAGAGAGAGAGTGGGGAGTTGATCAGAGTGTAACCTCTGTAATGGAGGTAGTGGAGTGGTTTATATAGAGAAAAATGGGAGGGAAAGATGATTTTAAAGTGTAAAGGGGTAATTAGGCTCAATAGGGGGCGTTTTAGGGCCTAGTATATGTATACGAGCGGCAATACAGTGGCCATACGCTCCCCATGCAGCAGAATATCATGATTAGATTCTTTGCCAAAAACAAACTGCTCAGAGTTTGAGCACTCAAACTAGGGTTTGAGCGCTCAATGTGCTTGAAGCATAGCAGTTGATTTTGAGTTGTTTTGGTATTTTGAGGGGTATTTTGGTCTTTTAGGCTGGTTAGGGTTGTGTGGGAAGGATTTAAGGTGATTTGGGGTAATTTAGGTAAGTTCAAGCCTTGATCCGAGCTTCGAGGTATGCACAGGTGGTCTTCCTCATCATCGAGAGTGCTCAATAAGTATCTCGGGTCCAAATCGGGTGTCTACAAATAGGTATTAATTCTAATTTTTTCGAATGACTACCAAACATAAACCAACATAATAATTGGTACTCCTTTCAAGAATCTAAATAAAACTAAAATAAACGAATGAGAAAAAGAAAATGTGCACATGACAGTAGCTGAAGTATAACACTTTTTTTTTTCAGATAATTGTCCAAAAGGACAAATTTGGAGCTTTAAAGGATGTTTAGTCCATCTTAACTTATTTCAAGGCCTCCAATACATTGATAGAAAATTTTTAAGGGCTCAACGACAATACTAGACAAAAATGCCCTCAATGAAGCTAACACCCGTTATGCAGTTAAGCGCAGAGAAAAGGAATGTAAATATTGCAACATCCGAGATATCATTTGGTAAGTGGTAACTATAGTACTCGTTATCCTTGTACTGTTCTACATATGCCATGTGGAAATTACTGTATACTGTACCCGACATTAGTTGATGGCGTCATCTCTCTCTCTCTCTCTCTCTCTCTCTCTCTCTCTCTCTCTCTCTCTCTCTCTCATGCATCATTAATTGATGGCGTGGGACAAATTTAATTTCATTCTCTTCAACTTTGGGGTTCAATTTCAGGGGGTTTAGGCTATTTGGGGTAGGGTATAATGGGTTTCGATATTTGGAGTTTAGGCACTTAGGGTGCACTTTCCAATTATAGGGTTTTAGTGGTTTATGAACTTTCATAGGGTACCCCAAGGTATTAGGCACTTTCATAGGGTACGCTAGGATTTTAGGCACTTTTATACGGTGCCCTAGGGTTTAGGTTTAAGATGCACTTTCCGATTATAGGATTTTAGTGGTTTAGGCATTTTCATAGGGTACCCTAGGATTTTAGGCACTCTCATAGGGTACCCTAGGGTTTAGGTTTAGGCACTTTCATTAGATTTGAGGGTTTTGGCACTTTCATAGGGTTTGGGCACTGTCATGGGCTAGTGGGGACATTTTTGGAATGAGTAGGTGATTTGTCCTCTTGGCATTAAGGAATTAGTTTGTGTCCTATTTCCATGATTGACTCCTATACTATGTCCTTGTCGAAGGAAGACCTTTTTTTTATCAGTAGGCTTTACAGTAAATGACTTGCCGTTCAAAAGGAAACTTGGCTGATCAAAACCAATAAAGTAATAGTGCAGTAATTGAAACGCAGACCGGCAGACCTGCTATGGCTACGGTTGGGACAGAAGACACTCAAATAGTTAGTTTAAAAATAAAAAAAACAAAGTACTACTATAATTAGATTCACCGAAATCAAAATGCAAGTTATGGTGTAAGACTTCTCTCTCTCTCTCCTTTTTAAGTGAACAAAAACTAACAATAATATATACTAGTTAGAGTTATACCTAGAAAAATCTTAATAAATTAACTAAATAAGAAACAATGCATTGAACACTTAAAATATTTTTGATAAGACCCGAGTACCAAACAAATAACAACCAACCGGAAGATGCAAGCATTTGAATAGAAAAGTAATGAATAGTCTAATTTTATTTGTTTATCTTTTACTATTTTATTAGGTAACGAAACAGAAAAGGAAACACCTAACTATAACTAGTAGAAGGGAAAAATAAATTCAAATATCTAGACTTCTAAAAAAAAAAATTTTAAGTCCCCGACAACGGCGCTAAAAACTTGTTGTGAAATTTTATTGTATCATTTACGTTGTCCTTTTCTACCATTGCTTTAAAGTGACTCGAATTTATTCCCTTGTACGCATTTTCGAAATCTGGAAAGTCTTCTTCAACCTTGTCCCTATGTATGTCTAAACATTCTCACTAGAATACACCGGGTATATGTCCAATGGGAAATCCCAATACCCTTGCAAAATCTTCCTCGGTGACTCAGCAACTTAAGCCATTCCTAAATTGTAGGGTTCGGTTCTTTGGATTAAACCTTTCAGCTAACTTCATCACAAATTCTCTATGAAGAAATGGACAACTAAGACCGGGGAGAGTTTGAAATGGATTTCGCTTTATCAATGCATCCCTTTTGTCTTCCAAAAATTTTACATTCAATTCGACAAGTTGTTTGGTGAACATCGAGTCCTAATTGAACTCTACATGTAAGAAAATAAATGGTTAATTATTTCGCCAAATACGTGATACATGGTAACAAAGGAAGTAGAAAACATGGTGAATCATCAATTTGAAGTGGCACCTGGACCGATTTAGTCTTGCTCTTCAACTTCTCCGGAATAGGTTGAAGTTTAGCACGCGCGTCCTTGGCCTTTGCATCATATATCTCTTTCCAATTTGGTTCTTCATCTTGCCACCATTCCCAAGCCCGTAACATCAACTATTATGCAAATTAATCAACTACTATCAAATATTGAAATAATCAAAATTTAATTAAATTGTACTAAATATGATAACATACCACTGCATTGGTGACATAACTAGGATATAGTTTTTTCCCAAGGCCTTCCTTAAGACCGTATGATACATCCTTGTTGCATTTAACAAACTGTTATGGATTAACACTATACAATTATGAAAATTACAATCAAGGAAATCAATTCACATGCAATCACAATCGGAATCAACATATGTGAGGTAAAATAAATTAAAACTCACATAAAGAGATTATAACCATTTCCCAGACGACGCCGCTTTTGTGGAGGCTGTTCGAGTTCAACCCCTAAGGGATTCGATATTTCCCTCTCTCTTCTTCGACCTTGGTCCTTACTCAATGGCATGTTCCTACAAGGAATTGAAAACACAATCTTAATAAATTGTATGTTCCCAAAAATTCAATGGAATACCATAAAATAAGTCAAACTGTTGTCCCCTAACAATTTTGGTCACATAATATAAAAATCAAATAAAGATCAAAGATAAGCAGCTACAGTAGAAATGCAACTTGCAATGTCACACCAAAACTTGAGTGAATATTTTATCTAATCTAGAAGATAGAACATTGATTAAACTCAACTTCTTCCCAATGCAACTTAAACAATGAACAACTCAACAATCAAGTTCTTAAAAGATGACTTCTATACCTCGTATTAAGTTTGAGTTTGACTGCAGAACTCCAAGTCAGTAAAAGGACAAATTAGGTACTTGGTATATGGCATGGAGAATGCTGTTATGAATTTGCCACGAAACCAGGAAGAGATGGTCTGGCTGATTGACTTCAATGGTTGCAGATTGGCAAATTTCTCAGTCAAGGCTACACGGGAAACAGCTCATGTTTTGCAAGAACATTATCCTGAGAGGCTGGGTGTTGCAATATTATATAACCCACCCAAGTTCTTTGAACCATTCTGAAAGGTACACCCCTATTGGCTTTTTCTTTTTGTATTTTATCGTTTTGCTATATGATCTTTTGATATATGATATCAATGGAATACCATAAAATGTTAACAATTTTGGTCAATATAAAAATCTAGTGCAACATGGACTAGATGAAAATACAAATACAAATGGACTTTGAATGAAGATTTTATCTAATCTAGAAACATATTGATTAAACTGACAATTGATTGGACAACTTGTAGTCTAAAAGTTGATAATGTTTGAAATGAGAGAGGAAATGTATTCTTGGGAAATAGGAAGTTTGGAATATTGTACATAATATGCTCTAAAATAACAAAGGCTTTTACAATTATGATAAAGTTTGGAATATTGTGTGCTTTGAACAATGATGACTAGAAGAAGTATTTAATTTTAATGAAATAGACGCTTTGAAAAGGTTGTATTTAAGTGAAATAGACGCAAAAGGTTGTATAACTGAAGGTTGTGGGTACATGGCACCAAGTCAAGGACTGAAGGGAACAAGGTGACCTCAGGAGTGAAGGTTGTCATAGCTGAAGGACAGCCGAGAGGCTTGGTGAAGGACAATCTGCTCCTAAGGTCGGCGACCTATGCTTGAGCTCAAGGGATCGCCTTATGAAGTAACGAACTCCCTTTAGGAGTTTGGCTTAGATCAGTCTTAGAGAGAGATGCAAATTTGCTAATGGAAGGTCAATATTCCTTGAGATTCGTATCATACCTACGAAACCTGGATATCTTGACCTCTGATCAATCGACTGATCGTGTCGTTTTCGTATAAAAAATAATTTATAAAACTGAACAACTACTACTACTCTTTCGAATAGCGGCAAGTATTCCGAGTATCGCTCCTCAAAGATTTAAAAGGCTAAGTTGCAGTTATTTCAATCGATTTCTAAATTAATTCCAGAAAAGAGATTTTGATTGGGTTTCCTAAATTTATGAAAATTAAACTAAATTAGAACAACTAAAAAAAAGTGAAGAGATTCGATGACAGAAAAGTCTAGGGTTTCGAATCCACTTGACCCTTTGTAACCTAGATTTATTTCGATTGTCGGATAAATTAGGGGGCGCCAATGTGAACATTTACGTGCCTATCATCGACCCTAAGGCCTTTAGCGTAGACCTCGCATGGGTGCTACCTACATTTTGCCTAACCACTAAGGGCCTTGCACGAGGCTCTTGCTAGCGAGCTTTAGCTCCCAATAACGTTTGGCCTATGCTACTCGCCCAACATTGGCCTTGTCCCTCAGGCCTTGGGTACCGACCCTCAGCTTAGAGACCATTGGGAGGTCGCCACACATCCTTCAGATGGACATTCTTCAGGAACATTTCCTCCCATACATAAGGGCACTAGTGCTATCATAAGAGGTGGTTCATACTCTATCCACTTAATACGCTCGCACTCGTACAAATCTTTTGGTCTTCTTGACTCTCTCTAAGATCTAAATCTCAATCAAGGTTCAAGGCTCTCTCCATACATATTATATAGAGAGAGAGAGAGAGAGAGAGAGAGAGAGAGATGAAGCCCTATTTAAGGTTTTGCTTCATAATGTGATGTGTGTCTGTTCACAAGACAGGGATAGATGGAGAGATGAAAGGAGGTACCTGGTTGGCCGTGACCGATCAGACACACTGAGAGGGAGATGAGAGATGACCGACGTGCGATGGATAGAGTTTGAGAGTTTTGTTCTTCGTGCAGAGCGGCAGATGATGGAGGGAGTTGTTCTTCGTTGATTTCAATTTTTGATTTTTGAAAGGGGAATGGGTTTTCACAAGGCAAGGCAAGTTTGTATTGAATTTTTAAACAAGGGGTATTTTTGACTGACAATTTTCTCATGCCATGAAATTAGAATTATTATTTGTCCACCCATCAACTGATGATTTCCAAAAGGTGTGTCATGGAATTGTCTTTTTTTACCCCTTCTCCCACTAAAATGTCATTTCCACATTATTTTACAGGAAACAACTTATTCTTTGGCCGTTGGATTCATTAATATTCAATTTCAATTGGAAGGCATGTCCGCCTAGCAAATGCAAATAAAGTCAACCAACGACTCCCATGATCTTATTCTCATCATGAAAGGAAACTGGTGCATGTAATTGGAAAAAAAGAAGAGCATTATGAATTGAAGTATACTCTTTGGAATTTATTGGCAAAAAGAGATCTAGAGTTGGACCAAAAGAAAAAGATTTTTTGCTCACAAAACTCGGCTAATCCAATGAATGAGTGGGTCCAAAGTCCAACGAGAGGAAATGAAGAAAAGTATCTGCCTTCCTAAAAGAGAAGATTTCGGTGCATCAATTAAGCTTGGCTTGAGGGCCACTCCACAAAGCAATTATAAAAGGAGAAGACACACGTAGGGGAGCAGCTACGACAGAAGAAAATCAGAAGGAGATCATCGTGGTTTACGGTTGGGAATTAGAGGAGCAAAAGATATTCATCTTTTTATAATTTGTGCGACTTTTTGTCGAATTTAATGGAGTTTATTTGCCACATGATTATATATTTTGACTCCATGAGCGGCTAGTCATTTAAACTGGGGTGGAGGATGAAATCTCGTGTTTAGTAGTGGTTAAATACAAACTCTTGGTTAATTTTTCTTGATTTATGATCTCATTGATTAATCGCTCTTACCTCCTTTTAATTTGATTTAGTGGTTTTGGATATGGATTCAATCATGTTTTTTCCATGATTTGAAACTACTAGCTAATTATTTTGCCTAGTTATGAAATTTTGATTTCAAGTATCGGATATCCATTGTGATTTGTTTGCCAACGGATACATCGGATTTTTCGTGTCTTGAACTTTGAGGCGAGGAAAAGTGTACATAAATTGATTTCTTTTAAAACGAGCTTAACGAAGATATTTTCCACAGTAATAGAGTTTAGCTACCAATTACTGTGAAGAGAATTGGAGAAAAATAAATCAGAGTTTGTTAAAAATCACTATAATATATATGGGTGTGGATTCCGAAACTCTAGTTATCTTTTCCAACTGGTAATCTTAACTTACTTTGCCGTTATAGTTTAATTGTTTTCTTTTGTCATTTTTAGATTAATTTTAGTCTACAAACCAATTCACAACTTTTTGGAAATAGGTTAGGGTCTAATCAATTTTGGATTATTTAGTTGGGATGTTTATTATGCCCAATGATGAAGGATGTTGTGGGTAGTCGATTATTTCCCGCTGTTTACAAGGACGACATGGATACAATGAAGGCATACAAGTGGACAGCTTTTATGTTCGATTGGTTGGTAAATGAAATACAAAATTATAAGGACAGAGCATCCAAACAGCGTCCCTGCCAAGGCAAAGGTGTCGGGGGATCCTTGTTCATTTTAATGGTATTTAATTCCTTTATACAATGACATTATGATCCTTGTTCATTTAAAAGGTAAATAAATAGATTTAAATATTTGGAGATTGAAAGGTAATTTATTCCTTGTGTAGATAATATACTTCGATCGATTCCCGTTGACTGTTGACATTGCCAAAGAAGGTGTCTTTCCTATTGCCGCATGGACAAAAGAGTTGATTGACGAGCGGATTAGAATTGAGCCAGAGGACAAGCCAACTAAGGAGTCGGTCTTGGTCAAGTTTCCTCCCCATAATATGAAAAATTCGATGATGTTTGAATTACTTGTATTTGTAAAACTTATGGGAAAATTATTGAAATGGTCTCTGTAGTTTCACCCGAGTCTCGATTTAGTCCATCTAGTTTCAATTGCACTCCAACGAATCCCTGTAGTTTCAATTTTGGTCGATTTTGGTCCAATTGATAACGTCCGTTTGCAAAGTTGACGGAAAATTCAATTTGGGGTTTTTTTTAGGGGTAAACATGACTTTTCGACCACCCTTCTTCTTCCCCAATTTGTTGTGTATTTCCTTGGAGCAAAACTACACCAGAGACAAAAAAAAAAAAAATCCAAAATCCATTTTGTAAAAAAAAAACCTCTCTCTCTCTCCACTTTTGTATTTAATTTCTTAATTTTATGTTGGTGTACATGGTCTGTAGCTTACAAAACCAATAGCTATCCAATATTACAAATTATGTATATAGGAATGTTAGAGGACATCAATCTATCTGTAAATGGTCAATCTCGTGTCTCTCCTGGTTTTCAATTCCATCCGACGGAGGAGGAGCTTCTGCACTACTATTTGTGAAGAAAGTTGCCAGTGAGAAGATCAATGTCGATGTAATTCGCGATGTAGATCTTCATATGCTTGAACCATGGGATATTCAAGGTACCATAACCTATATTCGGTTCTTTTTCATGTCTTTTGGTTATAAATCTTGATCGATATCTGACCTACCAGATTAATTGTTCTCTTTGTCGGACAAAGTCCTATTTTTCATTTGGTGTTTTTGATTCTGGGTTTCGTAGAGAAATGCAAAATAGGATCCACCCCGCAAAATGATTGGTACTTTTTCAATCACAAAGATAAGAAGTATCCAACGGGGACTCGAACAAACCGCGCGACTGCAGCGGGTTTTTGGAGGTTGCCGGCCGTGATAAGGTCAAGTGCGCGATCCCACTCGCCGCCTCGATCTCTCCGATCCGCCCCCACCCCGACATTCCCACGCCCCGCGCGCTCAGATGCAAGACCTGCTCCGTCGTGCTCGTCTCTGATGGAACCTAATTTCTTTGATCTTCAATTCAATCTTGGATCTTCAATTGATGCGTGAGAGAGAGGGTTTTTTTTTTACAAAATGGATTTTGGATTTTTTTTTTCTCTGGTGTAGTTTTGCTCCATTTTTGCTCCAAGGAAATACATAACAAATTGGGGAAGAAGAAGGGTGGGCGAAAAGTCACGTTTACCCCTAAAAAAAGCCCCAAATTGAATTTTCCGTCAACTTTGCAAACGGACGTTATCAATTGGACCAAAATCGACCAAAATTGAAACTACAGGGTTCGTTGGAGTGCAATTGAAACTAGAGGGACTAAATCGAGACTCGGGTGAAACTACAAGGATCATTTCAATAATTTTCCCAAAACTTATTCTTGTCTTTAGTAATTGTCCATGACAAGTTTAATGATCAACTCTTGTACCATTATATTATATAGGGCTTCATTGAAGCATACATTGATCTTGTATATCACTTTGAACGCGATGCCAAAAATTTGCGTGAGCTTGATGCTGAATAAAGTAGACGGGAAGTTATGAATCGGACCCCAATGCGTGGTAGCACTTCCTCACCCAAGGAAGATGGTCCATCAAATTTGAACTTGGTATGGTACATTTTCCCATTCTTTGTAAATATGAAATAGACCTTAATATTCATAAATGTTGGTTAACTTTAATTTGTGAAATATATGATGAACAAGTAATGGCTTTCTGTGTTATGCGTTGATTCTTTTGTAGACTCCTAACGAAGAGCTTGTTGATGAAAGACTGATATGTTACAAAATTTCATGCATATCTCATAACACCAGATATTTTACTTGTACTTATTAAATTATATGGTTGAACTTCGAAAGGTATCTCAAATATGATTTCATTTGTAGGAATTCAGCAGCTTTATTGAAGAAAATGGACTGAATATTGGGGGAGACAACGTACCAAAGGAATCCCATACCTCATTCGAGAGCGTTTATGGTAGACGTACTAAAGGAGCGACAGCATCTACTGATCCAACGCTGAGACGAGGAGTTCGACGTACGAAAAATAGTCAATCAATTCAAGCTCCCAACGTTGCAATCCCACCCTTCAAGGTAAAGAAGCTGACTCTTGACGAGAAGAAGATATTGGAGTTCTTTATCCGTAAACCGAAGAAAGACGGACCTATGAGCGCAAAGTAACGATTCCACCATCTTGGTTCTTATTGAATTTAACATGCTATTTACTACCATATCCTGTTAATATATTTTAATAACTACAATCATTATGTAGCGAAACATGTATAAAGTTAAAGCGTACAAAATGGTTGTTGAGTTAAAGCGTGCAAAATGGTTGTTGACTTTTCAAGATGTGCACGAATCATTTGGCTCGAATCATTTAGCCAAAGGGAACTTGTGTCGAAAATTGTAAGTTTGTTGGTGTTTTGTCTTTTGTTCTTGTATGCTAGTATAATACTTGCTTACAAAAATTCATTGTACCGATTGAACAGGTTATGCATACCGTTAGGGATTGGCTCATGATCAAGCAAAATAACGAGAGGCCCAAGAACAAGTTGCAACCTAGGCGGCACATATTTCATCCTGATTTTGCAGTATGTTTGTTATCACGTACATGCATTTATTGTTATGTTGCTGATAACTTCACTCAACTTGTTTACTTGTACACTCCATTTGCAGATCAATCTTCTTAAAGCCAAATCTGGGAAGTTTAACAATGCATTGATGGATGAGGTTGACCTTGATAAGAATGAGTATGACTTCATGAAATGTGACTTGGTATGAAAAGGATCATGTGCTATCCCCATAATACATTTCTACTTTTGAATGAATGAGAAACTAACTCATCATTGCACGGTGGATGATAACGCAGGTTATACTGCCTGTACTTGTGGGAGATGGTGAGTCAGGTCATTGGTTTTGTGTAGTCATCTCCCTTGTGGATTTGCACACACAAGTGTTGTACTCTATGAAGCCTACCGACTTAAGTCAATGAACACCAAGTGTGGAGAAAATTGTAACTTATTCCATCACCCACTAATTGAGTTTTTTGATGGTTGTAGTGGAATAACTTAAACTAATTCATCCATGTTTCACACTTAATTGAGTTTTTCAATGGTTGTAGCGGATTCCAACTACTCAACAACGGGTCTCGACGCATACCGAGGAGTATGAAATTGAATATCCAAAAGTTCAACAACAAGACAACTGGTGAGTGATGAATACAATAATAAACCAACCCCATCACCCACTATTTTGTGTGACCTTGTTAGCTCTTTTATCTAATTTATGTTTTCCCATTCTTAGTCATGACTGTGGCATATATGTCATAGCTTTGGTTCTGTAATTATGATGATTCATAGCTTTGGTTCTCGACTGTTTCCTGCTTTGTTGAATGTAGTGGGTATTTAAAGTTGTCTCTGTTTCATTTTGGTCTACTGCTGCCTTTGTTTTGTCTAATATCTGTTTTCCCATTCTTAGTCATGACTGTGGCATATATGTCATCAAGTTTATGGAGTTGTGGAAGGGAAGAATGGCCTCCGCGGAATTGGACCATGAGACTGTGACTAATGTTCGGCATAGGATATTGACTTCACTAGTTAGGGATGAGATGAAAGAGAAATGAGAGTCTGTAATACAAGCAGCTGGCCTGACAACATAACTTGTAAGTATGGAATCTTTTAAAAATTTATTTGACCTAGAGACGTACACAATTGTCGAGTCCAATATCAGTGCTATGCTTTTTCCTCGTTTATAAATTTCTTCACAATTTTTTTTGACATATATGTCGAGCGGGCTGTTTCCTACGCGAATTTGTCTTACATTTTTCTTTTATCGCTTACTTGGGTTTTTCTTGCTTTTGTGATTTCATGAATGAATGCTGCTGTAATTTTATGCATTCTTTGTCTTAAAATGTTTCTTGGGTTCATATTAACTATTTCATATTTCTTCTTTCTTAGCTTGTGTTGTATTTAACTATTTTGGTTTTATTTTCCTGTTAAATGTTTACCTTTTTCTTGACATATGGTTTAGTTTACTATTTTGGTAATAATTGGGGCATACTGCTTACTGTCCCGTAGGGAAAATGAATAAAATGATGATGGTTCTTAAATTTCATTAAGGGTTCTCTTAACTATTCACTCGTTTGATTCCCCCTGGCAACCATAGTTTTTTTTACCCTGTTGGAGGCTTATGCTGTCAAGCCTTTGGAATTAGTCAATTTTTTTAGAAGCCGGCCCAAACACTTGATCATCAATGAAACTAGTATTTTTGTCATGTTAGCTACTTATCCATGGTTTTATGGTTTACATCTTTGTCTAGTAGATTAAGTTCCATGACTAACAAGTGTGTTAGCTACTTATTCTGCTCATGTTCCAGACTGAATATGCCATTATTAGGCTGGGTATTCACCTTATCAATATCTCAAATCAATGATGGGCTTTGTTTGGCACCATTCAATTAATGGTGGGTGAATCTTGGGTTTTGTGGTTTCCTTTGATCACTATATAGTTTCCATGGGGTGAAAGCATCGATGGAGCTTTGAGGAACATGGGACAAGTCTGAGCTGGAAAACAACTACGTCTGTTATGATTGAGATTTCAGTTGGTATTTCATCTGTAGTGCCCAAGGAGTGTGAGCTGTTTAATTGTGAACCTAGTTAAGGTTGATACAGTAAATATTCCGGATTAAGCTCATATTTTGAATCTGGTTTGGTTGTATGTTCTTTTTGTGATTTCATTATTCCCACATTTACTGGCCTATTGGTTTTGTTATGTTCTATTAAACTTTATATATGGGCTGATGACATGTATTTAAAAGTTGTAAGTTTTTGTTTAAAGCATGGGAAATTTAGTTGGGATAAACTTTGTTTTCTAGTCTCTTTTTGGTACTCGAATTTTCTCACAGACATGACACTCAAATGTTGTTGCTTGCAACCCAAACCAATTATTGCCCCCATCCGTGAAGGCTTTATGAATAGACGGGATTTATACCTCTTGTTAATTGTGGAAGAAAAAGTATCCAATGAATGGTGTATGAATTATGATCCCAGGGAAATTCATTGTTGGCTTCACTAAGGAATGCCATTGTGGTACAAGATTAGTAGTAATGATCTTGTCAGAATGCCTAAAGATCACCACTAGCATCCACGGCTCCAACTAATTTGTGAATAGCTCGTTCATTCATGGAGTTTTACATGCTCTATTTTACATCTCGACAGATAGATTAAATTTAAAACTCCATGCCGTAGACATTTAAAATAGACATTTAAACCGTAACCAATCATTGAAAATAAACTTAAACCACCAATTACAACAGATACCGTGGGACTACGACATTTCGGTTCATTCTTCAAAGACGCCTTCAAGGTTTCTACTTGTGATATTCAAGTAGGTGGTTTTTCCTGGTCTCCATATCACAATCTCTCTCATTATGAGACAGACACCAGCATACATGTTCCCCAATAATAGTTGAACAAATATTGATTTGTTCAAAGCAAGTACTAAGTGAGAGAGAGAGAGAGAGAGAGAGAGAGGTAGATAGAAATAAATGGAACCCCATGAAATGCGAGCATGATTCAACCCAAAATCACCGATTTGCATGTACTACGATTGTGCCCTGGCTCGTGACAACGGCTGCAGAAGTCTGTGCCCTTCTGTTGTGTCTGCGACTCAATCATTCTCTTCTTTGGCCGCCCGACTTGTCTTTTGGTCGAGGGGGGATTTAAGGCAGGATCCGTATAAGACTCACCTTGAATAGTAGTATAGTTGGACTCGTGGGATGGGCCAATTGATGATAGTGGAGGCATGTCATGCAATGACACTGGGGACATTGTATTATCATATATCACCTATTGCATTTCCTTTCTTGGAAATGGGTCCACGTCCACCATGTCATAAACAGAGAAACCAGAGTTTTCAATCGCATGACAAGCATGGGCACAAGGGACTCCAGACATCTTCCAAGCAAGACAACTACAAGTGCGCGGTATCAGCTTAACTACAAACATTTTCCTTTGAGTGTTGTATACTATGAATTCTGTCGGTGAGGTAGGATGATGCATGTATTTGCGGGCAACGAATTGGGCTTTTTTAATGTCTTCCTCAATTTTGTCACCAACCGGTAATTTCCATGACTGAATTGCTACGTGCTTGCGTACTAGCATGTCGGTCACTTTGAGTACATGTCAGTCATAAATTGGATGATGTCCAAAACCCTCAATGGCATAATCCAATTGTTGAAACACTCGACGAGATTTGTGTACATCTTGTCCCGCCTCTGAAAAAGGGAAATAAGCATTAGACCAATGCATTGGATTGTTATCTTCCACCCATTTTCCCATGTGTTCATTCATTCCATACAACCTTCGCAAGTGAAATCGAAATTTTTTTGTCCGTCCTTGCATATGCAGGTCATTAACCAACTTTAGAGCAGCTTTTCGTCTATCAGCTTTCAACCCTTTGGAGCTAGCAAACTTACTAAAGTTTTCCCTCAGGTGACGGAGACACCATGCATTGCACTCCCCCCAAATACCTTTATGATACCATTTAGCAATGAAGGATTATGATCGGTGACCAGCACAACTTGACGTCCTTGAAGAACTTCCTTAAGATTAACCAAGAACCACAACCAGTCGTCATCATTCTCACTCGAGACAATGGCATATGCTAATGGGTACAATCCATCATTGGCATCCTGTGAACTAGCGGAGAGACAATGACCCCTATAGTATCCGGTCAAGAAACAAGCATCCAATTTTAGAACCAGCCTACAACCTTTGTGGAAACCGGCAATAGAGGGACCATAAGAAACAAATAATTGCTTGAACTTGCCTTCATCTGTAGACGTCCATATTTCTCTAAGTTTCCGGTATGGATTCTACGAGCCGTCGACACAACCATGGAACTAGATGGAAAGAAGAGGCAGGAGGACTAGTAATGAATTCCTTGGCCCGCTCTTTAGCCCTCCATCCCTTTTTGTAGGTCAAACGACACTGGAAAGCATGCTCAAAGTCATTGCAAATATCTCTCGGTCGAAATTCAAGCTTTTCCAAAATCGCATTCTTGAAAAGCAACCCAACTTGTTTATTGCGAATTGTCACCTTTTAAGTACTCACATCTGATGCATTGTGTACATGCTTCTTCTTCAGGGATATGACACGAACCAACTCAGTGCCCTCACATCTTGCTGTTAACTTCCAAGGATAGCCCTTAACTCTGCTATTATCCAAGAATTTGAAGGAGAACTTGTTCGTTGCAGCAAATACTGTGATTGCTTGTTTGAAGAGGTCGGGGGAATCAAATAGTTGACCCTTCCTAGTCATGATGTCACTGCCATTTTCCGACAAGTATGGCACCAAACCCATCACTTGGCTACAACGGTTCGTCACCTGAGTTACCTGCACAAAATGAGCAACATTATATAATGCAAGGTATGGGGTTTAAATTTGCATTAAAATACAAAAAAAACGTAACATAAAAGTGACAAAGTGCTGCTGCTTTGGTTTTATTTAGCCAAATTGAACAAAGTGAACTTCATATAAGGAACAACACAAAATATTTAAATGAGCAATACTAATATTCTCAGTCTGCTAGTTTTCTGACAGAAAGTGCAACTAAACTTCATAGCAGAAGCAACATAATATAATTCAGGGAGCAATAATTACATTTTCAGTGACATGACTGTGTGGTGCTGATTTTGTGACAGAGAGTGCAATTGAACTTCATATAAAGAGCAACATAATATAATGCAGAGAGCAAGAATTATAGATGCCTCAAACGGACATTACTCTTGTTGAACACATTTTAGTATTCCCTTGTATTAAAGGAGTAATGCATTTGAAGATGAATGGCAAGTCATAGAAGGTGGTGTTTGTTACCTGCATACACGGTGATGTTGTTCCTCCATGAGAGCAATTAGGTATTGTTAATCCTCCATGAGAGGTAAAATTGTCGGTTACAATTGATTCCCTACCAAGCAAATTAAGTGGGCATTAGGGATAAAAACTAACATAACAGGTGAACAACATGAGACGTGTGATATATATAATTAGTTCTTTAAAATTATTTGTAATACCTGGTCGAAGGGTAAAACACCGGGATAGTTTCATTACTCTGACCCTTCTCTTCTACAAACACGTAAACATCATCTTTGTTCAAGTGGAAAAACATTATCACCCCATCATCGTCACGCAAGATTAGATACTTCGTCTTGTCCCTCTTTATGTTATAGAAAAGAATTTTGCCCTCCACATTTATCTTGAGGGCACCGCAAACCTTCTGACATAACTCATTCCATGGAGTGGACTCTTTGACTAAAACTACAGCACACGTGCCACCATTGTACAAAAATGTGCCATTGGCATTTATGATCCGTTGACCACCCCAATAGCATCAATGTTTTGTTCACAACACTGGCCATACCTAACATGATTAAAAAGAAGTTGCATGCTGAATTAATATGAAGGTATAAAGTTTGAAATTAGCCTAGATGGATAGCATTTGATTAAATTCAATATCCACGTCAATGAATACAACCTACAATCAGCACAATGCATAAAATTTAGAGACACTAAAAGAAACCACGTACATGTGCAAATACGAAATTAACATTCACAACATTGTCTTACTTAATGGTCCTACCAATTACATCCACAAAATATATCCACCTTCCTCAGTAACAATTATCCTTAGTGACATTTAAGGGGTACAATTAGACTTGGTTACTCAAAACATCGGTTAATGCTAGCATCCTACACATCCTAAGGAATTGGAATTTTAACTACAATACTCAACGAGGCAGCGTGAATTGTAAATCCCTCCTCGGTGCCATAGAGTTCAATTTTCCAAGAGCCATGCAACCAACAAGAAGTACCACCAAAGCAAGAAATAGCTTAATCCAATATTTTCTTTCCGTTGTCCTTGCCTCCTTAATCTTCCGCCCGTACATTTGACTCATTTTGTGAAACTGTTCAACCTTGTTGTCAAAGTCCTTTGCTTTATCTTCTAGAAACTTGGCGTTGTCCTTCAAACGCTTAACCTCGTTTTCGAGACTCACTATCTTATCCCTTTGTCAGAGAATGATGAACTTCCCACGCTTGCATATGGGATCATCAAACCATTCAAAAAATTTGCATTGCACTGGGTCCTACAATAATATGACAAATGTATGCTAAGCGCTCTACTTTTTTATCCAACTACAATAATAATTGAACATACAATTACCGGATATTTAGGATACGCAAAAAACCTCCTACCGAGGTTTTCATCTGTTCCAGAGGTCAACAAAGCAGCTTGAATACCACAATAACAATTGCGACACCCCATACTACTACCACCCGAACTGATTGAACTCGACGACATGTCCTTCAACAACTTTTGAAGTTAGTAAAGCCAAACATATATCCAATCCACATACTTGTCGCCCTTTCATTAATTCATCAGTATAGAAAGAGTGTGGTGGAGGGGGAGGCGGTTGGGGTTGGGGGAGTGAGATATTTTATTTTCTCCATGAGCATTTACACCTCAATAGTGAAACAAGGACATGAACACTACAGTAATGGTATTATGAGACACATAGTGCAACTAAACTTCAAACAGGGAGCAAGAGTATACAATGGTAAATGAATGTCCTATAACAAAAAGTGATACAACACATTCACAATCACATTATGCTTAAAATTGTGATACAACTGTTCACAATTTCTTTTAACTAAGGCAAAAAATTTAGATTTTGTCTCCTATAAAACACTAATGCAGACTGTTACACTTAAAATTGTACGCCTGGCTACAACACTGTGGGTGCTAGTTTCATAAAACATAGTGCAACCAATTTGATAGAAGGTGCAAGATCATATAATGCAAAAAACAAGTTCAGTAACTCAGATCCAAATGTTTCCAAACTGGTTTTGTATGTTTTCTTAACTTGATGGACTTCACCAACATTTCACATTCAATCAGGGGTACAATGGTGGTATTGTTTACAAGCACAATAAATTCACAGGACATAAGCACTTGGGTTACGTACAATGAACAAAGACAAATACAATAGTATTTTGCAAAAATATACCATATGGATAGATAGAGGGGAGGAGAAAGTATAAACATGGGGAAATCACGTACCACTTTCAAACTTGCGGCTTCTACAATACTCTTCGTTGTGCTGGGATGTGGAGAGCGTACACTATTGAGATTGACAAGCTTTGGGGGAGGAGGGAGAGTTCAGAACCAGATCAATTTAGGGTTTCTTTTTCCCCATTCGTTTCCCCCATTTCTATCGATGAGAGAGAGAGAGAGAGAAAGAGAGAGAGGTTTACTCTTTCAATTTAGGGATTTACGTTTGACAGAGAGGGAGAGAGAGGGGGAACAATATATGGGAGGAAGGTTTTTTTAATTACGGTTTACACCTTGAGGGGTAATGTTGTCCATCTCTTTTATGGTACCACTTATGTGAAAATATTTTTCTCCTTCCCATAGCTGCTGCCATTGCCAAAAAGTGTCATGGAATTTTTTTTTTTTTTTACCCCTTCTCCCACTGAAATGTCATTTCCCCTAAAATAATCAATTAAAAGTAAATGACTAAAAAAGATAATTAACAGAGATAAATCCGCACATTTATGAACTAACAACATGTGATATGGGGCTTCTATGCGTCAATTATATGTGCTCATGATGAAGTTTGCATTGGAAGAGGAGAAATAGAATATTTGAGAGATGCCTACTTGGTGCATATTAGTCAAACCATATGCATATTTGTAAACTCTTCTACAAGAGTTTATTTAAAATTCAAAAATATTTTGGATGGTCGGGATGCATGCCGAACACCGTCGCATGGTAACCTACATGAGCAGTACCGGTCTTGACCTAAAGCGGGAGGTGCGGCCGCTATAGGCCTAAAAAATTAATCAAAAATTAGGGGCCCATTTTTCATAGAATTTGTATATATATAATATGTAAACTATTATATGATTTGGCTCAAGATGGGAGCTGGCTCAATATGGGAGCTAGCTCAAGTGGTTTATTGGTGTATGTTGGAGCTAGGGGTGAAAACGGTCCGGTTTTGGCCTTTTTTGGGGACCGGACCGGGAATTCGGTTTGGGTAACTTTGAAACCGAAACCAGACCAAATAATCCCGGTTCGGTTTCCATTCGGTTTGGCCGGTTTCGGTCCGGTTTGGGCTATTGGGCCACATTTTTTGTTGGGTCATTTTAATTTTGGGCTAATTTAATTGTGATGGGCCATTTGAGCTTGAGCCTTGAATAATTGAATTGGTTTTTAATTCTGTTGGGCCATTTTAATTTCAGCCTGAGATGGCCCAAAATTAAAATGGCCCAACACAAAACAATGTTGGGCAATCTTGCTGGAAACAATAAAAATGCAAAAAACAATAAATGGCCATTTTAATGTTGGTTTTTAATTCTGTTGGGTTGGGCAGTCTTGTTGGAAACAATAAAAACTTCAATTAAACATTCTAGTCCAACACAAAACATTCTAGGAAGATGTTCAACACAAAACATTCTGGGAAATGAGATGATCAAGTTCAAGTGTTTAACATATTAGACAGCTAGCAAATTATAGTCCCAACATATTAGACAGCTAACAAATTATAATGCCAACACAAAACATTAAACAAGTTCAAGTGTTCAACATATTAGAAGGCAAGGCAGCATATATTAGACATATTAGACAACAAGGCAGTAAGGTAGTCCAGTGTCCAGCAAGACTGGGCATTCCATGGTTACATTAGTTAAAAAAAAGAAGTAAATTAGAGATAATAAAATGTAAAAAACTTTAAAAGGAACCAATCATTTAAATTTTAAAGGAACTTGTTAGTTGTTACTTAGATTTAGTTTACCCATCTCTTCTTCACTCCTTTTAGAGATCAGTGATACATGAATCTTCCTGTAATGCTGGCCCAGTTTCTAAAAGGTAAAAGTTAAACACAAGTTAAACCATGAAATAAAAAACAAAACTCAAATAAATGAACTATAATTTAGTGTAATACCCGAGTCAATTCTCTCCACCTCATCTAGCATTTCTCGAAGAGATATTTGAGTTGGATTCTTCAACCAATTTTGTGCACAAATAAGGGCCTCCGCCACTTTGGGAGAAAGAGAAGTGCGGTATGGATCAAGAATACGTCCTCCCGTGCTAAAAGCGGATTCGGATGCAACGATTGATACCGGAATAGCTAGAATATCCTTTGCCATTTGAGAGAGAATGGGATACTTGGAATACTTTTCTTTCCACCAACCCAAGACATTGAACTCCAGTTTGCCATCTTCATCTTGTTTTTTCATTGGACTCATTACTTTCCGACCAATACCTCTCTAACTCCGATTTGGCCACCATATTAGTCTCCGCTTGCATGAAATTCTTAAAGTCAGATTCCATTTCATCACAATAATCAAAAGACCCCTTTGCTTTTTTCTCCATGTTTCTAGACTCACCTACATTATGTTCTTCCGTATATTGAATGCTCCTCATCTCATACCAATTGTAAAGCCTTGTTATCCCTTCTTTCATCTCTAGAATCTTGTGATCAACAACCTTTTTATCATAGTGTTTACTCAAGCACCATCTCACAAAAACAAATTTCCAACGGGGATCAAGAACATTTGCATACAACAATTGGTTTATCTTATCAAATGTACCCCAATATTTGTCATACTTCTTGTTCATGCCCTTAACCAACATCACCAACTTAAGATCGTCACTCTTCTCCAATGTGGCAATTGCTTTTTTAATGGTCATGACTTCTTTGAAAAATGTATTGGAAGTCACGTACAAAGACCCTGAAAATCGCTCGGTTACAACGAAAAACACTCTAAGAACTTCAACATACAATTCCACAACTTTTCAATCATCACTATTAGGAGTACCATAACTTACACTTTTCCCTCTCCCTTTCCCTTTCTCTTTTTCTATTCGGGAATCATGATTTCCCTTTCCCACGTTTCCCTATCTTCTTCCCCTTCAAATTCATCGTCGTTCTCAACCTCATCGTTCTCAACCTCATTGGCTACATCAACCTCATCCTCTCTAACACCAACATTAAGTAAGATACCATCTTCGTCTTCCAATCTCTCAAAAGCTTTTTGATAAATCAAAGCTCTTTCCAACATAAAGAAAGTTGAGTTCCAATGAGTTGCAACATCCAAACAAGGCACAAGCTTAGAATTAATTTTATCTCTATTGACACATGCTCTAAACTTTCTATACCTTGACGGTGAGGATCTCACATACTTTACAATATTGCGCACCCTCGCAATTGACACATGAACATCTTTCAACCCTTCACGGACAATCAAGTTCAATATATGAGCACAACACCTAACATGTAAAAAGTCATGGTGTAGAATAGTAGAGTCACTTTTCGAGGTCTTCTTCTTCAAGTAGTCAACTATGCCATTATTTGAGCCTGCATTATCAATTGTGAGTGTCAATACTTTATCAATCCCCCATCCCACCAAATAGTTTTCTACTTGCTTACCAAGTGTCTCACCTTTGTGATTTGGAACTAAACAAAAGTTAAGAATTATTTTATGTAGCTTCCAATCACAATCAATGAAATGGGTCGTAAGACACATATAGTTGAGGTTTTGAAGAGAAGTCCAAGTGTCCGTGGTAAGGCAAATTCGTTGGTCCTTAAGTGCTTTCTTTAAACCTTTCTTCGTATCTTTATACAATTGAATGCAATCTTTCGCAATTGTAATTCTACATGGGATATTTCCCCACTTTGGTTGCACCACTTGCATGAACTTTCTAAAACCTTGACCATCAACAAAACTAAATGGCAGTTCATCAATCAAAATCATTTATGCCAAGGCCTTCCTACTTGCATCACACTAAAGGACCAACTTGTAAGCCTGTTACATGCGTCAAACGATAGGGTTTTTTGCCTCTTATCCCCTTTCCTCTTGAGATTATACTCACTATTTTCATACTCTCTACATAACTTCTAAAAATGGGTTCTCATTGACGATGTCCCAACCAAATTCGAATCAGCAGCATATACTTAGCCACAATAATTGCAACTAGCCTTGGGCTTATAATTGATTTCACCCTCTTTCTTTGGAATTGTAATAAAATGATCCCATACAACAGATGTCTTATAATTGATTTCACCCTCTTTCTTTGGAATTGTAGTAAAATGATCTCATACAACAGATGTCTTCTTCTTTTTAAATTTCTGATTATCATCAACATTAACCCCATCTTTGTCATTTGGTTCATTATCATCCACTACAATGGGTACTTCAGAATTATCCATCTACAAAGATAAAATAGTCTAATTCCAATCACATTTAAGTATCTAACAATCACTCAAACAATGATAAAACGGTCCCGCCGCCTGATAAAACTAAAAACTGCAAAATAAAAACGGTCTCGCCGCCTGAGAGTTAGTAGAGTTACCTTTAAGCTAACTGAACTTTACTTTCAAGCAACAGCACACAAGCAAAACACAACAAATTTGATTTGACCTGAACAACAGAAATAGGACAGCAGTGTGAAAATTTCAGAAACCAAGATACATAGACCATTTACAAATAGATCCCATCAAAGATACATAGACCATTTACAAACAGAACTCATCAAATTCATGTCTAATAACATGCAGCTCTCTAGGATGCAATTCGTCAAACAATTCCCAGTCCTCATTCTTTTTAAACTTTGAAACACAAATCATCAAACACAGTAAAAAAACCAGAGTCAAATCACTATCAAACACAGAGTCAAATCATCAAACACAGAGTCAAATAATCAAACCAGAGTCAAAAACCACTATCAAACACAGAGTCAAATCATCAAACTTTGTTCAAATTCACTTAGAAATTTTAAGCTATATTTGTATGGGTTATGAAATTGTAAGCTAGCCACGATCGAAGAACAAACAGAACCCATCAAAACTAAAAGCTGTAACATGTCAAAAACCACAGATCAGTCGCGTATGGGTGGACATACACGGTATGAGTCGCATGGCCGTAACTATGGATCAGTCGCGTATGGGTGGCTCCATCTCAGGTTTGTAAGTGGTGATTTCTTCCTCTTCGTATCTGAAACAATGAGAGAAATCGTCAATCGAGAGGGTTCGACGCCGACCGACCATTCGAGAGAGAGAGAGAGAGAGAGAGAGAGAGAGAGAGAGACGGTGAGAGAGAGAGAGGTACTGGCGGTGAGTGGTGCCGTGGAGGACCGGAGAGTCAAAGACGATGAGAAAAAGAGATGAGGTAGAGAGAGAGTTAGAGGGAAGTGTGCGACGGGGTACTGGGGTGGGGGGGATGTGTTTTAGATTTAGGGTTAACCGGTTAAGTTAGGAGAAAAGAAATAAAATAAAATTATATAATTTTATATATTTATATATCCGGTCCGGTCCGGGCGGGTTTTTTAGACCCCTACAACCGGAACCGGACCGATTTTCCGATTTTTCCATATCATGAGACCGGGACCAAACCGGCTAAGTTAAAAGAGGTCCCCAACCGGCCGGTTCGGTCCGGTTCGCACTTTCACCCCTAGTTGGAGCTAGTTGCCCTGGGTTGAACTCCTTGGAGACCCTTTTGGCCAAGTGTTATTTAGCAATATTTTTTTATTTGATCTAATGTAAAGCAAAACTCTTGCACCACATAAGTTATGCTTTAGTGGTTGTAGATAACTACTCAAGTCCAAAGTTCAAATATTTTGCACACAATAAATATTTTGATTACTTTTTTATTTTCTCTACTTTATTTTTCACAAATAAATAATTGTTGACAATAAATAAACCAAAATAATTTATATTTACTCACAAATTGGAACAACCCCATAATTAGTTAGAGAAAACGCATAGTATTAACAATACTTTGTTATGTTTGGTTTATTTAAAAATTTTAAAATATATTTTCACTAAATTACGAAACTAAAATACCATGTTTAATCTTTTCACCCTATATACGCACCTACAGTAATTTTTTATTTTTTTTTACAAAGACCTAGGACCTACTCTTTAATTTTGCTTTTAAACCTCTAAAAATCTTAAAATCTTAGAGCCGCCGGTCCCGCACACAAGCAAAATTCCAAATCATCCAAATTAAGGGGATGAGAAGCGCTCAGAAGAAAGAGAGGCATAAGCAATGGCCCGAAAACATCTTAACTACCGTCCAAAACCCGACGAGAATCGAAATCCACCAACTGTAGTCTCATCTACGCGTACAAACCATAACCACTTCCATTCCTACTCCGTTACCCAAAAAACTCGCTTACAAGAAAGAAGAATCAAACGACTCATTTCACACCTCTCACTCTTCTCTCTCTCGCTCCTCGTGTCATCAAACATCCTCTCCTACTGGGAAAATACCGTCTTGTTGATTAGAGAAATTGAACATAAGGGTCCAATGGTGTTGACTCAGCTGGCGACGGGTCTAAGCGTGTTGGCCGGAGCGGTTCTTGTCAAGTCGTTGATAGACCAGAAGCCCACCATGATGGGTCCGAGGTGTCAGAGTTGCAACGGCTCTGGCCGGGTCTCTTGCCTCTGCTCCCGCTGGTCTGACGGCGACCTCGGCTGCCGGAGTTGTTCCGGGTCGGGTCGCATGGGTTGTAGCAGCTGCGGTGGAACGGGTACGGGTCGCCCCATCCCTGTTCACATCTCTGTTCGTCCCCCTAATCGTCCGTCGTCGTAAGCTGTCTCTTCTTTTACAGAATATATATTCAAATTCTCTCACTTTAGTTGTTTATTTTGTATGGAATTGTACTTTATATGTTGGGAATACTTGAAAAGGAAGAGGGGTAATTTATTGGATTGTACTCACGTCGCTGAATTGATATAAGAAGCTTTTCTAAACGATAATATTTATGTCCCATGATCTTTGATGCTCCTTGTTTCAGTAAATTGACCTAACAAATTAGCCAACCCTGGTCATTTTGAGAAGCCCAATTGACCTGACAACTTGAACTGTTGCAAAAGTTGAGCTTTAGCTGCCTATGCCCACAATAACAATGGATTTCGTTGTTTTGTGTTTAATTATTTCCTAATCCGCGGTAAGCTGGTCTAGGTTGCTGACTTAAACTTGGGAGCATACCAAAAGGAAAAATGGTTGATGACTGATTGATTAGGAAAAAATGTTATTGTAAATTGGGAGTGGTGTTTATTGGTTGAACATTCATTGAAAGAAGCTGCGTCTTTTTCCATCCTATGAACGGCAAAGCAAAACATGTCCGTGCCGAAAATGTTGATTGTTGATATTCGATCACATGTTGGGCATGGTGTAAATTGGGAGGATATTTGTATATTCTATGTTGTTTATTCAGTTAATATTGGCCATTGATCAAGTATTGATGAAACCATGTACACTTTTTTAGGCCTAGAATCTGAAAGTGAATGGTGCGTTTAAAGAAGGTAAACATGGAAATAGCTTATTTTACAAAATTCTCTGGCTTTAAAGGCAGTCTGCTGTTTGGAAGAGACTTAAAATTTCCCGCAATTGACGCAATTACTTGATGATTTCTCAACTGAATCTCATTGATATCAGTAATAGTTCCATAGAATAGTTCCATAGAATTGTTGTACTTTTATGATTTAATGTGAAGGAAATTAAGTAACCTGATTCTTGAAACAAGTGACATTGAACATTATTTCAGTGATTGAATTGGGTTAACAAATTCCCTATTAAAATGTGATACTGATTTAATATCATATCAACGGCATCAAAGTGGCTTGTTAAGCAATCTTTCTCCATTGAACATGATTAATGACCTGTACCAAAAAAGTCAAATGGAGTAGGAAAGGTGATCAAACAATTGATCAGAAGAATGCTGGTTTAGCCATGCCAACGTCTATTACATGCGTCGTTCAAGAGCACATAATCATGCGAATCTGTTTTGCAGTTTTAAACTGCTATTGGCGCGTGTAGATTTAAACGACTAACCAAAAAGCCTGGTATTTTGAAGAATGGGTTTCTTCTACTAGGTTTATCAGCAATTTCTTCATTTTTTCACTCTGTTCCAGTAACATGAGTATTGCAGCTGAGTGTGGCGTTTCATGCCATCTGAGCATTTTCTTTTTCAGCCCATTGTTGATGGACTTGAAAATGCGCAAAGAAGATAGATCTAGGCTTCTTTTTTATAAGCATATGACTAGTGACCACTGGGTTACACCTTCTGCCATTAGAAGATGAAATTCACTCATGTGCCACCAAGTAGAACTCATTTACCCGATCCATGTAGCTGGTGGATGAGATCCATTACCAAATTAAACTCTTCCTAAGTTGTAATGATCTTGGAAAGTTCTTTCGTTTTCAAAAGAACTAACTTGTATTCTCAAGGATTTGAAACTTTCCAATAAGAAAATCCACACCTGTTTTTTGGGTGAGCAAGCATTCCGTTGAATGTACAACCTTACAAAATACATGGAAGGAGAACCTTAAAAAAACATGGTAGGAGAACCCTTCTAACGAACAATCAGCGAAGATGCTGAAACAAAAATCCTAGAGGGATTTGCCAAAGGTTGCATATCATGGAATTAAGGGCACATTGTTCTACAGAAGAGAATTGAGTACTTTTGGTACGATCATCAAAATAATTCTCTAGGGGTGAGGAAGGGGGTCTTTGGATACCTCAGAAGACTCCATAGTTCTTTTCTTGCCATATCAAAATAATAGACCATGGCAGCCCAAGAGCTTCCTAAACTAAATTGCTGAAGGATTTACCACTGAATTTCCCAATAAGCCAAGAGATATCAGCATCTCAGCTATGCAAATCCTTAGAAATACCACATAGGTAGCACACTTGCTTCCATACGTTCCTGAAATGCACACTTTATCAGTCAAAGGACAGAAGTTAGTTCTGTATTCTTGTACAGTGCTGGCTTTTATCTGTTCTCTGTTTGCTTTGTTATATTAGAAGAAAAGACATCTCAGAATCAATCACCATGCCATACAGAAAATGAAAAAGGTGACTTAAGCTCTTAACTGAAAACCCAAATACCACTTGCCCTTTGAAGTTAGTGAGTCAGTTGAAACTAAGTTGTTTGGCAGTGGCAGTATGATACAGCTTGAGGTTATTAGAATGTAAATTATTTAGGCCCGAGGGGAAAAGTCCCCACCTCTCTGTCCATTTCTGGCCATCAAAATGTGTGGACCCCAAACAATGTTGGTGGAAGATGGGTTGTGGCATTAGTTGTTGGGACAGAATCCCAAGACCCAGCGATAATGTGTACATATTAGGCAATAAAAAAATAAAAACCCTACAAGGCAGAATTAGGGTTTTACCTTAACTCTTGCAACACGTTCGCTACACTCTGGTTTCTCTCTGTTCGATTGAACTCACACCGGGACATGGATTCCGTTAATTATTAATAGCTATCATACATGTAGTGTAGTGACCCAACTCGCCAAGACTATTGACCCTAAAGAGGATCTCACTCTCTAATGAATGAAACTCAACAATGTTAAATGCACATGTGTATTAATTATCTTTGGGTTAAGAGTATAAGCATTCATGATATCCATGAGGTGTTTAATAGTCTCATAATGTCAGTACAAAGACAATTATCCCAAGACGGTCCCATTCAATACTCACAAAGTGTACTAGCAGAATGAGTTAGAACTTGTACCATTCCCCGTAGGTCGTGTTATCTCGTATTTGTGCCGTGTCATATCTTGTGTTCGGGCCAAAATTCTCTTGACCTTAACCCTAACTTTTTAGCTTTTTGTGTTATCGTGTGGTGTCATATTCGTGTTCCGTGTCAGAAATAGCCGGCCCTAACCCGCTAACTTCTTGTCAGGTTGTGTCATGTCGAAAATTCCCACCCCTAGCTACAACCCTAAAAATGGTATGTCCAATTCCATCTAAGACTGTGAACCAAATCTTGGAATTAAGAATAGTTGATCCGATCTTCCCTCTGTAAGCCAAACTCTATACACGATCATGTACTTTGCAAAATAAGAAACACATGCACAACATATCACATCATGCAAACATTTCCCCAAAAAAGATTCTCATAAAAAATGAAATTCACCGATTAATAAATAACCAAACAAATATTTATTCATCATATACAAGCATGGTTTTAGTATAAATTCCTAACATTATCCTAAACTAAACAAAACCAAACCAAACCGAGCCTTATGTCCCAATCAATCGGGGTCGGCTACATGAATCCTCCTGACAATATCCTCGGGAACTAAATAATCTCCCAAATGGAAACAGGTTGGATTGAGCTTGCTCTATTGTAGTACTAGAATTTGGGGGTTGAACTCTTTTCTTTTTAGACATGACCAAGCCAACAAATTGACCTCAACAAATATGAATGACAGATTCCCACATCTCCATTTAGCATGGTTGCTGAGAAATCTGTCTCTGCATCAGAGTTTCCTTTCTCGTCCTTTGATCATGACCTTCCTTTCTCTTCTGGTGTCTCTTTTAGCATGTTCTTGTTTTACTTCTAACTCTTTATGCCTCAAATGTGTGTAATGTTTGTAAATAAGTAGGGATTAGAGCTTGGTTGCTCAAGTTTAATTTACACTTCATTTCCTGCTATCTTAGTGAGTCATAAAAGTTGGCAACTTTGGATTGGCATTGATGAAACGGTAAATTTTTAGATGAGGGTAAAGTATGAGGCATCTCATTGTGTACACCATACCGGTGGATGACTCCTCATTTTGCCTTTTTGGCTAGCTTTATTTTCTCTTAACCATACCACAGTAAATCAACGTTCAACATTTGAAGCGTCTTCATTCAGAGGGCACACAGTTTTTGCATTTGCAGTACAGTGTCATGATAATGTCATGGTACGGAAAACTTTCGAGTGGAGATGGCCTTTACCATTGGTGCTTTGCAAGAGGTATTACTTGGATTATCCTGGCCAAGGATTCTGATGTTGTTTAGATTTCGTGTGGGCAAAAGACAGGTAGCACGTTGAGTAAAGACTTAGTCTTAACGGAATTAATGTCTTGCTGTTATTTTATACTTCCATGGAATCTGAGTCTACTGGGCAAAAAGAACTCTGTAACTATTGTCTCCTCAATGGGTACCATCCCCAGATCCCCATAATCTTTTTATGTCTAGTTGGAACAGCATGAAAAATATTGGACGTAGACTGATGGCTGACCAATGCTAAATGATGAGTATTATTATATGATTCAGCAGTATCGATTAGAATTCTTCCTTATGCGAGATAAGTTGTGGTTTGCTTCTGAACTATGGATCCATAGAATTGTTAACCAATTGAGCATTTGATAACAAGACATTCTCTTCATGCCAAAATCATGGGATGCACAATAACGCATGATGTGATTGGCAAAGATGGAACATTGCCAGTTTTGGGTTTCTGTCATCATGCACATTGTTAGTTACATGAAAATTTCATTACTTCCTGAATTATAGTGGCGGTGGTCATGTTTAAGCAAAGAGCTGTTTGTACATCGCATGATCTTTCTACAGCAGACAGAGACAGATAGGTAATGCAAATTCTAGCCATACAGATATCAAACTTAGAAAACCAAATGCCTAATTCCTTCTTTGCACAAAGATGTTTGTGAATTGTTCCTCCAGCACAAAATCCCAGTTTTGATATGCAACCCTTGCTCGTTTCACTTGGGGCTGAAAGCCTGAAATTCATCATAAAAGAAGTTAACACAAACACTGGGTTGGATGTAGTTCCGTTGAAACTTTTAGTGTTATTTTATTTTTTTTATCTGATGTTCTTATCAAACAATTTGCGTCCATTACATTTGAATTTACTTTCGATTTTGTCTAAGAAATTTTTTGTACTTAGCTTCGCATGTGTCAATGAACAAGATGGCCTTTATAGATCTCCATGCTATATCTTTAAAAAAGAGAAGATTGTCATTCATATGTGCATCACATATATGAGTGAATAAAATATGTATAATTTTTGTGCACACATATGAAAATGGATTTAAAGGTTACAGAAATATTGATTTTTGGAGGCGTTACTTATATTGAAAAATGGTATGTCTTAATTTGTGCATCTCAATTCACAGCATGGTCTTTATAGGTATTTATGTGTATGTCTCCCTTGCGTGCATGCATATCTGAGATAGATTCAAATATGTTGATCGGTATGTTTTCGTGTGTGACTGTTGAGTACTTGATTTACAGAGATTGTAGGATTTTGAGGCCTACTATACTTACAGCAAAAATGGTGGCATGACCAGGATCAGCAAGATGAGCAAAGAGGTTGTCAATCGGTCCGGTACCCGTATAGATGGCTTGGAACCAAGCACCAAACACGGCCAACATAGCCAACCGTCCATTCTTTATCTCCTTTGTCCTCAACTCCTTAACCTTCTCAGGCGAACCGCTCCCCCAGCCAAGCGGGTCGAACCAGAGCCCACCCGGGTACCCAACATCTGTCCCGGTCAGCTTGTTGTTGGGGAAAATAGGGTCTGTATTCACACAACCCGGCTTGAGGATATCCGCCCACCGCCTCCCCTCGGCCCACCCAATGAAAATCAGCTCCACAATGAATAGAGTGGTTTTGTCAGTGAAGTATTCGAGCTCGCCAGCAGTGTACCACGATGGGGTGTTGAGAATTCCGATTTTGGTTAGGAACTCAGGGATGAAGATACCGGCAGCGCCCAACATGGCCCACCTGCAGTGGACTATCTCCGATTGTACCATCCATTTCAATGTATCCGGGTCAGATCCTGTTTCAAGTTTCAACTTGCTTTCATCAGTCTCTGAATCGGTTCCGTATTGGTAAAAACTTTTAGTTTGATAAAAGCTGATTCTTCAGAGCAGAATTTAGCATACAAATGAGGACTACTAAGAATTAGCTTTCAAGCAGCCTTTTTTAAGTGTTTTTGCCTTGTAAAAAAGGGCAGGAAAAGCTCGGTTGTCAAGGAGAACGAATATGTAGCTTGGTTCTCAAAGAAGGGTAGCAGAGTTTTTCCACTCGGAAAAATTTGTGCCAAACAAGTTGGCAGGCACCAACATCCAAAATCTGCTATTGGAAAGTTATGACTAATACAAAAGTCCATGGTTGAAAAAGTGAGTTCTTGAGCTTTTGTTACTTACCAAGGCCAAGGGGGTCAAATCCGAAGTCTCCGGGGAGGCTGCACCAAAAGGGTGTTGCTTCAGATTCAAAAAAAAAAAAACACACACACACACACACACACACACATATATATATATATATAGAGAGAGAGAGAGAGAGATAATTGATACTGAACCTGCCGTCGAGCCATGGAGGAGGGGTGCTGCCTGGGAACCAAAGGGGCCTCTCGGGATCGGCTGCAGCGGCGCGAACGGTTACCGACCGTGTTCTTGCTGGCGCTGTGTATGTTCTCAGGCTCAGCTTTCTTCCTCCAAAGAAAGAAGCCTTTGTTGCTCCCACAATTGATCCACTCTTCTGGGAACTGTAATTGCATCACCAGACTTAATAGACTATTTTCCAGGAATGCACATTCTGTTGTGTTTGGATCGAGACTTTGTAAGTGATACGTGTATCTTTTTCTTAGAGGGTTTTGCATATGGGCAAGAAAATGTAAGAAATTTTCTATAACCAATTAAAGCTGCTTTCCCTCGACAAATGTCTCTACAAATCCTTGATCCAATCACAATCTTAAGATTCTTTTGCATTTCTGTTATCTACGTAACAATCATAGTTTCTCAAGTTAGTCTTTTACCTGGGGGAAGAGAGGCCTGTTGCTGCAATAGCTGAAGAAGCACAAACAGAGGAGGCCATTTGTGGGCAGTTTTTTCTTGCTTACAATTTGCGGTTTTTGATTCTGGTTTGAATGCCTGCTGGAGGATGGGAGAACTAGTACTTCTTAACGTATGAAGCTTAGGCTTATCCTGAAGGATTGGATGGGTAGATGTCTCATTGGCTGTTGGGTTGACACGTGTCATGCAGAATCTGGTTATCTAGCCTAACACCTCCAGTTTCTATTGCTTACCTGGAAAAATCAGAATCGGGTGGTTCACAATGCAAGTTCCCCATTGGCTGCATGTTCTGCTGTCGCTTTCCAAGGTTTATCTATGTGAGAAATTGTTGTTCAGTAAACATTTGTTTGGGAAAAATCTATTTGTGAAACTGAGTTGCACTACATCTGTTAGGGGTGGTTTTATCTTTCTCCATTTACTAGGACATTTCATAAGATATACTCCCTCTCCCTTTTTAAATAGAGTGAATTTACTAGGACATTTCGTCGTCCAACTATTCAATTTCATCCCATTGGGTCCAATTGCTAACTTCTGTTTGGTAAGTGGACGAAAAGTTGACCACGTGCCTAGCACGTGACTTGGTCAAGGCAAATGAAAGGGCAGAAATGTCATTCCCTGTCCATTCTCTCCTCCCGGAAACTAACCCCTGAATTAAACCAAATCAAGGAAGAAGAAAGGAAACCCTAATAATTTTGAAGACAAAGGAACAGTTAACTGTTGTTTGATTCACATCACCCGCCTAGATCCACCCTAACAAACAATTTTTGTGCTCCATGGAGGACAGAGAAGAAAAGAGGAGGAAAGTTACAACAGAGGAGGAGAAGCCGTTGATGTCGAGGTTGCTTGGGCGGCGCGGGAGAAAACTCCAACGATGATGTCACTTTACTTGATTTCACATATCACTTTAAGCTTATCTTCTTCATTGCCCACTCTGACTAATCCGAATAAAGTCTATAACACCTTCCTCGTTCAGTTCTCCTGGCACGACCAACACGTTGATTCCCAGAGCTCTGACTAATCCTACAAACCTTGAGGACATTCATACCAGAGCCAGGGGAAGAAGAAGTCGTGGAAACAAGCAGGGAGAGAGAGAAATCAAAATAGAGACTTGGTTTTTTCTTAGAGAGAGAGAGAGATTTTACCTTAATCTATTTTTGGTTTCCCCTTTATGTTATATACAATGGGTTAGGTTAGATGTAAGGAAATTGGAGGACACCAGGCGCCAATTCTGTAGTGGAGGAGAAAGATGACTGAAAATGGCAATTCTGCCCTTCAAGAGGTCATGTGAGGTGCACATGTGCAACTTTCCATCCACTCCCCTAACAGAAGTTTGCAAATGGACCCAATGGGATGAAATTGCATAGTTGGAGGACGACATGGGTGATTTTTTTAGTTTGAGGATGATATAGAAAAAAATGTGCATAGGTTGAGGGTTATAAGTAAAATTCACTCTTTTAAATATGTTGCTTGGTAAATTTAACTTATTAAAAGAGACATTCATTATACATTTTACATCAACTTTTACCTTAACTTTACATTTTTCATATCAACTTTTACTTCCACTTTTCTAAATTATCCTTCAGTTTTACACATTAACTCTTTACTCACAAATTTTTTAAAATGACAAAATAATAATTGTACAAACTTTTACTCCCTCTGTCCCTTTTTAAGTGATCACTTTCACTTTTTGACTTTATTTTTAAATTGTCGATAACTTTCAATCTATAATATATTAAGTACTTTTGAAAGAATTGTATTTTAGAACTCATTGATTTCTATAAAACAAGATCCATATTGCATATTTTATGTAATATAGATTGAAAATTATAAACAACTTTCGAATCCAGCTGGAATAGTAACATCATCACTTAAATAGGGACGGAGGGAGTACGTATTAACTTTTCAAAACACACACTTATTAAGGGAAAGCCCAAAATGGAATAGTCAACTATAAAAAAGGACGGAAGGAGTATATATTTATTTATAATTAAGAATGCTCGAAACAGCTTTCGCGCGATTAAGGGTGCTCGAAACAACTTTCACGAGATTAAGGGTGTTAGGATTCCAACAACGCACCACACGCAACAGAAGCAGTAATACAAGAGATAAACACAACACACAATATACGTGGTTCGGCCAAATCAGACCTACGCCCACGGGGAGGGGGGTTTCACTATAATCCGGAGACAATCCGTGTTCTTGTGTTACACACTCACACTCAATCTCACAATAATGAAATCCTCACAAGTTCTCTCGTGTATCTCTCTCTCCGGGAGCCACAACCGGCCCCCCTCTCACACTATCTGCCTCTCTCTCTACATTGTGCTACCACCCCTCATACATCACAGAGTATTTATAGAGTTACACAGAAAAACCCTAATCCACTCCCTCTGGGCCTAAGCCCAACAGGCCCACACGGGGTGGAATCCCAACAATCACCCCCTCCACACCGAGTGGGCAAAGTCGTCTGCAACACCCCCATGTCGCCTCCTCCAATCAGCTAACTCTGGCAAGCGCCTGTGTCATTAACCAGTCGAGCATCCATGCACCACCAAACAGAGTACACATAACCCAAAAGAGTGTATCCTTGCAAAACCAGACTCCGCAGCCAATCAGAAATTCCGAAAATCCGAGCACCGCACCACCTGTTGGAATGCCTCCGCCCGTCCGAAGTACTGCACCCCCTCAACTAGGTTGCCTCCACTCGCACACCTCAAACCCGAGATGTATGCGCTCACCAACAGAAGCGCCCGCGCTCTCCAAAAGAAGCGTCTGCAGCTTCATCGCCGCGCTCCGCCACTCTAGCATCTTGTCCCGTCAAGAGAATGTAGCAACCCTCTGCCCATACCAGAGGCTCACTCCTCCAAATGATCTCACACACCATCTGCGATGAGGCCGACTCCTTCTCTGACACCGCATCCCCCACCGAGTACCTTCGTACCCCTAAAACCGGGATACACCTCTCGTGAATCCGGGATGTGAACAAATCCTGCTAGATCTCCGTGGCTCAAACTGATCTACCGCTCTGACAAGCGCCTGTGTCATTCCCAAACAAGCTTCTCCGCACCCCAACCGGGCACACCACTCGAATGAATGTATCCCTGCAAGCCATATCTTCCGCGGTTGATCACAATCCTGCACCCCCTAACCGGAGTGCCCGCATCTGGGCATCCAAAACTCAAATGCTCATGCCCAATCACAGGACATAATCTGTGACTCCATCTCTCCATACCAACATGAGCTCATAATTGGAAAGACAATCCGCCACAAAAACACAGAAGAAAGAGAATACCAGTATGCATCATCTGATCTCCATCTCAATTCCTCTCGTCCAGGAGCTCCGTGAACATATCGAACAACCGGTTGCATCATCGTTCTTTGGCCGGCATCCTGCACACTCATAATTCGACTCCCAGCGCATCCAGTACCATCCGGTCATGACTCCTTGGTACAATCCCGCGCATATCTGTGTGCATCCGCAAGCGTCGCCATCCTGCTCACATCACAACACCCATCTTTGCTGACCATGCGACATCGGCTCAAGCATCCTTTGCACTCTCACAAGCTTTGTATGGTGGCCTATCATCAATCCAATGCGGCTCGAATCACAACTGCAAATCCTTATGATAGGTCTTCAAATCCGATTGAACCAGACTGCCTCCGATCACTGTTGACCAACTCCGACCTGTCACTCTAGTAAGCGCCTATGCCATTTAACCAATCAAGTGTATCCGCACCCACCAAACAGAGATGCAACACTCGAAAGAATGTATCCTTGCTCACTAGCTTCTCCGACTGATCACCATAGCTCAAACGCCGCGAATCCGCAATCACCCGATTGCTCCGGTCAACCTCCGATCTCTGCAAAGTCTGTCCAATACTCCTGGTGTGTAGCTATCCAACTCCGCTCGCCTCTTTAGTCACCAATCAGTCACCTATCTGCCACTCCTGCCACTATCCTGGTCTTCTCGCCACTCTCCGTCAGCTCTCCCGGGTCTCATCCTGCCTCCTGGTTCATCCATGTTCCAATCCCAGCTCTCCTAGCACCCCCTGTGTAAGGACCCGTATTTTTCATATTATTTTCCGGAAATAAAGTTGGGGAAATATGAGAAACTAATTAAAATGCTAAAGTGTTGGATTATTAAGTGTTGTGAGTGGGATTGGACCTATTTGCATTACACAAACCACATTTGGGCTTGGAGTGTAATTACATGATATATAGGTGTGTGTGTGGTGGGAGAGGAGAGGGAAAGTCATCTTCCTTCCCCAAAAAACAGCCGTCCCTCTCTCTCTCTCCTCCATGGCTCTCAAAACATCTCTCTTCACAATCTAGCCAAAACTCAAGCTCCAAACTTAGTCCCTTCACAAAAGCTTCTCCAAATCTCGTGCTCTACGCGTTGGTATGCTCATTTCACTCCGGTGTTTGAAGAACTTTTCTTGGATCTTGAAGGTTGAGTGTGGGTTTTGCTTCTCGGAGGTTTTTTTCAAACTAAATCATTGAGGTAGGGGACGAATTTCTACTCCCTCTAGTTGTATTTTGTTGATTTGTTGCATATGTTGTTGGGTTGCCTACCAATTTCTAGCTAAACTTGTTTATCACCATGAAAATGGGTTTTTGATCTTGGAATCATCATGAAGATAGGTTTTGATCTTGTTCAATCTTTGGTTGTTACTCTCTCAAGTGTTTGGGTAGTGTTTTGATCCATATTTTGATGAATTTCTAGTTGTTTTTGCTTGGGTTGAAACCCCCATTGAATCTGAAAATCTGTCAAAAATTTCACGAAATGGCCTGGTATCAATACC
The DNA here is from genome assembly GCA_016920895.1 of Vaccinium myrtillus. Classification (NCBI taxonomy): domain Eukaryota; kingdom Viridiplantae; phylum Streptophyta; class Magnoliopsida; order Ericales; family Ericaceae; genus Vaccinium; species Vaccinium myrtillus. The sequence goes on along the minus strand of CM029272.1, from coordinate 17,002,005 downwards.
CCCGCGTCCGGGTATCAATACCAGCGGGTTCTGTTTCTTTTTCTGTGCCTCTGGTATCAATACCCCAATTCTGGGTATCAATACCAGACAGCTTCGAACCTTATTTTTTGTTTAGACTTTCCCTTGACTCTTGGACGTCTTGGGACACCTTTAAATATTTTGTTCACTCAAAATATTACTTATTACCAACCACTTAGTTGATCGGATTGGTTGCTTGGCTATCCTTTGACCCCCGGTCGGGTAGTTTGACCATGTACTAGTTTGGTCCCTATACGCGTAATTCGCTTGTATTAGGATATTTTCCACCTTAGTAGCATTCTTGGAATCAAATGATTATGGAGATTACTTAGTGTCACTTATTTCTTGCTATCTATTGGATTTGGTGAGGTCTTGGTGCATTTATTAACACTTGGCGTACATTCGGGTTGAGTTGGGATTTCGGGATACATGTAAATGAATAATGTGGCATGTGAGTCACATATGAGACTAAGTTGAACTTGTATATTGATAAGTGATGATATGAGTATAAGACGATTGATACGGGGCCCGATAGGGTATGCCGGAGTGACACGGGGCCTATATGACATGCCCGGAGAAATATCAAACGTTTAAGAGGAAAGTGATGTAAGTGGTTAACGCTTAGGACACATGTTGCGAGTCGGGTGTGTGTCGGACATAAGTTGGATATGAGAGACGAGATGGAGGGGATCTAGTTGATTATGTGTTACTTTCGAGCCCTTTTACTATTCAAACTCTCTTAACTCTCGTTTTTGTGATTTTATTAGTTATAAATCATCCTATCGGTTTCTCTTAACACCCCTTATATTTCTTTATGTATTACCCTTGTTCCTTCGTTTCACTTGTAACTAGCGTTGGTCGTACATGGATACATTTAGTGCAAATGGACACATGAAATATGTTGGATGCTTTAGAAGTGCTCGATCGGGTGACATATATTCTTTAGTAAGCATGCATTTGATCTTTGACTTGACTAGTATGAGTTAATGGATATACTTGATGAAATTAAAGAGAATGTTAGAATGTTTCCGAGTTAACGTACACATTAAAATAGTGGTTACCAGGAAGGAAATAGAACGTGGATGTTGAAATCGGGTTTAAGTTGAGTGAATGGAAACAACGGAAGAGAACATATATATATATATATATATATATATATATATATATATATATATTTACAAGTTTTGTTTATGTGAAATTATGATTTTGTGGAGACGGCCTTTGTGAGGGTCGTTGGATACGAATGACTAGACCACTAGTAAACATACGGAAGATCAAGTTGGTGAATAGTGACATTGAGATTTATAATGAGGGTAGAGGGAAATTCTATAATTCGTTATCTCAATGGTATATCGTTGAGGAATGCTAAGTGATGCGTGAAGTGTTATTGTTGGGTCGCTATAATAAATTGATATGCTTGGTGGCTTACTTGCTATTTGTCAATCGTATGATATGTTTCTCGTTCATTATATCTTGTTGTGCAATTTTTTTTGTGTCTGAAACAAAAAGGGGATACCTACTGGGCGAAGTGAATGCTCAACCCTTTGCTGTTTCAGGTTTCGCTTGAAGTGCAAGATGGAGTGCGTGGCGTGCACGGCATAGTCAAATCATGGCATGAAGGATGATTTGAAACATTGTAACCCTTTTTCCTTGTAAAACAATGAAATTTTTAATGTAAAATCCGATGGGGCATTGGGTGACGAGGTTGAGATTGTTACAAAAATGTGAGGAAATGTTGTAAGGTGATTTCGCATTACACTATGAGTTCTTTAATTTAGAAATTTCTTAAGAAAATGTTCATTTATTTATGTTGAAAATCGAGGGCGTGACAACTTGGTATCAGAGCAATAGGTTTCGAAAACTTAGGAACCGTGGGGAGACTTTTGGTCTCGGGGCTTAACCTATTGCATTATTTTCACATGAAAATCTTTTTCTCATGCATTGTGTGTGCTTGTGTGACATTCATGGACACGATATCGTTATAGTGGAGTGCATTGGTAGCATATGAGCATGGCGTTGAGTTGTACTTGTGTAGGGTTGGCGTTAGAGACTTTGACTTCCTATGAGATAGTGTGGGGACTAATAAGTTTATTTATTTTTATTTTCTTATTAGAATTATGCCGCCAAGACGCGAAGTTAGACGGGGTGGGAACTCTCGAAATGTGGGGATTGAACCGGGACAAATCGCTAGGGAAGTCGTTGCGGCACTCGCCGAAGCCAACATGTTGAATCAAACGCCTAGGGCTAACGCCGGTAACCAAAACTTCGAAGTTGTAAGAGAATTCCTCCGTTTAGACCCTCCTAAATTCTATGGGAACATGACCAAGGGACACCGGGAGGGGTGTGTACTTGTGTGGCAACTCGATCAAGGGACACCGGGAGGGGTGTGTACTTGTGTGGCAACTCGATCAAGGGAGACCGGAATGGGGTGTGTACTTGTGTGATAACTCGGTTAAGAGACACTGGATGGGTATGCACTCAAAGTATGACTGGCTGACGTGGCAATTGACCGATCTCACGTGGCATCCTCCGTGGCATTGACCGTTGACTATTCTCCTCACGCTGATGTCATCATGACATCATCGTCATCTTCAACATCAGCCAACGCGTGACAATTACAATAGGCGCGTCAGATCCACGCCCAACTTTGACTGGCGCGTGTGGGCTACCCCGACGTCATCCGGCGCCGAATTTTATATCCCCGCGATCGTCTCAAAACGAGGAACAAAACCCTATGCTCCAAAAAAAATTCCGATCACGTTTTCCGAGACCGATCTGTACCAGACCAGTCCGGGTTCGTCCGCCGCCATTCAAACTGCCCGTACGCCCGCCCTCTTCCGGTGACGAAAAAATACCCCGAGCACTCCGTTGAACTCGTCTCCGAGAGTAGCACCTTACCTACTGATCAAAAACAAGTTTCGTCACTTGTTTTGTCCGACCAGAACTTCAAACAGTGCTCTAATGGCCTCCGAGTGATTTTCTGACTGCTCTGCGCTCTCCGGTGCTTCAACCCAAGCTCTGATACCAGTTGTTAGGATTCCAACAACGCACCACACGCAATATACGTGGTTCGGCCAAATCAGACCTACGTCCACGGGGAGGGGGGTTTCACTATAATCCGGAGACAATCTGTGTTCTTGTGTTACACACTCACACTCAATCTCACAATAATGAAATCCTCACAAGTTCTCTCGTGTATCTCTCTCTCCGGGAGCCACAACCGGCCCCCCTCTCACACTCTCTGCCTCTCTCTCTACATTGTGCTACCACCCCTCATAACCTAGGCATCACAGAGTATTTATAGAGTTACACAGAAAAACCCTAATCCACTCCCTCTGGGCCTAAGCCCAACAGGCCCACACGGGGTGGAATCCCAACAAAGGGTGCTCGAAAAAGCTTTTGCGCGCATTGATAATCCCTTAAAGATTCCTTTATCCATTAGCAGGGTTATGATTAAGAGCATATCCATCAACCTAAGCTTTTTTCTAGCCATTTTGGCAAGAAAAAGGTGTCTTGGCTAGCTCCAAGCAAGTGTAGGACCCAGCAGTGTAGCTATTTGTTTAAAAAAAAAAAAAACAAACGCGTCGTCTCTCAGCCTCACACGGGCGCGTGCACTACATGCACCGAGAGTAGATCTCAGTCTCAAGCACGCGCCTCCATTGTCCGGCGCATGCAACCGCCATAGTGATCTGCCGGCGACGGGTTTTGCATCGTCGTCATCGTCTTGACAAGAGCTACAACCCTATGGTGTTAAAACGATTTTAGGATCATGTTTAACAATCGCCATCATTTTTTAATTCCTGGCAATGACGACGACGGTGGGGAGAAAGAGGGAAGCGAGGGCTACAGTGACTCGCCCACCCCAGCGAGTCATTGTAGCGAATGGTTTCTTTGCAAGGGTGATGGTGTGACTGCTGGGCGCCGGAAATGAAAGTTTAGCTCGACACTTTGATCTCACCGGAGGTATAGTGTGCCTGTTGGAGATGGCCTAAGGCCGGAAATAAGCAGGGACGGTTCCACCTTAAAGCCAGGGGTTCAAGCGAACCCTCTGGATTCAAATAATCTAGTAATTTTTTTAAAATATTTTGCTCATGGGTGGATAAACTTCTTTTGCTCATGATTTTCTCTTTTGATCATTGCTAGTACTTAGTAACAACTGATCCGGCATACTTCGTGCTCATCTCTGGCAGTTTTTTTTTTTTTTTTTGTTCTAGTTCTTATTAATATTCAACTTAGCAGACAAGAATTTTAGGATGAATATTTTTTATGCAGATATGGTTTCATGTCGTTACTTGGAGAGCCTTGATAGAAAAGTGGTCAAATTGACCTATGGCGGATTTGTTCATGGGTCATATATATGGTTGATGCGAAACGGCCCAACAAACAAGGCCCATCAGTCTATAAACCCATGGGCACCAGTGGTTTTCAACCCAATTCCTTTGTTTGGGTCTCCAAATCGTCAAATTTGTCGATTTAAGAAATAATCTAACTACTAATTACTTGGTCAATATAGCTCCGTTTTAACTCAAATCTTTCCATTTTTAGTAATTTTCACAATTTTCTTTATTTTATGCTTAGTCAGCAAGTGTTGCCTTTTTCGGTTATTTCCTAGGGTTTCCTTGGCCTATAGATTGATGACGTACACCCTCGGGCTAAACAGTTGATGAAATAATTAGTAAAAATTGAGTTTTTAAAGAGTTTATCTAAATTCTAGTTCGTGATTGTCCTTGTTCATCTTTTCCTATACGCTTCCCTACATCAATTTTCCCTGTTTCTCTCTGTCCCCCGCACACACGACTGCATATGTTTTTATTTTTCTATGTGTGTATTTCTCCTTGAATCTAGGGGGACACAATCTTAAATTGTATACTCCATATCATACATATAGCTTAGCCTCTTTTCGGAATTTTTTCTTTATTAGAATCTAACCTGTCCTTCAATGTCTAGGAAAAGGAGATGACAAAAACCGCAATTTTCTTTTTTTTTTTTTTAACTAAAAAGGGTGCAACATGCCAATGGGTCACCCATCCTAGTACTACTCTCACCACTTAACTGCGGAGTTCTGCGGCACCCTATTTTTCTGTTTTTTGAACTCCATCGAAATATAATTCGTTACTCTTCAATCAGAGAAATGGGCTCCTCCTGGTCTTGATAACCCACCAAATGCAAGACTGAGAAGTGGGCTTTGAGCCCGTTAAGTGTTGAGTGGGCTTTAATTAGGGAGATTAAGGATCATCCAGATGCTTTAGCACAGTTCGTATTAAGTGACCCACAGAATTTATGGAAGCTAATCCAGCTGGGCTATATCAAAGACCATACAAACATTTACCATCAGGTCACCCTTGGATCCCATAATTACCATCAGGTCAACCCCAACTCTGAAAAATTCTCATCAACTCCCCAACCCGTATAAAAATGCCTAAATCATAGTGTACCCTATGAAAGTGCCTAAAATCCTAGGGTATCTATGAAAGTGCCTAAACCACTAAAACCCTATAATAGGAAAGTGCACCCTAAACCTAAACTCTAGAGTACCCTATGAAAGTGCGTAAACCACTAAAACCCTATAATAGGAAAGTGCATCCTAAACCTAAACTCCAAAAAAGAGTGACTTACCTTAGTGGTAATTAAAAAAAATGGCTTACCTTATTGGTAATTAGACGTCTCTTTTCTTGACCTAGAGGTAATAATCCCTACAATTTATACATGATGGAGGAGACCACATTCATTCAAGGAATGCCAAAAAGAAAAAAAAAATTCAACGACAAAGCTAGCCTCAATGATTCTCATATATTTGGTTCTTTTTCTTATAACCGAAATACCAATATTTACTTTTTCTAAGATGAAAATACATGATGCGATGTAAAACTATATGAAAATTTACTGGAAACATACAAAGTTTATTCACAATTTAGGGATCATTACAGTGACATCATTCGCGTGTAATTTTATATTTCAAGTATTATAAAAATATATATATTGGGGTCGGCCTCCCCTAGCTTTGCCGACCCTGAAATCTTGAAGTTTTTATGTTTGTTTCATTTTGAAACTCTTCGACACATACCCGATTTATGTGGCTTCCGGTTGTTTTAGATACCAAAAGTGACTGTGCTTCGAAATTATCGAGTCTCAAAAGATTTAGGTGTGATTTCTTCAGGTAGATTTAGGTGCATAATTAAAAGTGTTTAGGCTTCAATGAAATCAGGCATGCCTGTTATCGTCCAAAACAAACTTATTGATGTTGAGCCCCAACCATCAGGCAAATCCTGAAAATCTGAAATGTTCCTCAGACACAGTTTTTTAGAGGCACAACGACAATATCCAAATATGTTTGAATCATTGTTACTTAGTATAATAAAATACTTGGGGGGAAAAATATTGCATTCATCAAAACGTTCTTCTTTTTCTTTCCAGCTTTTTTAATGCATGTGCTGGCCGTGAGTCCTATAATCATGTCCAATGAGACGTAAATTTATGACAACTCGAATACTCGAAAAGTTGAATCATAGTACTTTAGGCTGAGTTTCTACTACGGTGTTTTCGGTATTTCTAGATTACAAGTTATTAATATCAGAGAGTCATCCCTTCACTTACATCAACTGATTTGACAATTTGTAACCCAAACAAACCCGAAAATCGTAGTGTAAACTCACACTGACACACAGATACGTACATCTCTCTCTCTCTCTCTCTCTCTCTCTCTCTCTCTCTCTCTCTCTCTCTCTCTCTCTCTCTCTCTCTCTCTCTCTCTCTCTCACATGTCATGCAAGAAAAGAAATGGGGTCAATGAGTTAATCTCCACCGAATTTACATCTACTTTGTGAGACTTTTTTCCAGCCTTCCTAAGTTGCGGGGTCAACAAGCGAAGAAGCAGTCCTTCACATAATTGACGAGTGAGGGAGAGAGAATTTTGTACTACTGGAAGTACTAAATAATGTTGGCCTATTTGGTTGCTATGATTACTATTAATCCAAATACCTCTTCACGAAGATGGAATTATTATGTCCTTCTACTGGTCCCCATGAGAACATGCAAATTCATGCATTCTATAATTATCGTCCTCGTCGTCGTGGTTTTAATTGTCAATTCATGTGGTTCCATTATAGATACATATAGGTCTCAATTTAAATGCAAGTCTTTAGAACCTTTATTAATCAATGCATCAAAGGAACAAATATGAAAAAAAATTACAAAATTTCTCAAAGTGAGAGAAAAAACTATTTAAAAGCACATGTGAGGTATGTACTATAAAATAGGCAAAAGGTGCACTACGAGCAATCACTCCACAGATAATCGTCACATTTTTTAGTGTCTCGTAATTTTTCAGCAATATGATTCATAAAAATTTTCTCTATGATTCATAACATTTTTGCTCATCTCGTAAATTTTATACAAAAAATCATAATGTTTTATTCATAAGAAGTAATCAATTGGTAACATTTTAGGAGTGTATATGATACACACCGAATTACGGGTTTGTATCGTATCCTTTCTCCTCTATATAATGGTATCAGGATGCTTCAAGCCTTCAACAACTGAAGAACAACAACCAATCAATAACAGGAGATCCCCAAAAGAAAAAAATCTTTAACCCAGTATTCGTAGTTGTCTTTTCCAAATGTCTGGACCGACCATGAAATAAGCCATCATTTGGCCACAATCATCTCTCTCTCTCTCTCTCTCTCCAAATTATACAATATTACATGGTGACGCGAGTGTAACGACCTTTCACTTGAGGTCAGAAAGAGACAAGGGTTTCTCAAAATTTAGGAGTAAATGAAGACCTAGGAAAAGCAGAAAACAAAAAACAAAAAACCAAGGAAAAAGATCGATGGAGAAGACATAACTACTAAAGTGCATGTTTAATTGAGGTTAGACACCGCCCTAACATCAGGATGTTTTTGTTTTTAACTACATACATAAAGTGTATTTATAATGATTGATGCACCCAATTTTTTTCTAAAACTGATCACCTAATCTCTTCTTATTTCTTCTTCATAAATATTCAACCAAATCCAAAATAAAAAATAATTTTTTTAAAAAAAAAAAAACCCTTTTCACTACTACTTGATCCACATGTTGGTCTTTTGGACGGCCGAATTCTGTCATCGATGTTACTAATTGTGTTACGTCAAAATCGAACCTTATTATTATGACTTTTATTATTATTATTATTAATTGTTGATTTTTTATTATAAATAAAAAGAGAGGATGTTTCTTATGGTGTTCCATGATTAATTAATACTATCTTGAACGTTTAGGTTTCCATGTCGATGTAATTTAATAATAATAATATATTAAATAAAAAAAAGATGAAGTAAAAGTAGCTAAAATGGAGTTCTCAAAGATGACAAATCAAGCTAGTTTGTCTTTATCATGTATTTTTTCCCTAATCTATTGCACTTGGTCAATTTGATAGCCAAAATGATAACCGGTAATATTATAAATTTAATTATAAAAAAGTACATCAATAGGAAGATTAATCGTCTTTTAACAAAGAACAAAGTAACCAAAACGGAGGAAAAAACCACACACTGGAACCTCCTCCCCTGCAACTTGATATCATAAAACCTGCATTCATTGAGTGTATTTTACTATATATATATTTTTGGTAAAGACCATCCGGTGTCCGGTAACCACATTTGCCCCGACTAATCCAGATTTGAGCCGGGTAGGACCACAAAGGCGGCAAAGCTCTCCCAACCAAGTTTTAACACAGGTGCATTCCCAAGTTTCGAACCCGAGTACTTGGTTAAACAAGTAAGAAAACACTTACGAAATTTGCTTGGTGGTGTATTTTACTATATATAGTTAGATTCTAACGAATGAAATAGAAGGGACCCCATAAAATTCAAATTTTTGGGGTCTAAAGCAACCGCACCTCGGGTTTTAGTGCAAGGTCGGCTTGGTATCTTGTGCTGCGTTTAAAAAACTTTTTACTAGCTAGTGACAATATTAACTTCAGTTGTAGCAATATCTGAAATGGATACAGAATGCATAAGATATATAGTAAGATACCATGCAGGTATAAATATTTACGATAATATTGAAAATGTATAGGATGATAAAAATCTCTTTGATACTATATATGTAATTTCTATGACAGGGATTGATTATATTTCAACTTATTTATTTTTTATATTCGTCCACCTAGAATTTGTGTTGTGCAAAAATTATTGAAAATTCTGCATTTGTTCCCGTGTGATGAGTCCACGAATCCAAATGCTGATAGATGGCCTCAAAAAAAAAAAAAAAAAAAAAGTCATATGGATTAAAATGACTACGGAAATGGGAGCCGATTATTCTGAGTTTTTTTTTCCTTACATAATCAAGTGTCCAAGCTAACTTTTGCTCACCTCAATTATTTTGATTATTCTGAGTTAATATCAAATGCACTGTGCTTTGCCGTGCCCTCCGCTACTTTCACCCGTTTGAACCGTTCAAGCTAGTTCTGACCTCATTCCAAATTCGACATATCAAATCAAATTGAAAGCGAAATATCCTATAAAAATATACATATATTCTCTTTACTTAAAATGACAAAGATTCGAACACAATGGCGGAACTACATGTGAGATGGGGGTGCACCGGCACTGCCCGCTTATGTACATTTTTACGACTTTACTAAATTGGAACCCCCACAAGGCCCGAACTCCATATATCGACTAGTGTAGTAAGATCTCTAGTTGAACTTCTAATTTTTGGTTTGAAATTCTGATTTCGCCATTGTCTGAATATATATGTGTCCAAAAGACAAATAAATTGGCACCGATTCATCGCTTTGTGTAGGTTACACATCTATTGTGTGAGACTCATATACATTGAAAGATTTTACATACATCTGTATTTGCATCAATGTACTTCTATTTGTTTACGTAGCATTACTCTTTTTCGTGAGTTAAGATTACTTAGCATAAACCTAATTCCATTATGCAAACGGAAACGAGTATATTATTTTGAAATGGCGTGGTTAGATTCAGTCGCATTCTTTTCGAAGTTATATATTCGGGAAGAAGAATGATAGTGATTCCGTTCCTTTTTAATTGTCTAACTTCGTAATTTCAACTAATTGAGAAAATATCATCGCTATTTTAAGTATGTCGAAATATATGACATGCCGAAAGTCAAAAGGTGTTTGGATGTGAAATCCGAAATAACACTATCCAAGGACCAAGCACGATACGATAAGACATCATACTTACACCTATCAGCTCTAAAACATTAGCATGATACAACACGACACGATAACTACACCTACCAGATGCAAAACATTTGAACTGGGAAAAGGCATAAAACAAAATGGAAAAGTAGGATTCCCAAATATCACTCCTAAAAGAAAATGAACTACATGATTGGCAGCGGTGTATAACTTGCGCCGTGGTTAAAAAACTTCACTTCCCACGTACGCAAAAATAACCTGATCGATCTTTCCCAAATCCCAACACCAGCAAACAACCATATCTCCCATCGTTTACGTTTGTCCCCAACTTTTGACACCAAAATTAATTTATTTTTTGGTTAAGTAATTAAGTACACGAAAATTAATTGAATTTACAGTTTACATCCGTACTTGTTATGTGCAATTTAAGGATGGAGCCAGAGGGGGACAAGTGGTGGCGGCCGCTACCACAAAGTTTTCAGAAAATGCAATTATTATATAGGAAATAAATTTTTATCCCTGAATTATATAGACTCGCCACCGCTAGATTTTTTAATCTTTCATCTCATAATGCAGTTTTTTTTTTAAATACATATTTTCGCCACCACAAAGGTAAAATTCTAGCTCCGTCCCTGTGTGCAAAAATCATTTCTAAACCATAACCATTACTGAAATTTTTGTTTTGCGTAACCCCAAAAAAAAGGATGCATACGTGGCGGCGTTTTTTTTTTTTTGCTTTTTTTTGGGTTTCAATTACCCACTTTGACTTCAATAAAAGTATGAGCGCTGTAAAGGGTGAGTGGCTGTACATAAACGTGATAAATGAACATATGCTTTTGACAATAGGCGTAGCTCTTAATAAACTAGTACTACTAATTAATACTTAATAGCTTAGACAATAATTACAGTTCTCACTAAATTTGAGGGAGCAGAGAATGTTACATTGGCTTGGAATTTACGCAAACTATGGGGCCCAGAAAATGTGCACGCTCACTGGGATTTTCTACACGCAATACGAGGTGAGATATATGAAAAAGAGAAATTAAAAAATAATAATAATAATAAAATTAATTGTTACTAATAGATTGTGTTTTGGGGTGTGTCCAAAAAAGGAGATGCCAAATGCGTTAAGCAACATCCCTTCTCTAATCTCATTTATGGTTCGTTACGTTAAAATCTCACAAATCCCCACTAATTCTTTACTGCAATAATTAATAGAACATGAGAATAAGGGAATTTTAGGTTGCCTTGGTATTATTAATTCATCATAATCTTAATTAAATAATATCCTCTTTGTTTTTTTTAATGCTACGTGGAAGTATCCTTCAATGTATTCATTTTTTTTTTTAATTCCTTCTCGGTTGATTCTTCTTACGTAATCTTTTTAATTGTAGACTCCGTTAATTTATTTTGACGTAATATATTTTCCTTTGTTTGGTTGCATAAATGGGGAGTAAAATAGTTTTCAATGTAAAATGTTTTTCATGTCGCGAGCACATATGTTTTTTCTTCTGCCACCCCGTAAGTTGTACGTTTTCCATTTTCGTGGGGAAAAAAAAAAAAACATAGAGATTGGACATGAGATCATGCTGTGCATTGGCACATTGGACAAAAGCAGAAGCAGTAGTAGGAGTGCCTCCGAACCTCTCTTAATGCATTTCTTTCCCTATTGTATTGATTTCATCTTTGGCTCCCTTGGATTAATGAAATCTTTCTTCGCTTTTCAAAAAAAAAAGTGAAAAAAGCCGCTCCACCAAGCCTAATATGGTTTCTCTATGTCCGTCTCTCTTTAATTTTCCTCCCTTTGTTGCCTTCTCAACACAATCAAGTTCCACTTTTCTTCCTCTGTTTTGAAGATCATGGCGTGGTCCATTTCGGTTGACGGTGGTGAGGCTGTGGTCATCAGGTGGCTCATGTTTGGATAGGTTTATGTTTTATTTTTTTGTTCCTTTTCTTTTTCATACAACCTTTGGTTGGATTCCCCTTCCCTTCCCTCCCCTCATTTCGATGTACCCATTGTCGAGATTAATTCTTATATAAGTATTGAATAATTTTGCCGTTTCAAAAAACCCCCATTTCGATGTACCCATTGTCGAGATTAATTCTTATATATGGAATAATTTTTTTTATTCTTGAAAATATTTTAAATGTCAACCAGACCAGAAAATAAAATTTAAAAGATTACGTTTGGTAAAATTATTCTACAGGAAAAAATATGTTACTTTGTAAAATAATTTATCGACTTTAAATAAACAGACAACTCAATTCACTATCTCGTGGTGCGTTTTATTGTTAACCCTGCCAATCTAGGGACGAGTCAAATTATGGCCACCTTCGGCTAAAATGAAAAAACTGATTTTTTGGTTTTTTTTCGTTTTGTTCTTATTCAGATTTTTTTTTTTACATTTGTTAGTTTTCGGTCGATTTTCTGTGATTTCTTGGCCTGTCTCGACGAGAGGAATCTAAAGAATATAAAATTACTAGCCAAACTTAAAGTTTTGTGAATAAAGACGAAAAATAATCCAAAAAAACTGGTTTATTTTTGTTTATTTTCGACTTTATTCAAAAAACTTTTACTTTTGACCATAATTTTTTACTCTTTGGATTCGGCTCGACGAGACGAATCCATAAACCCACGAAAACTTGACGCAAAACTAATAAACGCAAAACTAATTTGAAAAGGACAAAACGAAAAAAATCAAAAAACTAGTTTTTTTCTTTTTAGCCAAAGGAGGCCTATATTTTACTAGTAGTTGGCTGGTTGGCTGCATTTTGCTACGCAATAACTAAGCACCTTACAGTTTTAATCTTTTGTATTTTTTTTTAGTGGAACAGCAAGAAATATATATTGAAATAAAAGCAATTTACAGAGATGAAACAACAAACAAAAATAGAAATAGAAATAAGTGAACCAGGCTTATGCAAAAGATAGGTTGATCAGCTACCAGTTGAACTCTACATAAACAATGACTGCCACTTCCTAGCTAGCTAGATGTGATGACTCTCAAGATAAAAGTCAAAGAAAACACTCTCAAGATAACTCAATTCATCATCACCAAAAAAGCTTCCCAAACGAAGGAGTAAAATAAAATAAAAAAGTAAAAAAAAAAAGGAGTTTGATTGGTTTAAGATTCTCCATAAAGTCTGGTGATCCTCAGATTAATTTAAAATTCCACTAAGATGGTTTTTTGAAAAAATTGGTTTTTCACGGTTTTTTATGTGATAGTCACAAATATACATTATTTATTGTTTATTGGAGTAAAAAAGTAAGAAATAATAAACATTTGTGTCAGGCTTACTCAAACAAGACAAGAAAAAAATGTTCTTGGGAAAAATATTGCACTATATTGTTATCAATATTGCCCCACTATGACAAATTTATCCGCTACTACATGGCACCTCTGTCTTCTGAGCTCCAACATATAAACACTTCAATTGTTATCAGAATTTATACGTACTAACCTTTATTTTCTTTTCATGCATGCCTATTTAATCATTAATATTCCCGAATCATGATAATTAATTTTATCACTGATGGTGGTGGAAGTGGAGGCTGTATATGGGGGTTGTGGTAGCAAGTGTGGACCTGGAGGTCATTGTGGTAGCAACGAAGCGTGTATGATTAAGAACAACGTGAAACGAGGATAATCACAAACAACGATTGAGCCAGATATACTCTCTCATTGAATAACCAATTTTGAGTATAAACTCGTTTTCTTTTCATTCATAAACAACTAAATTTTAATGCTACCCTACAACCGTTTTTATACCAGAAAACTAAGACCGAAAAGGAATCAGCAAAACAGGAAGCTGAATCCCGGTAAATCACTAATTGACTCAATAATTACCAAAATAAAAAGATTTGAGATATTCCTAATTTTCAATACTAGCGAAAAAAGAAATCTTGCCAAAACAAGCGGCAAAAACAGGAAAGTTCCTAGTAAATGCTACTTAAAATATTAAAAAGGAAAATAAAATATAAAGTAATAAAATTAACCCTAATTCTTTTTAACCAAGCAATCTATAAAAAGGAATGCTAGATTAAAACAAATTAGGAAACTAAATACTTCTAGAAAAATCTTGATTAAAATAAAACGGTTCTACTAATAAAATATACTCCCTCCGTCCAGATTTGTTGGTCCACAAACATATTTTTTCAAGTCCGAAAATGGTTGTCCATTTTCAAAAGTTAAAGGGTAAAGTAGGGGAAAATTAATTTTGATGATGTGAAAACAACCAACACAAAAAGTAATGGAAAAAAAGTTGGAATCCCAAAAAGAAAATGTAACAAATCGGAGGGTAGATGAGTTGGTAAAACCCTCCACCAGGAAGATGAGGTAAATTGGGTTATCCACAACATACACCCTTATCTATGGTTCTCAACATATTGGGGAACATGAGTGAGCGGAGCGTCGTGTCAGGATTTTCGCTTTTGCAAAAATGGACACAAGATTTCATAGTTGAGTTATCAAAAAAAAAAAACATACGCAAAGAAAAGTAATTGGGTAATCGTCGGGCACCACCACATAAAACCCCAAAGGATTGTTGTTTTAAAAACTCCAAATTAGTACATCAAATTATTGTAATCAATTAGTACTAACTTTTGTGTGGCAGCTAATTCTGTGGTTTAGAAGGGGACTTATTCTTATCCAGGTTTGGAATTAAGCTGATATTGCTATCAACAATGACAATAGACGGCGCCAAACCTTAACCGACCATCAATAATACAACTATTTATCCCTAATCCTGTAGTAGTTGTTATTATTATGGGATAAGTATGGCACCAAATTGCAACAACCCCGGGGTAGGACCACCCAGCCGGTTAACTGCCCCTGCTGTTCCTTCAGCTATTGCCCGAGTGAACTCATTTGTTGATGCCAATAAGGGGTCTATGCCTGCCGCGATTCATCTTAGGATTTTCGAAACACCTCTTCAATTCTGCAATACCTCTACGGATCTTGGAAATAATGAATCACAAAACGAAACCACAAACAGACGTGCATAATAAAAAACGAGACACAAGATATACGTGAAAAACCTCAACGTGAGGAAAAACCACGGGAGCCACATCAGTCATCTATGAAATCGAAATCAAGAGTACAAGTCTTCTCGCAATCTCTCCGAGATGTGCATTTTCTCTAGCCTCTCTCTGTTTTTTTCTGAAAACTAATAACCCTAATTATTAGCGAACTACGAAATAAATAGGTCGGGCCCTATGGCCAAAATTACACACCGAGGTCTACACCCCCGGGCTAGACCACTGTTAAAGGTTGTCTGCACCCCAACAATCTCCCCCTTGAAGATAACCAAAGCATCAACAAACAAACAATTACACACCCCAAATAATCTCAATCAACGTGAACGTAGTCCTTGTAGGGGCTCCGCCCCCACCCCGGGCTTAGACCACTGCTGAAGGTTGTCTGCACCTAAACAATCTCACACTTGAAGATAACCGAAGCATCAACAAACAAACAATTGCACACCCCAAATAATCTCAATCAACGTGGACGTAGTCCTTGTGGGGGCTCCGCCCCCACCCCCGAGCTAGACCACTGCTGAAGGTTGGTTTGCACCCCAACAATCTCTCACTTGAAGATAACCAAAGCATCAACAAACAAACAATTGCAAACCCCCAATAATCTCAATCAACGTGGATGTAGTCCTTTGTGGGGGTGACCACTGCTGAAGATTGTCTGCACCCCAACACTTAAGCTCGCTCTTAAAGTGAGTCTGCCTTCGTCATTTGTCCCATTCTGAGATGGAGAGTGTATCATGCATCTTCTTTATTTTTCCTGAGTTAGGCTCAATGTCGGTGTTAGGTTTTTTCATATCAAAATCATACTGATTGTAATGTAACCAACGTTACGTAACTGTTTTTTAGCCTTCCCATACTGTAACACCTCAACCGATCATATACCGGGGAGAGGGAAAATCGCATGCATATCGGCAAGTTTCTGTTATGTATTGGTCCGTTTCCAATTTATAGACCGATTCATGATTGTTATGGCGATACGACCATTACAGGTAATTTTGGCATTCATTAAAAATTCACAACCGCAACAACCTATTCCCATTCTATATTGTTCGATACTCCAAATACCATCACACCTCAACCGTTACCGTACTTGTCCCGTTAATGTTATTTATAAATTATAACCTTATACGTACTGGCCGATATGGGTACCTATTCAAATCATTGCATACAACACTCAAGCATTCTGTTGGGAAACTTGTTTCCTGGCCCAGAAGCCACACCCTGGCCTGTTCTCCTGAAAGCCCCGAAAACATGTATTTCGAAGCTGGATTTTGTTCTGTCAGATAAAGCTGTATTTTGTTCTGTCAGATAAAGCTGTAGCTTGGGTGTCAAATTGCAAGCGACAAGTAAATGAAAGGAGAGTGAAGAAATCATTAAGTAAACAACAAAAACGTAGTACATATAGAATTGATTTTAACACTCCCTTTTATCCAGATTTATATTCATTTTTAATTTTTATTCATGTACTAGTGGATGGAAGGAGATTGCAAAAATTATTACCTAATTAAAAAAAAAAACATAAAACATGGAATTGATTTTAACACTCGATCATGTGCAAGTGGATTTATTCTTTATTTTCATCAGCAAAAAAAACCAAAAAAGGATAACATGCATGAAAAAGAAATTGCGCTTTTATTTTTAGAACTGGTAAAGAAATCACAACTACCACATAAATATTGCACAATTTACCCACTTCCTAATTTTTCGACCCAAACCATTCATCAGAAAGTGAGGATCTGTTCAAGATTTTTGTGTTTGCTTATAAAAATTTTGATGCAGATTGGGTCGCGTGCCGCTACTTGGAACAACTTGATAGAAAAGTGGGAAAAACGGCTAGTGGCGGATTGATCCGCGGTTCTTATGGTTGAAGCGAAACGGCCCAACGATCAAGGCCCATCGGTCTATTGACCCATGGGCACCAGTGGTTTTCGGCCTAATTCCCTCGTTTAGGCCTCCGAAACATCAAATTTGCCGTTTTAGGAAATAATCAATCTGCTAATTACTTGGTCAATCCAACTCCGTTTTGACCTAGGTTTTTGGCAGTAGCTATCTTTTTTATTCTAGTTTCCATATTTGAGCCTAACTCAAATATTTCCGTTTTTGGTAATTTTGGTAATTTTCTTTATTTTATGTTAAGTCGGCAATTGTTGCCTTTTCCCGTTTATCCCTAGGGTTTCCGTAGCCTATATATTGATATTGTAAGCTCTCGGGCTAGTCAGTTTTTTTATTGATTAATAAAATTTCGAGTTTTAGAGAGAGTTTCTCTAATTCTTGTTCGTGATCGTTCTTGTTCATCTTTTCTATACGCTTCCCTACATCAAATTTCTTAAGAACCTATCTTATTTCCAAATTCTTGGTTTTGCTGCTCCTAATGCAGAAGCACTATATTATCTGAAGAGTGACAGACAGAGAGAGAGAGCTGTGGAGTTATTTCTCCTCGCGTAACTTGACCGATATAATATTTTCAGCTCCTAAATACAGTCAAAGACTTTCTTGAATTATGTCAATTCAAAAGATTGTTAACAAAACCTGTTTCATTATTTTGCCTCTTGCTAAATTTCCTCAACTTCAGGTAATTGTTCATTCATTTATAAAATCTTGGCACCCCAGTTTTGTTAATGACACCCGGATGACATATATCGCTACAAATATGTAGATACCTATTTATATTATCAATATTCTAGCATATTGGTACCCCGTCGATATATAAGAACCAATTTAGTATAGAGAAAAGGTGAAATGGAATTGTTGCTTAGGTCTTAGGACAATAAGTTGGAGTTGCTAATCAAACAAAAATGAAATAAACCCTACCCCAAACTATCCACTGTTGAAGTCGTATATATTTTTCTCGGGCAATTTTAGTTTTGCATCCTCATATATATGTTAACGTTAATGCTCGTGATTGAACTTTCAAAATTTGGGACCATTAAAAGAAATTCCTGGTACCAACCCTTTTTCCTTTCACTAATTAGAATCAGTAAAATCAGGATGGAGCCATGAATTTCATTACGCAAGCAAATTTTTTTTTTTTCAAAATACTTTGCAGGGGCGAACCTATATAATTCAAGTGAAATTTTTTTTCTTTCTATATAATACTAAAGGTTTTTCTTTTCTCCCCTTGCAGGACCGACCGCCCCTACTGACCTGCCCCCCTCTGGCTCCAACCGTGAGTAAAATGCCATTTTGAAACCTTTTAATTACTTTTCCTATAAACCACATAAGTGTGTATTTATATCTTAAGGTAGGCATAGTAGCTATATAAAGTAAATATTTACATATAAAAACCCTGTTCCACCCACTCCACATCTCGGATCTTATCTACACCACAAATTAATCTTTTCTCATCCAATCAATCCACTTTTATTACTTCTTTTTTTGCATCCTAGACAATATTTTTCACGACTACCAATCGCAAAACACCAATTACTGTCAAGTTTGGCCACCACAGATCCATTTGATTGCAACCCAAGATTGCCTTTAACTCCTTAACTGGCCTTAAAACCATACATTTTTTAGGCTGTGATGGAATATGGAACACCATAATGACAATAGTAGCCCCTGGCCCTGGCCCTGGTCAATTTTGCCAACTTCACTTCCCATGCACGTAAAGGCAAAAACTTAAGCCAAAGTGTTTGTCCCTGGAATAGCAGGCAGAAAGCAACCTCACTCTTATTGCTTTTGCACGGTCAAGCACTGAGATTGACCCGAAATTAATGGATGAATGGACGAGATTACCCCTGTATGAATACTTACATGCATGCAAAAGCTGTATCTCTAGTCTGATGTTCCTGTAATTTCAGACTATCGATCTGCTCGCTCTAGTACTGAAAGGAGAGAGAGGAGTGAGAGAGAGACAAGATGTTAAATTTACAGGCGTGAGTTGGCGTGTGAAGCTTATCCACAGACTGGCCAAACGTTATTCTCCATATTCATGAAATCTTACATACATGTAAGTAAAAGATTGTTCAAAGTCAAACACCAGTCTTAACTTTTTTTTTGATGTGTTGATCACGTGCAATCATCAACCTCATCAACGGTTCCTATTGCACAACAATTGGAAAAATGAACGATATGCAGCTACAAACGTAGAGGGTCCCGCGCAGTGGCCCCCTTTGTGCCCGCGTTAGTGGCTCTCTCGCGCGGATATCTCCGGGGTGAGAACCACGTGTTACGCGGAAATCGTGCCACCTGGATGACACAGGTCACGATCTCAATGGTTGGTCAATGTTGACTTTAGTCAACGGGGGGTCTCGTGCTGACCTCCCCTACAATAAGAAATTTGATCTTAGTCTTTTTTCCCACTTTTTGTTTCTGACTGATCGAATTGCATTTGAGAAGTCAAGGACATGGTCTAAAAAAGAATTCGCTAAGAAACATGTCATACCTGATCCGTCAAGTTTTGCCTATATGTCATTAAGCTTAATACGTTGGGGAGTATTCACGGTGCCCACTATACCACATGGATTAAATATACATTGAATGACTCGTGTCCACTTAAGAAGCGAATTAATGCTCGAGATATGGAGGAGAGGATGGATACTCACAAGAATTATTAGGTACTCCTTACCTAGTAAAAGTAGTTTGGACACTTGTGTGTTGACTCGGTAGTTGACTTCTGTTCACACAACTTTTTGTACTACGTACTCCGACTAAGATTACAAGCAAAGAAAAACCCAGTTAGTTAATTAATAATTAATTAATTAATTAAACAATTAAGCCCAAAATTGGCTTAAACCACACTCCACACATATCACGTGCAAAAGCTTAATGTGATCGCGCGTATCTAACTCAAGTTACGAGGAAATGGAGAATACGTTAAGCAACATCCTCTGTTTAAACTCCTCATTCATTCCCGGACTACTCAAATTCTCTTTGTTTGCTGATCATCCGTACGTGTATTTTTAAAATTACTCCACTAATATATATCTTGATTAATTAGTAAGTTGCTTACCATATATATATGCCTTCCAAATCCCGACATCAAGCCAAGGTATAATAATTATGAGGAATTAATGAGATTGACTTATTTTTACGTTATTCAATTCCTTGATTTGTTGTCAAACTGAACATTCCGTGCCATGTTTCCCAACCCATAAAGAGCCCTTCAAAATATTCATAAATAGCTAGGACTCATGTAGCTACCTTGGTCTTACTCACACTCGCGAACGCAGGATTGCAAATTTCACCGAGTTTGTGGAGATCACTCTTTAATAATTTTACAAAAAAATTTAAAAGTGTACTATAAATAAGAAGAAACTTGGGAGGAGTGCAGCCGTGCAGGGGCCTAACACCCTCCTCGCATCCCCCTTGGTCCGCCCCTCTTTACTCAATTAGGGGTTGTTTGACAAAACTGACTTGTTCCACACTAGATGACTTTTCAATTTGTTGGTTTGTCTTTATTCAAAAAAAAATTTGTGTTTGTTAGTTTTTCGTCAAACTTTTATGGATTATTTATTCTTCTCAACGCGAGGAATCGGAAAAGATAAAAAATATATATGAGAATTAAGTACCCTTTTTTTAAAAAAAATCCAAGAAAAACCATGAAAAGATATTTTAATATCCAAGAAAAACTTTCAAAGATAGTTAGAACCAAGTTAATTCTCTTTTCATTAAAATTATAAAAAAAGGGGATTGTCATAATTTTTTACTTTTTTCAGGTGGGATAGGATAGAAAAGAGTCATTAAGAGAGAGAAAGTTTAAGAGAGAGAAAGTCAATGGGGAATAAATGCCAATAAAGTATGCAATTTTTTGGAACAAATGACAACTGTAAAAAATTGAAAAGAATACGTTAGTAGTGGGAACAATGCACCAAGATTCTTTCATTTTCATAGCTAAAATAGCTCAAATATCCCTTATAGCTCATCTGCTGCACATGCTCTAATATGCAAGAAAAAACATGAAAGATAGTTAGAACCAAGTTAAACCGGTTTTTCTTGGATATTTCCTAAAAAAATTGGGGGATTGTCATAATTTTTTACTTTTTTCAATTTTTTCTTGTCCAGGCGAATCATTAATCTACAAAAGTTTAACGCAAAACTAACAAACGCAAATTTTTTTGGAACAAAAGACAACCAAAAAATTGAAAAGTAAGTTAGTATGGAACAATGCCTAATGCGCTTTACGAGACTGATCACTCTACCACAAGACATCAATCCAATTACGCTTAATAAGTCGATTCTACTAACTTTTTCAGTTTAAGCAAGTTTTTGGATAGGGGCTCGGTTCCACAAAATTGAGTTATTTTCAAAACAGATTTATTGTATTTTCAAGACAGATCATTCTCTCATAATACATTAATCACATTTCACTTAATAAGTTAGTTTGTGGAATACAAGTCATGATCAATCATCTTGTTACTATAAAATTCATATAACTACGTTTTATTAGGCAAGCTACGTAAAATGGTCCGAACATGTGAGTTATCAAAAAAACTTCATAGAGTAAAGTTACGTTGAAAATCTCACAGACCCCATACAATCTACTAGAATCAACATATGCTTAAATCAGCAATTGAGTTTAGCAAATGAGGAAGCCATTTTCTCACAAGAATCTTTAATTTTAGCAAAAAAAAATCTTCGTTTGCTAATATCACCTGCTAATTTTAGTAAAATGTTAATTTTATGCTGATTTTATCAAACGGGAAACTCATTGGGCTATTGACTTTTTGGCTTTCAAGATTTACGAGTCATGTCATTCACAAACAAATTGAGACGGAGTAAGTATAAGAGTTGAGTCTACAACTTGAATTGCCCGGATTTAACGTTCATCATTGGCATTACCAAAGTAGTAATTCTCAACGTTGCTCTCTGATACTACAAGTACAAACTCTTCCAACACTTGCTTTATCAACACCCAAAATGGAAACGTGAGCCGAAAGAAAGACCATAATTTGGTGAATCACAGGAGGCAGCCCATATGACGGAGACCTTGCTGCCGGCCTCCGCTCCTCTGCCGCCGTGGTAAACAAACAGATCACCTCACACAAAACCCCAATTATGTCCACTAATTAATTACAAGTGGCTAGTTTTAATTGACAATTGGGTACTCCTACTTCACCCACCACATGCACGCCACGTCTCATTTCTTCCCTTTCTTTCTTTCTTTCTTTTTGTTTCTAGTGTAATTTTTTCCTTTTTTTGGGTAAATGCACGCCTCATTTCCCAATTTTTTGCATGTCGTCTGTATATTATGATCGTGATACTTACAGGTGTCGGAATTAGAAAAGAGACGTGCAGCCCTTGGGGTGGGGAGCGAACATCCCACCTGTCCCCTAACCTTCCAACAAAATCGTGGGTCCCCCTGCCCCTAACAAACCGTCTAAATTTAGCCCAAAAGTCAAGCATACAAACCCTTGGATTCACTTGGAAGTTTGGAACCAAACCCATCCTGGCCGCCTCCAACAACCCCCATTCCAAGCATGCATAACTCCACCATCATCACCAAGCATGTAATTCAGGGGTTCTAGCACATGCAAATCCTGTTTTTAAAATTATTTATTACACACTGTTGTGCAGCGGGTCCTGAAAGAACCCGACCGCAACCCAAGATTATTGATGACCATGATATTGCAAAAGTCGCAAACCAAACACATGCAAAATCAAAAGGAGAAACCAAAAATAACCAAAACAAATAATAGAGACACCAAGATTTATGTGGTTCGGCATATGGATGTAAACCTACTCCGCGGGCAAGCAAATGAGAGAAGATTCCACTATGTAACGAGAACATGCTCCGAAGAACTACAATAGTGACAAACAAACAAAGCTCTCACAAAAGACACTCACCAACCCCAAATACAAGTTCTCTCACCAAAACCCAACTGGAATCTCTCACCAAAACAGATTCTCTCATATCAAGTCTCACAAAAGAAAACCCTAGGGTTTTAACCAAGAGACACAGATAGAACAAAGTTCACAAATGTGACCGGATGTCACATAGATACAAATAATTCTCATGAAATCCAACAGTTTCAACTAGAAAGAATCGTTGAAACAGATGATCTTCTAGATGGCCGAAGGCCTACAGAACTCACCATGAAAGGGGCAACCAGAAACTGATGAAGATCATACCAAGAACCTTAGTTTACAGATGAGACCCCTTTACTCTCAAGCAGTCTAAACCCTAATGAGATAGAGCAGCTAAATTTATAGCCACAAAATCCTTCCTAAAGTCAATACTTGCCCAAACAATTTTACTTGCACCCCAAGACATAAACCAACAAGGAAACAAAAATCTTTAGAAAGTCCAAACAAATTCCAAAATTAGAAGAAAAAAAAATTGGTTGAATGCGGATCGACCATTTAGACAGACTTGACCATCATCGGGACCAAATCTTCAAAGAGTTGTGGAGGCCCAAAAATAAGTCGACTGTTCGAACGCCCATGACACCTGTTTAGACGGAAATTGCAAAAAGCAAAAATCGAGCCAAAAATCAACACACACAAGAATAAGTGGATTAATTACTTGTAAATTGCTGTCTCAATAGCTTGACTTTTACACAAATAATGAACAAGTATCGCAGTTTGGCTCATAACAATGGTTTGGTTTTCCTAAGGTTGCAAGAGAAATGAACCAAGCATTTATGCTTTGTTAACAAAAAAAAAAAAAAATTGATCCAAGACAAAATTTGACCATACAATAACCTTTCTCTTCGTATTTTTATGAAAATGCAACAATACTAAAGGACTATCGTCAAACAGCGTCACTCCCTAAGCTCAAGGGGTTGACAAAGTGGTATTGCCTTGGGACTTATAGATTTACTCTTTGATGCAGTGAAACGTATGATTTAGAATAATGTGAAACAAAGACAATCACAAACAACGATTGAGCCGGAGATACTCGCTCCTTGAAAAACCAATTTTGAGAATAAACTCGATTTCTTTAATGCGTAAACAATTGAACTCTGTCATTAGGCTTACAATGATACTTATAGTGCCAAAGTAAACCTAATCCAACTAGGAATCAAATAACAAAAAGATCAATCTAAAATCAAAGAAATTAACAAAATTACCAAAAAAAGAAAAGAAATTCGAAATAATTGACAGAATCAGAAACTAGAAAGAAATATATGGTTGTCAAAACAGACGGCAACAAAAACGGAATTTCCTACTAAAAGTTATTAGCAAATCAATTATTTCCTAAAACGGCAAAATTGCCCTTTTGAGGGCCTAGACGATATCGAACGGCCGAAATGTGCAGATGCCCGTTTCTCTTCAAAACGTGGACTCAGGGCCATTTCGCCAAAGTGGGTCGCGTAACTTAAAAATGATGTTTGGGCCAAATGCGGTCTGTAAGTGATGGTTCTTATTTTAGCCAAATAGGATGAGCTTGAGAAGTATGAATAGTCAACAGTAAATACACAATAAGAAGGGGAATAGGGTGGTCTAGAGGAAGGGTGAAGAACATAGTAGGTGTGCACAGAAAGAACTAAGGCAGTGAATTGCTCTCAGTCTAATTCGTGTGATACCCCTAGTGATCTAGGAGATGGGGATTGATTTCACAGAGAGAATGTTGTCCTCTCAATCAATGATTATCCTTTTTCTCCCTCTAGAATAGCATATGCTCTGCCAAGATCTCACCAGCCCCTGGCACTGAAAGGGAATGTCTCATATTTATAGGCACCTTGGATCAATGAATAGGTGCTAGGCTGTCACTCTATAATATGATGACACGTGTCATTTTCGTACAACCTAGTCGTACGGGTGACGTCATCCACTGCGTAGCTGACCTGCGCGGTGGTGCGCTTTTCCCCGCGCAGCGATCCTCTTGTTCTTTATAGCCACTGGATCTCCCTTATTCCCGTTAGGACAAGGTCGTGACCTGTTCGGTCGCCCATATACCGCAGCCAAGCCTCAAGGGGCCCCCGGGGTTCTACCTTTAGACCGCAGCAGGTATACTTACCTGGGCTAAGATTAACTAGCTTCTCGCGTTCTCGCCCATGCTCATGGCCGCACTAGTCATCTGGGCCATGGGCTTTTCTCCTGTTCGGATGGCCCATGGTCGTCCAAACACTGCCCTTGTTGGGCCTGGGGTGTGCACCACTGGGGCGCCTAGCAGAAGGTGGTACCACGCCAGTGGCCTCTGCTCGGTGACTTGCGCGGAGTGTACCACTTGTCGCGCAGGTGCCGTGCCACATGGGTGACACCTGTCATCATCCTCTTTTTTTTTTGCACGGCAAAAAAATTTCATTAATCATCGGAAAGTTACAATGACTAATAGGACAAGGCGAAAGCAATAATGCCTAGACCGAGACCCAAACTATGATTGGCAAGGAATCAATCAAGGAAAAACCATAAGGCCGAAGCCCACACCTATTGGGCAAAGCAAACACCCAATGGGCCACAATGCCCAAAATAGAAAGAATTAAAGGCCCAGCAAAACCCTAAGGCATCATACAGCAAACAGCCGCCAAGCGCCGCCAACCATCCATGCGCCGCCAACTAGCCTTATGCCGCCCAACCAGCCATATGCCGCCGCCAAACGCCAACAAATAAACACCATCAGCAAGCCCAGAGCACCCAAAAACACATCACAAACACTTAGCCGTTAAGCAAAAAATCGGAGAAGCCCAACAGCCATCAACCGGTGGCCACGAGAGGGAAACCCGCCACCACCGCCCGCACCCAACCACCACCAACACACCCAAAACTCGTCTTCCAACTTCAGATGCCGCACAACACAAGCCGAAAGGCAGAGAGTCGGAAACCAAAGGAACCGAAGTGATGGCAGCCGGATCGACGGGCCGTTAGGCAGAGAAGGGTGCAACCAACATTGCAACCCACGCCGATCCGTACCAAAGGAGGAAGAAGAGAAACCCAGGTGGAGAGGGGATGGAGGATAGAGGGATGAAGGGAGGGAGGGGGCCAAGACCGCCAAAGCTGAACCACAAAACACCACCTGTCATCATCCTACTTGATGGTCAACGTTGACTCTGATCAACGGGGGGTTGCGCGCTGACCTCCCCTACACGGTCCAAATGATCAAGGAACGTTGATGCAACCTGGTTTGCATCACTCCCACCTAAGGTCTCATGGAGCCACGGGGGTTATACCTCGAAGGCCTCAAATTAGTGGTTACCTCGAAGGCCTCGAAATTAGTGAGTGGAGGACCTCACCATGAGGACTTCCATGAGGACATCTTATTATCATGAAACCGTTAGAAAAATGCATTTTCAAGTCCACGGAAAATCTTCAAAAAAATACTTTGCATAGTAAGGCTATATATAGAATCTTGAGGACTTATTCTGGACAAAAAAAAAAAAAATGTGTTTAAACGTGTTTTTAAGGGTCCCCGACGAGAAATCATCAAAAAAATATGCGGGAAATCACGCGTTTTCGATTAATACTTTTCAAATTTTGACATCTTATTATAAAAAAAAAAATGCCCATTATATATTTTTAAGATTATATCCGTGGATAAATATATATATATATATATAAAGTCACGATCTAGTCTGGGATCCCTAACTGGCTTCAAATATAGACCTCATAGTTCCTAGTCATATTTTGATGATCCAAATTGTTCAATGTATTTAAAACGTGTTTTTAAGGGTCCACGCGAGGAATCAATCACAAAAAAAAAATGACCGGGAAGGGCTTGATCTGATTATTTGTCAATAAAACTATATATATAGTTTTATGAAAAATTGCTCAAATCAAGCCCGGGTAATTCCTAGCGGGGACCCTTAAAAACACGTTTTAAACACATTCAACGGTTTGGCTCATCAAAATTCAATTGGGAAAGGTGCTTCCCACATTTTAACCCATATGCGGGATCTCTCATAGGAAGATGGGTGTATATATATATACACACACACACACAAGTCTTATAACATGTAGTATGTATATACCTGTACATTATATATACACTCACAAACTCCCTTATCTCTCTCTCCTCCCAACCTTTCAAACCACCAACCACCATTGCAAACCACACACTCTACCCTCCCCTTCAAATTAGTCACCAACCACCCTTTCCCCATCCATCAACTCCTTCCCATCACTTCTCATACCACCCCACATGTTTTCCGCCACCTCCACACTCCACCCCCACTCATATACTCCACCTCATAGCAACTCTCTCCCACGACACTCCCACACTTCAACATTTCACATTTTTCACAGAAAAATACAAGGGGGAATGTGAGATAGAGAAACACAAACGGAGACCTTGGAAGCTTGAGAGGGGGGGGGGGAATTTAGGTTTATCCACCACACACCACCAACATCCAAATTCATGTTGCACATTATCTAGGGGAGTCCCAAGCAACCACTAGCCATCGCCAATTGCAACCAAGACCCATCGAAGAGCAATCTCGACTCCATTTTGACCAAAACAAACTTTTATTGAAATCTCTCCAGTTCAAGGTGAAAACCTCTTGCCCAGTAATTTCTAAGTATACTATGTGTTAGAGTATAGCCTAAATATAGTTTATGGGCCAAAGGATATGCCCACATATTGAAGAATTTACGAATCCCGAACAAAAAACCAACAATGCTCTATTATCTTCTTATCTCGACCAGACCACAAAAACCCTCGTCCAGACTAACATTCGACAAAGCTTCCTTCCTGATTTTAAATGTTGAAATTACACTAAGCCCCTCTCTACTTGCTAATTTCTACAGTTTTGACCATAAATCATGTTTGTCTTACGTATTTGACTTAAATGTTTAGCACTTCTAATTATAAAATGTGATATTAGGACTTTATTGTTCATTTATATTAATTGGAAGTGTTGAAAAATGTGTTTGTACATCAATATACACTTAATGAAAGAAAATAGATTTTTATGTGAAAAATCTCTTAAATTACAAACATATGGAATATTCATATAATCATAAAATTTATATTGTAAATTACATGTATAGATATGTTTAACTTTGAAAATTACCAAAATACCCTCCACCATAGCAAGATTACCATTTTGCCCATTGAGTTATTAAATGTATTAAATTCAACTTTACATGTTACTAAAAATAATCCAATTAGCCAATTGTGAATGAAATTACATAAAAAAAAAAGGTAACATTTTAATAAATTACCCATACCCTAAACCAAATTACCCTTGGAGACATGTTTTGTATAAAATACACTATTTAGACTACCAAACTAATCTCATGTTAACAGAAACACACGAATGGTATTAATTATGTATATGTTACCAAACTACCCCCTACACATGGCTCAATTACCAAATTACCCCTTCTACTTACTCAAATTATAAAAATACCCTTGTATTATTTAAAATTAGTAAACTACCCCTAGTCTCAACTAAATTACTACTCTACCACAATACTTCGATGTAATTGCATAATCAACCCTATGATTTTACAAATTACACTTTTAATCTTCATGGTTTATTTAATTACACTTTAAGTACTTCTTCATTAAAAATGAATTATGAAATCACGTGGAGATTTTCGATCAACCACTTACATTAGCAAAGTACATCCACGCATAAAAATCAACTTAATCAGATGTCAATAAAAACTTTCCATACTAACCGTCCATTTTATAAATCAAAATTCAAATTTTTATGTACCTATTAATCAAACTAATTTTTTGAGTGAATAGACTACTTTGCGGGCTCTACAAGATGAATGATTCAAATTACAACAAAAAATGCATAGTGGGCTCATGACTACGGGAGGTGGTGGAAACCTTGGAAAGAATTTAAACTCTTTCTGAAATGTTTTTGTCAACCGACCGGACATGGGGTGGGTGTTGTCCATGGATGTTGGCTGATCACAGCCATTCGTGGTCGGCCATGGACGGCTCAGATCACATCTTGTCCAAACAAATCTGAACCGTGCGTTGCCGAACAGATTTGAGCCATCCTTGTTCGACAACAAACGACTGTGATCGGCCCGCATTCTTTTTCGACAGTTCAGGCCCTACAACTTACTTACCACGAGTACTCTGGCTATGCCGCTGTGGTCAATGTCTGTGAGCGAAAGTAAAATGGAGCGGAGAACATGTAGCCCGCGTATTTTTTGACAGTTCGCTATGCCTGCGTCCATTGCAATTGATTAAGTTTGTTATAATTAGGTGTCGTCTTGGACTACTTTCGTTAAATAATTTTAAAATAATTATTAAAGTGGTCTCGGAGAAAATCGGGCTCATCGGATATTTTTACATTATCCATCTTATTCGTTTGATTTTCATTTAGAATTTAGAACCCTACCAGTTTGAAAGGATCTTCAAGAAAAGTTATAAAATTGTGGGCTCAAAAACCCATTGATCTGAACCATAAGAGTCGTATTGCTCGTTGAGAAGAGCATCCAGTAAAAAAATTATCTTGTTCGGACATCGATAGGTTTTAGTGTTTTGATACCTTTCGATGTCCGAACAAGATAATTTTTTTACTGTATACTCTTCTCAATGAGACCTACGACTCTTATGGTTCAGATCAATGGGTTTCCGAGCCCACAATTTTATAACATCTCTTGAAGATTCTTTCAAACTGGTAGGGTTCTGAATTCTAATGAAAATCAAACGAATAAGATGAATAACGTAAAAATATATGTTGGGCCTGATTTTCTCCGAGACCAATTTAATAATTATTTTTAAAATTATTTAACGGTTCAGATCGTTTGTGTGGAACCCGAAAGTGAGCCCCACAAAATTGCATTCTGCAAAGGTTTGGAGTGGCACCAAAACGGTGCCGTTATCATTCTGGGACAGCCACTCCGGGACAGCAGATCCGGATCAACCAAACCCAACAACTTAGCCAATAATATAAATAAATCCGCTACAGGATAGAAAAAAAAAAAAAAAAAAAAAAAGGAAAAGCTCCCACACGCAGACAGGGACATTCGAACTCCTGACCTCTTAGTGAGATGCGAGAGCCCTGACCAACTCAACACCCCAGTTGGTTTACTAGTAACTCAGTCTAACCAAACCAAATTATAACTCATCCTAATTTCTATATGCTCTTGAATTTTTCTTATTTTTTATCCCGTAAACTCCACAAAATTCTCATCTTCTTCAACCCTCTTCAAAAATTAATGAAAAATCACAAAAATCTCCGAATATAACATAAGTTCAAATGAACTGCCAGGCTAGCACAGATGGCAAGTTCATTTGCCTCCTCAGTGGAGGCGGAGGTTCGAGCCCTATGAGGGGCGCGGTTGTCTAACTTTCTAACACTACTTACTCCCCTCTCCCGCTAATGTATATCGTCTAGCAAAAAATAATAATAAATAAATAAGGGTAAAATCACGATAAAAAGATATGTTCAACACCCAGTGTCGGCTCAATAGTTTTAGAGGCCTGATTAGATGAGGCCCTCCATTTATTTTGCATTGAAAATTTTTTCAACACAGTCTTTATAAAAAATCATTGCAAAATATTTATCATTGCACAAATTTAAACATATAGTCATCAAAAAAACAACCATTACAATACTTGAAAATCGATCATTTGAACATTATGTTTGTCGCAATTTTAGTTACAAATATACTAATTAAGTCTCTATATATATGGGAAGCCTACGTGCCGCTTTTCTATTTTTTATAGTTTTAGGGGAGAAGCCGAAACGGTGGCTTTATTACCTTATGCCATGAGTCGGCCCTGTTAACATCGCGATGGAGTTAACTTGCTAACAGATTCTTAAAAGTTGTTCTCTTTTTTCAAAGCGAGAAAATCATTCATTCCAGTGCTTTATCCTTAGCAAGGAGAAGGTATCACAAGACAAGAAGCAGCCACTTGACACTCTTCTTCACCGTTGCTTCCAAATCCAGAATTGCACCCAATTTTTATCTGGAAATGAGCATCTATCAACACCAGCACGCCACGTGTCATCATATGGATAGCCTAATCTCAATTTGGCAAAATCTCATAATAAGAGGGCCCAAAACAGGGAGTTGGGAAGATACTCTGCCCCTGTACAAAGTAATAAGTCTACCAAGGTTACGAATGTCATGCCAGTACTGTCGGTATACCAGTACTGTCGGTATGTACAGGTTTTATATAAAAACGGCACTAAGGACCCCTAATATCGTACCGTGTCCAATACCGGGTCATACCGATCGGGCATTGACCGTACCAACAAATATCGGGCATACCAGAAGGTACCAGACAATACCGGAAAATATCAGACTAATATTAAATCTATTTTTTCCTTCTATGTAACGGTCAGTACCGGGACAATATCGGACAATACTAGTTAATACCGGACGGTACCGGACTACTTTCATACATATTTTGTTGATAACTGTATTTGTGATCCTAAATCTTTGATGCTGAAAAATAACACTAAGAGCAATAACTCTGAAACGGTACTCGATAGCCTACTGGTACGGGTACGTACCGTACCAGAAAGAAAACCGGTACTCTAACCGATACGGTATTCAAAACCTTCAAGTCTACCCATTCTCATTTTTAGTACGAAATTTCAAGGTTGATAAGGTCAATTTTATATTTTTCAGGTGTGATTATTTGCTGGCACCGCAAAATTAATGGATTAAATTCATAGAGTCGGGTGAAATCCAAGTTGCAAGCACAACATGCAATATGCCACATTAGGGCCCAGCACCTCAAAACGGAGTTACTCTTAAGCAACATACATGATTGAACGTCACAAAAGAAAAAAATGGTCTGGGTCCCATTTTTTTTAATTAAAAGATATACAATTTTTGGATCAGATGTCCCCTACGAAAAAAACTATGCGAGAAAATACTTAACTTTTTCTCTTGTAATATCATTCTATTTCTGAGAAGTTCAAAGATTTGTTTCATAGAAATTGAAGAAAAAGATTTATATCGGGCAAAGAATGTCACGTAAATCTGAAGAGATATTGTTCCAACCATGAGATCATTAGATTTAATCCCAGGAAATAAGAAATTAGTACCATACTTGTGTTTGTATAGGTTCCGTGGTTTTTTTTTTTGGATAAATTAGCTTGAAATAGAAAAAAGGTTAACCGAATATACAGTCTACAAGGGGCATACCCCAGGAGGAAAAGAAAGTAAAAGGAAAAGAGAAAATCTAAAACTAAACTACAGCAAAATATTTGGATGCAAAATATTTTACAATTGCAAATAATTTCCACGTAAAACATTTTACACAGGAAAAAACAAGTTTTACAATATTATATTTGCAATTTCATTATATTACACAAACTAATAAGTCATGTAATTTGGCTGCAGAAGTATCAGATATACGAAGGGAGCACGTGTCATCATATTATTGGGGAAATGTCTGCAGACAAATAATTGGGTGCAGACCCCTATAAATATGAGACATTCTTTCACTAATTCAAGATAGATCCATCCATAGCACGGAAACCTAGAAGGAGATAGTAGTTTAGAGCTCTGGAATCAACAACATTGTTCTTGCTGGTGCTCGCGAACTGATCACATTTCCCTCCTAGAGCTGTGATATAAGGATGGTGTTGATCTAAGGAGAATGAATGGAATACTGCTGCCTTCTCTCTTTGTGTATTTGGCCTAATTCTTCACCATTTTACACACTTTCCTGCTCTTGCTCAATCATTGGTTATTGTTTGAACGAAACAAAAGAACCTGTCCTACACCACGTAAAACATTTTACAGGAAAAAACAAGTTTTACAATATTATATTTCCAATTTCATTATATTACACAAACTAATAAGTCATGTAATTTGGCTGCACAAGTATCAAAGTGAAAGTCTAGAAGAGAGATGAAGGTGCGCATGCAGGCAGGAGTGCATGTGGGGTCCGGTGGATGGAGATCTACAGAGAGAGCATCTTATTGGTATTGACGTGGCCATGAGCGAATAATGAGAGAATTCTTCGTCGCTTAGCTAGTCCAAGAGAGCGATCGCAGAATACGTGTTCGGAAAATAATTCTTATTTACGGGTTTTCTTTTTTAGGGTAACCGTATACTGTATCATTTTATTTTACGCTCCAAGATGTAAAAGATTTTCCCGAAAAGTTCATTTCTCGGGCATTTTAACAACCAAACATCGGGAATCATGTAAAATGTTTTTGGCAAAATATTTTACGTCCAATGAAACGGAGTCTTAGTTTACATATATTGCGGATGAATTGATCAGTCGTTCTCAAGTTTATCGTGCCAAGTGGATTGATTCATTGTGGCAAAGACAACAGAATAAAACAACATACAGACGAGAAGAACATAAAACATAATCAAAACAAATTAAGGATATATATCCAGCGAAAGTTTGTTTCGGCTATCAGATATCCACTGTCGAAGCGCTATTATCGTGATATCTCCACAAATGATGAAACTTCCATGCAGGAATTGTCCGATACAAATCAAGTAACTGTTGCCCTATGGTCGAGAGTTCCGCGGCAGAGAATTACTTAAAGTAAACAAATAATCCAAGCACTTCCTTGTTGATTTTGATGTTTGATTTGGAATCAAACTGTTTTTACTCCAATTGAGAGAGTGGCCGTATACCAAATGAGGAGAGTAAGTGAGAAATCATCGAACCAAAGCTAAAAGCCATCCCATCAATTAGACCCAAAAACTACAAGAGAAATCTTCTTTTCAAGATTGACAAGAAAACACTAATCAATGGTATTAGAATGGAAGCTGTGGTACGTCTTTGACTCCTTGAACCTTCTTTTTTTTTTTTTTTTTTTTTTTTTTTTTTTTTGAAAATTTGGAGTAAAAGAGATGGAGAAAATGATCGATATATATTGAAACAAAATTAAAGTCCTTTTAAGTTAAGGAACCAACCAACTACCCCAAGTTAAGATTGTCCATAATAATCCTGAATTTTCTTCACTTAAACGTGGTCAACTACATTTAAATAGTATTACAATGATAAATCAGTGACTATACAATAATAGTAAACGTCAAAATCATGTCTGCTGATAATACCGACAATTGGAAAGCGATTTATTTTAAAATTGTTATTCCATTAATCCAATATATATACTATAATCAATAGTCCTGGTTAGCAAGGTTATCTCTTCTTTATTATCACGGCACGTCTTGTATCATAAGTATGAAAATTTATTTTTTGCCAATTTTTGTTTTTAACTAACATAACGTCTGCTTTAGTTGATTGCATGTTGTCCATTTCATCTCTCTCTCTCTCTCTCCTCTCTCTCATCTATATCCTTTCCTGATTTTAATTGAGCCCCGCCCAATGATAGCTATATTCGTCTCCGAATTATTTATAGAATTATCAATTCTAAAAAAGATGGTAATTGATTTTCACACTCCTTTTTTATAGTCACACTTTCGTTTGGGAATTGATATATATTAACACTTCCATTTTTTCTATTGGTACTCCTTTTTTTGGCTTTACATATCTAAAATGCAAGATTAATTTTACCTAATAACACTTCCCTTTCTTTTTTGTCATCTTTTGATATGAATTCATAAAATTAACCTTTATTTGTACCCTCCTTCACACTTGGAAGGACAAATTTGTAAACTGACAAAGAGTGTAGTTATTAATAAGGGGATCGGAGTGTGAAAATCACTAAGAAAATGTAACTACTAACTTCTCTCTCTAACCCACAACATCTCTCTTTAAAAAAGAACTATAGCCGCCTATCTTCTTTCCCCTCTCTGATATCCCAATTCCAAGTCCCACATCGGAAATTCATAGGATCGAAAATTAATTGAAAGATAAAGGGAATCCGACCAGCTACTATATAACTTGAGGTTAACCTTCTGATCACGTGATTAGCCTAAGAGTTCGCAGGTCAGCTAGGGATATGTTTATCCCAAGTCCCGCAACGGGAATTTATTGGAAAATGAATAGGATATAAGGAAATCCAACCAGCTAATGTATAACTTGAGGTTAACATTTTGAGCCACGTGGTTAAGTTAGAGTTAGCAGTTAGCTGGGGCGAGTCGTTACAAGTGGTATCAGAGCACAATCTCGATCTACATGGTGGAGGCCACCTGTAGAATCTGCAGGAGCCACCTTTGAGTCTCAAAGTTGGAAAAAAGTGCTACACCATGGCCGCAGGGGGAAGATTGCTAGGCAAATGCAAACGAGAACATTGCATCACAAGGTGGGGAGATTGTGATATCCCAATCCCAAGTCCCACATCGGGAATTCATAGGAAAATGAATTGGAATATAAGGAATCCAACCAGCTACTATATAACTTGAGGTTAATCTTTTGAACTCACGCGGTTAGGCTAAGAGTTAGCAGGTCATCTGTAGCAGGTCGTTAGAAATTTCACTCCCCCTAAGGTTTTCACTATCTTTATGATGTGGCGGGAGGGTTTACCCTTGATGGATATTTCCTTCTTTGCTTTCAATAACCCCTCCTTCTCGGTTAGGGTTTTCTCACTTTCAATTCTTCTACTCTTTCAATGACGATTTTTTTCTATTGACCTTAGAGCTAAGAGTTTGTTTGGGTTATCAGATTTTAGAAATGATGGTGGCGATGGTTAATCTTTGACGCAGGAAGGCGATGGTGGTGGCGGTCCAATCATGAATCGAGTCGATTAATTGGTTTGCTAGCAGGTGCGGGCTCTTCGTAATGGTCCAACTGTAGTCTCATTCCAATTTATTCAAGTTAAAGGCAATGGTGTTGCACATGAGCTAGGAAAGTGAGGTTTTGAGGTAGGATCCTGTCCTGTTTGGCATTATGAAACTCCATTGTGGTTTTGTGATTCTCTATCATTAGATAGAGATCGTTATTGTTATCTTTTGTCTCTTCTATTGTCTATCAATGGAAATGTTAATTATCGTTTTGGGAAGAAAAAAAAAAAGAGGGCTAACATTTATGGTGCCTGTAGTAGGTCTCCACCGTAGTACAAGTTTAGTCTATTTGACGGTCCGATTGGATGCCGGATTAGTTTGGGGGTATTATATATGGAAGGGGTATAAGATAGTAGGTGGTAATATATATGGAGTGTGGCTCCACAGTGATGTGACATTTATGGAGGGGGGATTAAGTAGTACTTGGTTTGGATGATTTTGTAAGAAGGGGGATTAAGTTTGGAGGGATAATGTAAAAAGCTGTCAAAAGACTTTTTTGTCTTTGTATATTTGTATCAGTTATGTATTTTTTTAATTAGATAAACTCAATAATTAATTAATTTATTATTGAAACTCAATAACTAATTAAACTATAAGATTTAATTGTAATTAATTTTTATATTAATTGTTTTATTATAAAATTAATTTAGATGTTTACTTTTTTTTAAGATCTTCACAACTCTAGTGGTGTAAAACGTAAAGATATAAACAAATGTGCATTTTTCGGATCACAATTTTTATACTAAAGTATATATAGTTTTTTTTATGTTTTTTGTATCGAATTAAAGATTTCTATTAGTAGTTTAATTTGGTGAAAAAATAAAAAACTATCTGCGGAAGTACTTTATTTTTTTATCAGAAGAATATTGCAAAGCCAAAAAAAAGTACCCCAAATTACACTAGCAACAAATAGTACTAGCAAAATTGGGGTAAGGTGGGGGTATTAATTGGGGTAGGATGGTAATTGATGTTTCAAAAGAGTTTTTAAAGATCGTTTTTATTTAAATAAACAATCTCCCATTTAACATATGATCAATATTTGGATTAAACAAATTTGAAATAGCTTGAGCTGCTTTTACTACCTTTGAGCATTGCGAGAGAGGGTTGATTTCATGATTAGCAAATATCAAAAATTCATTTCTTTGGATTTCATGATTTACACATGATACCGTGATGGACCTGGGTATTGGGCTAGAAGGGAGAGGAGAGGGGGATTATTTTGGGCATTTTGGTAAAAAGACAGGGGTATTAGGGGGTGTTAAATATGAACACCCCATGGGTTGTCCATAAATAACACCCCTGCATGGATGATATTTAGTCCGGCTGATAAATAATACCCCTACAATTTTTGTTGGCAAATCATTCCATATGTGTGGGTCCGGGCATAAATAACACCCTCCATATTTATACCCCCTTAACGCCCCATCCAAACGAGCCGTGAAGGATCTATGGGAGATGCACTTTATTAGATAGATACTCTAATGCCAAAGTTTTGTGATTAGGTGCAAGAAGGGATATCGGAAGTGGGGCTGGGAAATCTTGACAACTGTGGCAGCCTGCGTAATTTAAAATGCTGCTGACTGCTGAGTAGAGCGTTAGCAAAATGGACACGAACTCACGTACCCAATATAAAACAATACTAACAAAATGCGCCAATGGAAGGTGGAACCCAGGTGTTGTGCGAAGAACTCCAACTCATCTCACAATCTTGGCTTTGTTCGGTTTGAGTTTTGAAAGAGAGTTTTGGAAATAACGAGTAGAGAGAGATAAAGAAAAAAAATTATTGAAAATCGTGCAGAATGGGTTTTGAGACTCAAACCGAATACAGTTCACAAAAAGAAATAATGATTGTTGTTTGAAATTGATATTCTCTAGGTGCGGATATAGCCAACTGAATTAACGCAGTGGATTTGGCCAAGTAGACACTACTAATATAAATGAACCCGATCGAGTTTTTCGAGCAGCTTGGGACTAGGCTCGTTTGTTAATAATTTAGTTTGGTTTGATTTGTTAGTAAACAAGTTAAACAAACTTTTAGTTCGTTTACTATACTAGCCGAGTTTAAATTAATTCCAGTTCAGGTAGTTTATACATACGCATTAATTCTTTGACTTTTTAGAATTCTCTCGTCGAGACGAACCAATAATTTAAAAAAAATCGATGCAGAAAAAATAATCCATTTGAATATTTTTGCCAAAACAACTTAGTTCAAATGAATGTAGATGGCTTGTCAGCTTGTTTTTTGGATGTACAATAAACACTTGGAATCTTATAATAATGTGTTCAAGACGAAGTCAGATTTTAACTTGGAGGTGACCTCTAAAATCAATAATTCCTCTCTCCGTCTTATAAAGATAGTCTATCATAAAACAAATTGCAATTTTTGGATAAAAATATCAATCAGTTCTTTTATTTTATGTCAAAAAAATGTAAGAAATTAAGCATGGAAGTGCTTTATTTTTTTATCCGAAAATTAGAGGTTTCTTGGTAGTGCATTACCATTACGGACGGAGGTAGTAATTAGAATACAAAAAAAAGTACAAGTATTCGAAGATTAATTATTTTTATTACCCAAAAGAATACACATCTTCATATGTTATTATCCATCAATATACTTTTTTTTTTTTAACTGATCCATCAACATACCTAACACCCAAAAATTACACATTCACATTTTATTAATTAATCACTTATCAATATGTTTAATACCAAAAACAATATACTCATTTTGAAGAAGTAATATTATTCTTGCAAAACAGGATTTTTTTTTTTACTTGGGGCCTTGGGGGTTACACGTGCTATCTCCCCCTCTTACCCTTCGTCCCTGCATGTGTTCTCATATGCTCAAGCGGTTAGGTTAAGCGATAACCGTCACATTCCATTTGAATGATAGTAAAAGTCCCATTTGATATTGCATAAAGAATAATATTTACAAAATCTTAAACATATAAGAGAGGATCCATGCTTTTTTATTTTGGCAATGGAGAAGGAAAAAAGAGGTTATGTTCGGTGAGGTTTGGCTAAATAAGTTGGTTTAACTTTTTTTTTTCGTCTTTATTTGATTTTTTTTTACGTTTGTTAGTTTTGCATCAATTTTTTGAGTATTATTAGTTCGTCTCGACTAGAAGAATCTAAAAAGTAAGAGATTATGATTAGAACCCTCAATTTTTTTATTAAGATCGAAAAAAGTGTAAAAAAACTGAATTTTTGGATTATTTTTGTCTTTATTCAAACAAAATTTAAGCTTCGGTCATGATTTTTTACTTTTTTGATTCCTCTCGTCGAGATGAACTAATAATAAACAAAAAGTTGATGCAAAACTAAAAAAAAAAAAAAAAATTAAATAAAGACGAAAAAATAAGCTAACTAACTTTTTAGGCCAAACCTTAGAACGTACTAAAAGGATTTGAAAAAAAATAAAAAGAAAAGAAAATTCCAAGCAAAAAAACAAACAGAAGAGTAACTGAACCTCTGTCAGAGCTGAGTCATCATTTTGACCTTCAGTGGTTTGGTCGTCGAGGAGCGCCAAGCATTTGCTACCTGAATTTGTTTCATAGAACCGCTGTCCCCGAACTCGCATTCCAAAGCACGTGCATCACACAACCTCTTGCCTTTTCATTTTCCCCGGGAGTATTTCCAACTTCTTTAGCAAATAATTCATAATCCGAATTATTGGATTATTTATTTTATTTTTTTTCATTTTTTTTTTTTTTTTTGCATTTTTTAGTTTTGAGTAAAGATTTTGTAGTTTTTAGATTTATATCGACGAGATGAATCTAACAAGTATAAAATTATAGTTAAAACTCAATTTTTTTGATGCAAAACTAACAAATGCAAAAAAAAAAATGAATAAGGACAAAATGAAAAACCAAAAAACTTGATTAAGGTTTTTTGCCAAAGGACTCCCTCAAAGATCTCATCCGTGAGGACCACCCCTTTTTTGATTTTCCGGACCAAATTTCGACGATCCGAACCGCTCAATGTGTTTAAAACATGTTTTTCTTGACCAACACGAGGAATCACAAAAAAAAAAAAAAAATACCCGAAAGATCTTCATCCGAGCGGTTTTTCTTAATAACCGTACATATATAATTTATCGAAAAATGCTAAAATGAAACCCTTCCGAGTAGTTTTTTTGGACGAATCCTCGCGGTGACACTTAAAATCACGTTTAAACACATTGAGCGGTTCGGATCGTCGAGATTCGACCCCGATCCATGAGGTCTGCAAATTACAAGTTTGAGGAAGTCCTTAGTAGAAAGGGATCCTTTTCTTATATATGGTGACTCTCATGTTTACAAAAATGCCTACCATTAGTCATAAAACAAATTAACTCAACGAATTATCAAAACCTATTTTGTATTTTTGTTACAAATGCGCGGGTGAACAAAAATGTATTCATTTTTTTTAATTTTTCTTAAAGTTTTTTTTTGGATCTTGCTTATTGCGGTATTACAGCCAATAAAATCCAATGGAAGTTGTAACCACGCGCCTTAATCGGATCTGTTCATCCGATGATCTGTTCAAAATTGTTGCAACTTTCACAACAAAATTAACCGCTTTTAAAACAAACCCTGTAATTTTAGAGAGAGAGAGAGAGAGCAAAGAAAAAACAAACTCACTCTTCTCCCTCCTCCAACATAAAAACACAGAGAAATTTGGCTCTCTCTCTCTCTCTCTCTCTCAAAAGTTATTACTCCGTATTGTTGACAAAGCAAAATCGGTACAGAAACAGCAACTGTGGAGGAGGACGACGACGGACGGATCTGGTCAACCCCGTTTGACCGTCCCCTCGTACTAAATATATGTAACTGTACGACAACTCAAGGGCTATTATGGTAAATACACCCACCCTGGCTTATTATTTATTTAAAGTTGTGCGCTCTCTCTCTCTCTCCCTCTCTCTCTCTCTCTCTGTGTCCTTGTTCATGTCGTTGTTCTGTTTCACAGTTTCAGTATATAAGGCCATTTCCTTTCCTCTTTATTTATAAGGTCTCTGTTTGCTTTCTCCCTTTTATCTCTTCGGACAGAGAGAATCGAAACCATATATACACATACATAAACGAATCTTGTTTTTATATATATATAAGAGTGATTGATAGAGAGGGATGAGAAGGAGAGCGAGGATTTGTTCTCTAAAAGTAGACATGTATTCGGAAAGTACGACTGCAAAGAGAGGAAGGGATTTTTCCAGAGAAGTGAAAAATAATAGTAATAGCTGTAAACGCCGGAAGGTTTCACCGGAGGGGGCTGCCGGAAAATGTGATTTGTTCGACGCCTTGCCTGATGATCTCGTCCTCTGCATCCTCTCCAAACTCAGCTCCACCGCCACTTGTCCCGCTGATTTTGCCTCCCTTTTGATTACGTATGGATTTCTTCTCTTCTTACACTTATTGGGTTTTCATTTTCATCTGGGTTTTTATTTTCCGCCCAAACCTTACGATTAATGAGATTTCAAACCGCAAATTCACCCTGTATTGTATAATGGCTACAATTTTTTTTACTGATTTCTGGAAATTTGTGGTATTGATTCCAAGCAAAAATTGTCTTTTTTTTTTTTTTGTTTAAACAAAAAAAGGCTTTGTTTTTGGGCGAGCAATAAATTAATTTTTTGTTTTAGTTTTTGGGGTATTTGGATTTGAATCTGACGCTGTGGATTTGTGTGATGAAAACAGATGCAAGAGATTAAATTCTTTGGGACTCCATTCCATGGTTCTATCAAAAGCTTCAACTAAAATGCTTGGCGTTTCAGCAAAAAACTGGTCCGAGTCGGCTCACCGATTCCTGAAACAGTGCACCGATTCCGGTAACGTCGAAGCCAGTTACACTCTTGGCATGGTCAGTAAATCCATCCATATACGTATATATAAATAATATAAATATTTATGAGTATTTACTGTCCACCATTTCGAGATGCCAACATTCCTTTAACTACTGGTATTGTTTTTTTTAGTATTAATTAACTATATGGAATTAATTAACCTTTCAATTACTCGTTACAGATTCGTTTCTACTGCTTGCAAAATCGTGGTAGCGGAGCCTCGCTAATGGCCAAAGCGGCGATTAATTCGCATTCTCCGGCGCTCTACTCCTTGGCGGTGATTCAGTTCAACGGCAGCGGCGGTTCGAAAAGCGACAAGGACCTCCGAGCCGGCGTGGCCCTCTGTGCTCGAGCCGCCTTCCTCGGCCACATCGACGCCCTCCGTGAGCTGGGCCACTGCCTCCAAGACGGCTACGGCGTCCGCCAAAACATCGCCGAGGGCCGCCGATTCCTTGTCCAAGCCAATGCCAGAGAACTCGCAGCAGTCCTTTCAATTCCCCCCGCAGCCCTCACCACCGGCTCGTGGCTCACTTGGAATCCACTCGCCAACCACCGGCACGTCACCGCTACGTCACCGGCTGCCTGTCCGTTGCTTAGCGACTTCGGCTGCAACGTGCCGGCGCCGGAGGCCCACCCGGCTAGCCGATTCATGACGGAGTGGTTCGCAGCTCGGGGCGGCGAACCGGGTCCAGGGCTCCGGCTTTGCTCGCACGTCGGTTGCGGAAGACCCGAGACGAGGAAGCACGAGTTCCGTCGGTGCTCCGTCTGCGGCGCCGTTAACTATTGTTCCCGTGCGTGTCAGGCGATGGATTGGAAGATGCGCCACAAGGCGGAGTGCGCACCCGTGGAGAGGTGGCTCGATGAAAACGGCGAACATGAGGCTGACGGCAACGGTAACGGTAACGGCAATGCTAACGAGGAAATGGTGGGTAATGTTGATTATGAAGGAAATGCCATGGACGAGAGTTAGAGGTAACGGCGATGAGTTAAACGGGGACTGTGACTGTGACGGGAACGGTAACGGTAACGGCACTTGAGTCTTTTTGGTAATAATAATGAGAATGACGAGAAAGGAAAATTCCATCCATTTTTGGTTGGAAATTTAATTAGTATTCCGTACAACTTTCTTTTTTTTTTTTTTTTTTCCCCGTGGGCCTGTTGGCTGTATAGTGAAAGGTAGGATCTTTTTAAAGAGGAGGAGGGCCTTCTTTTTCTTTCTTTGTACAATAGAGAATTAATTTAGCTGCTTTAATTTCCGGAAAATTAACGACTTATTTCCTGAATCTGGATTTTAATTCCATTTTAGTACTTTATCCTCTAGTTAATTTCTATTTTTTTTTTGGTTCGATAGGACAGTGCTTGGTGATCAATGGAAAATAACAAAATTAGGTAAGGGGCGGATGGGGATGGGGGGATGAGTAAACAAGAAATTTAAAGGGCCAAAATGTGCCTTAACTTTAGGGTAAAGGGTGAAGGGAAGGTATCAATCTTAAATGTGGAATAAAGGTGGAAGTTCAAATTTCAAAAAATACAGGTAAGATTATGAAGTCTAGAGTAGTAGTAGTGTAGTGAGCCAATTGAATGGGCAAAGATCAAGTCAAATAACATTAGGGGGTCATTTATTAATAAGTTTACAAATTTAAACCAGACCAAATCGAGCCTTTTGTCCCGATCAATTGGGGTTAGCTACAAGAATCCTGTTTTTTCACATGGAGCTCTGTTTAGGACGACCTCTTCACTTAGGTTTAGTAAGCCTAAGTACTTTCATATTGACGGCATCCAAAGTCAATAAATGACCTCTTCACTTGCAAGTGGTGGCTAGCTCATGGGGTAGAGCTCTTGGATGTCTCACACTGCATCCCAGGATCGAATTTCATTCTCCCTCTCCATGTAATAGATTAGGAATGATGAATGACAAAAAAAAAAAAAAAAAAAAAGGAAATGAGCTCTTCATTTAGGTTTACACATTTAAATATATATTTTTAATTTTAACATAAGTCTACTGGGATTTCTTGTTACTTAAGAATTTCCTTGTGATTTTTCCATCTACCCTCTCTTTTTTATATAGTACTATGTGGGAAAAGGTAAGTTAAATCATACATATGGGCAATTGTGTGGCCTTTTATTTGTTGGTCAAAAAGAGGATCACAGAGAGTAGGAATGTAGGATATGTATTGACCCATGAAAAAGAGTGGAAAGGAAAAACAAATGCAATCTGCAAGTGGACGATGTGGGTGGGTTTTGGTAAACTTTATTTGCCCCCATTTCCCCATCGGACATCTGGAACCCTTTAAAAAGTTTCAATCCTCCATAGTTCAAGAAACCAACTTGACAGTTTTGGACAGTCAAAGCTGTTCATTTTGTTGGCTTGTTAACCTCGTTGAGAACAACACTAATTGTGGGAAAAATCATGCTAATGAGACCTTGTTTTTATAGGCAAAAATTAATTAATGAAAACTTAACATAGGGTACATCAAGTTGAGAGGAGAGGAGAGCATACTCTAATCAATGTTTGAGAAATTAAAGAACACCTGGTGAGACAACACTGACGATGCTACTCTTGTGAGGG
The DNA here is from genome assembly GCA_016920895.1 of Vaccinium myrtillus. Taxonomy (NCBI): domain Eukaryota; kingdom Viridiplantae; phylum Streptophyta; class Magnoliopsida; order Ericales; family Ericaceae; genus Vaccinium; species Vaccinium myrtillus. Next base: position 16,957,943 of record CM029272.1, on the reverse strand, counting down.
TGGGGTCAGCTGACCCCACGGGAAAAATAAATGTACTACTACTATATTAAAATTTCCTAAAAATTTACATTTTTTTTAAATTCATAAATGAACCCCCAAAATTTGGTTGTGACACCACTCGACAACTCTAAAAGTTCATAAAAGTTGCTTATTTGTGTAAATTGTTTGAATCCTAATCACTCGTTTTGTTCTTTTGATAATGAGGGGTTGATCTGTTATGCTAGATTAAGCTTTAAATGTGATTTTTGTTAGAACAAGATTTTTAGTTGTCATTACTGTGATGTTTTTCGTTGATTTATGGTAGGTAAAATTATTTAATGTTTATGAATGATCCCACGTTTCCGAACTCTTGGAGACGTCACTGTGGGACAAAGGCCTAAATAACACCCAGTGGACCAAGCCAAAACACGTAACGCCTAGAGCAAATAGGACATACCCAATACAACAATGAAGCCCAAACCACAAAGGAGACCCTAGTCCCCACCAACAAACTGTCACCGCCCCACAGCCCTAAACCGCCGACCAGCCACCACCAACGTCACCCCTAGCCACCCATCAGCAGCCACAACCACCCATTACCGTTAGGCCCAAAAATCGGACTCACCCAGCGATGAAGACCGACGGGTGATTTGAACCCACCTAACGAAGAACGAAGGAAACCTAGTGATTACAGTCAGCAACCATGGCCGCCAAACGTCGTTAAGCCCCACCCAACAATGAGACTAGCACGAATCCCACAAACAATCAAGAATCAAACCACCGAGATCATATCCGCGTCGTAGACCGATGTAGCCCCAGACGCTCCAAAACAGCCGAACACCCCAAAAAAGAAAAGGAGAAGACTAGAGAGAGAGAGAGAGAGAGAGAGAGAGGGGGGGGGGGAGCGGAGGCGCCGCCCCTAAGATGAAACCGTAAATGCTGTAGATTTAGATAGATAGGGAGAGATTTTTAGAGACAGGACTGTTAAGAGAAGAATAACCAACCATTTATGCTAATGAGACATTAATGATCAACATGATTTCATAACACATTCATGATTTCTACATAGAAAAAGTATACCTTTTTTTATCATCAAGAAAATGTTGTTAATTCACAAAATCTGAAATCCATTATGATAAATATGTTTCGATCATCCCTTTTTCGATACCCAATTAACTTGAATTGTAACATGATTGACCTTCTCAAAGGGTTCTACAAAAGAATTAACGGATCCATTCATCAAAGTAGGCTAGAAATGGAGCCGAATATATCAACGTTAGATTGGTTCAGGTCATTTTCTGGTTGAAGAGGATCGTCTTCCAAATTAATAAACCAATCTCTAAAATTCTCGTTGTCTCTTATAAAAGTTCAAATAATTATACTCCCTCATCACGGAAAGTCGAAAGATGTTTTTTTATAGAATATAAACCACTTTTCGTGGAAATTTTTTAATATTAGAACAAAAATTTTATTTTTAAAATCTAAAAAAAGCACGACTTTTCGTAATGGACTAAAATCTACGGTTATCGTGCTTTTTAAAACTCTTGTAGTTTTTATTAAAATACTTATTTGAGAGATAAATTATAATTTGCTATTGCTCCACACACTCATTTGTTTTTAAGGTATTGTTGATTTGTATTGCTCCACACACTCATTTGTTTTCTAAGGTATTGTTGATTTGTAGGACCAATAATGAATAGATCGTAATCTCTTCTCATGACTCTCCCTTCATCGTAACTCTTGCGAGAAAAATTCTAAGATGTTTTAGAATGTGATTTTATTGTTGTGTGATGCATAAGAAAGATATACTTTAATAGTTATTGTACTTACTTCATCTACGACGTCATCGTAGTAGCGCGGATGTTTTCAAATCCTTAGGGATATGGTCATGAAAATGTTTAAAGACACCCATCGTTAAACACAACTCACATCATTTTGAAAAAAGAAATAAATGTTGGAGATGACAAGTTGTTTCAGAAGTTGACAGTCCTCTACGTCACATACTCGATGTGAAATCATTTTCTATGCTGAGATTTGGCATAAAAAGTCAACTTAACTTATTTTTTTGTTTTTATTTGATTTTTTTATGCGTTTATTAGTTTTGCATCGATTTTTGAGTATTATTGATTCATCATAATTTTTTACTTTTTTAATTCCTCAGGATTGGTCATTTCCTCTGACCCGTTCGAATCCGATCCGATCTTCGATCCGAACAGATTGGCAATATGGAGATCTATTTGGAGATTGGATAGGATATGGAGATTTTTTTTGAAAATGTTTGGGGATCGAGTAGGGGTGGAGATAGGCATGTCCCCGCCCCGAATCCGTTCCCCGATCCATCCCCACTCTGCTCCGCCCCGTCCCCGAAATCCCCGAATATAGGAGTCTATTCATGAGTTATGAAACTTTTGGGTCCCACTAAATTTTCTCCAACCATTTTATTGATAATTGAACTTTGTGATACAATAAATGTGATTAAATAAGAAATTCATCAATATAATCTATATTACAACGAAAAGCGGTTTCTGTCTCAGTCATCATTTAACATTTTATCACTATTTCTGCCAACTCACTCCCCCCTCTCTCTTTCTCTCTCAAATTTTCGAAATTCAAACCACATTCTCTCTCATTACCTCCTCTCCTTCGCCCTCTCTAAAATTCGAAGGACCATAAATAATGGGCACGTGCATCGATTGCTCAAGCCGTGCCTTTCAGGCACGGGCACGGACATGCACTAGTTTGAATACATCCCAACTATGTTGTCATCTACTCAACTATCAATCATATGCATTCCTTAAAATAAACACAAAAAATGCAAAATAAAAACAATATTTTTCCAATCGAGCCGTTGATTTTGTTGTTCCTATTGATGAAATCAATTGTGTAAAATTTCTTCTCGATCGAGTTTAGAAAGCTTGTCGATCGGGACCCAATTTTTATTTTTTTTAATGATACTTTTCATCCGATTAAATGCCTATTGATACGCGATTTTTTTTTTGTAACTAGGATTCTAGATTTTTAGTAATGTATTTTTTTAGCATTTACTTAAAAAAATAATTGGATCCCCGAATCTCCCTTTTTTTTTTTTTTTTTTGTAACTGAGATTCTAGATTTTTAGTAATCTATTTTTTTAGCATTTACTTAAAAAAATGATTGGATCCCCGAATCCCCGTGGGGATTCCCGTTCCCCATTTGGAGTGGGGATGGAGGATGAAAACAAAGCCCCGTTGGGGATCGGGTAGGAGATGAATATGGAGAAAGGGTTTGGGGATTGGGGGTGGAGATAGTACTCTCCGGCCCCGATCCGTCCCCATGCCCAAACGAACTAGTTAAACAAAAAGTTTATAAACTAAAAAGTTGACGCAAAACTAAGAAACACAAAAAAAAAAATTAAATAAAGACGAAAAAATAAGCCAGCTAACTTTTTAGGCCAAAACGTTATAGCTACGGTCTCTATTCACATTTTTTATTTTTTGTGCCAGTATCTACGCTACAGTGGGCAATTTAGAAATTTGTTTGTCTTTTTTGTTACTCCAGTACTACCTAGCCGGCCTGTTGAATATCATAGCTTTCTTTTTGTCAATTACGTTACGTTAAATTGAGGCCGTAGTCTACCGAATGAACTGGAATTCATGAGAGAAAATTTTGGGTACGGGTAGGGTAGATTCACGTGGTGCCCAACACCACATCAGAGTTGTCCGAACATATTTTCGACGGCCCAGATCCGTGGATGGCATTTTTGTAAATTTTGGGGCCAAATTTACCCCCACAGCTCTAGGCCGTCCAAAACATGCTTGGATGGCTCAGATGTGATGTTGGGCACCATGTGGACCTACCCTACCCGTACCCAAAATTTTCTCGGAATTCATGGAATAATAGTCATCAATCGTCGTCCTTTTCGAAACTCTAGCTAGCTATACTACCTTTAGACGAACTTGTTATCTTTTTAAAGTTTACACAGTGCCTTCATTACTGTAATTTGAACCATTTATCTTGTAGAACTAGCAGAGTGGTATATCCATACAAAAATCAAATAAATCGGATATCGACGAGTATATCAAAAATTGAATACACAAATAGCGATGGCGGAAACTAGGAGGTTTCCAGCCGAGGGGGAAAGAATTTAAACTTTCGTTTTGATGCCAAAAATCAAATATTCATCAAAAGCAAAAGATAGGGGAAGAGGTGGTCCAAACTCAAAGGCTAGAACCATTTAAAGCCAGTGGTTGGATCGACAACTAACATGGTTGGGAGTGGAAGGACACAACTGAGCATATATGGCGAAACAGTAAGTTGAAAACGTAATCCTAACCACTTTTTTAGTTATCTGTTGGAAGGTCAACCCTTCATCACATGCCCTAATTTCCATAGGATTCGAGTTTCTTATTCTTTTCCATTCCAATACCATATGATTTCCCAAGAAAATTAGTGCCAAAATACGTTGCGACGGTACATTGACAAACTTTTACTACTCTCTATACTAATTTGTCTGTCTGATTTCGGTATTCATATCTTCCAAAAAAAAACATCTAATTTTTTTTGTAATATACAATGAACAAAATTAGATCCATTGAATCTAATCAACATTTCATATTAAAAAGCTTTATAAATTAAAAAGTATAAGTATAGTTTTTTTCTAGAGGTTCGAAAAAGTAGAAGTAGACAAACAAAAAGGAAGGGGTAATAGCGTCAAGAGGTGGTCCTAAGTCCTAACTCTTAAGGCCATATAAAAAGGTGGGTACAACTCAATCTCGTCTACGAAATTAGACAGTAAAAATCTGCCTATTTCCTAATTTTCAATTTTTCCTTTAACTTTCAAGTTGTATCCATATGTTTAAATTTTTCCTTCTCTTATTCACCATCTCAACTTTCATACTTTTTTTTTTTTTTTTTTTTATAACCGGATGTCCGTGCCAGCTTGCGCACACCTCAACTTCCACACTTGGAGTACCATAACTCGTCTGAAATGGAAAAAAGATTTAGCCCATTGGAAGGATGAGTTGTAAGGACAAGATATTCTAAAAAAAAAAAAAAAAAAAAGGGTTGGTTGGAGATGCCCTTAAAAGATTTAGATGAGAGCATGTTTGTATTTATTCTCTGTGTTTATTGGGTGAACAAAACAGAGCACGATGCTTTTATTAGATTCTCCTCAATAGGAAAAAAGGAAAATAAAATATTGGGAAGATAAAATACAGAACAGAATTAGAAAGATTCTAACTAAGCTGTCTCCTGTCATAGAAGCTGTATAAAATATGCTTAATTCACAGATGTCATCATATTCTTGTTGAGTAGTTCTTGAGCTTCCAGCATCTTATATTTGAGGGCACACTTGCAACCACCCTTTTAGGGTAAGGCTGGAAATGATTCAAACCAACTCGCTCGCGAGAAGCTCGAGTTCGACTTGTTAAAGGTTTCGCTTTATTTTGTTCATTAAGTGAATGAGTCGAACTTGAACAAATTTTTTACTCTGATTTAGTGAATAAGCTAAGCTAGTATGTGTAAGCTCGATCGTTTATTCAGGATTCTTTTAGGGCTAATATTTGTAAATGATCCTAAAATAGAGGCTAATGTTTAATTTGTTTAATAAACGAATCGAATTTGAATGAACATATTGAGTCTTGAGCCTCAAGTAGCTTACAAATGGCTCGATTAAGCACATATATGTAGAGGTGTAAACGAATTCAGTCGAGTCACAAACTCACTTGTTAAAGTAATTATTTTTAAAATAAAAAAAAAGCTTAAAGATGTAATCAAACTTCATTTGTTTTTTGGTAATTGAGTCAATTCCAAAGAGATTAAATCAATACAAACTCGAGGAATTTAACTCTTTAAAGCAATATACGTTTCTTAATAATTTGTGAACTTAACAAAATAAAAAAATATATATATATATATACTATGCTGAATTTAATTTCATTTATTTAACAAGTCAATCTTAATATGGAGCATTTAACGACCACAACACAAGTGGAACTCGCCCGCCAAGTCTTACACGGCAATGATCGTTATAATGTTTTACATTATTAATTTATTATGCTTAAAGTATCTATCAACTATTAATATTATTCTGTCACATCCCTAGTATAGTATAGTATAGTATGTATGCAAGTGTCCCAAGGAAATAAGTGTACCATATCGACTAGCAAGCCAAGTGCGTTAAACACTCAAAATATGGAGGATACCACCCAAAATATAGGAGTGTTTATCTATATATACATGCCAAGTTATTATCGGCCTCAATATTTTGGGTGCTTTTTTTTATTTTCAACAAATTGAATTCCAACATTGAAACGTTCTGATTAACGGAGACGTTAAATAATTTTTTTTTTTTTTTTTGGTGAAGAGTTAGAAAAATATTATTAAATCAAAAACCACTGGCCAAAAAACCTGGTATGCACAAAACCGTCGCCCCTAAAACCACCGGCCACAAAACTACTTACAAAGAAAAAACAACAAAAAAAATACAAAAAAAGGACAGAAAATAAGGACACCCAAAAATACATAAATTATTATATTTTTTAAAAATAGTTTATTCAAATAAAAAGGATTAACATAATAGCAACGGAAATAGTAACTGCCATATATAGTTAACTTAATCTATTTACAATAGAAACATAGTACTTAGTTTAGAATTTAAAATATAAATGGAATACCATTCGCTCCTTAAAAGTGCTCTTTGCTCTTACCGGTCAAAAAACTTTCTTACCGATAAGAAGACAATTTTAAGGAATATGGTAGTTGAATGGAATAGTAGATTAGAAAATTAATTGACTATTAATAAAGGTTTATTCAATGTATCTACTTCATATGTATTACGGTTCGGATCTGTTTGGAACCGAAACCACTTATGTAAATCCACGGACTAACATGGTTTCTAATATTTTCAAACCGGGACCAAACCATTTCACTAAAAAACCAAACCGGTTTGGATTGGTTTGGAATGGACTCACGGTTTAACAATTATTTTGCTCACCCCTAGGAATTATGGGGCTTTCTGTAATGGGGTGCAGTGGGCGGTACTTTTTCCAAAAAAACGATAGAGTTGGGCGTGCACTGGGCCAAAAAACTGGACCGGCCCGTGCTTATCCCCAAGATATATAGGCATGGATCTAAAGCAAAACAAGGCCTAAAGCCCACTTATTTTCAGCTTACTGGGCCGCTGCCCACTTATTTTCTTCTTCCTTTCAATTTCGTAGTGTATATATATATCCTCGTCGTTAAGTGCTTCTCACAAGCTTTGATCAACACAGGTAACATTACTCTCCAATCGATCTCTTATTACCTCCATCGTTCATAATTTCACTGTAATCTTATCTTCAAATCGTGTCCAAAACCATTTTGGAAAAAGGGACACAGACACGACGGGGGACACGGTAATATATATATATATATATATATATATATATATATATATATATATAGGTAAAATTTCTTATCCACACTCCCGGATTTAAGGGAAAAATGGGGTTTTTTTGTGTTGCAAATTTTTTTTGGAAAATCCGATCCGTCCAATATACATTTTTTGCGAAAACTGCTTGGATCAAGCCCTTCCCGGTATTTTTTTTTGAAGATTTTTCGCCTGGACCCATGAAAACACCTTCTGAACACATTGGACGGATCGGATCGTCAAAAAATATTTTGGATCACGAGGTGCGGAAATTAAAAGTCCGGATAAGAGACGGACCCTATATATATATATATATATATATATGGGGCCGGATCCGTGGACACATATTTTGCACACTCTTTTTGACACTCCATCTTAGCCATTGAAATGAATGACTGAGATTAAAACTTAACACGCTTTTCTCTCACTCCTCCCTCATATTCCATCTTCTCCCCGTCCATCCCATCGCCTCCTACAAACACCACCAGAACGGCAGAACCACCACCGTCAACATTCCTGTCTCCTATTTTCACCTAAAACAATCACCAGATCCATATCTCAAACTCTCGGTAATTAGTTTTTTCATTTAAACATTGCAGCGACCACTCCAGAAATCTGAAAATCTCGATATTCCCAAACTGAAAAAGTCCCAAAATCAAACAACAGTTCTCATGAAATCTCTAAAATCTGAAATCTCAAACAACAATTATCATTAGAGCACCATTTATACAAAGTTTTTTATTTTTTTAATCGACACCTATAAAGAGGTTTGTTCCCCATTTTTTACCCCATCGTCATTTCCTCTTTTTAGAGTGCGGTTTTAAGATCGTATTTTCTGCAGAATAAGATCGATTTCACAACTGGGTTTTATATCGTCTTATTCGAATCGATGTATGTAATTGGGTTCATGGATAAAAAAGGGATCTGAGAATTTGATTTTACGCCCCAAATGATTTTGGGGAGTTAAACCCCCATATTTTCGCGATTACCTTACCAATTTTTTATATTGCTTGAGGTTTCGAAGTTGCTCCTGGATCAATCGCTGAAACTAAGGTTTCTTGTTAGTCAATCATAGTTTTTCCCCATCATTTTCGGGTTTCTTGGGTTCTATTTGACTTTGCAAATCTGGGAGCTGGCAGACGGTGAGAACACAAGCACCTCTTTGGAGTCGGCGGACTACGGCGGCAAGAACGAGTTTGGACTTTGGAGGTGAGGAAAGAGAGAGAACAGAAGTGAAGGTACAGATAGAGAGAGAACACGTGAGTGTTAATTAGTTGGGGACGGAGGGAGAGAATTTGTGATAAGTTTTAATCTCAATGGCTGAGATGGAAATGTCAAAAAAAGAGTGTGTAAAATGTGTGTCCCATGGAATATTATATATATATATATATATATATATATCGAGGATCCCAGGATTTCCCAGTTGAAGGGTTTTTGGTGTTGATGCTTTTAAAAATTGTTTTGGGAAATCAGCCGTCAATGTCTTCAAAGGTGTTTATTTTCAAAAAATTCAAAAAAAAATTTAAAGCAAAAGCGTAAATATAAAGTTTTTTAAAATTGGATTGCCCTTTTTAAAATATTTTTTTGAAGATTTTTTAAAAACACCTTATAAAACATGGACGGATCGGATATAAAAAAAAAATATCGGGAAAAGTCCCAGGATTACTCGGACTAAAACAGGACTCTATATAATATATTATAAAAAAATTAAAAATTTAAAGATTGATAATTACGATTTTGACCCCAAAAATTTTAAAAATTCCCCCCCGCCGTGTCGCTGTCAAAAAATTTGTGGGACACGCCACGTGGCGTGTCCCATACGTATTTAGGCGTGTCCCCACCGTGTCCCATACGGCAATACGGCGCCTCCTAGGAGTGTCGGTGCTTCATAGCTATACATATACAATTTTTTCTCGGATCAAACCCTTCCCGGTATTTTTTTGATGATTTCTCCTGGGCCCCTTCAAAACACGTTTTGATATGTAAGATATTTACATTTGCAGTTCAAAAAAAAATGTAAGATATTTACATTGTTATGCGTTACATATATACATGTAAAATACACACACACATTTGGAGAGATATACATCGATATATACCAGTATACACAAATATATGTATATACATCGAGAGAGAGGGAGGGAGAGAGTGAGTCGTGATAGGCAAAGTGTGTAGATATGGGACACGCATGTCCATGTTGTGTCCCCCGCCAAAAAATAATTTAATTTGAGGGACATGCCACGTGGCGTGTCCAATACATGTCCCCCGAGTGTCCCCGTGTCCCATATGAGGACACGGCGACCTCTAGAAGTGTCGGTGCTACGTAGACTATATAACCTGTGTTACTCGAACTCGGGTGCGGGTACGAATCTAGGTGTCGGACACGTGAAGTCAAAAAATAGAGGATACACGGATATGGATCCAAATTTGGACACGGGTGCGGGGATACGGTATGTTATGATTTTTTAACAATAATGTTTATAGTGTCCAAATTCATATATACATGCATTTATCATAATATGACAAAATGAAATAATCTTTGGTTTTCTCATCTACATTGTAGACATACTAAGAAGTATGGTAGATAGGAGTCATAGGATTTGAGTGTACCTCATAAATGATTACTCCCATCGCAAACTGGCCCCCGTAGTTGTCAACTAGACATGAACGTTATTGTTACAGACAAATGAGGGTAAACCTTAGGAATTACAATTTGTTAGAACATAAATCCATAATTCTAAGAGACATGGTAAACATGGACCTGATATAATGTCTGCATAGTCAGTCCTTAACATTCATGTCTTGCCATCTGTTGTTTTTGACAAGTTACTGCACAGCTTAAGTGTTAAATCCAACCAAAATAAAAGAGATTTCATAACAGATTAACAAGCTTGAATTGATAATAGAAACTAGTAGCTTGATAATAGAAACCGATCTCGGTCTTCTTTTTGTTCTAGTAAATTCCGATCTCGGTCTTGCATAAACCAAAATAACCCACAACTACATCCAATGATCCAAGCCTTAGTTCAAACATTGTTACCAACTAAATTTAAAAACAAAAACAGTAGCAGAATCTTAACAAAATAGGGAGGAGTTCCTTAATCCAGCATACTTAATAGTACTATAATAATAGTCTAGTAGCAAATCATAGAGTGCAGCTTCTAAAATCCATCTTCTTCTAGTTCCCCTTCCGTGCCAATGCCAATGTCAGTGCCTTCACCCTCCTCTGCATCTTGAAATGTCATCCTTTCCAATTCTGGTTCATCAACGGAAAGTTGAGCAAGCTCTCCTACTTTCCTTCAATGTCGAACTGATCCCCACCTAAAAAATAAAAGAAAGAAGTTTTTATCATGAATTAAACACTATTAGTTGCATTATTTAATATCAGGAAAACAGTGAACTTACTAATGTCCCAGAATTTTGTAGGTCCATCTGTATAGTCCTTGCTTTTCCTTGAAAGTAAATGAAGGTTGCAATGCACGAACACAAGGTCTTCGGATCAACTTGTTGTTAGCCTATTTCTCTTGATACTTTGAATCACAGAGTAAGTACTCCAATTTCTCTCGGCACAAGAAGAAGAAGCGGGCTGCGAGAGCAACTTAAATGTCAGGGCTTGTAGCAACGGGGTTGAAGCCCCATGATTAGCCCACCACGAAATAGGCTCTTCAAACATTCTCGCATCGATGACATGAGGCTGACCAAAATATTCAGAGCCAGTAGAAAATGCTCCATACTCGCTATAAACCTTTCGCAAATCAGTTTGATTAGGAAAGAGACGCTTAAAACATTTACTTCGATTGATGGACACCTCATGATCCTCATGGGGGCTACCCGTGTAACTCCATTACCTCCACCATTTAGCCAAGCATCACAATAGTATTTAGGGACCAAGGAATGTGCCATACAATGCAAAGGAGTGTTACTTTTGTTCCACCTACTCTCCAAAATTTGGTGAATAGCATCAAAAAAAACTAGAACGACCAATATCCATGTCTTCCCCTTCATGTTCAAAAATCCCTTTTTTTCACATTCTCAATCATATTGTCCCACATATCATAAACTAGATGCAAAACTGGGGCATCGGTGTCAGCTACCCTCAACATGTCAATGATTGGTTCAATGAAATTAAGTAGATAATCTATTACATGGAGCATCAATTTTGCAAGTGCACCCACTGTATACAAATTAGAAAAAAAAAACTAAAAATAATTTTACCTCAAAAAATTTATTGAACTTATTTTTTCCAAGTAACACAGTTAGCAAGTCAATTTCATTAGGAAAGAGCAGTTTAAAGCATCGAAATTTAATTATTGTGTTTCTTCTTCTTGTTTTTTTCCTCCGGCGTTCTCTTATTCATTATTACCCAAAGGAAAAACAAAATTGGGCACGTTTCCCAAAATTGAGTGCTGAAATTTCAATTATATACACATACCCAGGAAAAGAAAAAAAAAAAGGGGAAAGTATTTGTATTTTTCATTTTTTCTGTTAAGAAAACGAAGAGTCCCTTATATAACCGGACTCTTCAAAATAAAAGCTAAAATAATAAATACATTCACCTACTTTCATTTGCAAGACACGTGTACAGCAGATAAAAAAGCCATACAGCATCCCAAAACACGTATACAACAGATTGCCCCTCTCTTCGTCTTCCTGAGAAATCCCCAAAATCCAACCCAAATGATGGGTCAAATCCGCTGCAAATTATCTTGAAATTCCCTCTGCTTCAACAATACTCTCGTTGTCCTCCATCTTCCTCGTCGGCGGCCACGCCATCCATCACCTGACCTCTGCCAATTGAAATCGATTCGGGCGCGGCGAAGTGCAAAATGGACGATTCGTTCAGCTAAGCATCAGAGCCGTATCCGGATTGAAAGTGCCGCACCCGACACAAATCCCGCACCCGCACTAGTGTCGGATCATGTCGACACGGGTACTCCATCAGAAACAGGCGAGTCCGAGTAACACAGTCTATAACACAAACACGGATGCGGATACGAACATGGACACGGGATTTCTTAGAAAATGGGGATACGGACACGGCAGGGACACGACAAGAACAAATAAATAAATGTATAATTTTTATTTTATGCCTATGAAATTATAGTTAGATGTATAAGCATGAAGCTTCAATATATATAAACCATTATCATATTTACATCATAAACCATTATCATATTTACATCAAAAAAAAAAAAGTAATTTTTTTTTGCATATTTAACCCATGTCGTGTCCCTCCCGTGTCCCCGACGTGTCACTCCTCCTATGTCCCCACCATATCCCCCTAAAAAAATAAATTAGATTTATTGGACACCACGTGGTGTGTCCCCTACATATTTTGGCGTCTCCCCCGCGTGTCCCCGTGTCGGACACTGGGACACGCTGGCCTCTAGGAGTGTCGGTGGTTCATAGGTTCTAATTATTGCAGGAATCTCTGGTCTTTCATTGAGCCCTTGACGATAGAAGATTGCAACAATTTATCTCAGCTTAATCTATTGGTAATGTGATAACAAGTTTGTAATGCCTGAATTTTTTAGTCTTGTTTTTGGGCATGAATAAAAGACACTTTGAGCTATATGTTTGTTCAATATTTGGTGTAACGCTGGTTATTGTTTTCAGACGCTCTTCTTATCAACAATAATATGTGCACTATGTGGACATTGGACATGAATAGTTGATCTGGGTTTGATGTCCGTTATTTGGGTTTTAACGATTGAGTACTAAACATGCTGGAATGGATATGTATAATGGAATTTAAAACACACTGTATTTTGTTGAACATCCTGTGGTACCTAACAAAAATGAAATCAGGGACATGCTGTACCCTATATTGCAGTGTAGCATGTAGTAACTCGTAAGTGATCAGTGGGCAATAGCATCAAACACGGAGGGGAGAGGTTAGTGTTTTGTAGTCATGTATCGTTTAGTTTAATTTAGGCTTTATTTGGTTGTTGGGGAAAGAAATGGAAAGGAAGGGAAAATTTAAAAAAATTCTCTTCCTTTGTTTGGTTCTTAAAGAAGAGGAAGGAAAATGATCAAATTCCTATTTAACTTTCCTCACATTTTCTCTTCAATTTTCTCTCTAACTTCCTTCCTATTTAACTTCCTTCCTAGTTTTGAGTGCGTTTATTTGAATTCAATCAGAATCTAATTCTGAAGGTAGGGACATGGAATGATAGCCAGTGGCGTAGCCAGAAAATTGGGCCAGTGAGGACACAAATTTATAAATGCTACTTTTGTTGTGAAAAAGAAAATCTCTTCTTAAAGAATCTAACATGTCTTAATTTTCATTTGAAATGAGTCTCGCTTGACTTATATTTCATAGACAGATTTGTCTCTTAGCCTATTTGATTGTACCCCTTGACTTCCAAGGAGGAGGTCTAGGGTTCGAGTCAGTGGAGGACTGGGGTTCCGTAAACACATTATACTATTATAGTTTCGAGGCAAAAAATTCAGTGAATTGAGATTTATTTGTGAGTAATTAGTTATTCAATGGCTTTGGGGCATCGCCACCTGATGCCCTAAAAGCCTTCGCCGTCACTTTTTTTTTATCAACATTCATCACATATTCAGGTCATATTTAGTCTTGATTCTTGAGTCCCAAGTTAATATGAGCGGGAGAATGACATTATAATAACCAAGTAATGGTGCCCTTGGGGCACTAATTAGTTTTTTTGTATTAAAGAAAAAGTGATGTACCAGTTTATATTTTTCTTTAAAAAAAAAATTCCTGCCAAAACCAGTGTGGGCACAAGCCTACACTGGTCCATATATGGGCACAGGCCCACACTGGTCCATACGTGGCTCCGCCACTGATGATAGTAGTGCTATCTGCCCCTGCTGTGGTAGCGTGTTATGATTCAGTGCAAGGTATGGGACTTGTCCCACATCGGGAGTATGGGCTCCTGGTGGGGGGTTAATAAGTCCCTGGGCACCCTTCCCCCTTGAGCTAGCTTTTGGGGGCGAGTTCTACCCAAGGGCTTGTTACATTGGTATCAGAGCAGGTCCCTCCTTGGAAGAGGCCGCCACGGGTGTTGTCGGAGGTGCCGGAAGGGCGACCTGCCGCCGTGGACGTCGGCTCTGAAGGGGTTGGGTTTGTTATGATCCAGTGCAAGGTATGGGACTTGTCCCACATCGGGAGTATGGGCTCCTGGTGGGGGGTTAATAAGTCCCTGGGCACCTTTCCCCCTTGAGCTAGCTTTTGGGGGCGAGTTCTACCCAAGGGCTTGTTACATAGCGTGGGTAAATATTGCGTTCCTCCTACCTCTCCTTGACCTAGCTACTATGTTACACGAACTCGGGTACAAGTGTTGGGTGTTGGTATGTGTCTAAATGCCAGACTCGTGCATTTTCTATGTCAAGGACACGGGGATACGCCAAAATATTAATATTCTTTAGTACGTATCTTTCATTTTCTAAGAGAAATGATGTTTACAATGTGCTTGCTATAAGTGGCAACTTTGATTACCCAGTATTCGTCTTGGCTTTTAGGTTCCAACGTAACTCAGAAGTGATTTCTTTTCTCAACTTGCAGAAAAAAAGTAGTTCTTGCAATTGGATTTGTATTTTGGTGATTCCAGCTTATGAAATTGATGTTTGGGCCCGCTGAGAAATTTGCAGTTGTTATCTCCCTGCAGATTTTACTAGTAGCTTTCTTCAAATGTCTCTTTGTACATTCTACCGGTGTGCGTTTGGCGAAAAATCTATAGTTGAAAGAAAGGAAACGGGCATCGAATCTGCATCTAGAAAATGGTTTGAGTAGCTGGCTTGATGGAAAACCCAACAGATTTCCAGGGTATTGGGAATCCAATTGGTTTCAGGCATCAGATGTACGAAACCCCAGTCAAGATTTGTCAGAATATGAACAATTTGAAATTATAGGGTGCAAAATTAGTCTGTGGCAACACACAGCACGTACATGCCCGAGTATTTTTCTTGTAAGTCGAATGAATTGCCATATTTCGGTTGCTAATGCCTACACGTTGTTGGAATTTTTGTGCAACACATATTTTGCATTCACGTGGGATTGTTGATAAGCTATTTGACATGAAAAAACTGGAACAGAGACATCAACTTTCAGCTGAATGGCATGTGTAACCTACAACAAAGAATGTAGGTGGCTAGTGTTCATATCCGGTTTGTTAAAGAATGACTGGGTCCACTAATATTTCGTTTTTTATTTTTGTTCAAGAATGAATCTTAATTATAACTGTTCACATCCGGTTTGTTCTAAGCCAGTACTCCCCTCCATCCCATCCTAATTATTTCTTTAATTTAGTGCGAAAAAACTTAGGAAATAATCAACACAGGTATTTTATTATTTGATCAGAAAATTATTCATTCTTTTTTGTAGGAGACTATCAAATGAGCTGAGGGAGGAGTGGGCGTGATGATTTAGTGCTTCTCTAGACGCTTACCGATAAATTGTGCATTGAAGATTTCTAACGTGCTAACGAAACTCTAGGCACAGGTTCCATGGACAAGTTGGTAACTAAAAAAATTGGCTTCTCTCATTTACAATTGCTTATCAAGGAGAGCAAGTCCAGAAACAGTGCGATATGCACACTACACCATATCATCACCAGCCAAAGTTTTCGAACACGATTACATACAAACGAAGACTCTAATAGAAAACTAGAATGAAAATATACCCAGCAGATAACACGCGCCTAGTCCTCGTGGGTTTCTTCTCCAGCTGCATAAGCAGGACCCTTCTCTGCTTCCATCTTCTTACATGCCTTGGCTAAATCGTCGATGGGAATTTGAGGAAAGAAACTAAAGAAAGTGTAACCCTTGGCGCTCAAGTCTGTAACCATTTTGTTGTACTTCTCTGACCAATGAGCCATAGTGGGTGCAGCCATCTGTGCCACCTCCCGGAGGAGTGGAACCTGGTTGGTTAGGAACCACAACCACACCATTACAGTCCAGAAAAACTGCATGAACAAGGCCCCAGCATAATGAGCAGCTGCATATGGGCCACCAGCTTGGGCCTCCTGTGCCAAGGTTTGGGCTGCCTCCGATACCTTCTGGGCCACAATATGAGCTTTACTGGCAACCTGCTTGGCAGAAGGTGGAGCATGCTCATCAAATTTGTTTGCTGATTCATCAACCTGCAGTTGATAAAAGCATAATTAATTTTAATCAATGAGGATGGCTATAAGCTTCAATACCATGAATTGTTAATGGACCAAAACCTTGTGTTTCTGCTCTGGATGTGCTTTTCTGCAACTAAATAAGAGTTCATTTGCCTACCTCGTACAATTACAACAATAAGGACTGGATGTTCTATTGAATCACTACACACCTGGTATTTACCCGCAAAAGAAAATCACTACACACCTGGTGTTTCCGTATACAGCGAATATCCGTTTTCAAATTTTGATATGGGCATTTGCTTTCATCTACTTAAGATAATTACAGGTTTGTCCAGACTTGTAATATTATCGAAGAAATGTGAGAACAAACGAAACAATAAAAATAATAATACAAAGCAAAGAGACAACTAGAGAGGCTACGTCAGCATTCTCTATCATATATTTTAGTTCCTACTGGGAGAAAGGATCTATAGTTCCAACACCCTAAAGGATAAAGCATTGGCAGGTTAATATAAATTACTGAAACACTACTCACTCCATTGAATAGATGCTACACGTAAGAACAGACTATCAACAGAGTGATCTCATCGATCCTGCCTTAGACATTCCAATCAACTCAAACAATTTGAGGGAGTGAAAAAGGAGGATAATGCTAGTTTGGAACCTAGGGAAAATGGAGGAAAAGAAAATGAGAGGGAAATGGAAGGAAAATTTTACTATTCATAAAACTTCAATTTGTTATTCTCTCTCCACTTTCTCTCCAAACCAAAAAATAGGAGAGAATTTTTTTTTAACTCTCTTCTTTTCCTTTCACTTCCACATCTTTCAAACAAATAAGCTATAGAAAAAAAAAAGGCAAAATCAATTAGTTCGTAAATATACAAAAAAAAAAAATAACTTGGACAGAGTGCTCCCACTTGGATCTTTGTATTCTAGATTTGGATTTTGGAGAAAGGGTTGTGAGTGGTGAGTCTGGTGACTAATTTGTGCAGATCTCTAAGGGCTAAAGTTGCATCAATAACTGACCGTGGGGTTTGGTGTTGGCCCAAATTAAGGAATCAATCATTTCAAACCATCATGGCTCAAACTCCTCCAAATCCTAGACCAAATCCTGACATGGATGATTCTGCAGTGTGGTTGCCTCACGTAAGTGGTATTATTACTGCTCAGTCTGCTTGACTACCATTAGGAAGAGCTATCCTATTCAGGCCTAGCACAAGATCATTTGAAGTGGAAATAACATGAAAGCCTAGTAAGTTGGGGGATGTGCTTGAGTGGTTGGGTATTCACGTGAAAGGTGAAGGCCTCAGGTGGACTAGTCTCAAATGTACTTTGGCAGCAGCTGTGTATGGCTTGGGGTGGGAGAGAAATTGTTGAAATTTCCATGGGATAGCTAATGAGCATGACAAGGTGGCCACTGGACTGCAACTGGAATCAAAGATTTTCTCAGCTCTGGGAGAAGTGTGAAACATTCCTTAAAGAATAAAGCCCTTTGTCTGAAATGGGGCTTGTTTGAAAGGATTCTATAAGCTCTTTAGTTAGGGATTCTTGTTAGGTAGTTGTATATGCCTAGTTGATATTTTATGCTGGATCCATTTGATCTATAAATAGTAATGAAGAATTCAACGTAAAAACCATCCAATCGAAACAAAACGGATCCAGAGTCCAATGCGACCATTACCTTCTCGTCGAGGTAAACGAGTAGATCATCAGGCACGCCCTTGAATTTCTCGTAAACGGGCCCAACGACCGCAGTCACAGCATTCTCCACCGTCCCCACAGCGGATTTCAACGATCCAGAGTTCTGCTTCGCGTACTCGTACAGATTCGATACGCACACGAGAATTTCGATGGCGCAAATCCTCACAAACCCTAGGCGCTTCAGCTCTCGACCCCTCTTCTCTTCCTCGATCTACACAAACAAGCACATGAAAATTCAGCTAAACCCCTTCGAATCAAAAGTATAAAGTAAAAAGTGATCATCAAACGAACAACACATGGACATGGATCTTTGCTTACCTTGTTGGAATCCATTTGGCGCTTTGAGATCTCTTCTTCTTGATAGTTCATAGTGCGTTTTCTGCTGCTGAATTTGGATCTGTTCAATTGTTTTGATGAATGGGGGAGGGGGTTATATATGTGTAATGCCGGTGGGTATGCAACCACGTGGCGGACGCATAGTGGGGCGTCCTGAGATTCTTAAATCTCAGAAACAATAATTTAGAAGATTCTAGGAGGAAGTAGTGGCTTCAGGAGAGACACGTGTCAGTGCTGTTGTGGCATTATTTTAAACGAAAATATTTTGGCATACCAAATCGTCAAAACCACGAACAAATTTTCCAGTACCGGGTGATATCACGTGGTCGGGTCTACGTGGGCGCGGGGTCTGTGCTGTCCAGACCTGCACAGCACCCCAACGCACCTCAAAACGGTGTCGTAGTTTTTTACAGGCCAAATCACTTTACCCCAAAACTTTCCTGACTAGACACGTGCATATAAAACGTAAGATCCATTAGAGTACACCAGCAGACATAACAATACAAATGGAAAAAAAATATACAAATGAGTCAACTTGCACCAATCAAAACACACCACGCAAACCGAATGGCTCTCTAAAACGACATATTTTGATTGGCCCCAAGTTAAACTGTGTTTTTTTCGGCGTTGAAAAACCTTAAACAAATAAAAAAATGCATTACATTTTTTTAATATCTTTTCACACTTTTATACAATGTTTTTTTTACATATTTCAATACTTTTTTAAAACCTTAACGACAGTGGGCTGATTTTAGCATTTTCCAACTAACAAATACTCCATCCCATTATGCTTGTCATCTACGAAAAGTCGTGTCATTTTAAAAAACAAAATATAAAAAACGCTTGTGCTTGAGAAGGTGTACCGCGTATCACGTGTTGTCTAATTTGGTACTCTGCGGCCGAGGTGTGGATGGTGGTTCTGTTTCTCCTTTGGTGGGTGGCTGAAGGTGGCGTGGTTCTGTTCCGGAGGAGCTCAGTTCTGCTTGTGTTTGGTGGAGCGGTCTGATGGCTCGCGGCCGGTGTCCGCGGTGGCTGCAGCTGTGGAGGTGTATGCGATTAGGGTTGGGTTTGGGCCTATTGTTTGGGCTTCATCGTTTGTATTTGGTATGCCCGTGTGTTTTGGGCTTTATTGTTGGTATTTGGGCTAGGCCATTAGGAGTGGTGGGCTTTGCCCTTTAAGGTGTTTCGGGCTTGTCCCATGTGGTGTTTTAATTTCTTCAACCTCGGTTGGAGTCCTCTCTCCTCTCTCCCCAACTTGATGTACCCTTATCAAGTTTTCTAATAAAATTTTATTGCCGAACAAAAAAAAAAAATTTGGTACTCTACGGCCGATCAAAACATGTTTGGCGTGGGAGCCTCTATTCGGTATTACATGGCGCGTTTGATTGGTCGTAGGGTACCATGTCAATGCACACGTGGTACCCACTTGTCACCTAAAAATTTTCCATTTGTTTACAATTGTTATGTCTACTGGTGCACTCTAATGGGTCCTATGTTTTATATGCACGTGTTTAGTCAGGAAACTTTTGGGGTAAAGTGATTTCGCTGGGGCTAAAGTGATTTTGCTGCAGAAAAGCTCCGCACGACACCGTTTTGAGATGCACAGTTGGGGTGCTGTGCAGACCGACCCCGCGCCCGGTCTACGTAGTGTTTGAGCACTCCGTTCAGGTCGACCAAAATTGTGTTAGAAAAAATCAAAATTTCTCCCTTTTCTCTCAAAATCAATTTATCCAAAACCGAATTCAATAAAATCAACGTACTAAATCTTGAAAATGAATAACCACACTCTAATATAGTATTCTAACACTTGAAGGCATTGATCTCATCATCGAGTATTCCAATTAATGCCACGCCACCAACCTTATCATAATTGTTAAGTGAAACTAAAAATAAAAATAAAAAGGCTACTAACATCCTAATTTGTCAATTCATGCTTTCTGCATTATAAGAGGACAAAAAAGTTTAAACGAAAATCATTTACCATTCAAAAATCAACTAAACCAATAAATGGATTTGATCAACACTTCTTTCCCACGTATATTGAAATTTTTGAAATTCGTGTATGAATTAAAGGATAGTGTTTTTTTTTGTTTTAAAATGAGATTCTTTCATGTGTTTTCTTCTATCCGCTTTCTTCTTCTTCTTCTTCTTCTTCTTCTTCTTCTTCTTCTTCTTCTTCTTGTAATTGAGAGGGGGAGAGTGTATTCTGAAATTGAAATTTTCCTATAATGGATTGGATGTCAAAGAGAGAAAGAGTATTTTTTAGAGTTTGAAATTCCTATATGAAATGATGGTCCTTTTAGAGATGAATTTTCGATCCGCTTTCCTGTTTCTTTTTTGTAAATATTTACAAAGTTATCTTGGAAATGCAAAATTTTCTTAGATTGTAGAAACACAACTTTGTCCGTAAGGTAATATTTGGGCCTTATTATAGAAATTGTTAGGAGATAAATGAGAGATCTTTGCAACGTGGAAATGCCATGTAGGGCATTTCCCTATCATGGATTGGATGTCAAAGAGAGAGAAATAGTATTTTTTGAAATTTGAAATTTTCATATGAAATGATGATTTGGGCCTTTTTATAGATATTGTTGTGAGAGAAATATTAGGAGAGAAATAAGAGATCTTTGAAACATGGAAATGCCATGTAGGACATTTCGAAAAAACCTTTGTGCAATGTAAGATAGATATTTTATACTGTATTTATTTTTAAACTTGGTAGACAAATATTTGTGTGGTTATCAAAAAAGTGGAGCGCCAAAATCATTTTTCTTATTGTAAACATACCTCTTGGAAAAATGGAGTTATTCAATGGTCTCCAAAGGATTATCCGTGGTCACAACTCCTTTATCCCCATTATATTTTATGGAACTTTTACACTAACTATGATTCATTGTGATGCAAAAAAATGCATCACGTGGCAGTGTCTAATACTACCAAATAATTTTTCTAGAAAATGATGACAGTTATTAAAAGAAAGTTAAAAAACCAAGGGAAATGCAAACACTTGTTTGGTGGTTAAAAGGGACTGTTTTATTTTTAATTTTTGTTTTAGACAATTTAAAAACAGAATGTTGTTTATAAAAAACTTTCACTTTCAAAATCACTTTTTCTTATATTTAAATTTGGAGAAGTTGAAAAAATCACTTTCTGTTTTTGTTTTTCATTCCCCAACCACCACCCACCATCACCGCCACCACCCACCACCCCACCACCCACCATCACCGCCACCACCCGCCACCACCCACCATCACCGCCACCACCCGCCACCACCCACCACCGCCGCCACCCACCACCACCACCACCCACCACCCACCACCCACCGCCGCCACCCACCACCACCACCACCCACCGCCGCCACCCACCACCACCACCACCACCCACCACCCAAAAGACCGCCACCACCCGCCACCACCCACCACCACCGCCGCCACCCACCCGCCGCCACCCACCACCGCCACCACCCACACACCCCCACCCACCACCCCACCACCACCTCCACCGCCACCACCCACCACCCGCCACCACCCGGCCAAACCCCACCATGCCACCCACCCACCACCACCACCGCCACCACCACCCACCATCACCGCCACCACCCACCACCACCGCCGCCAACCACCGATACCACCCACCACCCACCATCAAACCACCCACCACCGCCACCACCCACCATCACCCACCACCACCACCACCCACCATCACCGCCACCACCCACCATCACCGCCGCCACCCACCACCACCACCTCGCCGCCACCCACCACCCCACCACCACGCACCACCTCCCCGGCACACCTCCAACCGACTCATAATTATGTTTTTACTTTTTTTTTTTTTTGAAAATAATTTCACACAAACATATTTTTTGTTTTCACTTCCTTTTACGAAAAAAAAGCGAAATTAGAAAATGAAAAGCGAAAACGAAAAACGAGTGTTCGGCTTGGTGCAGGTGTCAACTTATCAAATTTTTGGGAAAATGCTATGCGCACAACCCATTTATTCATAGATGAGTCTTTTGAGACTATTTTGGTGTAACGCATAAACGATCCAAGTCTTATTAATTAAAAAATATTTTTTAAGTCACCCTGTAAAAGAAATTGGCCCAATCAAATAACTATAAGTCTTTGATCCAACCTTTTAATATTTCGCTCTCTTGAATGAATTTTGAAAAACAAAATTAGAAGATTGGATATTACATTTTTAGTCAACGAATTGAGCTGAGTTTTTACAAAGCCACTCAAAAAGTTGGTGGCCAGGTGTAGCGTGGGTGTCGTATCGACGGGGAGTTTCTCCTTGTTTGGTTTGTTTTTTGTTCTTAGTTCTATTTTGGTTGTTAGTTGGTTTTTCTCCGGTTATGGAGCTCTCTCTAATTCCCTGCGTGGAAATTATGTATTCCGTGTGTGGAAACTCTTTTCTGTACGTAGTGCATTCTCCCCCATCCATATGGATAATCCAGGTAGTTATGGTTTCTTCGTTCCTTGCGTAGATCAGTCTCTACATTCTAAGGGATCTGGATTGGCATTTGTAGCCCTTTAGGGCAGAGTTTGAGAAAAAAAAAAAAAAAAAAAAAAATGGCTTGAATCATTGTGTGAGACCCAAAAATGGTCCCCATGGCCTCATTTGTGCACAACCTGTGCCCACATCATCACTGCAAAAGTTTATAAAAAAAATGGAAACAAAGCAACATTATAATCCCCCCGTCCCATTTTTTTGGGTCCTTTCCATTTTTGTCTGTCTCCAAACTAATTGACCACTTTCTATTTTATTAGTTTTCCAATATTATCCTTGTAAAGTGTTCATAGATACGTTCGAAAAATTGAATCAAAGGGTATTTTTTGAAAAAAATATTTAAAATTAAAATAAATTGTAATGATTACATGTCCCCTAAATAATTGAATCCGTAAAGAGAGATCAAGAAAATGGGACGGGAGTAGTTTGACTTCATGAAATAGTGAGAGTAACCATTGTATAGTATAGTATCGATGAGAGAATACAATCCAAACAAAAATGAAATTTAGTTCGGAAATTTTTATGTATTGTATACTTCTGGTACCACAAATTAGATTGTGACCATAGGGCATGCAAATCTTGTCATCATGAACAACAATGCAACATTAATCTCAATAGCTCACAAAGAGATGCGACCGTGAAAGTTTTTTTGAACTGCGATAAAAGGAACATATATAATGCTACTGACCCCCTCTATTAATTGCGCCAAACATTTGATATAAGGGAATTTTAACGGGCGC
This sequence comes from Vaccinium myrtillus, assembly GCA_016920895.1. Lineage (NCBI taxonomy): Eukaryota > Viridiplantae > Streptophyta > Magnoliopsida > Ericales > Ericaceae > Vaccinium > Vaccinium myrtillus. The sequence goes on along the minus strand of CM029272.1, from coordinate 16,934,199 downwards.
CACTATGCTTGGGTTAATAGTGAACCCTTCTACTGGTACAGACTATAGTGCACAGATTGTGCACAGATATGAGTCTGTCCCCATTGATTTACCGGTTAATAGTACTCTTACAAGCTAAACTTTGCGACCAATCTCACTAGTCTCCAGTTAACTATCAAGTCATCATTAAAACACATTTTAAAAGTCTAGAAGTATGAAGGGGAAAAATAACGTTAGCATGCAAGCATTTGAAATGCATATAATTAACAGAATATTTTGTAGAGAAAACAACACTAAAGTTCGATCTAGCATGCATTATGTGATGCAGCGATCTGACGATTTGACACCAAGAGCTCAAATTAGGTGTCCAAATTCAATGAAGTAACATGGAAGAACGCAGATTAAGCGAATCTACGTATTCAATTATATGATTAACAAGAGAATATTTAAGTAAGAGTACGTGAATCCTAAACGGTGACCTCTGATTAATACGAAAAATCCTGTGAGTGAAGCTTTTGAACAAATTTTTTGAAAGCATTAATAGGAGAAGAAGTAAAGGTTTAACAACAAGCTATGGAAGATTAGCATTGAATATACGAAACGTGAAGGGAAATTTATCGAAATGGTCCCTCTAGTTTCACCCATGTCTCGATTTCGTCCCTCTAGTTTCAATTTCACTCAAACGAACCCTGTAATTTCAATTTTTGTCGAATTTAGTCCAATCGATAACAGACGTTATCAAATTTGACGAAACTCCCAATTTGGGGATTTTTTTAGGGGCAGACCTGACTTTTCGCCAACTCTTCTTCTTCCCCAACTTGAAACCCTAACCCTAATCCTCTCTCTCTCTCTCTCTCTCTCTCTCTCTCTCTCTCTCTCTCTCTCTCTCTCTCTCTCTCTCTCTCTCTCTCTCTCCTGAATTATACCACTCACTTTTCGAATCTTCACCCATATTAGCGTTGTGTCTCGTTTAATTGTTAGATCCGTGCCACTAAAACGTGCTTGCAAGATCTTACTCTACCGATGTTTTTGTTTAGTTTTGGTGTCATTTTGTTGGTAGTAAGACCCAAAGAGTTTTGGCAGGATGGTAGTCAAATTCGAGCATTGTCAAATTTCCATGGAACATCTGTTGAATTAAAAGTTTTCCCTTGAAAACTAATTCAAAACTATCAGCAATTTATCATTTACTTCTCGGTTTTCTCGACCTTCAATCCATTGCCATTTCTACCTATTGGGTTAGAACATGTCTTTCCCATTCTCTGAGTTACTGTTACGAAACCGTAAACGTGATGGTCTGACTTGACATGGTGAAGTTCTAATTTTGAAGAACTTACATGGGCAACAGTTGTGTAGTTTGAAAAAAAAAATACTTTAGGAACTAGGAATATGTACCAAGGTTCAGCCATGTTTCAATGGCATTTCGAGGGGACTTAATTAAATATGGGTGGAGTTGTATAATTCCGGCGCGCCAGGGGGATTTGAGTTAGAGTTTTAAGTTGGGGAAGAAGAAGGGTAGGCGAAAAGTCATGTCTGCCCCTAAAAAAATCCCCAAATTGGGAGTTCCGTCAATTTTGATAACATCTGTTATCGATTGGACCAAATTCGACCAAAATTGAAACTACAAGGTTCGTTAGAGTGAAATTGAAACTAGAGAGACGAAATCGAGACATGGCTGAAACTAGAAGGACCATTTCGATAAATTTCCCAAACGTGGATTAAGTGAGCCAACCAATCAATGAGCTGTGGAAGGTCAAAACTATCACCGATTCATACCGAGATCACATTAGTGAAACTTTTGAACAAACATGAAAAACATTATGAATCTTAACTCCATGAGAATTTTACTGAATGGTTTAGGTCCAAAATGATAGTCAATTGTTGTTCATAATAGCAGCTGCCTTCTCAATCGCATCAACATGATAATCTAACCATCCGTTTACCAGTTAATTTTTATGAAAAATCTCACTAGTCTAACCAATGAACTAGTAAATTGCACCACATGATAGTCATCAAGAATATGGACGAAAAAACTTATGTTAGCTAGCATTTGAAATACCTAAAATTCACGAAGAAATTCGCAGAGACAGCAACATAAAGGTTCAATCTAACATGAATTATCCAATACAATGATCCGAGCGTATGAATTTTAAAGATCCAAAATGAGAAGTCCAAAATTCAATCCTATAGCAAAGAAGAAAATCAAATTAAGCATACACATCTCAATTTTATGATTAACGAGAAATGCTGAAATCAGACCTATCCTAGAAGATGTGAATCCGATTCATACAAAAATCCCATCAGTGAAGCGATGTAACAAACATTTTGAAAACATTAACAGGAAAAGAAGTATAGCTTTATCCTCCCGGCATTTACTGTTAGATCTAATCAATTCTTGTTCATCATAGCTCGGCCTTCAATATGCAAGTAAATCAACGTTGAAACACGTACAAGTTATTTCTCAATATGGAAAAATTAAACCTATCTGGTAATGTAATGCAGTAAATTCACCCATTGATTCTTAGAGGAAACAAAATTGATGTTCGATCTACTATGTATTATAAACGAGCCTACTATTGCCCTGACAGAGAACTTTCTCTCTCTAAAAATTAGATCTACTTAAGGTTCTTCCCTTCTTCTTTGCCGGCTTCTTCTCCGGCCTCTCTCTCCCTTTTTCTTTTTCTTTGCCTTTTGCTACCGCCTCCTTCCTCTTCCCCCTCTCTTTCCTCCGTTTTTTGGGGGTGGGGCTGCCACCTCCGCGCCCCACCCCCGCCGGTTCCCTCCCTCCGCCAACCACCCTTTTTCAACCCTTAGCCTTTGTCCTCGTCTACCACCAGCCTCCTTCTCAGCCCCTCACCCATCAGATCTCTGACCCATTTTCAGCCTTTACCCACCGTCATTTTTCTTCTCCGACCACAACCCCCACCATCTCCACCATTTTCTCAGCCCCTCACCCATCAGATTTGACCCATTTTCAACCTCTACCCACCGTCACTTTTCTTCTCCGACCACAACCCCCACCATCTGGTTTGGGTTTTTGAGGACTCTGTGTTTGGGTTGAATCTGGGTGGTTTTGGCCCCCTCTGGTGCAATAAAGTTCTCAGATCTGTAGGCGACCGGACTTGGAACTTGACTGTCATCCCGAAGAAGCAGCTTTTTGGTCAACTCAGTGTTTTGATCCGACTCAGTGGGGTGACTCAGTGAGGTGAATCGGTTACACTTGTTTCTGAGTACAGATTAGCTGGTTCTTTTATTTTATTTGGTTTGGGTTTTTAGTTTGTGTTTTGATTACATTTGCGATGTACTGTGTAAGGGTTTGAGCTGGGTGCCCGTTGGGTTCTCTACTACTTGCTTTTGATAGAATTCATCATCCCGTCCCGTAGGTGTTGGGTCTACTTCGGTAGGTGTGTCTAAGAGCCGGTGACCTTGTTGCCTTACCAAGCCGTGCTCATATCAATTGTTAGTGGTTTTGGTTTCATTCCTGTATTTTGATGTAATTGTTGCCGGATGGCATTTATATATAATGAAATTCTTGACCTTAGTTTTTTTTTAAAAATCTACTATGTATTATTATTCTACAAGACGATCTAAACGTAGGGAAGGTAGAAGTTCAAAATCGGAGCCCAAAATTCAACAAAATAACGAAGGAGAAAATAGATCAAGCGACTCTACATCTTCGATACTAGGATTAACAGTACATGAAGAACGCAATTAGAATTATACCAGAAGAAGCGAATCCTACTAGGTTATGTAAAGACCCGTGATTTCTTGCATTTTATTTTATTTGCAATATGTGACAGTGCCCCTTTTATTTATTGTCTTGAGATATGCTAGTTATGTATATATACATTTTTATCTCTCACGACTACGTATGTAGGTCATAGGACGAGAGTTAGGAATCACATTGAATTAACTAGTTAATGATGGGACTTGAGGAGATGCCTTAGTACTTGAGGAGATGCCTTAGTCCCAAATTGGGCCCTTCCACTCTTTTAGTACTGTTTCTTGGGTCTTGCTAATGTAAGCCTACTGGATTCACAATAAGTACATAAACAATTAAAAACACTTCAGTATACATTTTACATTTTTCAATACATTTAGACCTTCTTTTATACAATTTCCACATATTTCAACACACTTTTTCAATCTTAACATAAGCACACTACCGTACTACCTTTGTTTCTAAAAAAACACCTATGGGTAGAATTTACACCAAAAGTCCCAGGTAAGAATGTGCTAGATTTTTGCATTGGCCCATAAAATATTATTTCTTGCTTCCATAGATTAGCATAATTGGTTAGATATTGAAAAAATGAATAATATCGTTTTCATATTTACTCTTTATATATGGGTTGTCTTAAATTGTAATGGATTTCCAAATGTTGTGCCCTATCATGTGTATTATTTTTCAATTTCGATAAAGTCCCAGGTAAGTTCGATCTTTCTTCCTCATCTTAGCTCCGAAGTTTGGATTGAATTCCTTGCTAAAGGCGTGGTTCTGGCTTGCCTTGGGGACATGAGTGAGTGCAAGGCCCGGAAAGGGGTATACGGTCGATAAGCACCGAAAAAGATCATGTCCATTTATGGATTGCCCACAATCGAGTGTTGGGTTGGGTTTCAAGTCTTTAAAGTATAAAATCTAAATGGATGAACCGAAAAAGATCACGTCCATTTGTGGATTGTGAGCAGTCGGGTGTTGAGATAAAATCTAAGTTTTAAATCTAAGTTTCTATGGTATGATTTATTATGAAGTCCAGAAATTTATTTTTTTGTGTATAGTGGTATAAAAAGAGGTAAATGCTCCAATGTTTAAGTCAAAAGAAAATAGGTTAACAAATAAGGAAATTCTTCTTTTAGACAAAATTTTCAAGGAAGAAATATTTGAGGAAGAAAAGAAAAGAAAAGAAAAAAAAAAAAAAAAAATCTTGTGGCCACACCCTTAGTGTTGTTGGACCTGTTGTCTATATATGTACTCCTTCTAATTGCAAAAATTAGATCATATTGCCATTACATTACCCATTTCAAGTCGGAGCTTAGTTGACGGTCAGAGAGTAGTCGAGATAAACAATGAGACCCAAGCGGGGAAGCCCACAACGGAAGTGTCAAAGCCCACAACGGAAGTGTCAATAATCCACCTATTTTGGTTTTATTCAAAAAAATATTTGGTTTGATCATAAATTTATACTTGTTAGATTTGTCTCGTCGAGAGGAATCCAGAAACCACAAAATCTTGATGCAAAACTAATGAATGCAAAAAAAAATTGAATAAGGACAAATGAAAAAACCAAAAAAAGGTTTTTTACCCAAAAAGAGTACTCTAATACACTTTTTACATTTTACGATACACCTTCACATTTTTTTTTACCATATTGTAATACACTTTTCTAACCTTTAATACTAACAATCTAATCTAATGGGCTGATTTTAGCATGTTTAATTTGTCTGTTTTTTTGTCTTTCTATTGCTTGTTGGGCTTTCAAATGTCCGGTGAGTTAAGGGTATAGTCTCCTACTTGAAATGCTCCCTTTTTTCATGGGAGAAATGTGTTTGAAAAAATTTGAGAAAAATAATTTCTTACTTTATTTCCAACGAAATAAAAACAGTGTGACTACTTTTTGCCCTAGTTTAACTTTTTGAAATTTAAGTGTTATATCGGAAAATCGCCCTTGATTATATGATCTGTGTAGATTGAGCTAATAGACATCTTGAAATACTACATGCATTGGGCTGGCTCATCTCTGAGTTCGAATATCACCTAATTGGATCTCTGAGTCCGAATATCACCTAATTGCAATACGACCATAATTGTGTATGGGTTCTACATATATGTAACGCCCCGATTTTCGGAAGCATTAATTAAAATATTTTTAAAAGATTTATTCAAAAGAGTCCCGTTGATTAAGCACCAGAAATAACATAAGTGTCTTAATACGATTACAAACATAAACATAGTACTTTGTTGGGAAATTAGATTACAGTTTTCCAACACAAAAATAAGGAGGATTGATTCTACAGGTTAAGGTTGAGATATTGATCCCAATGCTCCTCTTGAGCCTGATCCACTGGAAAACCTTCTGTTCCAAAATAAGCATCGCCCTCGACGCCTACACCTCCTGTTTGATCACAGTCTGGCATAATACGTCCGAGTCGCAAAGCAACATCATGGTATTATACCAGGGTCACACGAAGTGTAACACCGTGAGCGATAAATCACTCAATAGTCACTCTAACCCCCAACTCTTACATAACATACAAGAACAACATATATGATTGAAAAGCAGTAATTAAAGGAATAAGCAGGAAATAAATCGTAAAGCAGAAATTAAACACATAGTTGATTTCATTACTAGTCATTAACTTACATATTCATCTAAGTTCTCAACCTAGAGAACTTTCCTCCCAAATAACCACTAAGGACTATGACCAATCCGTGATATACTCCCCCCTTGCTTGCCCTGACTGGGAGCCCCGACGGAAGGTATAAGTTACTTACTTAATCCAACCGTCAGCCGCCTCGCAAGGATGAATTTCCCAGGGACTGACTGTACCACTGGGCTACGAGTGACAACTGTCAGCTCCTGTAGGTATATAGCCGTGAATCGGTCTATAATACATCCACCCTTTTAACGCCTCAGAATTCAAATGAAGTAATCACAGATTATCATATCCTAGGGTTTCGAAATCCTGGCAGGCTGCCAAATATTCCTCCAAAACGAAATCACTTGGCTGACTGCCATTCAACAAATCTCGGGGTGACTCCCCGTAATCAATTCATCACTTGGCTAAGTGTCATTCAACAAATCTCGGGGTGACTCCCCAATAATCGATTCCAATTCACTTGTCCATTAACCTCAACGTCTATGTGATATCCGCGTACGATCACCCAACCCGGGAACCTAGTTGTCCATTCTAGCATTCAACAATTTTTACAAATTTCATAATCTCAACATTTTTGTAACGCTTGCAATAATAAAGTAAGGACAAAGTAATATTAACAACACAAAAAAAAAATGCAATCGTGGAATAATAAGAATACAGTCTAACATTATGAAGTTCTGAACTTCCTGACAAAACTTTGATTAGCACTAGTAGGCAACTAACACTTTAATAATAAATTTATTAGTCACTCATATATATTTACTAGAGACTGTACAGTGTTTTAAGAAAATTAGTTAATTTTAAACTCGCACTAAGATAAGAAGATTAGTAAATTTTAAACTCGTATTAAGACAATAAATTGAAAAATAGACTCTATTATCACAGGGCTTTAATTTAATGGTAATCAAACATAACCATGTTTTAATTATTTTGGCCGAAACGTAATCTTTAATAAACTAGTGGCTAAATTAAAATAGTATATAAAATACTTAGGTCCATATATAACATATACTAACTACAAGGGGTTTAAGTGTAATTTTTATAAAGGTCATAACATTGTTAACATTGTCAGATGGTCTTGGCCGACCAACGTGGAATAAGAAAAGAAAAATAATAAAAAAATATAACCCATGGCCATTGTTGGCCGAACAACAAAAAAATAATAATAAAATAACTAATGCCATTGTTTAGTCGAGCAGGAAAAGGTACTGTTTAACCGAGCAGGAAAAAGGTACTATTTAACCAAGCAGGAAAAGGTACTGTTTAGCCGAGGAAAATAGGGAAAAACTACGATTTTCGTTGTGCTCTAGAGTTTGATTTCTTCTACTCGTAACACAAAAATTTAATACACACATGCTTAATGTACACATGATTCGCAAACCCATTATCTTTCTCAAGAACATTGTTCCTCTTCTTCTTTCTTGGCGTTAGAGCATACCATTTTCGTTCGGGAAAAATAATACCCACAGTTATACTTGTAACTCTACATTAGCAAATCACATACATAAAAATAGATATATTTAGGGAGGTAAAATTTAACTACCTCTCCTCCGAAGACAAAGCGGTGGCTGTTTTTAAGTTGTTTCGGAGTGGAACGCAACTGTTTCTTGGACTGGATTATGGGGCTGTTAATGGAGCTGAAATGTAGTAGGTTTTGGGGTAGTTTTCAGACAGTTTTTGGAAGTTAAAAGGGTTGGCAATATTGATGATCAGTGGAGGAAAAAGATGGGTTTTGGGGAGTGTACACTTGCTATAAGATAGAAACACAAACTCTCTCTTTTTCCATGCAAGGAAGTCTCCCTCTCTGTTCGTTTCTTTTCCGAAAATGAGAAAGAAACAAGGACAAGGCTTTGTCTTTTTAAGGTGTAGCATGGTTGGTAGGATAAATGGAGGGGTGAAGCCACATATGAGAAAACAAAACGAAAGGGTGAGAGATGTTAACAGGTCATAGAGTCAGTTGGGCATACTCGTAGTTCTTAGGTTATCATTAGGATTTTCCTAGGTTGTACTGCTATTGCTATCAGAAGTAGTGAGTAAATAGTCTGGGTAGTTGGCAAGTATGTATATGTACACATATAAAAGAAACGTGCACTTAATTTTACAGCTGAGTACTAGTAGGTGTAATGCGCACATAAGACCCACTCGTGCACTCACACATATATACGCGTAAAATTTAAAGAGGAGTTATATAAAAAAAAAATGTATAACTATATGAAATGAAAAATCTTAAAATAAAACGTTATTATAATAAAAGAAAATTTTCGGACCATTACAATATATGTAGGAGGTTGTGGATTGAGTTGTGATTTTTTGGTTGTGTACCTAGACTTTTTGTTTTTTATTCATCAAAACCAACTCAAATGAAGCCATTCAAGACAAGAACAACGGATAGCTCAAGTGGTAACACACTGTTGTCCTGGGTTCAAGTCTTATCTTAGGGTCGTATTTTCTACCCCTCAGATTAGACTGTAGTAGATAGGTTTCTTGCATGTAAAAAAAAAGTAATTGAAGATTGACACTTTGCAAATATTCTTTAATGATCGGGCTACTGTTCTCTCAAAAATATACTCCGTATTATAGAAAAACTTACGCTAAAGGTTACTCAAAAAAAATGATAATGGAAACAATGTGTGAGAACTTTTATAACGATTCTGAGTGTTCACTTCATAGAACTCAATGTATATTAGACACCGGTAATTCTGTGATCGAATCAAAATATTTTCAGACTTGTTAGTCATTTATTGAAGATAAATTTGATTTGCTTAATAGTTTCACTTTTTTAACTCCGAGCCCGGGGAATTGCACGGCAGACCAGTGGCTTCTTCATCTCAAGAGAAAGTCTCAAACATTCCGAAAGATCAACTGGTTGGGCTGGAGCCCAGTTGAATTGGTGCAGAAAACGTGCAAGCCATAAGTGTACCGTAGCTAGGCCTAGAACACGGCCTGGACACACTCTCCGACCCGACCCAAACGGTGCGAGCCTCAGATCCGAGCCCATGATTGAAACTTCCTCATCAATGAACCGTTCGGGCTTGAAGGCCCACGGGTCTTTCCAGAAGGACGGGTCGTGGGTGATGGCCCACATGTTCACCATTGCGGTCGTGCCAGCCGGGACGAAGAACTTGCCTACGTGGCAGTCGTGGACCGCGAGACGGGCCCACGAGAGTAGTGGGCCTGGAGGATGCAATCTGAGAGCCTCCTTGACAATGGCTTGGAGGTAAGGGAGGTTTGGGATGTCTGAATCTCGCACGTGCCTTTGGTCTCCGACGCACGTGTCAATCTCTTGCTGTGCCTTGGCTTGAATGTCTGGGTGTAAAACCATTCTGGCTATGATCCATTCAAGAAGAATGGCAACTGTATCTGTTCCTCTGAATATCATCTCCTAAACCATCATAACAAACTTCCATCAACATTTTATCCAATGTTTTATGCATGGAAGTTATGAACATGAACATGGATATCATCAATATGGATATCACCGATATCCAAGGATGGAGCTAGAGGGAGACAAGTGGTGGCAGCCGCCACCACAAGATTTTCGAAAAATGCAATTAGAAAATAAAAATTTATCCTTGAATTATATAAATTCGCCATCACTAAATTTTTTAAGCATGTATATTTTTGCGACTACAAAAGTAAAATTTTGGTTCCGTCCCTGCCAATATCCCAATCAGTTTTCAACTAGTTTAAATTTTCGCTTTGCCAAAGTTTTCACTTAGGACCAACCTTCAATAGAAAATCAAACGGATAATCGAAGTACTAATTGATTTTAGTAGGGGGTTTAATGTGAAATGACTTTACCCTTATCACACTTTGATCAAGCATGTAAACAACGTGGCACAAAACTATTTACATGCAAAATTATTGAAACTTTAGTTAGGACCTACCAACATTAATCTTTTGTCTTGTCAAAACTTTTATCAAGCCTACATGCTACTTGGGAAAATACAAACTTTTTTTTATCAGGAGCCTCCTTGTACGTAGCAACCTTAAACTTTTGACTTCTAATACTCCATCTCTATCTCAATTTATTTGTCAATTATACTATTTTCTGATACACCTTAAATTGCTCATATATATCTTTTAATCTATAGTGTTTTTCCCGGTTTTAAAAACTTTGTATAATAGAATTAATCGTGAACTATCAAACAATATCTATATTGCATATATTTGGAGATCAATATTAAAAGATATAAGTGATCGAAAACTGACACGATTATCAAAAATTAACAAACAAAATGGAACGGAGGGAGTAGTAGTTAATCGTTGTGCTTGGTTGAGAGTTTTGAGAATAATATTTTGAAAATATTTTTGAGATAGTGTTTGGATGAGTTTTTGAAAAAAGTAATAATTGGAGAGAGATACAGGGAGAAATGAGAATAATGATTGGAGAGAGAGGTATGAGTAAAAAGAGAAATGTGATTAGTGACTGGAGAGATGAGAGACGGGGAAAGAATCTTTTTGAATTTTTTTTTGAAAATGTGAAGTGAACACAGTAGCATGCTTTCTATATAGTGCTTTGACTGCTTGTTGATGCCTCATTATCTGTATTTGGTTTGATGTGGGAGATTGAGATATGTGAAAAATATATCACTTAGAAAGATTAAATGATAAGGTTGTCTACAACAATTGAACAATAAGTGCAACAAAGAAAGAGAAAGGAAAAGAGGGAGAGAGCCCTTACCCAAAGGACGGCCAACATGTCTGTTTTACTGAGCTGATCCTCTTCTGGCAAAGCCAACAAAAAGCTAAGAAAATCATTTCTCCCAATATACCCGCCCTGGTCTCTTCTCCTCTCCTCAATAACTTGACTCACCAAATCATTCACCCTCATGGCTAATTTGTGACACCTCCTTTTTACCCCATAAAAGTCCAAAAACCCAACACCAAAATAATCTCCCAAGTTGAATTTAGCAATCAGATCATACCCTTCTTTAACCATTAACCCTAACTCCTCCCCTTGTGAATTACCCAAACTACCCCCAAACACACTCTCCACCATGTGACTCAACGAACCTTTTTGAAGTAATTCTCTCACTGCCACAACTTTTGCATCTGCCATTTGTTTGCACACTCCCATCACCATTTGATCTGACACTTTTTGCCTGAGGCCTTCAAGAGAGGAAACTCTCTTAGGACAGAACATGTAATTGGTGGCTATTCTTCGGAGATGGCGCCAGTATGGTCCAGATGGAGAGAAACCAATGGCCCGCTCGAACATCATTAAACGTGCTGTATCATTTATGGGTCGGTCCGAAAATGAAGGCCCAGAGAGGATTTCCTTGGCCGTGTCTGGATGGCTACTGATGATCACAGGAGTATTACCTGCTGGGAATTTAGTCACCAAAATAGTAAAAAATTAAACCCATGGATCAAGAAATATGTGAGCAAGTTGGCACTGAGAGAGAGAGAGAGAGAGAGAGAGAGAGAGAGAGGCAATAACGTGTTACGTGTACAGATTTTTGTGAACAGATTATGTTGTAGGAAACATTCGATGCTCGTGAACTCTTTATTTTTTCTTTGTGGATTTCACGTGCGCATTGAAAAGTTCGGATACATCAGTGTGTGAATCTGTGTGCACAAACTTTATGCTGATAAAAGGCTTGAACTTTAAAATGCAAAAGCACCTAGACTGAATGCCATGAGACGAGTTGCGAGAAATGAAGTCGACAAGGAAGCCAAATTACGATGAGCATGGGCACCCATTTGGGGCATGGACCCTAACAAGGGCCAACCCACAGGACCCTTCAGTTTTTTAGCTGAATTTTCCTCATACTGCAGGTTTCTCCAAGCAAACCCTCCTGGTACTAGCCAGCTGTTTAGGACAAAAAAAAGGAGGAGAGAGAAGATGGTGAGAAGGAATTGGAGAGAGAGAGGGTGTGGAATTTGGTTTGTGGCTCCAAAAGATAGGATGATGAAGATAGAGAGAGTGGTTATAAGCACATAGAACTTCATTTTCTGTTTGGGAAAACTGATGGATAAAAATGTTGTAGGGTTTTGATCATGCACTGAAGTAAAGCTAATGGGAATGTCTAGAGATGGGACTCTTGCCGTGAGATTGCATGTGGAGGTGATATGTATATATAGTAGGTGGAAAGTGGTTTGTTTTTTATGATTTTAAGGTTTATTCACGACCTCAGGTTGAGATGTTACAACTTGCAAGGGCTTGCTTTTTATTTTATTTTCATTTTCTTTTGGCGGTGGAGAGTGAAGAGTGTACATGCCAACTTGCGCTCTCCTCAACTAAGTCAGGCCAAAAGCAAGCCATACACGACGAGACTAGAAAATTTACAAAAGAAACTCTTGCGGTCTCACCCCCAGAGGTTGCAATTAATTATGAGAGAGTTTTGGATGAGACCCCATTCCACTAACTTAATTTATTTTTAAGCCAGTTTATTTTTAAGTCAGCTTATTTCGCATTCAAAGACCGGTTATTCTTTCACAATACATAACCATGTAGTCTCTCAACTTTAGAAAGAAAAAAAAAGTGTACAAAAAAGAACTCTTACTGGAACGGGTTCTTAATATACTCATTACATGCACACTACAAAAAAAATTGAGTTTTAACGACAACTTTGTGACAACAACGTGTCACTAAAAGTGTGTTTCTAAAAGTATTCAGTGACATTTTTTTGTACTAAGCTGTCACTAATTATAGGATTAGTGGCAAATCACTAAAAAGTTGTCACTGAATACTTTTAGAAACACATTTTTAGTGACAACCTAGTGACAAAATTGTTGTCACTAAAAGATCAATTTTTTTTTAGTGACTACCATGTAGTCTCTCAACTTTAGAAAAGTGTACAAAAATGAATGACAATCATAACATCGATAATATCACAAGTCCATTGGAAGACATGCATTAGCTTCTTTGACCAAAAAACCACAAACACTTGCGTGACCATTTTTTGAGTATCCTCGGGGGCTGAGCCACATGGAGAGAAGAGGGGTCAGTTGACCCCCCTGACCCCCAAATTTCTATAGGGATTTTACTAGTATACCTCACAAAATTACTAATTGACCCCTCTTTGATTTTTTTTTTTTTGCCCCTCTTAACGCGTTTAATTCTTGTCCCCCCTGAACCAAAATCCTGGCTCCGCCCATGAGTATCCTACATGGAAAACCACAAACAAACACAAAAAAAAAAAAAAACACAAACACTTGCGTGACCATTTTTGAGTATCCTACATGGAAAACCACAAACAAACACCAAAAAAAAAAAAAAAAAAAACCACAAACACTTGCGTGACCATTTTTGAGTATCCTACATGGATACCATCTCATGTAGCTAATTGTCGATCCGTCCCTAAAGACACTCCCAATAAGAATAATAATATATATTTCTTTTAATTTAATTGTGCGAACACATTTAACTCAATTTTCTTATAATCAAAATCAAAGTTCATCATTTCAATTTTCCTATATTCATAAATTTCCAAATAAAAATTTTCCCTTCTCCGCAATAAGTTCACATAAAAATTCAGTCATATATAGTCATTCAAATTTATAAACACAGATGTTAAATGTATTTGGTTATTGGGTTGATTGGGTTGTGCGGAAAATAAGAAAGAATGCTCTGAATTTTGAATGAATAGTAACATTAATTGAGAATCTCGAGGAGAGATTTTCAATTGGTGTAGTTTTTAAATGTGTGAAATCCAATATTCAATCAATGTGTTTAAGCCACATGAAATGGTACCCAAAATATGATGAATAAATGTGATCATTGTAGCACCGCTAGACTAAAATATAGTATTGGGAAAGTAGTGTTATAGAAACTGGCCATGTTCCACTAACAAAAAACTAGTTTTGTTTTAAATCAAAAACTACTTCATTCCACTAAAAAAACCCCACAAAAAATCAACAAAAAAACCACTTTATTCCACTAACCTAAAAAAAACCAAATCATTGCACAATCAAGTACATGTACTTTAATCATGTAAAATTACGAATCTGCCCTCCCTTCAAAAAAAAAGAGCAATAGTTGTTTGGGTAGAAGGGTAGATTTGTAATTTCATAACACAACTAAAAAAACCAAAAAAACCAAAAACTTGTTAGTGGAACTAGTTGGTTTTTTTGAAAAACTAAAGATAAAAAAAAACCAAAAAACTAAAAAACCAATTAGTGGAACACCCCCTAAATTGCAAGAAAATCACGAATAAAATAAACTCCGATAAGTAATCGGGCATTGCCCCAAGGCTTCAAAGAGGCAATCATCTTGGGTTCAGTTCTGAATGCAAAATTCGAAAAATGGTGCGACTCTGTTGGGACAATGCTACCAGAGTATTTGGTGCCGATATTTTAGGTAGATTCTGAATTCTAATTTTGCATTCTATGACTATTTGGTGCAGATTTTAATAATGCATTCTTAAAATAGGCACCATTTAAAATCTAGAATTAATCAAAATATTCATCACTAAACACCCCATAGTGTTTTGGATTTGAATTCTCTCTCTCTTTGTATTTTTTTTGCCAGGAACGGAATACCGAATACCATTCCTATTAGAAAATAGAAAAGACTGCTAACTTAACACAAATAGCCTGATCTAATGGGTACTTTCAATTACTAAATCTAGGGTGATTTTGCGACCCACCTATCTACTGGGTGCCTGAAGCCACTTAACCACCAAGTGGTTTGTTCAACGGGTAAGTTCTTGAATTTTCTCGCTCAAAGCTTGGATTCAAGTCCTTATGACAACTTGGTGAGCCTCTTGGACTATAAGGAAAATCTGGGGTCTTAGTTCTCTCGGTAATTTAGCCTCTTATTAAGTAACTTGGCAATGGTCAAACCACATCTTGTGGCTTGATAACTGGCACTCTCTTAGCCCTATAGATTTGGGACGCTATTGTGGTCAACAAAGGTAGGGCTTTATAGGCCAAAGTTGCTTCCATTATTGTAAATGGACATTGGGTTTGGCCTAGACTGAGAAACTTGGCAATCCAATCAATCATTGCCAAGTACCCTCCTAATATCTTGCGTTTTCTTGAATTGGAAGATTCTGTGGCATGGTTGCCACATCTTAGTGGGCTTTATACTGCTAATTCAGCTTGGAATGTTATTAGACAGATCAGGTTTCCTCCTCAAGCTTGGTGTAGCATTGTCTGGGGAAACAATAGTGTCCCCTAGATGGTCATTCATTCTCTGGCTTGCGAATTGAGTACTAGAGATCGTTTGAGAAAGTGGGGCATGAAGGTGGATGGTACTTGTTGTCTTTTTGGTATAAATTCTACTGAATCACCTGGTTGTCTCTTTTTTGCTTGCCCTTTTCCTAAGCATGTTTATAGGATACCGATGACCAGTGTTCTACCTTCAATTGTTTTTGCTCCAATGCCTTGGAAGGGTCTATGGTGTATCTATCTTAGAGCTTCTTTGGCTGTTGCTGTCTATGGTTTATGGACGAAGAGAAACTCTAGATTGTTCCAGGGGAAGCTATCATCTCATGACCAGGTGTATCTTCGCATTCACTCTGATGCCAAGGCCTTCCTAAACTCCAGAATGAATTTAAAAGCTTCCATAAAAAAACAAATTTATCTTTGTACTAGGTAGAGTGTGCATGCCTGATAGAATTATATGCTTCGTATAGTTTTGGTTGTATAATTTTGATTGTATTGATTTGATTGTTTAGCTATCTTTTTTTTTTTTTTTTAATTCGGGATGTATCTAGGATGATATCCCTCTACTTATGTTTTTCTTTTCGTTGAGCTCAATAAAATCTTTTTTTTGCACGGCAAAAAAGTTTCATTAATCATCGAAATATTACAATGACTAAAAGGAACAAGGAGAAAGCAACAAATTACCTAATCCGAGACCCAAACAACGATTGGCGAGGAACCAATCAAAGAAACCCCTAAGGCCGAAGCCTACACCTATTGGGCAAAGCCCACACCTGATGGGCAACAATGCTTGTCTGCTGTCCATTCATGCGAGTTGCAGTGTTGCGTTTGGATGTGTCCAAGATCAAGGAGGTGCTTTTTCTTGGCGTTTGGACGGAGGCCAAGGTGTTGGACAGCAGACAAGTATGGTTGGCGGCGACGCATGAATGGACAGCAGGGTGTGGTTGTGCCTTAGGGTTAGTTTTTTCTATTTTGGGCATTGTTGCCCATCAGGTGTGGGCTTTGCCCAATAGGTGTAGGCTTCGGCCTTAGGGGTTTCTTTGATTGGTTCCTCGCCAATCGTTATTTGGGTCTCGGATTAGGCAATTTGTTGCTTTCTCCTTGTTCCTTTTAGTCATTGTAATATTTCGATGATTAATGAAACTTTTTTGCCGTGCAAAAAAAAAAAATTTATGGAGCTCAACCAAAAGAAAAACATAAGTTCTTTGCACTTGTGTGGTGAGACTTAAATATACTCTTACTCTTAGACCCTGATATGTGGTTCCCATATAAGTGCGGTCGGGTATCTTGACATATATATGACAATCTAGAGTAGCCCGTATGCATATCCATATAATTAACCAAAAAGAAGTCCCCACTTAAAAGTATTGTTCGTTTCAGACTATTCCAGTTGGTTGGTTTTTGAAATTCCAATATCCCCACAAATTTGTCCTTCTATTTTTAAGTCCAGAGTGCCCCACACCTCAACTGAAAGTGTCATGCATTGCATCATCCGCATAAAAAACAAAAAAATCCCAACATCTGTATCCACAAATTACAAAGATTCTCATTACATCTAAAATGCAATTGAGAACTCCTTTTTGTTGGCACCTTGTCAATAATGTTTTTTTTTCCCCTTCTTTTGTTGCTTTGTTTTTAAAAAATTGAATGGCTTGAATTGAAGGTAAGATTAGCATTTGCAAGTTGCAGTAATAGAAGTTTCTTCGAATCTCTCTCAATACATTTCTTTTTCTTTTGTACTGATTTTATATTTGGCTCAATTGGGATAAATGAATTTTTCGCTGTTCAAAAAAAAAATGTAAAATGCAACTGCTCAGCTCATTAATTTCATCATGATCAAGCATCCTCCTCCACAATAACAACAATAACAGAACTCAGCTAGTCCCCAATCATTGGGGGTATGGGCGGGGATGATTGAAAACTGGCATCACCTTTGGCAATATGCACAAAGTGGCTGCTCTCAGAATACCACTAAACAGTGACCCCCTTAAACCTCCAAGAATCGAGGAGCTACAGAGACGTTTTTGTCACAGAACCATGCCCCCAAATCAAAACGAAAAGGTATCAGGGGGCCAACAAGCTTAGAGACCCAAATCAATTTCTGTGTTTATTACTATGTTTCCTTCATTTATAGTCCAGAGCATCTCACTAATAAGCTACCGGCATCCTCCACCATATATTAAAAAAACCTTCATTCAATAACCATTACTTTCTGCTCATTCTGGAAAAGAAAAGGATGGACAATTGTAGAAAAAGTACCTCAAGAAATATCCACCCATGATCCAATAATACAATCCATTGCATGTTGGCCTTGTTCGTTTTGGGTTTCAAGACCCGGTTTTCTCAATTATTATCCAATTATTACCCATATTTTCAAATATTATTCTCATTTTTCTCTCTATCTCTCTCCTATCATTAATCCCTATTTTTAATTACTATCCCTATTTCTCCCTCCAATCATTACCAAAACCCAAACCAAACACAACCTGTGGTTCTATGTTTTTTGACACGGAAATGAGAAGATTATATTAATGAACGCCCAACGGCACTTACAAAAACGGAATTCATTACAAAGATATTGGACAAAGCCAAACTAATCATCTTAAAAGAGAACAAGAAACGCACAAGGCAATCGATGTGTTTCACCCTAACCCAGACATGGCCTGACGCAAACAGCGGCACTTACAAGATTCATACCTAGAATCAGCATCTCTAAAGAGACTTAGTGCTAGTTAAAGATAAAAGACAAAGAACACTCAGACGATCGGATGGACTCCAACCAAACATGCTCGCACCAATGAACTCCCAAAACTACAGATCTTCAAAGCCACAACGAGTTGCCCTGCCAGCGGTATCATGTCGATTAAGAACACTGTTGGCACATATACCATTGTAAAGCAACCACGCCTAAAAATACCCGATCTGTAGACAAAAATTCGTCTGAAGACGAAACTAACAACTCTCACAAAGCGAGAGATATAACCCTTTCAGATCAGACGACAAGTCGTTGATCTGGAGAGACAAAAGAAAAGGAAAGAAACGAACGAAGAAAATAAATAGTACCATGGCCCTCCCCTCCCACCACCATGGGTATTGAAACCCTAGGGGGGAGGGGAAGGAGGAAGAGTAATATTAGTGGTGGCTAGGGTTTTCGGAGAGAGAGAGAGAGAGAGAGAGAGAAATTAGTTTACAATAAAATTCCAGCAGATGCTCACTAGGCAACAATATTAAGCTCCTGTGGTTCTATGTTGCTCCGCGGATTATCCAAATAAATTGGAACCCATGGCTAATGAGACATTAAAATCGGATTAGACTTTTTCCCAAATAAAATCCTGAGTAATAAATACAAAGAAAAATAAAGAACTGCGTGGACAACCTTCCTCCACAAGATCTCCCTAATTAATCCTTCCGTTAAGGCCAATAATTGAACACAACTTTGCTAAAAGCATTACTTACTCAAAAAAACATAAAACTTTGCCAAAAGCATTACCAACAAATGCCTAATAAAAACCTCCACTACCTCCTAATCTAAATTAACATTTCTGATAAGTGATAAAGATTGGGGGAAAACCACCAGTGGAGACTCTACTAACATTGATCAATCAGAGAGAAAGCGAAATCTGGCAGAAAAGCAAGAAATCTTTGTGATACAATCATTTCTTGTACCCCTCCGTCCCTTATTGTTGGTCCTGTCAGTTTTCAACTTACTTTTTTAACTGTTCATATCTTCCAATCTATCACGTATTTTATATGAACATGAATCTTATTTGATAGATTTCAATTACTTCTACTACACAAAGTTTTTTCAAAATCTCTAAAAAGATTGTAGATTGACAGTTGAAAATTATATTGGAATCCGAACAGGACAAATAATTTGGGATAGAGGAAGTATTTTAATCTATATTCGTACAAGGTGGTTCTAGGAGGATCCTTTGGAAGAGAACCAGAAAAGCTTTGGCTAAGTGGAATTTGTTTGGTTTCTTGAAACTTTAGCATTTTTTATTCTTTAATTAGCATTATCATTCTATTTACTAACTTCAACATATCAAGAATATAAAATTGTAGTCTCTTTTAACTGTCATTGGTTAGGCCTAGTGAGATTTGTTTCCAGTAATGGCAAGGTGTTTCCAGTAATGGCAAGGTGTAACCCACGAATCTGCCAGCTTAACCACCAATGCCAGCCGAATAAAGAAAGAAACAAGTTGGGGGTACCAACATCAAGATGATCCAGGAGTTCATTAAGGAAACCAGCTAGAAGGTGTTGGGAAATTGGAATTTTTCCTAATAATTTCATGAGTTTTAACTCTTAAATTAGGAGTTAAAAATGAATGAGAAATTGTCTCTCAAAGTGGGTACATTGAGAAGGTGCAAAGGCACTAAGTCCCAAATTGGTTTAAAGTAGGGATGAGCAAAATAACCGTCAAATCATGAGTCCAGTCCAAACCGATTGGTTTGGTTTAGTTTTTTAGTAAAGTGGATTTAGTTCCGGTTTTAAAAAATTAGAAATTATGCTTAATGGTTTGGTCTCTCAATTTACATCAATGGTTTCAGTTCCAAACCGATCCGAACCATGATATATGTGTATTAGATACATTGAATAAACTTTTTTTAATAGTCGATTAATTTTCTAATCTAATGTTCCATTTCACTACTATATTCCTTCACTTCCAATATTAATTTCCCAAACTTCTATATATGATAACGTATTCCTACAATTTAGCAGGGGGCGTACCTTCGGGGACAGCATGCATGTTGGGCAGATCACAGCCGTTTTGATCAGTCATGGACGGCTCAGATCTATTCAGCAGTGGACGGTTCAGATTTGTTTGAACAAGATGTGATTTGAGCCGTCCATGGCCGACCACAGATGGCCGTGATCGGCACAACATGCATGGTGTCCCTGAAGGGACAGCACGCCCCCCGGAAACATTCACGCGTCACGGGCATGGGTAGTGATCAATTGATTTCCTAATCTTTTTGCTCGGTAACTATTTTCCTAATCCAATACTCTATTCTATGGCCTTATTCTTTTACTAATCACTACTATACTCTTCTTTAGTTGATTGATGATAGTAAGTTTTGTTGATTTCAATAGAATTAGTTTTAATATAAGTTTTGGTTTATTTTATCTATGAAATTTCGAGTACTTTAAATAGTATATAAATATGATATCTCAATTTCAAGCAAATCGTGGTTCAAAATCGAAGCCGAATCGTATTTTAATGGTTTGGATTGGTTTGATTCTATGAATTTTGTTAGTTTGATTCTCCAAATTCATAGTCTTTAAATAGCGGTTTGGTTATTGGTTTAGTACAAAATAGTGGTTTGGTTCTTGGTTTAGTACTAAACCAGACCAATCCGGAACCTTCGGTGAGTATATTGGCCCAAAAATTGACCTGAGGGTTGGACCCTTTGGGGCACCCAAATTTTTAGAGGGAGGGAGCGCATACACTATGTGGGCATGGATCTGACCTGACCCGTTACAATTGCACTAACTATGATTTCAGTTATGAAGAAATCGGCTGATTGAATATTGGGTATCAACCTGGATTAAATACCCATGGGATTAATATCTGCCTTATGACAGTTAATTTTTTGACATGAATATTGCACTGATTGCAATATCAGTTTTCCATATTCAAAGGCCAAAATTACTATTGCTTTAATTACCATGATTTAGAGAGGCTCCTCTCTACTCTTATATAAAGGCAGTCCTTACCTCTAGTTTAATACACCGGAAATCAGTTTTACATTCCATAGTTATTCATTCAGTTTTTTAGAGAGAGAGTTCAAACATAGTTCGTTCGACAGAGCAATCCGGCTGGTGTTACCGATTGATCATTACAAAGCCGTTGAATCCTGGGGGCGAACATCAATTACATTCTTAAACACCTGTGGTGAGGAGACGAATTTGCCTTTAGGAGACTCTGTCAAACACAGGCCTTGGTTTGTTATTTTCAATTTGTTACAGTTTCTGCTATCTCGGGTTTTTGTTGTTAGCTTCTAGAAATTTTATTCGATTAGAGGTCTTTCCGTATTGTTTTCCTACAGAGAGAAGGAAAGGAAAGATTATTTAGGAGAGGAAAACAAAAAAATAAAATAAAAGAGAGAAAAAGATGATGGGTTCCATTATGGAGTGAGTTCCCATCCAGTTTTGTTTCCCTCCAGTCCCCTTCAGTTTAACTTGTTTATGCATCTAACAGAGTTTGATCAAACTGATATTTTGCGTGCATATACTTTTTGACGAGATCTACAAAATGAAAGATCCGATCATTTTTTTGGATCCAATCACTGGAGGGGGCTAGAAAGAAATAAAGCTGGATTGGAACTCAGTCCTTCCATCTCCTCTTAGGCCTCGATTGGATGCGGGATAAGTTTTGGTGAGATTAAATGGTAAGGGGTACTCCATTATTTAGTAAGGTGGACCCACAGTGATGTGACATTTATGAAGGGGGAATTAAATAGTATGTGGTTTGGATGAATTTGTTATAAAGGTGGATAAAGTTGGATAGATGATGTAAAAACTTGACAAATGATTTATTTGCCCTTGTACAGTCATATTAGATTTTATGATAAAATAAATACATAAATACAATACTAATTAAATTAATTATACTTTTCAATAAATAATTCCTTTTATTAGTTATATCTAAAATTAAAATATTAGTTATTATTTTTTTATTATTCATTTTAATAATATTTTGAAGTTTAATTTTTTGCCCTTTTTTTTCTTTCTTTCTAATTATACGTTTTTAATAATAACTAATTAGCATTTTTTATGTTATTCCCCAACAATGTCAAATCCTAAAGTAAAAAAAAATTTAATTTTTTTTGTATCCAATTAAAGATCTCAATTTGTAGTTTAATTTGGTGCAAAAAAAAGTAAAAATTTTAATGTGAAAATACTTTATTTTTTATCCAAAGGATATTGCAAAGCAAGCCAACAATGTCAAATTCTAAAGTATAAAAAATTTTAAATTTTTTTATCAAATTAAAGATCTCAATTTGTAGTTTAATTTGGTGTAAAAAAAATTAAAAAATTATGCGCAAAAGTACTTCATTTTTTGATCCGAAGGAAATGACAAGAGTTCATAATATATTTATTACAATGCAATTCGGTTTTACAGTAACGAGGGAGGGAGGGGTAAGGCAGGGGTATAAAGGGGGTTATATTGGTAAATTGGCGGGGGTATAAGGAGGGATAAATTAATAACTGGGGGGTGTTATTATTTAGTGAGGGAAAGGGAGATTATTTGGGTAGGGGTATAATTTTATCCGGGTTCTCTTTTGGTTCCCAAACCATGGTTAAGAACGTGGGACCGGGATAAAAATAGGGGGTATAACTTATACCCCTTCCTTAACCCCCAGCCAATCGGGGCCTTAAGGAAGAGGAGGTCTTAGGTTCAACTCTTCTTAACTTCTTAGAACAACCTACACAAGATCTCATGGTTCTCATGGGATATTGGTTTTGCCCAGTCTATGTGTGTGGCGGAATGTACATAGAGATTAGTTGAGGTGCGCGCAATTTGGCCCGGACCACCGAATTATCAAAAAAAAAAAAAAAAAACTCAGTCCTTCCATCGTTTAGTAGAAACTATGCGAACCTTAAGTATCAATGAATCAGGATTAGCCACATGAGTTCGTTGTCTGTATTAATGAGTTATATGTCAAAAGAATCGTGTTCCATGTATTCAAGAAATTAACCTCGCATATTCCTAATCATATTTAATGTCACAAGGATCTCAAGGAGTTTTTTACGCACTACATAACACAAGACCCTTTTATTTTACCTGGGCTTGGAACCAATTGTTTGACATGTGAAACTCGAAGCATGACACAAGCGGAATCCCCCCTCTCTTCATTTGGGAAAGATGTATGCGTATGTTAGGGAGTAGATTACTAAAACCGAGACAAGGAAGAAGGTGATGGGGATGACAAAAGGAAGAAGATGATGGGAATGACAACGATCTTCTTAATTTGGTTTGGTTTTTGGGTAATGATTGGAAGAATAAATAGAGATAATAATTAAAAATAGGAGGTAATAAAAAAACGGGTCTTGAAACCCAAAACGAACAAGGTAAACAATTGTGAAGTAGGGGAAGATCTGGTGTTTTTTCTAGGAATACTCTAAAAACTCGAATCCTCGATCTTGGTCAATAAAACAGAAAGGGAGAGAAAGCTATCTCCATAATCCAATATTTTCGTTATGTTTTAATTGTTGTTCGATTTTGTCTACATGGAAAGAAGGTAAAAATGTTGTGCGCACCCCATGGAATCACAAACAATACAATTACAAATCAAACACACAAACTTAACACACGATTGAGAGAAAATTTCCTCCATTAATTGTATCAAACAAATTCAAATAATAGATTACAAGAACTCTTCCGAAAGAGCACCCAATACTAAGTTCGGTCGACTCCCTGTCCCTCCTGGTTCTCTGGTTCTCTGGTTCCTACCTCTCAACTCTCGCACTACAATACACACTTTACAAGAGGAGAACCTCTCAACTCGCACTACAATCACACACTTTACAAGAGGAGAACAATACTTGGAAATTGTCAGTAGTCTTTTGAATAGTACTAATTCTTCCTTCCTAAATTATATTGTTGGTACAATAAAATAGAGATCAAATTTTGGCGCTTTTGTCGAGCATACCAGCAATCAATCTTGAAGATTATTTATGCAATAAAATGATCAAATATTTTTCCATCTTGAAGATTATTTATGCAATATTTTTCCATAAAATATAACCAAAAAAAAAAAAAAACTCTAGGCCACTAACACCTACTTGTGGATGCATTAAGGAAATGCAACAAGCCTTTTAAACCCTGGGCGGCCCTAGTAAGATGAGTAAAGTTTCATGAAGATTCTCATGATTACCTATGAAACACTGTGAATCTTTCCATATGCATGACATCCGAAAACCTGGAAGACAACTCATCGATATTTCAAGCAAAGATTATGAAGTCGCCGCAAAGACATAACAAACAACAATAGTTCTAAACACTATCAAGTCATAGGAGTAAGTCATGGCACATAAACTTAGTAAGCGTGAACAACGTCGCATCTGGGATTTTGACCGCAGGGGCTTCCTCTTTTTGTTGATACAATAAAAAATAAAAAGTTTCATAATTCATTGTTACGGGTGGAGAAGGTGTTCACACAACACCCCACGCCGACCTTTCGATAATCGCTCCTCTTTGAAAACTACATGTAATTATACCTTTCCAAACCTGATGAGAAAAATAGGTCTAAGGACTCAAGCGCTAACGACTTTATTAAGTAAAGCTTTTACAAAAAAGGGGAAAAAGCAACCAAACTCAGTCGTAGGGCATCTCAAGGCTACCTATGTATCTCCAGGATGGGAGAATTAGGTCAAATATAGTTTGGATTGCTAGGAAAACATTTATGAGCGAAAGTTTGGAGAAGTTTATATGAAACAGAATGTTTTGGAAAAACCAACTTGCTAGGGGTGTGCAGGAAGCTGGGGGTGCTGCACAGCCAAGTGTTGTGCAGCGTGCTGTGCACGCACGACGCGGCCGCGCTTGCCACTTTCCGGCGATCCAAAAC
This sequence comes from Vaccinium myrtillus, assembly GCA_016920895.1. NCBI lineage: Eukaryota > Viridiplantae > Streptophyta > Magnoliopsida > Ericales > Ericaceae > Vaccinium > Vaccinium myrtillus. The sequence goes on along the minus strand of CM029272.1, from coordinate 16,909,158 downwards.
GTTCACCGGATACCTCTCGTTGATTACTATACGTATTTAAAAAATCAACTTGGCCGGATATCGTTAAGTGCCTAATCGGAACACAAATAGATTGAAATGAAATGGAACACAAATGTACATAAACACTGGATCCAAATCAATAAACCCATTTTTTCAATCTATTTGTGTTCCGATTAGGTACTTAACGATATCTGATCAAGTTGATTTTTGGCTCACTTATAGTACTCGACGAGGGCTATGCGGTGAACGTCTCGGATCGCCGGAACGTGGCCGGTGCGGCAACACCGTGCGGCTGCACAGCACTTGGCTGTGCAGCAAAATGATAAGACGGGAAGTTTAAAAGCGTGTCCGGGGCCAAAATGGGCTGACGGGAGGCCCTGCGACACTTCCAGAATAGTGGTTTTGAAGGTGAAAGTGGGTTTGAACGATTACCGAAATCATGTTGGAAAAAGTTGTAAAAATCTTCCCGGAGCCGAAAAATGATTGTCGGCAGGCCCTGAGATGCTTTTGGTACAGTTTTGAGACTAAAAAAACGTGTTTATAAGACTCTATGGGTTGTTTTGAGAAAAAGTTGAAAAATCCCGCTTTGGAACCAAAAAAATGGCTGTTGGCGGGCCCTGGGACACTTCAGATAATGTCTTGGAGAATGAAAATATGTTCACGATCTCGTGGGTCTTTTGAGAAAAAGTTGAAAAATATCTCATGGAGCCGAAAATGGCTGTCGGCAGCCCCGAGACGCTTCCAGTACTGTTTTGGAGGATGAAAAGGCTCTATTCGGTTTGTAGTTTTATTTTAGTTTTGGTTTTGATAACATCATCATTTTTCTCATTTCTTTCTCTATCTCTCTCCACTCATTATACTTGTTACATCATCAAAACTAAACTAAAACTCTAAACCAAACACATATGTTTACACGAGACTCTCTGCTTTGGCTAAAAAAAATAGGCTGGTTTAGTTTTTTGTCTTTATTCAAAAAAAATTGCATTGTTAGTTTTTCATCCGTTTTTTGTGGTTTATTGGTTTGTCTCGATAAGAGAAATCTAAAAAATATAAAATTATTAACCAAACTCAATTTTTTGTGAATAAAGACAACAATAATCCGTATTGAATTATTTTTGTCTATAATAAACTTTTTAAAAAATTTGATCATAGTTTTATACTTTTTAGGTTCCTCTTGTCTAGACAAAACAATAAACTACAAAAAGCAAACTCAAAACTAGAAAATGCAAATTCTTTTTGAATAACGAAAATAAACCCGTCTGATTTTTTTTAGCCAAAGCATTGTGACTTGTGAGTCTTCTAAAAAAAAGTTAAAATTTCTACTCGGAACCAAAAAATGATACGACACTTCCGGTGCTGGTCTGAGACATCAACCCATGCTCTGTGGATCCGGGATCCTGTAGGGCGGTGTCGCACTATAACCCTGTAGTGCGGCACACAAGTCGTTGATCTCGGTAATGAACAGCTCAGATCATGCAAGTACCAAGATGAAATCCGAGCCGTTGATTACGCGATCACCGGCTCAGATGCCGCACTACACTCCCTAGTCAAGAAAATCCACCACAAGGATATTATCATATTAATAAGGCGACATCGGAGGGCCTTTTATCACTACATCATCCCCAACTTACCCGCCAAAAAATCCGCCGGACTCGCGATTGAGAACACTACTTTGATCGAGGATTTCATTTACAAGGTGTTGTTACGTTTGTTGGCAATCCATTAAAAGTGTACCCATTTGATGATTTCCTTGGATTATTACTTGGATGATATATTCGCTATGTAAAATCATTTGGGTAAAATACACCCATTTGGACTGAACTGTTCTTTTCTGTAAAATACACCCAATTCGCTATGAGTTTTGAGGTGCGGATGGAAGTTGGTTTGTATGTGTTAGGTTTCTTGGCAATTTCCGGATGTCGACAAACCATTGGAGTGTAATTTCTTTCTTGTTTCAATTGGGTTTTTGGGGCTTTTCTAGTTGATTGGTTTTAGATGCTCCGCCGATTGATTCAATTATTTGAGAAGTTATTGGAGCCGTGCAAGTCATGATTTGTTGGAGGAAGGTATATGCATCTCATTTACAAACTCTTTTTTGCATGCATCATGGTTTGGTTCGAGTCTAGTCAATGTTTCAAGCACGTATTTTGACTTAGGTTTGGAGTGGTGTAGTATGCCTCTATAGAGAAACAGAGTCTTGAATTTTCCCTAAGGCATATTAACCTTCCAGAAGCAGTGGTGGAGCCACATATGGACCACTGTGGGCACAGGCCCACACTGGTTTTTGGGAGGAGTTTTTTTTAATTTGTTATTATTGTAAGAAAAATATAAACTGGTACATCACTTTCTTTAATACAAAAAAAAACTAATTAGTGCTCTTGGGGCACCATTACTTGGTATTATAACGTTATCCTCCCGCGAATATTAACGTGTGACTCAAGACTAAATATTACCTGAATATGTGATGAATGTCGATAAAAAAAAAAGGTGATGAAGAAGGATTTTAGAGCATCATGTGGCGATGCCCTAGAGCCACTGAATAACTAATTACTCACAAATAAATCTCAATTCACTGAATTTTTTTGCCTCGAAATCATAATGTGTTGGGAAAATTTCAAAATGGCACCTGAACTTTACACTCAATGTCCCAAAAACACTTAAACTTTAGTTAGCGTCAATTAAACATCTGGACTTTCAAAACGCCCTTTTTAAGGCACCTGCCCCTAATTTCCGTCCATAGTGGGACGGAAAATGCTGATCTGTCAATTCTCTCTCCTAAAGTGGGCCCTTGGCACATGACACGGGGGCATTTAGTGTGGGAATGCGTTGTACCCAATTATTTTCTCCAACCCACTCCTGCTCTTTTCGACGAAAGCCTCAGAAGTAAGAGACGATCACTATTTGCAATCAAAAACCTAACTTCTGGAAGGTGTTAATCGCTAATGTGAAGAGCAAAAGAGTACGATCAGCATCAGAAGGAAACAACGATGGTGTGGAGTTTGCGCGATCCTGGTGGTGGTTTTCCACCATATGGTATGTTTTGTGCTCCCTTTTCACCTTAAACGATTTGTTTTGTGTAATCGAAGCTGCTAATGCTTTTGTTTAATCACCTACATGAGAGAATGAAATGCATTATTAACTCATCTCATCTTCTCTCTGCTATTTTTTACTAACCCATTTCCATCTTCCGACAAAACCCACCTTTTTGCACATGTTTTTGGTATATTTGTTGGTGTTTTGGTGTTGTTATTGATTTTGCACTTATTTATTGTTTGTATGCAGAAAAAAATTATGGCCATTTCACTATAAAAATGCATTACGGTGGTTCTTTTTGTGGTCCCAACTCTTATGTTGGTGGTAGTTGTAGGTTCATTGACTATTGCCATGAGGATGAGATGTCAATGATTGAATTGGCTAATATGGCTATTGAAATGAGGCAGAGTTACTATAATGGGTTTTTTCTTAGAATTAATGGTGAGGATAGGTTCATTAATGCAGACCTACAAGCAATGGAACTGGCCAAACATGTGGATGGTAATGGAGTGGTGAAAGTGTACTTCAAATCTAGTTACAATGATGCTATACCAACTCAGGGTAGTCAAATTGGTGGTGGTGTTCAGTCTAAGCCCATTGCTCCCATCCCTAAAGTAAAGCCCATTCCTAAAGCAAAGCTAACTCCAAAAGTAAAGCCCACTGTCCAACCCAAGCCCACTATAAAGCCTATTCTCCAACCCAAGCCCATTGTCCAAGTCCAACCCAAGCCCACTGCAAAGCCTATTCTCCAACCCAAGCCCACTGTCGAAGTCCAACCCAAGCCCACTGTAAAGCCTATTCTCCAGCCCAAGCCCAGTGTCCAACCCAAGCCCAGTGTAAAATCAAAGCCATATGTGAAACCTAGATCCACTATACATTCAAAGCCATCTAACAAGGGTAAACCTGCGGTGGTAATTGAGGAAGACTCAACAGAAGATGAATATGACCCTGACTGATGATGATGAGGAGTTTTATGAGAGTGATTATGAGGTGGAAGATGATGATGCCCTGTTTGAGAAAAATGTTGACGGTCAGATTGAATTTCAAGGGCTACAAAACATTAAGGTTCCTTATGATGAGGAATATGTTGCATCAGTAGCAGATCTGGCAGATGTAGATGGGGATAGTGATGTTGTGTCTAAGGATGAACTGAGAAGCATATGTGGATCTTCTGATGATGATAGTGCAGGTGGGGGCAAGAGAGGTCAGACCAAGAACCCTGTTTTCAATGAGAAAACTGATTTGTGTAATCCTGTCTTTAAGAAGGGTATGGAGTTCAAAACACATGCACTTGTTAGAGATGCAGTCAAAGAATACTCAATCAAAGTGGGTTTACAAACTAGATTTTTCAAATGTGATAGAGAAAAGGTCAGAGTAAAATGCAAAGTGGGTTGTCCTTGGGAGCTTTATGCATCTTATGTGAAGTCTGAAGGGCTATACAGGATTAAGACATTCATTGATACTCATACATGTAGCAGGACTTACAATGTCCCTTGGGTTAGCACCAATTGGATTCTGCACAAGTACAAAGACAGAATTCAGAGGAACCCTACATGGCATGTCTCTTCTCTTCATGAAACCATACAAGCTGAGTGGACTGTTAATCTTGATAGACAGAAAGTGTCTAGGGCAAAAAAGAGGGCACTTGAAATGATTCAGGGGAATGCTGCAGAACAATTTGGTGAGCTATATTCTTACATTGAGGAGATAAAGTCCACAAACCCTGGTACAAATGTTGTGTTGAAGGTGAAACCAGTAAATGGTGAAGAGAATGTGGTCAAATTTAAAAGACTATACATTTGTTGGGGAGCATTGAAGAAAGGATTCCATGAGGCATGTAGGCCAGTTATAGGATTAGATGGTTGTCACCTAAAGGGTCCACATGGGGGGATTTTGCTTACTGCAATAGGAATAGATCCAAACAATTGCATCTACCCCATTGCTTATGCTGTTGTTGAAAAGGAAAAGAGAAAGACTTGGCTATGATTTCTAGAGCTGTTGTGTGTTGATTTGAATATCCAAAATTCATACAAGTACACTTTCATGACAGACAAACAAAAAGGATTAATTGATGCAGTTGGTGAAGTATTCCCTAATGCTAGCCATAGGTTTTGTGTGAGACATCTTTACAATAATTTCAAAGGGGAGTTCAAGGGGTTGCTAATGAAAGAAATACTATGGAAAGCAGCTAGAGCTAGCACAATTCCAGCATTCACCAGTGCCATGAAAGAGATGAATGATGCAGACCCTATGGCCTTTAAGTGGTTGAATGAGAGGCCAGCTATAAATTGGAGCATATCACACTTTGACCCTTATCCTAAGTGCCAGGGACAAGCCAATAATTTCAATGCTTGAGAGGATAAGAATAATTATCCTTGAAACAATTTAGAAGAGGAGTGCTACAATGCAGAAATGTACTTTTCCTATTTGTCCCAAAATTAGGAAGAGGCTTGAGCATTTGAAGAGTCTGAAAGGGTGGATTTCTAGGTATTGTGGCAATGGGGCTTTTGAAATTGTTGGATCATATAACCAGTACAAGGTCAAATTGGAGGAAAAAACATGTGGGCGTAGGAAATGGGAATTATCTGGCATCCCATGTGTGCATGCGATCTGTGAATATAACCACCTCCACATGGAACCTATGGACTATGTGCATGACTGTTACAAGGTTGAGACATACCTCAAATGTTATTCTTATGGCCTTGGACCAATCAATGGAAGGGATCTATGGCCCAAACCTGATAGTCCAACCATGCTTCCACCTGATGTAAAGAAAAGGGCTGGCAGACCCAAGAGAGCCAGGAGAAGGGAACCAGAGGAAGAACCACCAGCAGACCCACATAGGGTGAGTAGGAAGGGAGTCAAGATGACTTGTGGGAAGTGTGGTAAGATAGGACACAATAGAAGAGGTTCCAAGGTCCAAATGCAGCAAGGTGCAAATAAAGCAACTGAACCAGTTGCAAATGAACCAAGTCAAGCAGTACCAGCAAGTGAATCAGTTCCAAATGCAGCCACTGAAACAGCAAGTAATGCAGTTCCAGTAAGTAATTGGTCCTATGTTTTTTATTTTGCAAATTTCACTAATTTGTACATATTTTTTCAACTGTTATATAACCATTTGGCATCAAAATTGCAGAGTGGAACAACAATGCAAAGTGGAATAACAATCCAGTGGTAGTGGAATCACTGGACCAACAACAAGGCGTAAATTAGCAGTAAGGATAGAGTAATATAACCTGTTATATAACCTGTACCCTGTCTGTTTTTTCCCTTACCATGTCTGTTTCATGTGTGTTGGTGTTTCAGGTTAAGAGGGGGAGGAAAATAGTGCAAGTGTCAAAGGTCTAATGTGAAGAAGGGTGTTTTTGAGAGCTCCTGAGATGAATACTACTTTCTTTTGTTAAGTAATTGTCTTTTGTTGATTAGAACTAGTGTTGGATTTTTTTGAGAGCTTCTGAGATGATAACCTAATTAGAACTAGTGTTAAGTTGGCTTTTTGTTGATGATGACTTGTGGATATTGAAACTGTGGCTCAATGAAACTGCAGAGGTTGGCCTATGCTTGTTGTTTACTACATTTGCTTACTGCATTTGGTTGTTTTTTAATGCATTTCTTGGTGCTAGTGTATGCCATATGCAAAAGACTAAGTCATTTTTTAGATTAAGAGCTTCCATTACATCAAACCAACTATTACAACCAAACATTCAATTACACCATTTGAAACCATCCATACCTAACCAAACCTACCCATAAACCCACATAAAACATAGTACCCTACCATTAAACCCAAAATAGAGCATCAACACAGACCTACTTAAAACATAAATTTCCCAACTGCCACTGCCACAATCATCACCCAAGTGCCCACCAACAACATCTTCATCTTCCTTTCGGCTGACTTCCATTCCTCCACTTCTTTCTGCAACCTGTTTGCCCTCCTTAGAAGCCCAGGTATAATCTGTGTAGATCTACGGCACATCGGAGGGTCCACCCAGTTGAACCTCTCCTTGCAGTCGTTGCTACAACTCAAGAACCGTCGACCTAGATTGCTATTAGTCCACGAGGTTTGAACTATTCGTAATTTGCCACAGCGAATGCATACCTTGTCACCCATGGATTTGTCATCCATGTTTGTGTTCTGACTGCTGCAGTCCATGGTGGAGTCACACAGAAGGGGGAAAAAGAGTACTTTGTGGGTTGGAGAGTGTGAAGGAGAATGGGAGAGAAGACAGGAGTGGCTGTGGAAGATAATGGGAGAGAAGATAATGGAGGGAGTGGCTGTCGGAGATAGGGTTTCGTCTTATAATGGAGGGAATGTACGGAAGTTATGGGTTTTCCCTCCAAAATCGTTGGGATGGGGTTCTTAACGGGAGAGCATTGACAGATCAGCATTTTCCGTCCCACTATGGACGGAAATTAGGGGCAGGTGCCTTAAAAAGGGCGTTTTGAAAGTCCAGGTGTTTAATTGACGCTAACTAAAGTTTAGGTGTTTTTGGGACATTGAGTGTAAAGTTCAGGTGCCATTTTGAAATTTTCCCTAATGTGTTTACAGAACCCCAGACATCCACTGACTTGAACTCTAGACCTCCCCCTTGGAAGCCAAGGGGTACAACCAAATAGGCTAAGAGGCAAATCTATCCATGAAATGTAAGTCAAGCGAGACTCATTTCAAATGAAAATTAAGACATGTTAGATTCTTTAAGAGATTTTTTTTTTTTTCACAACAAAAATACAGGGGTGTATGAATTTGTGCCCTCACTGGCCCAATTTTCTGGCTACGCCACTGTCCAGAAAAAGCACGTGCTCTCATAGCGCCATGGTGGTGCGGGGGCACTCCAAAGCGAGCCCAGAGCGAGGGGGCACTCCTAGAGCGCTTCTTTCCTTATTATATAGGAGTATTATTCTATTTCTATATGCATTGTGCCCCCGAAGCGCACTTGTAGTGGGCCACTCACATGCGCCCGCAAAGTGCTCTTGCATTGAGCCAGCGCTGCAATAAGCGCCCCCGAAGTGCTCTTGTATTGAGCCAGCGCCGCAACACACCCCCAGAGTGCTCTCTTAGCTCTATGACGGGTATATGAGTGTTAGAAAGGTATTAAGCTTTCTTTTCATTCTTTTAGGGCACCACTCTTGCATTATCCCACTTTTAGAGAGTGAAACACTTCCTGACTTCCTCTTGTATACTCTTTTGGTTCTATGCGTTTAGGATGAATCAATTCCATTAGATTCAATCATCCTTTGTCAATCTGGAGCTATGCTTTAAGGGTCTTGCTAATATGTGTCCAATAGGCACACATTAAGCACACAAACAAACAAACAAAAAAATACACAATCAAATATACTTTTTACACTTTTCAATACACTTTCACATATTCCTATACATTTTTCACACTTTTCAATACACTTTTTCAACCTTATTGTGCACACGTTAGAATTTTCCATACGTTAATACTCATGAATATGCTCTAGTTTGATTCTTTTCAAAACCTTCATTCATTTTTCAAAATCCATACATTGTTGCCTTCATATCAACATTGGCCGGATGGTTCCGGAGCCGGCTTGAACCAGAGATTGAGGTGGTGTTGCTCGAGGAGCCCATGGAATCAAGAAGGGGCATAGGGTACTAAATTAAAAAGCAGAGTTAGGTGGAACTTGGGCATAGTTGGTAAATTCCTAACTCATAATCTTCTGTTGAACCTTTTGATTTATGGAAATTGAGTAGATTAGGCCGTGATTTTATGCATCTGGTGTGTTGACCCTAAGTAGTTTTCACGTACATCTTTGTGTTCATGTTATTTAGTTTATTGCATATTGCTTCAATTATTGAACTGCATGCTCAATATGGAATTTGGACAATTGGAATAGGGTTGAGCTTTGTTAAAAATTGGTTGTCCTATTCACCCCCGTAGGACATTTAGTGCTTTGGGTAATTTCAGTCTGAGTATTCAAATGGAATTAACCTAAGATTTAAGGAGTTTAGCTCGTGCTGTTTTGCTCATCTTCTGCTGCTATTCTTTTGTCATGATATATTGTATTTTAGCTAGCTTGATTACGTTTGTTATACTTTGCTTTGGTAGTGGAAAGGAGGGGTATTGAGCTCAGTGAGTTTGATTTCATTTACTGCTTATGCTACTACTACTTTGTTTTTAAAACGATGGATGCATTCCCTTCCTCTTGCAGTTGTCAATATTTTTCAATATTCCTGTTAAATAAAATCTTTACTTGTCGGTACAAGGTGTTTTTGCTTTATCATTTATGTATAAAAAAACTGAGACCAGAAACCTTTTTCCTTTTCTCTTTGCTTCAGTTTCATTTTATTAAATTAGAGAAACCCTATTGATGTTCAAGTGCACTCACCCGCACGCATGTACCGGGCTACTGGCTCTACTCACCTGCAATCACAAATTTGATGCTTCTTGACTGAAAAAATGTCTGTGCATACTGCTATGAGTAAAATTACATGTTAAGGCATAACACACTGTACACTAGAACCAAGACCAAAAGATTCTTATTATCTGGAGATCCTACCACAAATCCCTTGAGGTCCAAGGTGGGTGGTGGCCCCTTCTTGACAGACATAATTTGGATGGTCATTATGCAGTCTTATTCCTGCCTATGCGAAACATGAGAGTAGTGATTTGGATACAGACCAAACCTTCAGCATTGCCTGTACGATGCGACTGCTATCGACTCAAAACAAGATGTACATAATTAAACTACTATTTTTGTGAACTGGCAAAAGAAACGAAGTTATGATAGTGCGGGATCTTCCTTCTAGTCCCTGAGTTCTCAGCATAATCAGGCCTCGTATACACTACCTGAAATTCAAGGCGAAAAGGGGCCAGAATATGTTGAGACAACTGAAGCTGTATCTTCTCTAAAATGAGAAGCAACACCAGTTTGTGAAAATATCTTTTGTCGGTGTGCTTTCTTTCCTTCTTTTATGTAGGATATACCTTGTGTTGCTGAGTTGATGCTATTTGATCCTAGCTGCTGTATACCCAGAGAAATCCTTCTGTTTATAGGAGTAGCGTTGCCAAAACCTCCATTTGAGCTTACGTTTGAAAGACGTCGACTGCTGGTGCTTGGCCTGGGCCCAAATAAATTGTCTTGCTCAACTAGTACTTGACTGTGAACTTTCTTCTTTTCCTGTGTGAGAGAAAGCCTACTTGTTAGAGAGCAAGTAAAATTGAATTTTTTTCAGCTGGGCTGGGTATCTGTTTAACATTTTCATGTTGTGGATGACATATAATAGCATAAACTCCTGCAAAGGAGTGGGGTGTGTGAGTTTATGTGCATTTTCTGTTCTCTGAGTTATATTGGAACTTCTTGTCTTTGTTGAAACAATGACACTCACCCTTTGTCTTTGCTTCTCTTTTTCCTTTTCATTCCTTAACATATTGTACTCTTCCAACATTGCCAGCAGAGGTACCTTCACACATAGTCCCTCTTGTAAGCATGAATTTTGATAATTGTTGCCACAGCAGAAAGGCATACTCAAAAGATACACAATAAAAAAAAATCATGCTTTCTTCTGAATCGCATACTTCAGTGTTTTCTACATAAACCATTATGTATCCTCTCCCAATACATTGTAATTTCCTTTTAACTTGAGACTAAAAGTTTTAGTGATATATAACTTCATCTGATGCTTTTGATTAGTTGTAAAATTATGGGAGTAGTCTGAGGCTTCACTTTGTTCTATGCTAAATTATCAGTTTCGTAGCACCTTACTAGCATTTCTGGTGAAGTCAATCGGTGAGAAAGTATTTTTTATCATCTGTTGTTGGAGCTGGTATAAGGAAACAAATAATACCAAACCAGTCTTTTAGTTATGCACCTAGGCTGTGGTGTGGGGAAGAATGGACCAGTTTCTGATGTTTGAATGGTACAGGAACCTTCAGAGAGATAAGTTGGATTGTACTTTGCACTTAACCTATGACATGCCTCTATAATTCTCTATGATTGACATGTCATCCCTGCTGTAAATTACTTAAAATTTTTGAGGAATTGCTAAGGTCTAGGATATTTCAAACATCTGGACTTTGTCACCCCTTTGCGGTGTGCCCGTCTTACATGATCACATAGGGTTTAATTTGCCCCTTACCATTGATACTTCACACTGCTTAGGAGTTAACACAACTAGCACAGTAAATACCACGGATGCTCATAAGTAATTCAATTTTGTACCTCGTCGTATAGGAAAACTTTTTTCCTTTCTCCTTCCCAGTCTTTGGTCTTGGCTATCAGAGAGTCCACCAAAGCTGCAGTAAAACCATTACATGAATTACTCACTTTTTCCTGGTCTTTTAATCACTAAATCGTCTTATGATATAGAATTTCAGAGTTAGATCTAAAAGTGGCACCCCTACATTGGACTTCATACGAGCTAATAGATCGTCTAATAAATCTTTTCTTTTGTCATTTCAAGGAGAATGTTTTGAACTCCTAGAGCCTCTGATACACGTGGTTCTATCTGCCAGTTATGGTAAATATAGATCGATTTCCCCATTCTCTTTGTTGCTTTATACTTCCTCTAAACATATTTCTTTCCTGTGAGTTCGTGACTTGATTGAATGGAAAGGAAGTTACTATGTCCTGTTGAGGTTTTAAGATTTATGAAACTTTCTTGAACCTACCAGGTATTTTATTAACCATTATTCGGGCACGTTCTGCACGCCTCAGATTCTTGTGAGCACCTCTACTGACTGAATATCGGTTCTCATCCTGATAAAAAAAAATGGCTTGGTAAATATTTGACATGTATGGGATCAAAGATGTGTTGATCAATGGGTAGAAGAAATTGACCCTGCTATATTCTTCCAGCCATCTCTCCTCTTCACGTGCTGACGTCCATTTTTCCACCTTCTCCATTATAAACTTTCTGCTACAAGCTTCATCTTTTGCTTTGGATATCTGGTCATCCATGCTCATGAGGAGGTGGGCGTGATCAATCTCCCCTATTTGCAGGCACTAGTCAGTCTGCGAACTACTATTGGACTTGAGAAAACAGTATTACATGACGTAAGATAAAATCCACACAATCTCACCAGAGTTTATTAGGTTTATTATATTATCCATCTCGGACCGCGAAGGGATCTCCATGTGTGATCCATGGCATATTTCCTCGAGTTCAAATTGTTTCTTGAGGAAAAGCTCTTTCATCTTGCTTGCTTTCAATTGATCTAGCCTCTTGACTTCAGCTTCAGCCTTGAACGAATTTGAAATAATATCAATTTTTTTATGAAGCTAATGATATGGAGAATAATAGACTACATAGGGACTGACCTGCTGGATTATATCAAGAGTGAGGAGCCCAGGAGTGGAAATATCAGCTGATGAAACTGACAATAAGCTAGGGATGTGGGAGAACAATTGCCGGACTTCATAAGGTGTGTCCATTAGGTTCCACAAGTTTGTCAACACTTTACCGAGATGGTGAAGCTGCAAAAAGCACATAAATTTCACAGAACAGAATTCATTCAGTTGATGATTTTACTGAGCAACAGGCTTAAGGCTAATTATATATTTTCTGGTAACTTTTACCTTCTCGAGTCGCATGCGCTTTTCATCTTGAAGGGACTCCACAGTGCTGTTTAGCTTAGCTAAAATACTGTCACTAATGTTCTTTGACAGTCCAGAGAGTTCATTTAAGCTTGGGTGAACTTTTGTTATGATCGTAGAGGAATCCATTCCCAATGTAGCAGTCAGATTCTGGACTATGCTTGTATATTTTCCCACTCTTTGGAGTCTGTCATTCTTTGACATCAAGTGAAAAGACACAAAAAACAAAAGTCCATGAGGAAATTAGTTTCGTGCAAATTATGTTTATGTCCTCACCAGATAATTAAATGTATTGTTATAGTACCTTCTCTTTATGAAGTCGCTGCAGCTCAGTTTGATACTCCTCAAGTTTCTTCTGGGAAAGATCATTCTCATTTACTGTTATTTTGAATGGCTGTCCATCGCATTCTGATTGACCTGCTATTTCTGCAGAAATTCTCTGAATTTGGTTTTGCACAGCTTGGAATTGCTTCACCCTCTCTTCTTTCCTCAATTGCATCTCTCGGAGAGCCGGGGTAATTGAATCTAGTTGCTCCTTCAATGTTCCAGTCATTTTCTCTGGCTGTCAAGGACAAAATATTCAGAAATCGACATCTTGCTAGGATCAATAATACCAATTATAAGTATAACCAACACCCATGGGCTCCTTCTCAGGAAAAAAAAAAAAGGTAAGAAAGATTTTTTTTACTCTTACTCATTGTTAATCATTCAAATTGTGTAGATTTCTTTCCTATCCCAACTTTCTAGCTCGTCTTGTGCGAGATTTCTAATTCTGTCCTCCATCATATGAAACTCACATAGAGTCCCGTTTAGTCTCAACATTGGCACTTTGAAGTCTGCCTCCAGTTATTATTTTCTTGCAAAATTTCTGAACTTCGTAGCTATATTCACATTTTTTACAGGTTGTGATCGATATGGCTTGATCACTGCTGTTTAAGCCACTGAAGATTCTGTATCTATCCTTCCTATTGCTGGTGTGTTAACTTGTTTTGTCCTAAAGTTTCTAATTCTTTCCTTGTTCAACATTCAAATAGAATAAAGTTCATTCCTGACATTATTGTTCTGAAGTCTTGCACCTTTTATTTTTCCTTTTTAATGTATTAACTTTAGATTATGTTGTCCTTTTTTATGGGTTTTGAAATAAGACTACATACCCGTCCAGGGAGTGAGCGTTCACCAAGCGACAAAAGGAGGTGTGTGAATTCGGCTTCTGATTCTGCCAAATCCTGATGAAGGCGAGCTCTTGAAATGTTGGCACTGTCAACTTTTCTCCGGTAAACCTCTAGACACTCTTGCTCCAGGTCTAGTAGAACCCTTTCCCTTTCAAACTGATCCTCACCAACTTCATTCCATATGATCTGTTTCAGTTAAAAAGGAGTCGGTTATGCAACAACTATGGATGAATTGTGTAGATATTAGCTTAGTGTTTGGTTTCAGTGAAATGACATAGAGAAGGAATAGAATTGTCATCTATTCACTTAAATTGGTGAATGATAATTCCATTTTTCATGTTGATTATGCTAGTACTAAAGATGATGATTCCATTAGTGACACAATCGTTAGATGAGCATTCCAAGGGAATGAACAAGAAAGGCTCATTCCAATGAACCAAACACGGTATCTTTTTCTTTTTCTTTTCGGTAAATCAAACACGGTGTTGAAGAACTTGCCTGCAATTCTTGAAGCAAATATCCACATGATGTTTCTAGCAATGTGGAGCTCCGCATTCCCGTTGGTGTTTGAAAGGATCCCATCTGATTGTTATCTGGAAAGGGAGGAGCTAAGTGAGAAATCTACACTGAGAGAGAGAGAGAGAGGGAGAGAGAGAGAGAGGGTTTTCATGAGCAACCAAAGATTGCGGAGATTGTGGTCTTGTATGAGGAAGTTAACAAGAGAGAGAGAGAGTAGTGCTTTGGGTAGGAGTATTTGCTTAAAAGATAAGGGTGACAGAGGTGGGTGATGGTGATGGTGAAGCTTTGTGTTCAAGAATTCACCATTTCTTTTGATCACCCAATATTTGCTTCTTTCCCTCTTTGTTATTTCGAATTTGAAAAATTGGCAAAAAACTTTTCTACTTGCTCTATCTATTCAGGGAAGATTATGTTTCCTTTTCATATATTATAGTAATGCTTATGCTGCATCTATTTTATGCCACGTACAACACCTTTATAATGGACTTGCTTCCTAAGCAACCTATGTCCACAAGGAATTTGCTTTTGGTGTTTTTCTTTTCAGGTTGATCTACCTTCAAATTAATTTCAGTGGTCACCTAAGGCTAAAGGCTGTGGCGGACAAGGGGGTGATTGGGCTCTTGCACAACTCTAAATATTCACGTACGATACTAGTCTTTCAGGTCAATTTAGAAAAGTTCTATAAGATTAGTCCAAGTCCTTGAGTGAAAAAAAAGTTCTTAAAAATTCTTTTATGTGTATAAAACAAATTCATAAACAAATTGCCGGAACACCTCGTCAGCTGTCTTGACGAACTGACTTGTGTCTGCTTCTCTCTCTCAAGGATGAATTTCAGGAGCTTGAAAGTGAGATACGGATTTATGGTAACTAAAACAAAAAGAGAATAAGTTATTTCCGTCGGCGGTAGAAACAAATGTTTCCTCCAAATCAATCACAACAGTCCATGTGATTGTGCACTACACAATCACAATTGACTACACAATCACACGGACCGCTGGATTGATTTGGAGGAAACATTTGTTTTCACCGGCGGTGGAAATAATGTTTTCTCAAACAAAAAACGAAATACACTAGGTTAAAGAAGACCCTTGGTTTGCACATCAACCTTCAATACACGAAACTAATGTCTTGAATAGAGGTATGAATAGGGCCATTCAATCTCACACCATGGGGGAGAAATAACCAGCAATAAACTCTTGTAACCTCCAATTTCGTGGGTTCTTTCGATTACCTCGAGAGATCCTCTCAACACTCCATTTTATTCGCGCCGAATTTCGGACAAATTTCCAAACACAATGTTCAACATGTATTTTGATTGGCTGATTCTGGTTGTGAAAGTGATCTTTTCATTGGGCATAATTATCACATGAATTAGGGATTCATTTTATCTTATCCGCGACAAAACCCTCCACCTTGCTCACCTTTTCTTTAATCCTGGAATTGAGCAGTCTTTTTCTTTGAAGAAGCCTCTTAATGAGGTGTTCCAAGTTTTTTTGACGGTTTACCTTTCTGGACATTGTTTTGGGGAAATAAAAATGAAAGATAATCAAAGTGGAAAAAAGATTAATAAAAAACAAACATTCGTTTTGAACCTTATTCACCTTTAGAGAAATTTGTGTCAAAACTTCTCGGATTAATCATTCATTTCAAACTTTTCCGCCTTTAGTGATGCTTTTTTTTTATTTTTTACTTTTTATTATGAATCCATATTTTTTAGATTCTTCTCATTGAGAACCATCGATCAATGAAGAAAAAATCTGTTAAAATAAAATATCAATACGGAAAAATTACGTAAAAATCTAGCAAAAACAAAAAAAACGCGTTAGAAATAGCATTTATTGTCAAAGCACCCTCAATTTGTTGGGAAGAATTACATTTCAATGGAAAGGGGAATACTTAATTGCATGGCATGACTATTAGGAAGTTTAAAATCATGGAAAGACGAAACATTTTTATAGATACATTGAATTCATTATATCTGGTGACCATAATACCCTTTTAATCAATATGGCTTGCACCCACTAATTTATATGACACTCTTTGAGATAACGATTAAAATCTCAAATTCAGTAGATTTACTCCTGAATATGTCGCATCCCTGACAATCCTTAATTCGGTGAGTGGTCATATTATTTGGGATTATCACTTGCACCATTTCATCCGGGAACGTCTTGGAGAAGAAAAACAAACTCATGCACAGGAAACCAAGACTTCTCAATCGTGCTTCCCTTGCCACCATCACTTCCAATGCCGACCAGTATTCCATCGTCGCCCGTAGATCCTCGGTTCCGGGAAAACCTCTGTGCCGAGGGATTTTCGGCCGTTGGATCACTTGGAAATATATAAAAAAATAAAAACACACAATCTAACCACCAAACCTCCTCGGCATAAAGGCACATAGAGTTTGGGCACAAAGGATCTCGCACCGCCATCGTCAGCCAATTCTTCATCTGCAGAAGATGAAGTAGAACCAACATTAGGAAAGAAATCAGCCGACCCTAATGCCCAAATCAAACAAATAGCAGAATACGCAGAGAGCATTTGGTTTGGTTTTATTCAATTTATCCCATTTGTTTGACTATGGTGAAAGATAAGCAAATACTAATTCCTCAAACCTTTCCCAAGTGAATTAAGACCAATGTAAAATACGACACAGAGGAAAACTGGCCGAGAAAGCATGTGATACATGCACACAGAACTCAACAGCAATGCCCACTGACATTACAAGCTTAACAACAACAAACACAACTTGAATCAGTTGGATATTCATTCAGAATAGTCACCACGTACACCCTGCATTGCATCATCTTGTAAGTGGAGGCAAAAAGCTACAGAGAGCACAATGGGATTTATTTCTAACAATTGCCGGGTCACACATGCATAATTATTCAATAGAAAGTGTACGCAACCAAAGTCCCGACAGAAACACCAGAAATTTTCCATGCCTACAGAAAGGTCATACATTAATTGTTGTGAAGGAAGAATATCTCTATCATATCAGCAACAGTCATCACCAAAACGAGTATGATGATTGCTGAGCTCTATAACCTACACATGAACGTGAAATGTCAACAGAACAAACTAAAATTTTAATGGTCCGCTCAAACAAACATCAAAGGGGGAGAAAGATACTTACCTCCATGTAATAATCAAGCAAACAACAAATACTGCATCTGTGAAATCGTCAATAGACTCGATGAATACTTTTAAACATGAGTAGAAGAACCATAGCTTGGCCATAAGTGACTTCAGAGTAGATAATGGACGACATCAACTCAGAGCTACACATGGCAATCCCTGAGCTATTGGTAAAGCAAAGTACTTAGTCATTAGTTCAGTTTTCCCTTCCACTCTGAAGTCACTCGACATGCTTCATAGCAAACTCAGCTATCCAATGTGATCGAAATCCATTCTCTCAGAATCCAAGTGTCAACCACTGCTTATATCCGATTCCCTTTACCCACCCGCCATCAAAGACCAGCTTCAAGCACCCTTCTGCCTTCTAGGATGCTCCTCCATGTCCGAAAGGTTAGACCCAGCCGTGGCTTTTATGAACGAACAATGTATTTGGCTTTCAAGACCCTCTTAAGTTAACTGTCCCCTCCCTTTTAGTTTTCAGTGAGCCAAAATATTCAAGAACTCAACAACAGTGGAAACAATATTGAAAATAAGAATCGGTAAGGAAGTGTGCCCCTTTCTTCATCTATATTGTAGTTTGGGTACTGAGAGTTTCTCAAAATTACTAACCAATAGCCATAGCAAGATTGATCAATGATGTCCTCAATATGTCAAGGTATTGCTCACCAATTTCTTCAAACGTTGAGGGCTTATAGCAAAATCAAAGTGGCAGGTGAAAGAAAAAAAAACAACCCCCATTTTCTCATTGGAATCGAACACTAGAGCCCCATGTGACCTAAACAAACCATTCAAATTATTGATCTGGATGAAGGATGAGTTCTCGGGGGTATGATACTTGCTAGAGTTAATTGGATTCCTAAAAAAGGCAATGTCATTTTTCAGCCTCTTAGGATGACCCACGTCACCTTGTACAAAACTAAAACCTAGTCTATCTAGATGAGTTATGGAGTACAAAGTCATCCCAAAATGGAGAGCTGAACTGCAACCAAATTAGCAAAACAAATTTGGGAGACCATGTGCTTTAGTCATTTTGACAATGGCTAAGTCATATTTTGCATCATAAAGATAGACAATGACCTCGTGAAACTCATCATCATCCCATTGCCGAATACTTACTACAATATTCTCGGGACACTAAATGTGCACACGTCAGAATGAACCCTTGTTGGTTAATTACCACACCAGCCCCGTGAAGACTCTTGTCATCCATCAAATGAACCAACAAGGAGGAAGAGGAGGTTTTGATGGATGACAAGAGTCTTCACGGGGCTGGTGTGGTAATTAACCAACAAGGGTTCATTCTGACGTGTGCACATTTAGTGCCCGAAAATTTTGCAGTAAGTATTCGGCGATGGGATGATGATGAGTTTCACGAGGCATTGTCTATCTTTATGATGCAAAATATGTGACTTCGCCATTGTCAAAATGACTAAAGCACGTGGTCTTCCAAATTTGTTTTGCGGAGTTGGTTGCAGCTCAGCTCTCCATTTTAGGATGACCGTGTACTCTATAACTCATCCAGACAGACTAGGTTTTAGTTTTGTACAAGGTAACGTGGGTCATCCTAAGAGGCTAAAAAATGACATTGCCTTTTTTAGGAATCCAATTAACTCTAGCAAGTATCATCCCCCGAGAACTCATCCTTCATCCAAATTAATAATTTGAATGGTTTGTCTACGTCACATGGGACTCCAGTGTTCGACTCCAATGGGAAAGTATTGGGGTTGATTTTTTTTACCCACCACTTTGATTTTGCTATACACCCCCAACGTTTGGTGAAATTGGTGTGAGCAATACCTTAACATACGGAGTTCAGCATTGATTAATCTTACTATAGCGATTGGTTAATAATTTTGAGAAACTATTTGTACCCAAACTATAATATAGATGAAGAAAGGGCACACTTTCCTCATTGATTCTTACCTTCAATATTGTTTCCACTGTTGTTGCTTCTAATAAAGCTTTAAATTGTGCTTCGCTGGAAGAAAGAGAGAGAGAGAGAGAAGAGAGAGAGAGAGTGAGATACCAAGCAATATATAGTCTTTTACAAGCATCAAAACAAGTACCATTGTAGTACTAACACCACAATCCTTTTAATGGTTCATTCCAAATGTACATGAAGTTCGTAATTTCTCACCCCCTAAATTGAAAAACCGAAAATGAAATAATGCAACATACAATCAATAACCAAGTCGAATCATCACTGTCACCATATCTTGGATGGGATGGAAGACCTTTTTTTTGTTTGTTTGTTTGTTTGTTTGTTTGTGTGTGTGTGTGTGTGTGTGTTGTTTTCGGTATGTCGTTCGAATACGATGGAAGACAGTCACAACATTTAAAAGCCTGGTTTCCTAGCAAGTGCAAGTGACAAGTTATTGTCACAAAGTTGACACGATTTGAAATGACAAAAACGATTTGAAATGACAAAAAAGGACTCCATAGAGGGTCTTTCTTAAGATGATCATCCAAAATAAGCCATGACCATGCCTTGATTCAAGCTGTTTTTTTAGTTCATCAAAACTGAGGAAATTCAATGAACAAACAAAGAAAAGATGTATTGATGCCACCAAAAAAACAAAGGAAATTCAATGAACAAAGAAAGGAAATTCAGTGACAAAACACAACTGCCTAGACCTTTAAGAGAAGAAGTTGCATTGTGTTTACATGAAACTAACAAATTCCAAGGTATTGATGCCACCAAACAAAAACAACAAAGTGAAATTTCAATGAACAAACAAAGAAAAGAACATAGTAGTAAAACTTTAGCAATGCAACTTAACCTAAGACAGTGATGAAGAAAGCACTAACACTAAATGCCAAAGCCATATCAGAACTGGGAACTCCTAGTTTTTTCAAAACATATTTCTTAGGGCCATAGCTTATTTTTTCCATAGCCATAGCCATATCAGACGGACTTATAACTCGCAATTAAAGAATCAGTATCTTATAGCATATAATTTACCTTAGGAGAAACAATACCTGACTAATAAGAAACAAAGAATCAGTATCTTATAGCATATAATTTACCTTATAGCATATAAATGGGCCAGGGGTGAAAGCTGTCCGGTTCGGCCGGTTTTTCCTCGGTTTTGAAAACCGAATATTCGGTTCGGTTTACCATTTCTATGGGCCGAAACCAGCCGAATGGTATTCGGTGAAATCAGTTTCGGTTATTTCGGTTTTGATCGGTTATTTCGATTTTTGATCGATCATTTCGGTTTTTGATCGGTCATTTCGGTTCTGACATTTGGGCCTCAAGAAAAGAAAGAAAAAAAAATGAGTAATGAGCCCAATTTTTACAACTTTCTCAAAGAATGAAACCCATATCTACTCAGTAAACAAGAAAACACAAACCCATTATTTCCAGATTTCCTTCATCACCAACTTCAAAAGAAGGAATTGACTGATTATAAAACAAATTGAAAGCATATAGCAGTTTTCTCACTTTGTGGAGATTTTCTCCATCACCACCATCGGTCCAGAGAGAGGGAGAGACTGAGATGGTTACGAGGCGATTATAGAGACAAACTCACCGCAGTCGCAACTCACAAGATTGAGAGTCTGAGACGCACCGCCAAACGCAACTCGCCACCGTCCCACGTCCCACGGTTGTGTGAAGAAAATCGATCTAGAAAGTGAGAAACTAAGAAGCAGAGAGAGAGAGAGAGACTTCTGGATCTGTCTTGTTTGAGAATCGAGAGTGAGGGTGTGAGACTGAGGTGCGGCAGGTTAGAGGATAAGGGTAGGGTAAGATAATGGATGGCTGATATTCACCCTAACGTAGGCATGGACGGCTGAGATGGAAATAAAAGTACTGGGGTATAAAACCGGTTCGGTTCAGTTTTTTCGTTTCAAATTTCATGAAATCCGAAAACCCGAACCGAATTAATATTTCTCTAAAATCACAAACAGAACCAAACCGATTTCTACAACCGAACCGAATCAGTTAATTCGACCGGTTCGATTTTCCCGATTAAAATTTCACCCATATAAATGGCTGTATAACTTACTAATCTACACCCTTTTTCCGATTTCACGGTGTTCTGAGTTAACACTAACTGAATGTGTGGAGCCAATCCTATTGGATCAGCATCTTATAGCATATAAATGGTTGTACAACTTACTAATTAATTATTTATCAAAAAACTTACTAATTAATTATTCCATGCCCATCCTTTTGAAATTTATCAGATCATGTCTCTCTCTCTCTTCTCCAAAAACCCTAGCCACCACTAACATTACTCTTCCTCCTTCCCCTCTCCCCCAGGGTTTCAATACCCATGGTGGTGGGAGGGGAGGGTCATGGTACTATTTATTTTCTTCGTTCGTTTTCTTTTTCTTTTGTCTCTCCAGATCAACGACTTGTCGTCTAATTTGAGAGGGTTATGTCTCTCGCTTTGTGAGAGTTGTTAGTTTCGTCTTTGGACGAATTTTAGTCTACAGATCGGGTACTTTCAGGCGTGGTTGCTTTACAATGGTATTTGTGCCAACAGTGTTCTTACCCGACATGATATCACTGGCAGGGCAACTCGTGGTGGCTTTGAAGATCTGTAGTTTTGGGAGTTCATTGGTGCGAACATGTTTGGTTGGAGTCCATCTGATCGTCTGGGTATTCTTTGTCTTTTATCTTTAACTAGCACTAAGTCTCTTCAAAGATGCTGATTCTAGGTATGAATCTTGTAAGTGCCGCTGTTTGCGTCAGGCCATGTCTGGGTTAGGGTGAAACACATCGATTGCGTTGTGCGTTTCTTGTTCTCTATTAAGATGATTAGTTTGGCTTTATTCAAGATATTTGTAATGAATTCCGTTTTTATAGTGCCGTTGGGCGTTTATTAATATAATCTTCTCATTTCCGTGTCAAAAAAAAAAACTTCCTAATTAAAACTTAAGATGAGCTCATAGTTTGAAATTGAAATCGACTTGAAACCCTAGTTTTTTCGAATGACTAGTTTGAAATCGAAATCGTCTTGAAACCCTAGTTTTTTCGAATGACGAACTAGATACGGAGAGAGAGAGAGAGAGAGCAAGAACATTGGTTGTTCCATTTGCATATTCGATTTATCGATGTCCTTCGAGATCATCTGCGTTTCTTCCAGTTCTCAATCGGCTTCTTTTTATTCTTCTAATCAAACGAATCTCAACCAGGTAAGAGAGAAGAAACTAACCTGAGAAGAAACTTTGTGCGGTTTGATCTACTCTCTTCCTCTTCCCCTTCCTCTTCCCCTCTTCCTCTTCTTCTACGATCTTTTCTCTTCGATCGATCTACTCCTCTCTTTTTGTCTTCGATCTCTTCTTCACCTCTCTCTCTCTCTCTCTCTCTCTCTCTCTCTCTCTCTCTCCAATTTGGGAATTGGGGTAAACGACATAAGAGAAATGACCCAGAATGTGGATTTTAACCTGCGAATCCGCTAATGGGTCAACCTGGAATGGGTTTTCTAACCCGCGACCTTCGTTAGATTGAATCCAATGGCTATTGTTGCAAGTATATCTATATACACACCAACAAGAAACTTCTACTAAGGACCTTTATATGCGGACCTTTATATGCAACGTGCGGACCTCATACTTCTCGACCAAATTTTGACAATCCGAATTGTTAGATGTGTTTAAAATGTGTTTTTAAGGTCCAACGCGAGGATTTGTTCAAAAAAATACCCGAAATGGCTTCATCCAATCAGTTTTTGTTAAAAACAACAAAAATTGATCAGATGAAGCCCTTCCCGGTATTTTTTTTTTTTTTGACGAATCCTCGCGGTGGACCTTAAAAACACATTTTAAACACATCTAACGGTTTGGATCGTCGAAATTCAGTTCGAAAAGTGGAAAAATGGCTTGGTCCGTATGAAATTTAAAATGAAGGATCCCTTATTGGAAGGGGATCATATAGGGACCCTTAAAAACAATTTTTAAAAATATTGAGCGGCTCGGATTGTCAAAATTTAGTTCGAAAAGTCAAAAATACCCCTAGATCCACATAGAAACTTAAATAAGGGTCCTTTATTAAAAGTTTATTGTGTGTGTGTATAAATATATATAAGTTTTTTGTTTTTGTAAATAAACAAGATAAGAAAAATGGTAGCAACTAGGGATTTTAAGTAAGAATATTAGAGAGCTCAAATGTTATTGTTATGGCCAGTTCAAAAAAAAAATATATGTTATTGTTATGGCCCTGAGAGGGGTCCACAAAGACCCAAACTGAACCCAAAAACTGTACAGGAGCCATGTACACTATAATCCGCTAATATATATTATGATATTCTTGTCTTTTTTCTATTAAAAAAAAAAATCATAGTTGCTTATGTGGCACAAGAGTGGGTATCCTATGTCCGAAAGCATGAAATTTTTTTCCTTGCCTATACTTTCCAAGATAAGTTTTTTAAATCACACGCAAATAATGTGATTACTCATGGAGTATCCACTAAAAAAATAAGTTAAAATTATCAAATCATTACAAAGATATATTGCCAAACAAAAGAGTGACTTGAGAAAGTATAAAGGTGAGACACTTAAAGATATTCGATCGAGTTGATTTTTGGCACACTTGTAGTACTCGATAAATCATACGCGGTGAACGTCTTCGATCGTCGGAAAGATATCGGCGCGGCCCTCGCCATGAGGCTGCACAACACCCCCCGATCTGGAAAATAGAGAGACGTCAGATGAAAGCAGTGGTGGCCAATGAAAAAATAATGGGGATGTTGAAGGGTGGAAGTTGAAAAGAGGGTGATGTAAATTGTTCTTAGTGAATTGCACACTTTTAGTTTGGACAAGAGGCCCCGTGCAATGCGCGTTGCACAAGAATGGAGTCAATGGCAAACAAGTAGCAGCAGTTGTCACCGCAATGATTTTAAAAATTGTTATTATTTTATGCCCAAATTATATAGGCTCACCACCACTAATTATTTCCATTATTGTTTTATAATATAGAAAATCTTTAGTTCTCTAGTTTTTGTTTTAATCAAACAGGTCCCCAAAAATAGTCCAAAGCCAATGGGCAAAGTGAAATATCACATAACATGATGTCTGTATTAATTAAGAAAAAAACTAAACTTCAAACATCTTATCTTATCTTATATATTATTGCAGAATGACTTTCTGTAAGGAGAGCCGTGGGAGTGACAAGTGGCAATGCTTGATTGGATTGTGAGAAAATTTGTTAAGTAAGCAATGTAGCATTATCAAACCAAATATAATACATTCCATAAATCTTTTTTGAGTTTCAAAACATGAATCTTATCTTAATGTATCCATAAATACTCTAACTACCCTTTCCATAATCAACTAATTACTTTTTTTGAAATCTACGGTACACAATTACCGTCCCATGATTTAAGGACTTTAAGAAGGAAAAATCTTAAATGTATAATCAATTTTCTCATTCCATTGTCTCCCCACCCGAAGCTCCTAGAATGTTGAAAGTCTATGAATGGTTCCATCCACAGGTATATGCATCCCTCAAGTCATTTATGGTCTTTTTAAGCTTTTACTGTTTTTTGGTGTTATGATATTTGATTTTTCAATCATTTTCATTTTTTTATCCAGTATTTACGCTTTTATTCTCTGCCACATTGATGAAGACCCAATTGGTTAGTGTTTTCAATTATAAAAATCTTTTTTTCTATTTGACGAGTCTATTGTTTTGGTATTTTATTTTTCAGGTTGTCCGGGCTATATTTTCATATGTCAGCATGTTGAAAGAAGTTAACATTTACGTACATGGTTTAGAATTTTGAATGATGCACATTTCGGATGTTTTAGTTTAAACATAAAACATCCAATAGCACATATTGCATGCATTTGAGTAAATTTTTTATGGTAGGCACTTTGATTCTTTTTAATTTTGGTAGAGATAAATATTAATTTAGCTCTAGAAGCATTACGATTTTTTTTAGTTCTATGAATCGTGATGAATGTTTCATCACCTGTGCATAGCACGGGTTTTCTGCTAGTTGTCTTTTATGCAAACTCTGTTTATATTAAGATTTTAAATCAACACAAAAGGAAATAAACCTTGCAAATTGAAGAAAGGAAAGCATTATGCAAACCGACGTCTAAGAGTTGTGATACATGCATGTGACAAACATCATTTATTATAGTTTTTAGTCTTTTTTTCCAGTGGAAAGTTTTTTAGCATTATATTTTGACTTGTAACTAAAATCGACAAATATTCATAATATCATAGTTTATATTTATTTTTTTAGTATACATGTTCACCGCCACTAAGGTAAAATTCTAACTCCCCTGGTGTTGCATGAAAATATAAGAGAAAGAAGATTAAGGTAAAGCAAGTAAGAATAAACGGAATTATATTTTCTTGTTCTTCTGATTAATTTTTTTATAATTTTTTTCTGATTATTATTTTATTTTTAAAAGGACATGGTACGTCAATTCACTCTATAGCATAAATAGATTTTGGAATTCAAATTACCCCCTTTAATGAACCAAAAAATATATATATTCAGATTGTGGAATTCAAACTGCCAAATCCTTACCTACTACTAATGAAAAAATGCCTCTGCACGTATACTTGGGGTGTTTGGAAGCCACTTTTTGGCTTTTTATTTTCTCTTTTTTTTAATTTATGAGTGTTTCACAGCTTCGTTGCAAAGCACATTTAAGGATATGAGTTTTTAATTTTGAGAGTTAGAGAGGAGAAGGAAAAAAGAGGGGTTAACGAGCTTTTTCACTTTTCACTTTTTATTTTTTCTATTCTCATTAACAAAAGACCTACAAAATATATTTTGTACCTATCTTCCAAATACTACTCCTATTGCAAAATGCAATAAAAATTCAAAAAACCAAAAAAATAAAAATGAAAAGTTGAAAATGGGTTCCAAACACCTCATTGGTCTTTTACAAGAACACTCTATATGAATATATTTGTCGGCAAAATCAGGAAATTCACCGATACTCAAATGCACATAAACTGTATATGTGAGTTGAGCTGAGAGGTTTGTGGCTCTCCGTGAATATTCACTCCACCACCG
Source organism: Vaccinium myrtillus (assembly GCA_016920895.1). Lineage (NCBI taxonomy): Eukaryota > Viridiplantae > Streptophyta > Magnoliopsida > Ericales > Ericaceae > Vaccinium > Vaccinium myrtillus. The sequence goes on along the minus strand of CM029272.1, from coordinate 16,882,745 downwards.
AGTGGAGTCCACCATTGCCAATCTCTCTCTCTCTCTCTCTCTCTCTCTCTCTCTCTCTCTCTCTCTCTCTCTCTCTCTCTCTCTCTCTCTCTCTCTCTCTCTCTCTCTCACACACACACACACTCACATATACGCTATTCATATTGATTGATCACACCAAAAGGCTTGCTATTGTGTTTATGTTGGCAGGCATCAAAAGATGGTGAGATGATAACGGAATTCTAGTTGGTATTCGAGTGGGGACAAATATCGTATTTGAACTTCACAACCAACAAACAAAAAATAGTTCTTTTTCAAAAACCAAGACAGGTTATTCTCTCACAATACATCACATAAAAAACCGCGAAAAACTAGTTTACTCTAAAAACACCCTTGGTAGAACACCCCTTTAAAATAGCTTAATGTGTGTGTGCCTTCTGACCATTATAATAGTTGAACATTTGTGGCTTGCTTATGGAGGAGAGTCCGAACGCTTCAGTACAAGTTTGGAGGACATGCTGAGAATATAAATATTCAAAGTTCTCTCTTCACTCAAATTTTTAAGTGAGGGTGATGGTAAATAGTTAATACAATTAACCCGAAGTGCCTGGCCTCTTGAACTGCAGTTTAAGGATTTGCTCTCTTATATTCTCCAATTCGATTATCTTTGCCATCAATTCATTCTTGGTGCCACCTCACACCCATATCTAACCTGTGAAACGGCTATGAAAGGGGCTAACTGATTAGTTCAAGGTATGTGCAACCTGACCCGGGATATCCTCCATTGCCAGGAAAGAATTCTAGTTGTGAATGTGATCTTACATTCATTAGGCATCATTATCAACATGAATTAGGGATTGAGTTGATCTTATCCACTACAAAAGCCCCCACCTTTCTCACCTTTTCTTTAATCCTGGAATTGAGCAGTCTTTTTCTTTGAAGAAGCCTCTTAACGAAGTGTACAGTTTTTATTTTTTTTGACGGCTTACCTTTCTGGACATTTTTTCGGTGTATTAAAAAATAAATAAAATGATAATTGGGAAAACAAAACAATATTGTTCAAAGTTGAAAAAAGTTATTAAAAAAAAAAAAACATTCGTTTCAAACCTTGTTCGTCTTTAGTGAAATGGGTCAACGTTTCTTGGATTAATCATTAGTTTCAAACTTTTTCGCCTTTAGTGAATTTTTTTACTTTTTGATTATGAATCCATATTTTTAAGACTCAAAGGAAGCTCCGTGCGTGCACGGAGACTCATGCTCATTAACAAGATGGTAAACATAAACTGCATTGTTAGAATAATCACCATTTGCTTACATTGCAAGCCAAGAATTTAGAAACCCATAGGCAGCACGCCAGCACTAAACTGCAATATGACAAGCATCTCTTCATACACAATGGCCAAAACTTAACCCAAACACGTTCATCCATTCTTCAAATAAACATATCAAGGGTTACACAATACTGAGAGCAAACATTTTTACACTCTCTTCAAAACAGAAGCCAATAGTAATGTGCAACACTTTAAGTCAATTTCTGATAGTCTTTTTAACAAAGAGAAAATCCTAAAAGTTAAAGTCTAGCCCCTTCATCCTTAAAAGCCTCATTCGGGCAGATAATCAAAAACTAACACGCAAACCATGAGTTCAGAATTGATCAAAGTTGAGCTAGTATTCTTGAGTTCGGCATTCCTGCAACATCAACGTAATTAATCAAGTAATTATTCAAGTAAAGCACCGAAGCTGTCGTGCTTCCGCCTCCTAGGTTTCGGGACGGAGCCTCCCTTTCCGTGCCTCTTCTTTACTGCATTGTGCCAATTCTTAAGGGCCTTGGATGTTTGTTCATCAAGGATGGATTTTTTTCATATGTGAGCCCATCTAAAAATCCACCATGAAGTCATCAGCCAATCAATAATTAGACGAAGTCACCTCCAGCATTAATATAAAGCTCTGCATCCGAATTCTTAGGATAAATCTTCAGTGTGTCGATAACAACTTTCCGTGCCATTCGAACTGATTTGGATCGTTTGTCCGACAGAGCACGAGAATGTGGCATTGGCCGGAGCTTGTGTCACCAACATTTAGAAGAAAAGGCTTGTTTTTTCTTTTGTTTTGACCAATACAAGAAAAAGCTTATTACACGCCGCAAAGTACAGGAAGACATAGACTTTTTGAGTACCTGAGCTACGAGGGCATACATAGGAAGCGTAATGTAGACTTTTTGTGTCTTTGGACCATGCCACATTTGCTGCAGTGCGTGCGGTGTCCAAGGGTTTTCTGTCTGCAAAAAAGGCAAATCTTAGATGTAGCCATATCGACAGCAGAGTAAAAGAGTCTACATATTTAAGCAAGGCCATTCAAGGTGAATGTGTAATTCTAAGTAAAGTAAGATTCTTATCCATGACATGTAGTCGATTTCCAAGAAAAACAAAAGAAAGACCTGCATTGATGACAAAGTTTTTCCCTTGACTGGATCATAAATTCTCTTCCGTCTCATCCAATGCCATCAATGAAAAGAGTCCAATCCCTCTCAGTATCGCCCAACAGCTTTTCATGTTTGTCCGTGTAAACCTGTGGCCTTGAACCCTCTCCTAGCAAATCACGCTCATCTTCCAAAGACGTATCCTTTTTTGAGCGTTGCACCTCAGAGTAGCTACTTGGTATAACATTTTGCAACCTATATCCACGCCAAAATGAGGGAGGAAAAAGTCAATTCATATCAAAAGAGTTATGAACCAAAAATACCTCATCAGATGGCAAAATCATAAGATTCACAGTTATTCCTAAGAAGAAAATATCACAAAAGCATCCTAAAGTATAGAAACACGAGAAAAAACAAGTAACGATAAGCTTCAAGGACTTAAGACAACTATGGTAACCATCAACCACCCATTTTGAATATCGAAAGTCTACTCAGAAAGCAATCAACATCTACCACCAATGTCACTCTACATAAGAGGAAAATAATGAGGTTCTAAAAACAATTTTAAAACCCATAAATAGAGTATGACATGCGATTAATAGCATAACAAACATATTTATCAGAAAACACGACACTAAGTGTTAAAAATTCAAAAACTTACTATGAGGGTCCACTTTCATCTTCACTGTTTGGAGAGCCTTCACTATCAGACGAATCCGATTCATGCATCTCAGATGTAAAATCTGCAATCTCCAAGCCAGCTTCACCATTTGACGTACCGGGGAGCATTTCAAAATTAGGCAGTTTCCCATCAATGTAATCCTTCAAAAATTGATGGGGAGCTCTTGTTTCATCTGGTAATCTACTAGAGGCAACATAGCCACGAGAGGCACACCTTTGTGGTGATCAAAACATGAAAGGCGACTTCAACTATGGATACAAAACATACACTCTCATTTGAACGGAGTATTAAATGTCCTAAAATGAGGATTAGCGATCCTACTGAAGTAGTCATTCCACATCCTACTGAATGTCCGGGTCTTGGCAGCTGTGAGATTGCATCGCACATTGTAACAGCTGTTCGTAGGCACTCGGAACGCTGTTGTTTAGAAACAAATGTAACTAACCGATAGGATGTAACATCACCAGAACCAACGAGCCCTTCACACTTAACAACCAATTTGTTCTTTCTTCTCCATTAGCTCTATCCCGGCGTCTCCTTACTTACTATTTATGACACATCACATAGCTCAAGCGTACTAGGATAATACGATTGGCATTCTTGAACGAATTTAATTTTAACTTCTCGAAAAGAACAATATAAACGTTGTGATGTGAGCCAAAACTAATCATCCTGATAATGCAACCCCTGGAATAAAAAACCAGCCCACCACTTGCACCCTTAAAACTGTGTATGTGGAGCCGAATCAAGGGAATCTCATCAGTAATAGTAAATCTAAACTCTAGCAAAAGGTCTCCATGGATCAATCTAGGCAATGACACACGTCCCATTGCAAAGCTAAATGATAAAGTATCCGAATCTGCAATGGACCTAACTTCCATTCCCATAGTGATACCGAAGAATTTACAGAAATTGTATTCCTCGGCTACTTCCTTAACTTCGATTATGGCAACGTCCGACTTTGGATCATCAAATACTACTCTACATTCCTCGAACCTAATTGGATGGTTTGCACGAACAATGAATATGGTGACCATAATTTCTTCGTCCGGATCTCAGAATCAGTATTCGTACCGCCTTCAGTATTTATAACATGAGACACCGTAATAATGTGGCCGTCCTAGCTTATTAGGAAGTCCGATCCCCGTTAGCAGGCTTAATCAAGTTTGTCCTTACACTGACTTCTTTTGCATCAAAAACATACAAGGAAACTAAAACCAACCTCATTTTATTGTAAAATTATTCCATCAACCGGGAGCGGGGGATAGAGCAAGAGGCAGAGATTAACTTCTTATACAAACTGAATTTCGTGGCATTGAGAGCCCTGCGCCGGGAGAGGCAACGGGCTTTATACTAGAGAAACTCTCGTTCAAAGGAAATCTCCATTCTTTGACTGAGTAAGACACGTACACAACGGTTTCCTTCCCGAATTCCAAAAAGAGGTGTAACAACGTTCAAATTAGGGATTCGGAAAGGAAACCGTTGTGTACGTGTCTTACCCTGTCAAAGAATGGAGATTTCCTTCGAACAAGAGTTTCTCCAGTATAAAGTCCGCCGCCTCTCCCGATGCAAGCTCTCAATGCCACGAAATTCAATTTGTATAATAAGTTAATCTCCGCCTCCCGCTCTATTCCCGCTCCCGGTTGTTGGAACAATTCTACAATAAAATGAGGTTGGTTTCAATTTCCTTGTATGTTTTTTATGCCAGAAGACGTGAGTCAGTGTAAGGGCAAACTTGATCAAGCATGTTAACGAGGATCGGGCTTCCTAAAAAACAAGGACGGTCACATTATTACGGCGTCTCATGTTATAAGTCCTGAAGGCAGTACGAACACTAATTCTAAAGATCTGAACGAAGGAATTATAGTCACCATATTCATTGTTCGTGCAAACTATCCAACTAGGTTTGAGGAATATAAAGTGGTATTTGATGATCCAGAGTCGGACTTTGCCATAATCCAAGTTAAAGAAGTAGCTGTGGAATACCATTTCTGCAAATTCTTCAGTATCAACATGAGAATGGAAGTTAGATCCATTGCAGACTCGGATACTTTACCATTCAGCTTTACAATGGGACGTGTGTCATTGCCTAGTTTGATCCATGGTGACCTTTTGCCTGAGTTTAGATTTACTATACTGATGAGATTCCCTTGATTCGGCTCCACATACACAGTTTTAAGGGCGCAAGTTGTTGGCCGGTTTTTTATTCCAGGGGTTACGTTATCAGGATGATTAGTTTTGGCTCACGTCACAATGTTTATATTATTCTTTTCAGGAAGCTAAATGAAATTCGTTCAAGAATGCTAAGCGTATCCTCCTAGTATGCTTGAGTTGTGCGATGTGTCATAAATAGTAAGGATACGTCGAGACAAAGCTAATGGAGAAGAAAGAACAAATTGGTTGTTAAGTGTGAAAGACTCGCTGGTTCTAGCGATGTTACATCCTATCGGAGGCATTTGTTTCTAAACAACAACATTTACGGGTGCCTACGAATAGCTGTTACAATTGACAAGTTTTTGTCACAAAGTTGAGACGATTTGAAATAACAAAACACGACTTCATAGATTCTTGAGAGGAAGATGGTCTTTCTTAAGATGATCATCTAAAATAAGCCATGACCTTGCCTTGATTCATGTTGTTTTTGAGTTCATCAAACCTGAGGACATCGGAGCAAAATATAAGAGCATTAGTAACATATGCTAATGTAAAAGGAAAGAAATGAAGTAACCCTTCCGTTTCTAAGAAAACTAAACCTTAACAATATGGGGGCACACTACAATGTACTCTTTATTCAATCACTAAAAACACTACTAATTTCAACAGCTTACCTATACCTAATATTTTTAAGAAACCAAGGTAATTGAAAAAAACAGCCAAATTATCAAATAAGGTAATCTCCATAAGGGCAGATTCGCTGGACTAACATTGTTCAATTCATAGGCATTAACACTGATCGAAAAATTACTTAAAGTTATGATAATACCAAAGATAAGATGTTGGAAAAACAAAGTAGACCAGACTTAGCTTGTATTATTTGTGTCATTCGAGAAGTCACATACAACAACAAAGATCATGAGGGGAATTGAGCCCCACAAACAAAAGACCATGAAGGCACAACAATAAAGTGTCGTAAAGGAACCCTTAGGTGGAAAGTAATTACTAGCAACTAGTCTATTTCAGTCTAAAAAAAATAAACTCAACTGCAATGGGAAATTGGTTCTACTAAGTTTGGAAAACACAATCAATCAAATGCAAGATTTGGGCAAGATAGATATTAAAAAACAAAATAAATGCGGTACTAATCTACCAACTTCATATCAAGGAGTACCAGAACTAAACAGAAAATTAGGCCTAAAATGTTTTTGGACCCATGAACCATTAACTCCAAATTCCACCATACTAATCAGATAAACATCGTGACCCAAACACAGCAAAACCTAATTGTGTATAACCCCTAATTGTGGAAGTCCTCAACAAACTCTTGACCCAAACACAGCAAAACCTGCCCCTCTCACTATGGGTATAAACCCTAACTTGTGGAAATCCCCAATTTTTGAAGAACAAACCCTGATTTGTGCAAAGCCCAATTTTGGAAGAACAACCCCTATTTTCAGAACAAAATCGCAGAGAAAGAAACTCACAGCACCTAATTAGGTGTCCAATCGACATTGGGTGTTCCGGGTGGATGTGCGCGTTGATGGTTCTGCATGGCTGCATCAATGGTGGTGGTTCTGGGCGGCGGTTCCGGGTGGCTGTTGGCGTCGAGGGTTTCGCGTCATATCCGCGATCGGGGTGCTCGCAACCTTCGTATAAGCCTTGAAGAAATAGAGACAGAGTTGAGAGAGGGAGGGCTCTCTCTCTCCCTCCCCTTCTAGCCCTCCACCGGTGTGTCCTCCACCCCATCGGCACCGGTCTTTGCATCTTCGGCCTTGAGGGCTTGGTGCTTAGATCCCCTTTGATGGTTTCCGGCAGAGGAGTGATCCGGCTTCGAGGTTTCAGACCGGCGAGGTGAAGATGGAGCGTGATGGTCAGGTGTTTAGGCGGCTGTCGGTGCGGCGAATAACGGGTGAGGAGTTTTATTTTCTTTTTGTTTTGTCCTGACTGGGTTTCCTAGTCCGGCTGTTTTGGTCCCGATCTGGTTTTCCGGATCCGGTGGCTGGGTGGGTGGGTGGGATGGTGGGAAATAAAGTGTATTTCTTTTTCGTTGTAGTTGCTTCGTTGTAGTTGCTGTTGGCCGGAGTTTTTCTCTGTTGCCGGAGTTGTAGATTTCTTGTTGTGCGCTTGCTGGCTACGGCCGTGTTAGGTGGGGATCGTAATGTCCAGAAATGGCAACATCCCCGGATCGGCTCGTGATTTTCCTTGCTTGGTTGGCATTGCGTTATTGTTCCGTTGTTGGATTGGGTTTGTGCGTTATTGGCACATCGTTGTCCAAACTTTTCTTGGCTATTGTCTGATGTGTAATCTGTTGTAACCTGATCTTGGATTAATGGAAAATTTACAATTTCCTTGTCAAAAAAAAAAGAGAGAGGGAGGATAAGGATAAAGGGTGAATTTACCTATTAAAAAAAGAGAGGCCCAAATTCCTTTTTCATTTTTTTTTTTTGTTTTTTTAGTTCGAATTTTAATAATTTCATTTTACTATTAACTTTATTTATTTAATTACTCATTTAATTTGGTTTATTCAAATTACATTTGCAAGTAAATTATTTTCTTAAATTTACATTTAAATTTGACTTTATATTTAGAAACTTTATATTATTTTATTTAGTCAATTAATTGTCTTAACAATGAATAATTTAAAAGAAAAATTTCTAAAAGTGAATAATATTACAATCACACTTAAAAGTAAATAAATATTACAATCACGTTTTAAAGTGAATAAATATTACAATCACGTTGACAATGTTCAGCCCTAATCAATATTGCTTGCAAATTGTGGTCCCGACACGATGCCCAATATGTTAAACCACGATTGGGCACGTACATTATAAGTAAAAGCCCATTCCTTAGCTTCATCCGACACATTCTTCCACCACCACATTGGGATGGGTGGTACAGGGTGATGAGGGCGCAAAAAAAGTTGCACAAAGTGATTGTTAATACGGGCAATAGCTATTTCTTGGCGCTGTCGGACTGGAACTGGAGGGGATCTCAAGGGCAAATGAGTAAAACAACCTATAACATTCTCGTCAAATGTGTGTAGTACAATGTTGTACCGTGATGCGATGACTACTCCCAAACTCATACAGTCCATCCAATTTGTATATTGAGTCGTAGGCGTCCAACAGCTCAGTGACTGTAGTACATCATCTGCCATATTTTGTAGTGGATAAACCGCATTGTAGAGATCTCTATTCTGATTAATTTCTTGGATAAGATCATATCGCACTTGAGCCCATTCCTCCTCAGTGTCATAGATTTGCGCAACTATTGCCCTGAATCTACAATGACCATCAGCTTTGACGTCTTTGGTGTGAGACATATACTGCTGAAATTGCCAAGGTAAATGTTGAATGTAGTGATCCTCCTCCCTCTCCCTCTCTGCCCTCTCCCTTCCTGCATTTATCCCTTTCCCTCTCAATGTGGATGCAACCCTAGATGATGGAGTAGATTTTTCTGTACAAGAGGGTATGCGTCGTCCACTCTGCTCAGCTTTTCCAGCAGGTCGACCTTTATGTTCTGTATTATACGATGGCCCTCGAACACTGCTGTTAGATGGATCTGCCATATCAACAAACCTGCTTATCATATGCTTTCGCATACATGGATCCATCCCCTGTAATATGTCAACCACACGAGATGTCTCGTCGAGTTGTTCTCCCTCGGCATTGTGGACGGTCGACCTCCACGCCGGTTTATGTTTGTTAGAAAATAGAGTCGCCACCCGGGTTTTGGAAAATGGTTTGGGACCCGAGAAACCGTTTTGAAAAATGATTGAGAAAATGATTTGGAAACCAGAGATTCGTTTTGGATTCGGGAGCCAGGTTACGAACGGGGAAGGGTTTTAATGCACCCCGCTCGCCCGATTAAAAATCGGTCTTTACTAAACATTTGTGGGATTTTTAGAAAATATTTTAATGCCAAACTTTATTCACATAAACAATTGAATCATGCAAAACAAGTAATTTAAATATTGAAATAAACAACAATTGATATGAGCAATCAAGTAACAGTAACTAATTAAAAGGAAAATCATGTCCTCAAACTGTTTATAAAGGAAACTGATTTAAAATTCAGATTTGAAAAAGTGTGTCGTGCGGCACACAAAGTGTACTGCGCGGTACAGAAAGTGTGTTGTGCGGCATTGTTCAAAGATCCAACGGTCAGATTTTCAAAAGTGTACCGTGCGGTACAGGAGGAGTGACGTGCGGCACTGTTTACTTCACAACAGTTTGAAACTTTGATTTTTTCGAAATGATTGAGTAGAAACACATACAAGGCATGAAATATGATTAAAAACAGATTATTTTGAATAAGAAAACAATGTGCTTAAATAAGGAATGTTCCTCCTCACTAAATTACCCCGTACGAGGCGATATTTTCACCGTACGACGCAACTGGGAGGTATAAAATCAAACTAATTTTGATATAACATGGGTGTACCAAGCATGGAGATGATATAGGGAATCATTCCACACTTGGTACCCCTCCCCTCAGGGTACCAAAGCTAAGAGTTTTGGCGAAACGGGTTTATACCTCGGTTTTGAACTCTCGGATTGAAATGCTTCTGAAACCTTTTGAACTTGGCTTGAACTCCCTTTGGCTTCTTGCTTCAATCAAGTATTGTTGCAGAGAGGGTTTATGGCTTGAACTTGAACAAATTTGGAATGGCTACCTCACGGGTTTGGAACCGAAAACAGAGAATTGGGTTTTTTGATTGAATTTGCTTTGGAGAGGATTATAGGATTGATTTATGGAGGTTAGAGAGTATTGACAGTAAGTAGATTTGGTTGAGGGTGGAATTAGGACAGAATTTGAGAGAGGTTTTTCATGGTTTTTGATTGCTAATGGAAAATGAGAGCTTTCGGTGGTGAAAAATGGGGGAGAGATCTCTTCTCTTCTTGAAAGTGAAGTGGGGAGGAGTTTATATAGGGCAAAAATCTGCTTAGGGACCAAGTATACTTGGCCCAAACGAAAAGAAAAACACTTGGCCGTCAAAATACTTTGGGATCAAGAAAACTTGGTGACCAAGGCTGCTGAAACTGTGTCGTACGGTACACAAACTGTGTCGTGCGGCACACTTACTGTACGTCTGTACCGTGCGGCACACCTGACCGCCAAAATTCAAAAAGTTGTTTGGGCTGTGCCGTGCGTGAGAGATGAGTACCGTGCGGTACTATTGACCAAGTTGACTTGAAGAATTTCAATCCGAGAGACTTTCCGGGTATTCCTTTTCATCATTGGGGATTAAAATGTGTACGAGAGTCTCATTTTGGGGTGTCTACAGGCATTAAACCCGTCCACATGCATAGAGAGCCTACTCCAATGAAAGTGGATACTGGATAGCGGAATCGGAATGCCCATGGTACGGTAATCCCTCAGATCGTGCATGCATGGCAATCCGTGTGATGTTTTGATCAAACAACCGCAACTGCCGCTTGGGAGGGGTTAGGCGTCTGCGGCGGATTCTAGCTGCAAATCGATCAACTCCATTGCATACAATGAAATGCGACACCTTATTTCATCAAAAATGGCGTCACGTAAATGTATGTGGCGTGGAATGTTGAGAGATTTCTCGAAGGACTTCTTAATTTTCCCAAATTGATTTACCAACATATTCTCTATGCCCTCAAAAGATGTTTGGAACGATGACATGTTGGTACCCTTCAAATACTTCTTTAGCCTTGCATGTGTAGACTCGGCCCTGTAATAGAATAATACACTTTGTTTAAAATAGGAAAGTTTAACTAGTGTAGTACAATATAATGCAGAAAATTTAACTCGTAAAGTTATAAAGTCACTATACCTTTGACTTGAATTGCTTCCGAGGTGCATACATGTATCTGTCCATGCTGTAATAAGTCGCTCTTTGTACGGCCTTAACCATGTATCCGCAAGATAAGGTATGACACGCGGATATTGGCTATACTCCTCGCACATGGCAACCCACTTCTGTTGGTAAGACGAAGTGCTCGATGAATGAATAAGGGACTGCCATGAAATGTGAAAGTCTGGATACTTTTGACCAAGCACAGTGCTGCAGTTCTTCATTACACACTGATTTATGTGTCAAATGCAAAGGATGTAACGTGTCATGGGGAAACATGATTCAACGGCGTTAATAAGTGCCAACTCCCGATCTGTAACAAACACCAATGGCAACGATGCCCCCTTTCCAACCATCCACTTCTTTAAGGTATTCAAGGCCCAGGTACATGTATCTTCCCTCTCATTATTAAGATATGCGAACATAAGCGAGTAAGTTAGATTTGTGGATGTCATACCCACAACCTCCAATAGTTGTTTCCGATACTCATTCGTTTTGTACGTGGCATCAATTACCAACACGGATGAAAAGTTGACAGATAGCTCTAGACTTGTAGGATGAACCCAAACAATATCTGTGATTTCGTTGGTCTCTTGATTTGTCCTAAAGTCATGGAGGTATCCTTTCTCAATTAATTGGTGTAAGACATACTGAGTTTCAGTTAGACCGCCCCGTTTGGCTTCCTTGTTTGTGAAGATAGCGTTGTAAATGCTTTTAATTCCTGTAGTGTTTGACGGATCTTTTTTCTTCAAAATACTAAGAATTTCACGATGTGCGGTGTTGTTGGCCATCTCGACCACAAATTGTTTCTCCTTGGTTTTAGCCTTGATGGGTACTCGTGACCCTCAATATTTTCTGCTGGTTCATGGTTATGGAGACCACAAGAAACTCTTAAACCCCAATTGGCACTGTCTGGAGGTATTGGTATACCTCGCAACACAAATGGACAGTCACATTTTTTAGTCCCAATATTCCTATGCAAGATTTGCCCTTCAACCCCACGGTGCGGTCTGTACTTTCCTCCTCTCTCACAACCAAGAATGCACTTCGGCAGCTTGCCGCATTTTAAATTAGCAGATTTATTAATAACTACCACAATACCGTTTTCGAGACCAACTCTCTTCGCCCAAGCTAACATATCTTCTCTACTTTCAAAAATCTATAAAAAAAAATAAATAACGAATATGTATAAGTAAAACATTATTGAGTCGTACCATATTTTATCTACGTTCAAACTAAATGACGAATATGCATAAGAACAACGAAAATAACTAACCTGGTCAATGCTAAATTTTGGTGTATAATCGCGACTGATGTAGGAGATGCTCTCCTCACTTGGAACATCATTCTCAAATGACCAACCATCTGGATCGTAGTAGCCATCCATAATGTTCTTCGATGAATTACGAAAAAAGAAAGAAAAATATTGGGAGATGTTCTGTGAATGTATGTATGAAGTAGTGGGAGAATTAAGAAGAGAATGCGTGAAAATGAAGTGCTCTGATATATTGCTCTGAAAATAATAGCTCTGGTGTAGCTTAGTTGTGCTAGCTGCTTCATCTGCAAAAACCTTTTCTTTTATAGACAAAAATACGTTGTGCAATCTTCTTCAGTTGTAGATTCACAATATCAAATCTGGAATAGTAGATTCACATGTCTGGAATAGTAGATTCACATGTCTGGAATAGTAGATTCACATGTCTTCAGTAGATTCACATGTCTGCACAATATCAAATCTGAAATAGTAGATTCACATGCCTTCAGTAGATTCACATGTCTTCTTTGGAATAGACAACAAAAGCTTCATTTATTGACTAGGATGAAGACTTGTGGACCACTAATTTCTAAAAAGATAGAAGAGAAAAAAAAATTAATAAAAGATATAAATAAACATTTAAATAAAAGAAATGAATTAAATAAAAAAACTAAATAAAATAAAATAAAAATGAATTAAATAATTAAATGAATTAATATAAAGAAATGAGTTAACTAAATAAAAGAAATAAAGTAATAAAGAAATAAATTAATATTAATAATAAAGCTATAGTAAGTAAAGGAAGAGAGTAGGGGTAAAATTGTAATTACGCGCGTGACAGGGGGCGGGGGAGCGCAAAGGATTTTCCTAAAAAAAAGGATAAAGGGTGGTGTTGGGAAAGAAGAGAAGAAAGTGGTGCTTTTTTAACTCTCTCCCCTATTTTTTTATTTTTTTTATGAGTACAGTATCCTGCATGCTTTGGGGTGCTTTGGCAAAAAAAAAAATGTGGTTTGTTTTTGTTTTTTCATTGTCTTTATTAAAAAAAAATTACATTTCTTAGTTTTGCGTCAAATTTTCGTGGTTTATGAATTCGTCGAGACGAATCCAAAGAGTATAAAATTATGGTCGAAACAATTTTTTTTTAATAAAGCCAAAAGTAAACCAATAAATTGGTTTAATTTTGTTTATTTTCAGCTTTATTCAAAAAATTATTAGTTTCAAAAGACAAAAGGAAAAAATCAAAAAACCAGTTCTGCACTTTTTTGCCAAAGCGCTCCTTTGAAGGGAAAGAAATAGAGTAATTAAATGATCATTCTTTTTTTTTTAACACAACGTAAGTTTGAACGATTATGTGTTTATCATTTTTGTTTGTGAAATACCTTATTTACATTTCTAGTAGTACATACTATAAATATATGGAAATATAGTTTCCTAAGAAGGATTTGATTAAGATTTATATAAATATTGTTTCCTAAGAAAGGGGGATTAATTTGACTATTTCAAATGAAAATTTTGAAATGGTGGAATGATTGTGTTGCCTAAAATTATGAAAATTTTGAAATGGTGGAAATTCAAAATTAAGTGGGATAATATAATTTCCAAATGTTAATTCTGTGAGTACCAAAATTTAGGGAATTTTTGGGGAAAAAAAAGTGGTGGGTAAAAAAAAATAACAGTTCTCATGGTAAATTACAAATAGTCATTTTATATATTGTTACAGGATGGGTTTTCGTGAGGAGACCTCTCATTGTGACAAGTAGCATGATCAAATCATCTAAATATATCCCATAAATCATTTTTTAATTACAAACTAAGGAATCCTAATGCATCCATAATTCTAAATAATCTTTACACAATGGAAGGAATGCACGAGAGTTTATATAAATGATAAAAAAAAAAAAAAAAAACCAATTATGGAAGAGTTTCAACTTTTGAAACTCTAAAACTAAACTTATTTAAAATTTTAACACTCCCATCCCTCTCTCCCTCTTTCTATAAAATGGGTAAAGAAACTCTATCTATACTAATCCTAAATGGAAAGATTAGCCCTTTTGATTATGGAAGGGGATAATGCCACGACATTTGCAACAATGTTACTATTGTACCCTTTCTCTCTCTATTGTACTCTCATTCCTCTCCTCTATTCCTTTTTCTATTCATATCTCAATTGCTCCTTTTCCACTCTTTCATCTCAGAGCTTCGATCTGGGCCCGTAAAACCGACGGAAGCGGACGGAGTAGCTGTCTCATTTCATCTCCCTTTTTAGTAAACCACCATACCCGCAGCTCAATCTCTATCTCGATTTGGTTCCACCTCTTCTTGTATTTTTCGATTTGCCTCTAAATATTCAAGATCTAGATGGCGATTATATGCCGTAAGCTATATTGTGATTTCGGAGAGCAGAATTTTTAATATGATTCACGAATGAAGGAGTGAGGCTAGGGTTGTTGGGGGCTGGCCTGTCACGCCCTTGATTTTTAAGAAATAAAAGTAGACATTTCTAAATAAAAATAAGCATGTCTTCCGCAAATTCACTTTCAACTTGTCTCAAAACATCTGTGTCCATTCATTTTGCCCCGTCCTATGCCCCTTTTCATCCATTTCAATATATTCAAATTAACATGTGTCCATAACGTGTCCAATAATTATCCCAAACCATCATGTCTAGTAATCATTCCAAGTCATTGATAAAATGCGTTTACAATTTATTAATAAAGTATAGGATAAGTTCTCAGAATAAAAAAAATCACCCGCTTCATGAGGGAACTACACAATATAAGATAACACATGCACCCAAAGAGTAATCTAATAATGATTCGAGCTTTCTGGATCTTGAAATCCCCTCCGGCTAAATAAAAGAACAGAAAATTGGTCTAAAGGCCAAGTTTGGGGGGTTTAAATGGTGTTTAGTCCAGCTTAACTTATTTTCATGCTTCCAATACATTGATGTGAATTTTTTGAAGGCTCAAGGACAACATTAGACAAAAATACCCTTAATGAGAAGTGTTTTCGAGCCTTCTTTATGCATTGCAAAAAAAAAGGCAAAAGTAAGCCGACACTTTTCCCGCTGCCAAGTGCTGACCGACTTAACCCTTAAAGGGACAAGTCATTCCATGCAAGTGATGACATTTATCCCCGTCTCTCTCTCTCTCTCTCTCTCTCTCTCATGCGTGGGTGGGACAAAATTAATCTCTCTTCAATTTTGGGGTGGATTCAATTTTTGGGGTTCAATTTTAAGAGATTTAGGCTCTTTGGGGTAGGGTATAGTGGGTTTAGGCACTTAGGGTGCACTTTCCAATTATAGGATTTTAGTAGTTTAGGCACTTTCGTGGGTACCCTAAGATTTTAGGCTCTTTAGGGTGCCCTACGGTTTATGTTTAGGCACTTTCATAGGGTACTCTGGGGTTTAGGTTTAGGCCACTTTCATTAGGTTTAGGGGTTTAGACACTTTCATTGGCTAGTGGGGGCATTTTTGGAATGTGTAGGTGATTTGTCCTCTTGGCATTAAAGAAAAAGTTGATGTCTTTATTGCAGTAAAGACCCTTTACTATGTCCTCCCAAAAACGGATCCTAAATTAAAAGCCTCATTCGGGCTGATAATCAAAAACTAACACGCAAATCGTGAGTTCAGAATTGATCGAAGTTGTGCTGGTATTCTTGAGTTTGGCATTCCTGCAACATCAATGTAATTATTCAAGCAAAGCACCGAAGCTGTCATGCTTCCGCCTCCTAGGTTTCGGGACGGAGACTTTCCTTCCTTCCCGTGCCTCTTCTTTACTGCATTGTGCCACTTCTCAAGGGCCTTGGATGTTTGTTCATCAAAGATGGATTTTTTTCATATGTGAGCCCATCTAAAAATCCACCATGAAGTCATCAGCCAATCAATAATTAGACGAAGTCAATAAAGCCTGAAACTGACCAAGCTACTCGACTCGTGTTCTACTCATTAAAAGCTCGTTTTTGGGTAAACATTAAAAGCTCGTTCGAATCTACTCGTAATGTGAACAAACCAAGTGGCCACATATGAACAAACTCAGAAACAAAGCAAATCATAATGATTTATTTTGCTATTTCCATTACTTTGATGATGCCTCGTTATAATGAATATCGGGATTCTCAACTGATTGAAGCTCCGGGGAAAAAATATTAGCTCCATTGATGAATAAACCAAGCTTGAAAATAGTATAGAAGAAACAAATAACTTGAGTATGTTTTGTAACTCAAGATATTTTCAAGGCTTCAAGCCAGCTATAACAACTTAATAGCAGACTCGATTAAGCTCATGAAGTCACCTCCAGCATTAATATAAAACTCTGCATCTAAATTCTTAGGATAAATCTTGTGTGTCGATAACAACTTTCCGTGCTATTCGAACTGATTTGGATCGTTCGTTTGACAGAGGCACGAGAATGTGGCATTGGCCGAAGCTTGTGTCACCAACATTTAGAAGAAAAGGCTTGTTTTTTCTTTTGTTTTGACCAATACAAGAAAAAGCTTATTACACGCCGCAAAGTAGAGTAAAGAACATAGACTTTTTTGAGTACCTGAGCTACGAGGGCATACATAAGAAGCGTAATGTAGCTGCATAATACTGTCCTTGGACCATGCCACATTTGCTGCAGTGTGTGCGGTGTCCAAGGGTTTTCTGTCTGCAAAAAAGGCAAATCTTAGATGTAGCCATATGATTCAACAGCTGAGTAACAGAGTCTACATATTTAAGCAAGGCCATTCAAGGTGAATGTGTAGCTCTAAGTAAGGTAAGATCCTGATCCATGACGTGTAGTCAATTTCCATGAAAAACAAAAGAAAGACCTGCATTGATGACAATTTTTTCCCTTGACTGGATCATAAATTCTCTTCCCGTCTCGTCCAATGCCATCAACGAAAAGAGTCCAATCCCTCTCAGTATTGCCCAACAGCTTTTCATGTTTATCCAATTAAACCTGTGGCCTTTGAAGTTTGAACCCTCTCCTAGCAAATCACGCTCATCTTCCAAAGACGTATCCTTTTTTTAGCGTTGCACCTCAGAGTAGCTACTTGGTATAACATTTTGCAACCTATATCCACGCCAAAATGAGGGAGGAAAAAGTCAATTCATATCAAAAGAGTTATGAACCAAAAATACCTCATCAGATGGCAAAATCATAAGATTCACAGTTATTCCTAAGAAGAAAATATCACAAAAGCATCATAAAGTATTGAAACACGAGAAAAAACAATCAACGATAAGCTTCAAGGTCTTGAGACAGCCATGGTAACCATCAACCACCCATTTTGAATATCGAAAGTCTACTCAGAAAGCAATCAACATCTACCACCAATGTCACTCTACATAAGAAGAAAACAATGAGGTTCTAAAAACAATTTTAACACCCATAAGTAGAGTATGACATGCGATTAGTCAGCATGACAAACATATTTATCAGAAAACACAACACTAAGTGTTGAAATTCAAAAACTTACTATGAGGGTCTTGAAACTTCTTAAAACACATAAATATTAAATATGAATTCAAAGCATTAAACTAAGTGAAAATTCACAATTCACACCTAGGCTCCAGTTGACATCATTATAATAGCTCAAGCTCAACTTCACAATTGGTGGTACGCATATCAATTGTGATCGATTAAGGGACTTTTGACATTTGTCTTTTCACGCTTTTTGAGGTAGGTCATTCTCTCACAATGCATGAACAAAAAAAAAAAAAAAAAAACTAAAAACTAAGAAACCAATAAGTCCGGTTAATATTAAGGAACACCATCACTGATGTAATAGAATGACCAGCTAATATTAAGATAGTACATGTTTTCTAAGGTGGTATTGCGAACCCAAAACTGAAGAAATCTACCTGCTCTTGATCTTCAATATATTTTTTGATTCTCAGAATTATTGTTTCATCATAATCGTCAAACAAACCTCCATACGGAGGTCGCACTTCTCCTCCTTCGTCATTTCCGATTTTCCGTCAAATTTAGGACAATACACTGCTAAACTTTGATTCAAGAAAAATTTGTGGGGTACTTCAGAAAGTAAGCACATTGAACATTGGTTTCGTAAGTTCATTCATAAAACCCCTCTTAATTCATCAGGACACCAAAACCTAGGCATATAAGATCTCTCAAGCGATTTCACTGTTTGAATTAGCATTTGTGAAAGTCTCCATAGTCCATACTACCCTAACCGAACCTGGACTGTGAATGTATAATATTGCATCGTTTTGAGGTGGTTATATTTCATCTAATTTCTAAAAGGTAGTTTAGGCTCCAAGATTCCCAGGGTTATTTTGGTTTTGCCTACATAAGTACAACTTATATAATATTTTCATGATCTATACCTTTTTCTTTGGGAAAATTTCAAAAAACCCCCTGAACTTTACACTCAATGTCTCAAAACCCCCTGAACTTAACTAAACTTCAATCGCACACCCAAACTTTCACTCCGTTAATCAATTTACCCCCTACCATCCAAATCCGTCAACTTGCTAACGAAAATTGCTGACTTGGACTGTTTTTCCGTTATGTTGCTGTTAAAGATGATGAGATGGCTCATGTTGGGCCCCAACCTTAACTTAATGGAAAAAAACAAAGGGAAAAAAAAAAGATAAAAAGAAAAATGTTGTATCTTCTTCTTCCTCCCCTTCCCCCCTCTCTCTCTCTCTCTCTCTCTCTAGGCAACCCTCACCAGGAATCTCTCTCCTCCTCACCTTCCACGCCAAGAAAGATCAAAATCGAAATAGCCCTTCCTCCGACCCGACGAACCCCACCTCCCTAAAATGCGCCGCGTGCGGCTGCCACCGCAACTTCCACCGCCTTGACACCGACGCACCGCCACCACCGCCGTCGTCTACCCACCAAATCATCGAGTACAAACCGCACCACCGCCACCACCCTCCTCCACCTCCCCCTCATCATCCGCCTCGCGGCAGCCCAACGAAATCAAACTCAGCCTCTCCACCCCCGATCTCCTCCTCCTACATGCTCCTTGCCTTAAGCGGTGGCGGCGGTGGCGGAGGAGGATAAACCACTCCGTTTCGAATCCCGGGGGGCGGAAGAGGTTCAGGACGAAGTTCAGTCAAAATCAGAAGGAGAAGATGTTGCAATTCGCGGAGAGGGTCGGGTGGAAGATGTAGAGGAAAGACGAGGATTTGATTTCTGGGTTTTGTGCAGAAATCGGAGTGGAAAAAGGGGTGTTCAAGGTTTGGATGCATAACAACAAGAGCACGTTTGCCAAGAACAACAACATCAACAAGTTGAATCACCATCATCTTCTTCATCATAACAATGGTAATGGTGTCAATTTTGGAAACACTGCAACAACAGTTTCTTCTAATTTCCATAATCATCAAGCAAATGCTATCTTGGCATTTGAAGAAGACGTGTTTTTCTTTTATCTTTTTTTTTCCTTTGTTTTTTTCCATTAAGTTAAGGTTGGGGCCCAACATGAGCCATCTCATCATCTTTAACAGCAACATAACGGAAAAACAGTCCAAGTCAGCAATTTTCGTTAGCAAGTTGACGGATTTGGATGGTAGGGGGTAAATTGATTAACGGAGTGAAAGTTTGGGTGTGCGATTGAAGTTTAGTTAAGTTCAGGGGGTTTTGAGACATTGAGTGTAAAGTTCAGGGGGTTTTTTGAAATTTTCCCTTTTTCTTTTGTCTTCTCTCTCTCTCTTGTATCAGTCTCCGCCAGATACTGCACCTTACCAAGATCCAATTTGGTTTATTAGCTTCTCGGGAGTCATGGATAAGAAATGAGCAAATCATATTGGAGTACTTTTTTCCAACTCAAATGGATGTTTGGACTTGAGATAACACCCGAGCTTGTTTTACAAAATTACAAGAAAAGCATATGTTTTGCCTCTAGGCTCTACAGTAAGAAATTTAGAGTCCCCACTAATTCTATTGTAGTCTATCGGCTATGCTTCTATTTCACCTCAGTGTTGATTCCGGTAATCACTAACTTTTTTTCAAGGAAGGAAACTCAGAATGACAGATGGTTCTGCACGCCAATGGCTCCTACGTTAACGACCAAATAGAAGCATAGCCAATAGACTACGATAGAATTAGTGGGGACTCTAAATTTCTTACCGTAGAGCCTAGAGGCAAAAAAAATTCTTGTAATTTTGTAAAACAAACATCCATTTCAGTTGGAAAAAAGTACTCCAATATGTTTTGCTCATTTCTCATCCATGACTCCCGAGAAGCTAATAAACTAAATTGGATCTTGGTACTCAGAATGACATGGTTCTGCATGCCAATGCCTACTACGTTAACGGCCAAATTTTTATTCCTCGAGTGTGCTCACCGCTTCATTCCTGTCGTTAGATTACAACGAATAGCTATTCTTATCTTGGCTGTTATCATTTAGTGGTTACTCGGTATATGACACAATTATATTGCGTGCAAAATTCAATCCTGTCTAATGTGATAAACTAATAATTCAATAATTTTATCCGTACCTCGAACTGAAGAATGTGGGTATGTATGCATAAACATTTGATTGGCACAAAAATGTAAATAAAAAAGAAAAAGGCTTGAAGAACTCCACAAAAGTACTACTATATTTTCAGAAATCAACAGTAATGGTAAGAAACGAAATGGTATTTGCAATGTGCTTGAAATTGGAAACTAGAAAGGGTACCTGAAGCTTCAAAGGATCGGGACTTGAACCATTAATGACATCAACGTTTCCATTAATCCATTAATCTGGAATTGCTCCCAAGAATCAGTAAAATACCAACATATCTATACCATAGAACACAAAACTCAAAAGACACCATGACGACAAAGGATGAAGTTCATTGTACTCTTCCGGAAAGTTTTACGGACGAGACAATACCTTAATAAAGCATAATTACCTCAGCAAATGGGCAATGCTTGAGATCATCAATCTGCCAATTTTTTGTTAAAAGTAGAACGGTCAACTCTAAGTGAGGTTATAAACCTAAATTAAAACTCCACATCATAATCTATTAAACCCTTAACTACGAGCATTATTAGAAAGAATTAGCCTATAAATCCAAAAACCCAAGTCAATACAGATTAAAACCCAAAGCAACTGAAGCATAAAGAGAGAGAACCTTGCGGCTACGGCAATCTGTGTTGATTTGAATCTTATCACTGTTCTCTTCAAACCCTCTGCTCATTAGACAAATACCAACAAATCCAAGATTTAACACATACCAGAGAGAGAGAGAGAGAGAGCTGAAAACGACGGTATGATTAAAGGGGATTTGATTGTTGCCTGAAAATGCATGACGGAAGATTGATTGGAAACAAAAATATGAATAGAGAATGATCTGACGGCTGAATGAAGGATTGGAGGCTCTCGATTGGAGACTTCTTTCCAACCATTGATTGCATGCAGCGACGAAGAAGAGAGAGAGAGAGAGGCTATCAATCAATTGCTGTTAAGAAAAACTCTCTACACTGTCGGCAACTGGACCTGTGGTGGGAATGGAACGAAGGGCTCACAAGGCATTAGGTGGGCCAACGCCATATCTTCCAAGCAACAAGGGGGCATAAACCAAGACATATTTCTGGGCATGTCCGATATTTAACAGAATGAGAAGGGCAAACTTGGGGGAAAAAAATACGAATGAAAACAGTTCTCAGCGAACTTCCTTATTAGATAGGAATGATTCTTTTCATTGAGACCATTGATCAATGCGGAAAAAAGTTATTAAAATAAAAGATCAATAGGGAAAAAAAAACATAAAGAAATGTTACAGATATTGGAAACGGCAACGGTATAGCATAATGAAAAATGAAACATTTTGTAGCTTCTAGATGCTCTGAATCCATAGTCTTCCCTTCAAGTTCATCGTGGTCTCCGATAAGAACATTTTGTAGCTCTTCCTCGCGGGCTTGTAGCACATATGGTTCTTCATACGTTTCCGTATGTGGTTCTTCTGCCAGATTCTGATCTTCAATCACCAGATTCTGACTCTCTTGCACTTTGAATTGTCCACAAATCACTACCATCTGTTCTCCTTGTTGGGTTTTCTCTTCAGTCTGATCATTTCTACAGTGCCCAGCTCGCCCACTTTGTTTCTTGCCCCGTCGCTTCTGCACCCCCTGTATCGTCTCTCTCTCGGGAGTATAGCAAGGGGTAGACTTAAGGCTGGTAATTCCATCAGAAAGCAAATAACAGTTATCACTTGTCAACCATCTCCCCACATTCACAAAACTTCTGCAGATGATGATTTAGTATATTGGAATGACTCCAAGGCAAATCATCGTAGTGCCTCCTAATAAACTTTGACATAGACTCCTCAGTACAACCCTCTGGTTCCTTTAATTCTCCTATTGCTCTATGTATCATCTGCATTACCGAGGACCGCAAAAGGCGAAAACTTAAGCAAAGTAGGGACTTCTAGAAAAACTGAACGACAAGGCATAGCAGAGACATGACATAAATATACTCATCAAAAAAAAAAAGACAGAAAACAAACTAACATAAATATGCACCCAAAAACCAAAACTAAAGTTCATAGCACATGAGAAGTACATAGAAAAAAATGCAACTATGTAGTACTGAAGAGAGCTTCTATGAATGGCTATGGAAGTCGGCCATAGTCCAGAAAGCCACAGAAATGCATAGCTAATTTGTGTTGCATTGTAAACAACAGAATGATAAATTGCATGGTTGAGCCATGGCTGCTCAAAAACTGAGTTTCCTGATTCACTTGTACAAAAGTATTCTTTCAATTTACTCATCTTAATAATAAAAGCTATAACAAACTATGGCTTTCGTTTATTAGTCAAACATATATGGCCCCATTGGATCGAGAGGAAGGAGAAGAAAACAGAGGGGCTGTGGAGTGAGAAAGAAAATGGAGCAATAAAAGCATCTTTTTCTGGCCCACAAATGTAGCCAAACTGGAATATGTAATCCACACTAACCAGAAGAGAAGGCACACGCAATGTGGGGCAATTAGCTATACACAAACAAACCAAAATAAGTTAAGGCCATAAGGTAAAAGAAATTTGCAATAATAAACATTTAATTTACTTAGGAGGAACCCTGATCATTTCGCTAACCTGAAAAGCTGGCAACATTCAAATGTTCTTCCTCACTCGGCATCAGCTGATAGCAAACCCGCTCCAAATTTTGACCAAGGACGATGAAATCAAAAATCCATTTATGCTGACAGCAAAAGATGGGTTTGTATCCATCATGAAATCAAATTTTGATCGTGATCTTGCTAGAAATCATCCCATCCATCAGCAAAGTCATTGTCCACCACAAACACTGGCCAAACTTTAGAGCCATCTTTCAAAAGGATCCAGATGCTCCTTGCAGATCCCCCAAAATAGTTTTGATAACCCGGAGCCATTATCTACGAAATGCACAGAAAAAGTTATCAAGATCTTCCATCTAAGCCTCATTTATACACAAATAATCATTTAATAGTGCATCAAGATACACAAGCTACTAATAACAAAAGTATAAAACCTCACCACCAACCCAGCAGATTCTTCACTGTAGATATTGTGCTCGAACCAGAGTTTGTAGGATCTACGCAAAAACCACCAATAATCAAACCAAATGCCAAAAACACCCAAAATTAAACATAAATTATGCAAGAAAAAGGATGACTCACTCTCTCTGGAATTAGCTATGGAAGACAAATATATAATTTTCTGAAGCCACAGATGCATATGCAGCATATCTGCTTTCATGAACCACTCCAACTCACACCTCTGTATTTTTCCACAAAAAAAGGGGCAAGCCTTGTAAACCACCCCGCCAGCGGCACTACTGATAACACAAGCAGCAATTTCCCATTTACCTGAAGCAGCTTGCAGCCATACAAACCCCCATCTGGTTCGTAATCCTGCACCTCTTTTTTGCATGAAGAACGCACAAAAACAACAATGGATCGGAAGACATCTGCAATATTTAAGATCAAATCACACTAAACCACCAAGGCATGCAAACATAACACGCACAAGTAACCAACCAAAAAGCTGGTCAAACGACCCCAACACAAACTGATTACACATACATGCAACTGCAACCACACACAAAAAAAAAACACAGAACGAAAACAGAGATCTAAGGGCATATAATGCAACCCAAGCACCAGACGAGTCATAAGAGACTAAGGAACAAAGACGCAAGCAAAACCTACCTCACACCCACCCACGGTTGCAAGAAGACGAGAGAAGAAGCAATGAGGAAAAAAAACAAAAAAACAAAAGACAGAATGGAGGAAAATGGATTTCTGTCCCTAACCGTCACCACAAAGACAAAAGCACAAACGAACATACATTTTGAGGCTACATTTCGAGGCTTCCACGTGTATAGACAGCAAAGCAAATCACAATGACCAAATACCCACAAACCCAAAGCCAGAACCTCCCACATGGAAGGGTTCAAATGGAAAAAATAGTTAAAATTGGGCAACCCATCCAATTCAACTTCCCTTCCTTATTCTTAAGGTGTTTGGATACACATTATAGGGTGACTAATTCGAGTTTGAACTGAGCTTAGATAGTTAGCTTAAAAAACCTGTTAAAGCCTGGTTGGTTTGTCAAAAAGAACAAAATATAATTTTCAGATTATCTACTAATATCTAGATAAGCCCTGTTTCACTGATGTCTAATGATACCGCATGTCGGATCAACTCTATAGGCCAGACATGAAGCCTTTCTCAACATGCACTTTCAAATATGTACAATCCAATAGAAAACTCCAAACCAATACCACATCAATGGCATTCAATAATTAGGCAACGCAAATAAAATGAGTAAAAGTGTTTGCATTCACAAGAAAATATGGACTCTCTATCAATAGAGGCATACATACCAGCAATCAGCAGGTTTCAACCTGAGACCCATCCAACTTTCACGGGACGCGTATTCACTGGCTTCTGGAATACCCTTACTACCGGAATTCCATCACCATCATCAAACTGGACCCTCCAAGAGTAGTCTTTTTCCCTCTAAGGTTTCTTGTGTTGTTTATGAGATGCATTTACAGGCTTTTTCTTCACAGGTACCTTCCGGGAACTACTCCATTGGCAACGTCAAACAAATCCAATTCACCCAATACAAGCTCTAAACTGGGTCCACTTTCATCTTCACTGTTTGGAGAGCCTTCACTATCAGATGAATCCGATTCATGCATCTCAGATGTAAAATCTGCAATCTCCAAGCCAGCTTCACCATTTGACGTACCGGGGGGCATTTCAAAATTAGGCAGTTTCCCATCAATGTAATCCTTTGAAATTTGATGGGCAACTCTTGTTTCATCTGGTAATCTACTATAGGCAACATAGCCACGAGAGGCACACTTTTGTGGTGATCAAAACATGAAACGCGACTTCAACTGTGGATACAAAACATACATTCTCATTTGAACGGGGTATTACATGTCCTGAAACAAGGATAAGCGATCCCATTGAAGCAGTCATTCCACATCCTCCTGAATGTCCGGGTCTTGGCAGCTGTGAGATTGCATCGCGCATTGTAACAGTTGTTCATAGGCACCCGGAAACGTTGTTGTTTAGAAACAAAGGCAACTCTGCGATAGGATGTAACATCGCTAGAACCGGCCTTCACACTCAACAACCAATTTTTTCTTTCTTCCCCATTAGCTTTATCCCGGCGTCTCCTTACCTACTATTTATGACACATCGCATAGCTCAAGCATACTAGGAGAATACGATTGGCATTCTTGAACAAATTTAATTTTAACTTCCCGAAAAGAACAATATAAACGTTGTGACGTGAGCCAGAACTAATTATCCCGATAATGTAACCCCTAGAATCAAAAACCGGCCCACCACTTGCACCCTTAAAACTGTGTATGTGGAGCCGAATCAAGGGAATCTCATCAGTAATAGTAAATCTAAACTCTAGCAAAAGGTCGTCATGGATCAATCTAGGCAATGACACACATCCAATTGCAAAGCTGAATGGTAAAGTATCCGAGTCTGCAATGGACCTAACTTCCATTCCCATGATGATACCGAAGAATATGCAGAAATTGTATTCCTCAGCTACTTCCTTAACTTGGATTATGGCAACGTCCAACTCTGGATCATCAAATACCACTGTACATTCCTCAAACCTAGTTGGATGGTTTGCACGAACAATGAATATGGTGACTATAATTTCTTCGTTTAGATCTTCAGAATCAGTGTTCGTACCGCCTTCAGTATTTATAACATGAGACGCCGTAATAATGTGGCCATCCTAGCTTATTAGGAAGTCTGATCCCCGTTAGCAGGCTTAATCAAGTTTGTCATTACACCGACTTCTTTTGCATCAAAAACATACAAGGAAACAAAAACCAACCTCATTTTATTGTAAAATTATTCCATCAATCGGGAGCGGGGGATAGAGCGAGAGGCAGAGATTAACTTCTTATACAAACTGAATTTCGTGGCATTGAGAGCCCTGCGTCGGGAGAGGCAGCGGGCTTTATACCAGAGAAACTCTCGCTCGAAGGAAATCTCCATTCTTTGACTGAGTAAGACACGTACGTAGACAACGGTTTCCTTTTCGAATTCCAAAAAGAGGTGTAACAACGTTCAAATTAGGGATTCGGAAAGGAAACCATTGTGTACGTGTCTTACCATGTCAAAGAATGGAGATTTCCTTCGAACAAGAGTTTCTCCGGTATAAAGCCCGCCGCTTCTCCCAACACAAGGCTCTCAATGCCACAAAATTCAGTTTGTATTAGAAGTTAATCTCCGCCTCCCGCTCTATCTCCGCTCCCAGTTGATGGAACGATTCTACAATAAAATGAGGTTGGTTTCAGTTTCCTTGTATGTTTTTTATGCAAAAGAAGTCAGTGTAAGGGCAAACTTGATCAAGCATACTAACGGGGATCGGGCTTCTAACAAGCAAGGACGGTCACAATATTAAGGCATCTCATTTTATAAATCCTGAAGGCAGTACGTACACTAATTCTAAAGATCCGGACGAAGGAATTATATTCACCATATTCATTGTTTGTGCAAACTATCCAACTAGGTTTGAGAAATGTAGACTGGTATTTGATGATCCAGAGTAGGACGTTGCCATTATCCAAGTTACGGAAGTAGCTGAGGAATACAATTTCTGCAAATTCTTTGGTATGACCATGGGAATGGAAGTTAGGTCCATTGCAGACTCGAATACTTCACCATTCAGCTTTGCAATGGGAAATGTGTCATTGGCTAGTTTGATCCATGGTGACCTTTTGCCAGAATTTAGATTTATTATTAATGACGAGATTTCATTGATTCAGCTTCACATACACAGTTTTAAGGGCGCAAGTGGTGGGCCGGTTTTTTATTCTTGGGGTTGCATTATCGGGATAATTAGTTTTGGCTTACGTCACAACGTTTATATTGTTCTTTTCGGGAAGCTAAATGAAATTCGTTCAAAAATGCCAAGCATATCCTCCTAGTATGCTTGAGTTGTGCGATGTATCATAAACAGTAAGGATACGCCAGAATAAAGCTAATGGAGGAGAAAAACAAATTGATTGTTAAGTGTGAAGGGCTCGCTGGTTCTAGCGATGTTACATCCTATCGGAGAGTTGCATTTGTTTCTAAACAATAGCGTTTCCGGGTGCCTACAAACAGCTGTTACAATTGACAAGTTTTTGTCACAAAGTTGACATGATGATTTGAAATGACAAAACACGACTTCATAGATTCTTGAGAGGAGAGGGTCTTTCTTAAGATGATCATCTAAAATAGGCCATGACCTTGCCTTGATTCAAGCTGTTCTTTTAGTTCATCAAAACTGAGGACGTGTGAACAAAATATAAGATTCATTAGTAACATATGCTGATTTAAAAGGACAGAAATGAAGTAACCCTTTTCTAAGAAAACTAAACCTTAACAATATGGGGGTACACATGCACTCTTTATTCAATAACCAAAAACACTACTATAATTTGCAAAGCTTACCTATGCCTAATACTTTTAAGAAACCGAGGTAATTGAAAAACAACCAAATTATCGAATAAGGTAATCTACGCAAGGGCAGATTCACTGGATTAACATTGTTCAATTCATAGGCATTAACACTTATCGAAAAATTACTTAAAGTTATGATAATACCAAAGATAAGATGTTGGAAAACCAGAGTAGACCAGACCTAGTTTGTATTATTTGTGTCATTCAAGAAGTCACATACAACAAAGATCATGAGGGGAATTGAGCCACACAAACAATAGACCATGAGGGCACAACAATAAAGTGTCGTAAAGGAACCCTTAGGCCTCATTTGTTTGATCAAAGATAAATGGATGGGATATGAAATCCCTTGGGATATGGATCCTTGGGATATTGCTCAGGATATCAATGGATGGAGAAAATCTATGTCTAGTGTTTGTGTTCAACGGGATATAGCCATTGGGAAGCACTTTTTTGTTGTTTTAGTGAAAATTTCATATCCCGTACGGATTGGGATAAAACTTGGTGAGGGATTTTAAATCCCATCCGAAAAAAAGGTAACAAACATGGAATTTTGGGTCCCACTCCATTCCACCCCCAAATCTCACCAAACAAACAAGGCCTTAGGTGGAAAGTAATTACTAGCAACTACTACAAGTAACAAAATAGAAAACTAAACCCTAGAATCGTAGATATTGGTGAGAATCGCAGAGATTAATGAGATTGATTCGTCGTACCTAGGAGAGAGAAAAGGCTGAGAAACGATTTGAAATCCAAGCTAGAACCGTAGATATTGGTGAGAATCGGAGAGATTGCTAAGTTTGCTTTGAATTGGCTTTGAATTTTGCTTCGCTGGGAGAGAGAGAGAGAGAGAGAGTGAGATACCACGCAATATATACAATCTTTTACAAGCATCAAAACAAGTACCATTGTTCTATTAACACTACAATCCTTTTAATGGTTCATTCCAAATGTACAGGAAGTCCGTAATTTCTCAACCCTAAATCCAAAAACCGAAAGAGAAATTATGCAACCCACAATCGATAACCAAGTCAAATCACCACTGTCACCATATCTTGGATGGGATGGAAGACTATGTATTTTTTTATTTTATTTTTTGGGTTTTTCGGTATGTCATTGGGATGGAAGACAGTCATAACATTTTTTAATGGCCTGGTTTCCTAGCAAGTGCGAGTGAGAAGCTTATGTCACAAAGTTGAAATGATTTGAAATGATAAAACACGACTCCATACATTCTTAAGAGGAAGAGGGTCTTTCTTAAGATGATCATCCACAATAGGCCATGACCTTGCCTTGATTCAAGCTGTTTTTTCAGTTCATTAAAACTGAGGACATCTGAACAAAATATAAGATACATTAGTTAGATATGCAGATTTAAAAGGAAAGAAATGAAGTAACCCTTCCGTTTCTAAGAAAACTAAACCTTAACAATACGGTGGCACACTTAATTCAATCACCAAAAACACAACTAATTGCACAGCTTTCCTATACCTTATATTTTTAAGAAACCAACCTTATATTTTTAAGAAACCAAGATAATTGAAAAAACAACCAATCAAATAAGGTAATCTACATAAGGGCAGATTCAGTGGATTGACATTGATAAATTCATAGGCATTACCACTTATTGATAATCTACCAGGTTGCTAAGTTTGACTATTCCAATGTGAGCACTTTTTTGGACTAACATTGCTAACCTTAGCAACCTTTTAATTTTGGTTAAGCCAATATGGATGCTCTAAAGGCACACCTCAAACGATGAGCGCAAGCGAATAAATGTTGGACTTGCATGCAATATGTCACCCACTGCCCAATGTGGAAAACAGTAACCCAAGCATA
The DNA here is from genome assembly GCA_016920895.1 of Vaccinium myrtillus. Taxonomy (NCBI): domain Eukaryota; kingdom Viridiplantae; phylum Streptophyta; class Magnoliopsida; order Ericales; family Ericaceae; genus Vaccinium; species Vaccinium myrtillus. Next base: position 16,852,662 of record CM029272.1, on the reverse strand, counting down.
TTGATTGACTTGGTTAACTTTGAATCAGCAATTATAAAGCAAACATCTTTTCAATTCCTAACAAAGCATCGGATTGTAGAGGACTTCAAGCGTCCTAGGGAAAATGTGGGTTGTGTGGGCACAAAGTGAATTTAATTTCTTGGTTTGGTTATCTTAAATCAGGAGGTTACTCATTTTTCGAGTTGTATGTGAAAGACATCTATTATTCAAAAGTAATTATTCTTTACAATTCATTATCTTCTTTAAAAAAATAGCATTCTCTTTACAATAAAGATAAGATAATAAAAATAATAATAATAATAAAACACACACGCACATAAAACTTGATAAGATAAAAAAAAAACACCCTCCAATACACCAATGTAAATAAAAAACGGTACACAACAACAAAAATGAGTGCCTTGCTCATCTATATAATAAGAACACATGGAAATATGTCATATTCACAAAAAGGGGAAGAAAAAAAAACATAAAATTTGACTTATTTTCATCTCGAACCACCCCATTCAATTGAAAACTCGAGAACTACCCGCCAAACCATTCAATAAAAACAAAAAAAACAAATAGCAAACGTTGACTCATAGCACAATTCAAATTAGGCCATTTAGAAACACTTTGACATTTAGTCAATCTTATGAATTCATGGACAGAAATAAAAACTAAAATTAGCAAATCCCAACTGGTTGGGATTAACTATTTGAGCACTAATCACAGCTGTTGATGTTCCCAAACTCACTTTCATATTTATGGAAACACTGTCCTCAAATTTAATTGTTGGAAAAGCGAAAAACATTAGCATACGTATATGGCATTTCATAATTGAAATTAATTGAAGTCAGATGAAGACTAAGTCATAAGCAGAGCCGGCCTAAGGGTAAGCCCAGCAAGCCTCCGGGCTTGAGCAACCCTCGGGCTGGGGCAACCAAAAAAAAAAAAAAATCGTTAATTATTATAAATATAATTAAGTTTCCAAAAGTCGTGCAAGGTCTCAACATGTCCTGCTGGTCACCAAGCACTGATTATTTGCCGTGTTAGTCAGGTTCGAATCCTAGGCTCAACCTTCCCTTTATTGGCTTTTGCCACTTTAAGACCATTTTTCTTTTCTTTTTGTTTTTCCCCTTCTTACAGCAGATCCCTTAGTTCCCTTTTTTTTTCCTTTTCTTTATTTTGCTATTACTTAATCCATTATTTTCCCCAACAAGTCTAGGACCACACCCAAAATATACATCCACATATACACACACTCTTACAGATGTATGGGACCACACAAACCGGTGGTCTTGTGTATGTGAGCCCCACAAATTTATGTGAGTGTTTGCCTATTTGGGTAAATGTGTGCATTTTTGGTGTGGTTCTACACTTTTTTCCCCCTCTTGATCCACGATATCACGAAAATCAAATTATTCAATTACTTTGTTAAAATTTTTGCATTTAACAAAAACAACCGTAATGTACATGTGATGTGTTCTAACATTTTATTAAAATAATAATCCCAATGGTGGAAAATTTTAAAAAAAAAATAGTTAAAATATGAGGATATTTTCTTATTTTCTTCAACAAAAAAAAATAGAACGCTTACAATTACATCCTTTTGAGTTAATCTTTCATAATTGTATCCTTTTAGTTTGCAATTTTTCTTAATTTTGTATTTTTTAAAAGAACTCTTGAAGACGTAGGGGGTCCAATTAATGTTGAGAGTTTGCTTCGGCCGGACCCCTAAAATGTTAGGGCTACATTGCCAATTACAATTGCTTTGGCAAAGAGAAGCTCTGTAAGTTGAAGTTGATAAAAACTTACCTTACATTTTCACAAAAGATATTAAGTGGATTGATTATAATCCAATTAAAAATGAGTTCTTCGATAAGTTAAATTGTGATAATACAATTAAAAATTGTGGTTTCTTTGACATAATTCAAGTTAAAAAAGAACAATGTAACCTTGGTTACTTATTTTTTTACTCGTATGTGCTTTTATTTTTTACGACTAGATATTAAGTGGGCAACCAATTCAGGGAGCCAAATGATGTCTAAACCTTCTAGACCTGAAGCTACATCCATAAAACCCTCTCCTCCATTTGTTTTGTCTCTTGAGGCTGCGAGGGCACAGTGGACTCTTGAAAGATAAGCAAGTGCAGCAAATTAGGTAAAATTTGAGCCAAAATTGCTAGTGAACTGTGCATATTTTTACTTTAGTTTTACTATACCTATCCCATCTCTTTCAACACTCCAACAATAATCACTATTTTCCTCTCCATTCTTATCAAATACTATAAAATATTACATTATACATACAAAGTACGCATACATACATGCGTGATACGCCAGATCTTCCCAACCAAGAAATCACCGTGAAGATCATGGACGCCGGATCCCTCTAGGCGACTGCGAGTTCCAAAACGAACTGTTTTTCACCGGACAAATCCCTCTAGGCGACTACGAGTTCCAAAACGAACTATTTCTCACCAGACAAATCAACTCTAACTATATAATCAAAACTCAAGAGGAGAGATAAGCAATTGATAATTCAAATTTCTGCTCGCGAAGCCCTCCCATCCATGGAAGGAAGCTCCACTTAGATTTCAGTACGAAGCAGTCCATTTTTTCTTCTGACAAAATCTTGAGATGGAGAGCCCCTCTTAGATTTCAATAACTTTTTCCAAATTTTTGCTCATGTGACCCAATTGGTTTGGCCGATCCGAAGGGATTGCTCCTTGGTTTGGATTTCTCTAGCCTTGCCGGAGAAAAATGAGGCATGAGGATTTGGGAGATCGACATGGGAGACTACAGAGGAGAGGGGAGAGAGAGAGAGAGAAGAAGAATAAAAAAAGGAAAAAGTCATTTTACTTGTTCACAATACTTCGGTAAAAGAAGCGAAGTATTGTAGCTTGAGGAAGAGTACCGAAGACTTACCATAGGTAGAGGTGTCAAATGGGCCGTGCCTCATTTAGTTTCATGCCAACCGTGCTTCGTTCCGTGCCGTACCGGCCCATTTACTAAATCGTGTCGTGCCGTTTCTTAATCGTGCCGGCCCATTTACTTAATCGTGTCGTGCCATTTTTTAATCGTGCCGTGTTGTGTCGAGCTGTGCCGGCACATCTCCGAGTCTCGTCATTTTTTTATTATTATTATTATTTATTTATTTTTGTAATCTATTCGAGTTTCGTTTACTCTAGTCGAGTTCATCGTTGAACAAAAAAATTGTATAACTACCTGCAGTTTTCTAATGCAAACTATCAATGAGCTGGTGTATATATTTCATCCATCATCAAAATGAGTAGAAACGTATGTGCATCAAAGTCCCAAACAAAGAGAAAGAATAACCCCACAATTGTCATGAATATGATCAAAGCACAATTGATCAAGGAAAAATACTGTTCAAATAACTTGTTTATGGTGTGACTTCTTCAGTAATCGTTAATCAAGGAAAAATATACCATACTTTTTTGCCTATCCTGTGATTTTGTAGATGAATGTGGAGATCAAAGATGTTCATAGAAGAAAAAACTCTACGGTTTTAGAACATCTTGTTTTCAACAACAGATTCTGAATGGTCTTGATTTTCGAACCTTATCAATTTTGAGATACAAGTGTTTCAATCATCCAATTGGAACTCCTCATACACGTTTCTTTGGTAAGAAATTAAGCAAAATACATTAATAAACAGAAATGCAGCGATATTTCATAAAAACTTTTTCTTTGGGTATCTACCTGTAATTTCTGGCCCTGCAGCATCTCTGCTTCAAGCTCATTGAAAGACCTTTTCCCACCATTCCGAGCAAAAGCACATTTCCTGTTTCTTCCCCCTACTGCCAAATCAAGACAGTATAATTTTGTTGCATGTTACTATTATCATGCTCAATCGATACTTTTTAAGGAAATTTTATTAGAGAACCGAAAAAACCTGCCTCCTTACAGCAAGTTGTTAAGAGGGCTACACCACAGCTTTCAAAAAAGGTGCTATCCTTAACGGAAGCGAACAGGAGCTTGGAGAAGGCCTTCGTTTCCCTTAAAACCCGTTCTCATTATTGTAGCCTAAAACATCATATAAACAATCATAATGCCACGAAAAAACGTGGAGAGTAATGGTTGTGTCTTAGAACAGCTAGTATAACTACTCACCTTCGATTCAACTACTGCAGCGATTGAAGAACTGAAGAGGTGGAGTGGTGGAGTGGAGTGGAGTGGACGGTGGACGGTGGTTGCAGAGTCTGCGAGGAATGGAAGAGATTTGGGGATTTTGCCTTTTGGAGAGAGAGAGAGAGCCAATTAGGTCAGGTGTGGTGGGAGGGATTTGGGGATTTTTGGTTATGGGGGGAGTTTTAAATTTTTCACGTGAAATTTTTTTGGGAATAGAGGGAGTACGTGAAAAAAATTTGGGAATGGAGGGATATTTGGAATTTGGGAGGAAATAGATTTAGCAAAAAAACGTAAAACTAATTTTTTTGTTTTTTATTTTGTCTTTATGCAAAAAAAATTGCATTTTTTAGTTTTGCGTCAAATTTTCATGATTTATTGATTTGTCTCCAAAAGTAAAAATTATTGTCGAAACAAATTTTTTTGAATAAAACCAAAATTAATCCAATAACCTGGTTTATTTTTGTTTATTTTCGGCTTTATTCAAAAAAATATTAGTTTTGACCATAATTTTATACTTTTTTGATTCATCTCCTCGAGATAAATCAATAAACCATGAAAATTTGACGAAAAACTAACAAATGCAAAAAATAGATAAATAATGACAAAACGAAAAAACCAGTTTTTGTTTTTACCAGAACATTAACTATTTAGTGTGCTTGTGTTGTGCAATCATTATGTTCAAATAGTAATCGCCAATGATATTTTTTCAATGATGAATCTGAACTTAGAATTACTCGTCTCACAAATTCTATCAAAGTCACGAAAACCGAAGATCATCGGATATCAGCGACTGCTTGATCGGATCACATTAATGCATTCCAAGGCACTGAATGATTACAAAGTACTAACTGGCCTCACCCGAAGTATTTTTTTGCGATCGGAATAATCTATCTTTTACATTATACGCATTAGATTATTTGTATCAAGAACAAAGTTAATGATGTCTCAATACACACTTGATAGGGCATAAAAACTCGTTTATATAATGAAATTGCGTCCCGATCAACGACCTTTGTAAACCCGATCTATCCAAATTTTTACAATAATGATTTAACCAATAGGCGAAACAAAATCAACGGTCTCGATTATCTTGATTGTGTCACAGTCTCGTGGCTACTGTACATTCAATTACAGCACACTACTTAGTTTATTATCCATTACATTCAACGTATAGATTCTAAAGGTCATTACCACGTCAATTTTGTACAAAGGTCGACCTGAACCGTTAAAATTCCATGTTTCGTTGATTTCATCAGTGTCACTAAAATAGGAGATCATCGGATATCGGAGACCGCGTGATCGGATCACATTTAATGCATCCCGAGGTATTAAAGTCTTACAGTGGACAACTAGAGCTCCAACTAAATTTATTTGGGTGATCGGAACCGTCTATCTTTTACATATAACGGAGTCAATCATTCGTACGTAAAAATTTGTGTGGATCACATATTCGTAGCCATTTAATCATAAGAAAAGTATTATTAAAAAAAACAAATAGGGTCTAGATCGACGAGCTTTCTAAACCCGATCGAGCCAAAATTTTACAGGAATGATTTAATCAATAAGCTCAACAAAATGAATGGCCTCGATTGTTAAAATTGTTTGCTTCATCGAGATCCGCATATTTTTACCAAAGATTATGACGAAATACATAACATATGATTAGAAATTACATTTTGTTGCAATCAATCTTAACTAAGGTTAAACTTGGGTTAGAATTTTTATTTTATTTTTTGTTTTGAACTTATGAACCGAATTGATCCCGAGTTGAAATGATCTTTTCCTTTTATTTCACGAAACTATGTGAGAAGAGGAGGATTTCTTCACTTTCTGTATGAGTGAATTGAGGAAAATCACAAAGGTAAGTGCATTGTGTGTGGTAGTGAAAGGAGGGGCATGAGTTGAGAGAAACTAACCTCCTGAGTTTCTTCCTTCTTTTTCTTCTCTCTCTTTCCCCCCCTTGTTCCCTTTTCTCTAACTGTCGTATGGTGTGTCTGTGTGTTGTGTGTGAATGGAAGGGGGCCTATTTATATTGGTGGTTTAGAGTCTAGAATTGTCTATTAGGATCTAACAAAATCTTAGAATTATCTAGGATTATCTTATAAAATTTATTTTTTTTGGTAAAGAGAGGAATAACAATAATAAGCACAAATTGATACATACCGAGTTCCTGCATGCACATGCCTTTTTTGTTCCTCAACCGAACATCGGTGATGGAAGCGCCCCTTAGTTATTTCGTTCTGTTGTTTATGTTTGTAGTTTGTATTTCCTATGTTATTTAGTTATCTTTTTATGTTATATAAGATCAAAGTATATCAACTAAAATATTCCATAGAACTTTTGTTGGTTGTACACCAGAATATATATAGTCCGAAAAGTCGAAAAAGGGTAGGTCCGCATGGAATTTTTAAATAATGGACCATTAATATTGGAAGTTTCTTATATATATATAGGTTTTAAGTCACACAAAAATATACTTCATAAATCCTAATGGTTATAGTGTGCGGCCACTAGATGTTAACCCTCCTTTTTTTATATTATATTTTTGTCTTTTTATCGTTCTATTTGTTTATTAACGGCGGGGTGGTACAACATATCCATCTTTTATCTACCCTACTTCTTTATCCCACAAAACTTATTCGTCTGACAAACGGGTTGTAAATAGTGATATTGACTGAGTTCAAGTGAGGAGTTTGACTTTCCTAACCTGTACTAATCTGGAACAGAACTCCTGTCCAATTTTTCTGTCCAGTTCGGTAGAGTTTTGGGCTTTGTGGGTCCTTGGTCCCATATCAATGATCGAAATCGTTTATTTTGTAGAGATCGTCAAGTACGTCATTCTCGAAAAAAATATCTTGATCGAACATCATACGTACATGAACAAAACAAATTACTAATTTTTCACCTCGATAACGTACTTAATGAGCTCTACAAAATAAAAGATTTCAATTATTGTGAATTGTTATGGCCCCGAGAGGCGTTCACAAAGACCAAAATTGAACCAAACTGGACTAAAAAAACTGGATAGGAGCTCTGTACGCTAATCTGCTAGTATATATTATGATGTTCTTGTCTTTTTTCTAAAAAAATCATAATTGCTTGGCACAAGAGTGGTATCCGTGCTATGCCTGAAAGCACGAATTTTTTTTTCCTTAGCCTATACTTTCCAATATAAGTTTTTTAATCACACGCAAATAATGTGATTACTTATGGAGTATCCACTAAAAAATAAAAGTTAAAATTATCAAATCATTAGAAAGATATATATCTAAACAAAAGAGTGACTTGAGAAAGTATAAAGGTGAATTAAGAAAATAGAGAGATGAGAGCAGAGGTGGCCAATGAAAAAGTTATGGGGAATTTGAAGGGTGGAAGTAGAAAAGAGGGTGAGATGAGAGAAATGGAGAGGGTGATGTAAATTTTCGTCTAATTTATTTGATCGTCTTTAAAAAATTGTCCTTAGTGAACTGCACACTTTTAGTTTGGACAAGAGGCCCCGTGTAGTGCGTGTTGCACAAGAATGGAGTTAATGAGCGACAAGTAGCGGCGGTCGCCACCGCAATGATTTTAAAAAGTGTTATTCTTTACGCCCAAATCATATAGGCTCACCACTACTAATTATTTCCATTATTGTTTTTATTATATAGAAAGTCTTTAGTTTTCTAGTTGTTGTTTTAATCAAAGAGGTCCCCATAAATAGGCCAAAGCCAAATTTAATGGGCCAAGTAAAATATCAAAAAACATGATGTCTAAATTAATTAAGAAAAACTAAACTTTAGTATTTTATGCAAACTCTGTTTGTATTAAGCTTTTAAATCATCACAAAAGAAAATCAACAAATTCAAGAAAGGAAAGAATCATGCAAAGCAACGTCAAAGAGCTGTGATACGTGCATGTGACAAACATCATTTATTATAGTTTTTAGTATTTTTTTTCCCAGGTGGAAAGTTTTTAGTACTTTATTTTGACTTGTAACTAAAGTAGACAAATATTCATATATCATAGTTTGGACGGAAACCTTCAAAATCCACTTTTTATTTTTATTTTTAATCAACATCCTTCAAAGACCCCATTTATGATCTATGTGTTGGAGACAAACCTTGGACGACGGTGTGTTGTGGTGGCTATGGTGGGCTATAGGTGTGATTTGTTCTCATTCTAAATGATCCTAAGAGACATAGAGAGGAGAGAGAGTGTTGTTAGGTATGTTCCTACCCCAAATAATGGTAATGAATCCCCCTTAATCAAGAGCTTAATTAAGAGATTTCAAAACTGTTTGGTTATTTAGGAAAGGAGATAAATATTGTTGATACATCTATCCGTAGCCTTTAATAAACAGGTATACCGTACACATATGTAAAAACAATTAATAAGGGTACAATAGGGCATTCAACCAATTGCAGGATGAAAACATAACTAGCGATGACATCAGGGATGAGAACATGAGCAAAATTTTCAAACTGGATGCCTAATAAAAATTCTCTTCTGATTATTATTTTTTACAAAAATGAACATGGTACCATGTCGATTCACCTCGGTAGCATAAATATATTTTGGAATTCTTACACCGTTTAATGAACCCAAAAAAAATTCCGATTGTGAAATTCAAACTGCTTGCCTTTAATTAATAGGTATACACATGGAAAAACAATTAATAAGGTTACAATAGGGATGCTTAATTAATAAGGTTGCAAAATTTTCAAATAGCTAGGATGCTTAATTAAAATTCTCTTATGATTTTATTTATTTATTTATTTTTAAAGAACATGACATGTCGATTCACTTCAATAGCATAATTAGATTTTGGAATTCAAACCTCCGTTTAATGAACCCACAAATTTACAGGAATATTCGTATGGATATTTGTTGGCAAAAACAGGGGAATTCACCGATAGTCATGCGCATAAACTGTATATGTGAGATGAGCTATATGGTGAGTTTTTCAAATAATAAAATCCGATAAAGTTAATACTAAAACCAACACTTGATTAATCAACTGGTCATTTTAAACGTTGATTTTATCGGATTTTCCCCTTTGGAAAACTCAATACGAGAGGTTTGTGGCTCTCCGTGAATATTCACTCCACCACCAAGTGGAGTCCACCATTAGCCACATGTTCGTCTTCATTTTCTCTCTCTCTCTCTCTCTCTCTCTCGGAAGGGAGAAGGTGATAATGCCTGGCCTAAGAGCCCCTTCTGATTACTCCGAAGAACCTTGCCGTCATCCAAGCCTCCTAATCAATTCCAAGGCAAGTTTTGTTCCTTCACCTCATCATATGAAATCTTTTTTTTTTGGTACTTCGGAAAGAATCATCATATGATATCGATCACCGCCATAATTCTGTTTTTTTCTTTCCCACACACGTAATTGTGACGTTAATTAAGATTAAAGGAAAATAGGAACAAATTGTCGGAGAAAAATAAATTGTTGTCAACAACTACCTTTGCCAACCCCGCGTAAATGGTACAAAGACATGATTTGCTTCTGTTAATAATTCCATCATTTTCTGTTGATGAGTGAATAATTTAGTTGGACCCTCAGAAGGAGGAATACCCTACCCCATATCTTGTATTTAACGATGTGCCATCTGATTGTGTAAAATATGATATGCACGTCCAAGTTTGTAAGATACTAGTGCATGCACGTGTCCGTGTCTAAAGGTACGGCATGAGCAATCGACGCATGCGCCCGTACCCGTACCCATTCTTTTATGGTGCTTCGAATTTCTGAGAGGGGGGAAGGAGAGGAGGTAGTGAGAGATAATGTGGTTTGAATTTCAAAAGGAGAGAGAGAGAGAGAGAGAGAGAGAGAGAGAGAGGTTTGAAATTTTGAGTTTGGTGGGCCAGTAGAGGAAAAGGGTAGAGAGAGAGAGGGAGTGAATTGGTAGAAAAAGAGATAAAATGTAATATGATGACTGAGACAAAATATGACTGAGACAAAAACCGTTCTCCGTTGTAATATAGATGTTTGTTCTTGTCTTAGTTGTAAAGCAATGCCCATAAAACGAGAAGTCATCCGGTGTTTGTAATTAGATCAAACAATGCCGATGGTGCACAAATTGGTTTGCGGGGCCTATTTTCAAGCCCCGCACAAATGATCCGAGCCATTCTATTTTAAAATATTTTTTCAGACCCCGCACAAAAGATTCGAGCCGTTCATTAATTTTAAAATATTTTTTCAGATGACCCAATGAAAAATGAGCTCAATCTCTCCATAACGATGTGCCAATTTTATTTTGTACCCCTGAAAAAATGCACTGAATTAGGATTAAGGATATTGAGGAAGTTCCCCGAACATGTCATTTGACCATATGAGCTTTATTGGTTGTACATGTTTACTCTCATGGCATGATGTGTATTTTGTCCCTTTCACCTCTGTATCATTGGGGTTAAGAGCGTTCTATGGTATACACATATAGTAAAAATGTGTTCAGGTGTGTATTAATTTACCCTCCAAAAGTATGTATTTAAGGGTTTGTAGACATCCCAAATTAAAAATTTCCGTGTGGTTCTTAAATCCCTGATGATGAGAAAAGAATATTCGAATAACATCTTGGAACAAATGCCCTTTAAACAAAGAGGTCAACCATGGTCAATTGTACCGCACGGCACTTGGGAAGTCACATGCAACACTTTTTCCACTAAAAAACCAAAATAGCCATGTAATTGTAGCGCACGAGACAGTTGCAGTACTGTACGGTACTCTTATAGTGCCGCACGGCACTGTCGCGCTTCAGAATTAACTTTTTGCAGACGGCCAACAACTCCTTTGTTCGACAAAACTTACCTTGCATGATGATGGTTGCTTGGGCATACAAAAGCCTATGGTTCTAGCCCACCTTCACTACCTTCACTTTATGTGAGCTCCAAGTTTACTTGGAGGATGGTTTTGGTCTGTGCCTATAAATTCAAGGCCATTTTGAAGTTGAAAGAGGCAGAACTCCATCAAAAACTCTCCCAAATCTTTGTCAATATTTCACCCATGTCATAACTAGTTCGTTACCATTTCAAAAATCCGAAAAACAAGTCCAATCCTCCAAAACCTCAAAAGAAACCGAACTCTCATACAAGCCTTTCTCTTACATTTGATATAAAAAACCAATCTCATCTTACTACCAGAGGCCTAGTCTCCGTATACGAGCCAAGGTTAGGAGTTTTGAAGGGCATTCGCTTCGGAAACCTCATTTCAAAGGTATACTTTTCATTTCCTCTACCAAAACGTACCATTTCGGTATTCTGAGGGGAACTATCAGGTTCAGAGTAGTTCCTTGTATTACTACTGAACTTGGTAGGCCTTTTGCAATCAATAAAAATGTAGAGGGATTACCACACGTTGTCAAAATCTCAAGGACAGTGCCGTGCGACACTCTGCTCTACCGTGCGATACTGTCCCTTTTATGAGAGACATTTTCTTTTGATGCTCTGAGCCTTCTGGTTCATTCATAACTCTAAGGTTCAAAGCATCATTATGTAGTTTCTATAGTCAAAATCATTTTCACTCCTATTTTCATCCAAAATATGTCGATTTTTATACTGTTTATCAAAATGTCAGCACCGCACGGCATTGCCTTCAAACCTGAATTCAAAAACAGTTTTCTTAAAGGCAGTGTTTAACGTAATAGTAGTTTTCCTTTTGATATTCAGTATTCACGATAATTCTTGTCAATTGTACTTGTTTATTGCTTTTTATGAACAAAGTTCAGTGATAAAGAGTATTCTGAAAATCCCACAAAGCATATAGTAAAGACCGAGCAGGGTCAGAGGCGGCTCCACCCTTTAATAAGGGTGGTCGCTTGAACACCCTCAAGAAATTTTTTTGTTTAGAAATACATGTAAAAATTTTAGTTTTAGTTTAGTATAGCCATTGTTGAACACCCTACTAAAAAATATTTGAACACCTAGCTCAACAAATCAGTCCACAAATCAATTTTATGCAAACAACTAACTAAAGTCTAAAGTCTTCTCGTAGATGGCCAATGTACACTCTAAAGATTTTTATATTTAATATTACATGTGATCAATTTATATTGGGTTTTGTTTGAACATTTATACTATAAACACTCACCAATCCTAGTAATTCACAATAGAATTCTTAATACACCAGTTCCAAATAAAATGCACTCTTTAAGGAAAAAATTAGGAAAATCAAGACAAAAAAAGTATCTATTATATTGATATCGTCCTATAATTTCTCTTTGAGCAACAATCAACTCTCTATATAAAAAAATAAATATCCGTGCGAACCTATTCGGTATACAAATTTCTACAATAAATATATATTAGTGTATTTATCCCCCGATTTAATTTTACTTGACCCAATAACATAGAATTTGCCAAGAAAAATTGTGACATTTTATGTATTTTCATATCATTTGGCTTCATTATTCACACTAATATATGAAAAAATTGTATATATATGTTAGTTAGTAGAGCTAGTAAAGTTAAGGTAAATGTTGTACACCCTGCCCAATAGTTCTGGAGCCGCCACTGAGCGGGGTGTCTTAAAAACCTTCCCCACTCGTAACCTGGCTCCTGAACCTAGAATTCTTTGTTTTCCATAGGCCAAATCCTTTTTCCAGATTAAAGGCACGAGAGTCATTCTTTCCAAATTCTATTAAACGGTTTCTCGGGTAACACATCCTTTTCCAAAATAAAAACCTGTGGGGACTCTGAAAAATCTTTTCGAATTTTTTTTGGGTGGCACCGTCCACAGGGTCCACCAATATGAGTTAAGTTATTATTAATATAGAGTTTATTAGAGTTTAAGAAGGTTGTGATTCTCTTCAGCTTCGGTCTTTTAGCGGGGAGGGGTCATTAGTAGGCTCTTCCTTGACTCATTTTGATGATTAGAATTGTTCATATTTTAGAGCTCATGCAACGAGAAAATTGATCGAATATATTAGCATATTGAATCTGAACTTATTTATCTCAAGATAAATGTAGTGCAATCAAAAGTGTTGATTAATACTGATCAACATGATGTTTGTCAAGATTGATACTGATAAGTTCTAAAAGATAAAAATGCCCCGATAAAGGACTGTTGGATCATCCTACTCCTAATAGATAGCTGCAATGTGGTTAAGAATTAAGATGTGTGGCAACCAATTTGAATAGAAAAATGGAGCATCCATTGTCAATCACACCAAACAGCACGTATAAAGAGTTTTCATTGCAACTTCACGAAAAGAACTACAACATAGCATAGAGGACTCATAGAGGAACATGCCATAGAAACTTCTTAAATTTAGGATATGATTAACTATGTCTAAAAATTCGTGGATTTAGGGTACGAATCCAACAAATCTGTGGATAGATTTTCGTTAAATTTCCTAGAATATAACTAGGGTTTCATGCTTGTTCTTCACCCAAAATCAATAACTAAGCAAATACATCCAACATACGTTCATAGGCTTTGATGGAGCATGTGGGCTTTTACGCTTTGCATTGTGAGGATATCCGCGAGGGAGTCACCTTGTGCAACTTAACCGTTCATTAACCTTATCGACTCGTGTAGTGGAGGCGCAACAAATGGATGAGGAAGCGGGAACTTTCCGGACCAAGTTTCTCAACGGGGAGGCACCGATGGGTTGGATGATTCACGCCGATCAAAGCGTTCGTTTTCAAGGCAAGTTGTTTGTACCACTCTCGTGTCGGGACAAGATTTTGCGAGAATTTCATCACTCACCGTTAGCCGTGCATCCGAGTGGGACGAAAATGTATCACAATTTGCATAGGCAATTTTGGTGGCCGGGAATGAAAAAGGACGTGGCGACTTTCGTGTTTAAGTGCCTAACGTGCCAACAAGTGAAAGCGGAGCATCAACGACCGGCGGGAGAGTTGCAACCGTTGCCGGTAGCCGAATGGAAGTGGGAGAATGTGACGATGGATTTTGTTACGGGTTTACCGCGATCACCGAGGGGGCATGACGCGGTTTGGGTTATAGTGGACCGATTGACGAAGACCGCACACTTCTTGCCAATCCAAGTGACCGATTCGATTGAGACACTTAGCCGTTTGTATATCCGTGAGATTATTCGCTTACATGGGATTCCGGTATCAATCGTGTCCGACCGTGATCCGCGTTTTACGGCTCATTTTTGGCAAGGCTTGCAATCCGCGCTTGGCACAAATTTGTTGTTTAATACCGCATATCACCCGCAAACCGATGGGCAATCCGAGAGGACGATCCAAATTTTAGAAGATATGCTTCGGGCTTGTGTGTTGGTTTTTCGGGGTAGTTGGGAGGATCACCTACCATTAGTGAAATTCGCGTACAACAATAGCTACCAATCGAGTATCGAGATGGCACCGTATGAAGCTTTGTATGGGAGGCCGTGTAGATCACCCGTGTGTTGGTCCGAATTGGGAGAAACAACTTTAGTGGGACCCGAGTTAGTGGCCGAGACCGCCGAGAGTATGGGGTTGATTCGCAAGAGACTTAAGGCCGCGCAAGAAGCAACGACCGAGAAGGTGAAAGTGATTCGTCAACGCTTGTTAACCGCACAAAGCCGTCAAAAGAGTTATGCCGATCGCCGGAGACGTCCGTTGTCGTTTAATGTGGGGGACCACGTCTTTCTCAAAATTTCACCGCGTAGGGGTTTGACTCGCTTTGGACGTGGGGGTAAACTTTCACCGCGTTATATCGGGCCTTTTGACATCATTGAGAAAATCGGGGAGGTCGCGTATCGCTTAGCTTTGCCACCGAGGCTTTCGTGTATTCATGACGTGTTCCACTCGTGTTCCACGTATCCATGTTGAAGAAGCATGAACCGGATCCATCGCACGTACTAGAGTGGTCCGAACTTGAATTAGAGGCCGACGCATCATACGGAGAGAAACCGATTCGGGTCATCGATTCAAGGGAGAAAACGCTAAGGGGCAAAACGATTTGACTAGTGCGGGTTCTATGGAATAACTTTGGTAGTGAAGAATCGACGTGGGAAAGGGAAGATGAGATGAGGGAGAAACACCCGGAATTGTTTACCGTATGAGCTATGTGAGTACCTAGTTTATATTGTTGCAATTTGAGCTGACGAAATTAAATTCATATTGCATACCATGCATGGCATGTAGTGGATTGCATGGTTGATTTAAATTTTGAGGACAAAATTTTTCTAAGGAGGGTAGAATGTAAGGACCCGTAATTTTACATAATTTTTCCGGAATAATGTTGGGTAAATGTGAGGAATTGAATTTTAACTTAGATGGGTCAATGTGATAGTGGTAGAATGCATTGGGTGTGTTTAAAATACATTTGGAAGTTTAGGGGTGAAAGTGTAAAGGGTAGGGGGTATATATACATGCCTTATTCTTTCATTTTTGCAAGAAAAACGGCTCTCTCTCTCTCTCTCTCTCTCTCTCTCTCTCTCTCTCTCTCTCTCTGCTGATACCCCTCTCTCTCTCTCCTCTCCTCCATTTCTCTTGCCAAAAACCTCCAAAATTCACTAAGACTTCAAGTCCCCTTCTAGAACTACACCAAAAATCGCCGATCAAAAAAAAAAACTACACCAAAAATCACCTTCTCTTCGCGTATTGAAGCTCGTATTGCGTTCATTTCGCACCCACTACAACAAATTTGGGTTTTCTCGGCATTTCCTTCCCAGCGGTTTTTGAAAAACCCCAGGAAAGCCTTTAATTTCGTACGGTGCCGGAGAAAAGGAGAGGCGCGTTCCTTTTTCCCAATTTTCTCTCAAACATTTCACTTCCCCCCTTATTTCCCCGCTCCCCCAAAATCAAACCCCCCATAATCAAGCCCTAGAGCTCTTTACTTCCTCTCTCGTTCTCTACACTTCTGCGCGACTGGATCTCACTCTTTGCTGCTCCTCCGCTCAGGTATGGCCTCTCTCTCTCTCTCTCTCTCTCTTTCCCCTCCTCGGTCGAAAATCAGTAGTTGAAAGTGCGAAATCCAACCATTAAGGGCAAGGTTTTTGGCTTTCTCGTGAAATCCGACCATTAAGTGTGCGAAATCCACCCATTTAGTTTGTAGCACTCTCGCCTAAGCCAATTTTTAATGGATTTAGGGTTTGGTGATGGGTTTCAAACTGGGTAGGTTCTCGATTGGGTTTCGTTCAAGACCGGTTTCTGTCATTGCATGTGTCCTCTATAACCACCTCTTGGGATTGGGATTGGTTCAGGTTCAAGACCGGTGTCGACTACCGGCAACTGGTGCTACTGTGACCATAAAAGAAAAATCTCTAAAGTTATACCTACTGGTTTTCATGGTATTACCGTAAATATCTCATTTATGTTGATCTTTTTTCGTTAAGTACTTTTCACTATTGATATCTGTTCTAAACTTTCTATGGGTCCATGACCTTTTGTCTTATTAGGTACTTTTGGTTAATTAGTTAACATCTTCTCCGTCATCTATAGAGCAAATAGTTTGTTCATGTACCCTGTTTGTTGTATGGCTGAGAATATTATGGGGAAATATATATATCAGGTTCTGGATAGGACGTGGATCTCAACTTTGTGTTTCGCCTCCAAACCAACTGGTTCCAACAATTCATCAAGTTAGTTTTATGTGCTCTAGTTTTTACTAGTGCATTTGATTTCTTAACTTTGCATTTTTCGTTTTCTTTAGACTATCCTATTTCACTCTGGGATCCTTATTATATACCCTAATCTATAGACAAATTGACCGAGACTGCGAGTTTTTGGAAGGAGAAAGGATCATGGATTATAGTTTGTTAGTTGGTATTCACTTCCGTGAAGACAATGCATGCGACAAAATGGGTCTATCACCATTTTTGCAGCGAACTGGTATTTGAATCATATTATCTCGAAGTGAATGTCACATCCTCTCCCAAAGATAGACCAAGATTGTTGAACTAACGGTATTTGAAATTTCAGGCAAGAAAGGTTCATTTCAAAATGAGAAGTTCATGCGCGGATGCCGTTTCCTTGAAGCAGAGCTACAAGACATGGATAGGGTTCTCTCTGGCCGGTTTGATTTTTTTCCACTTTATCATCTTCTACTTCGTGCTATCTTGAATCAATGCTGTAGGACTTGGAACAGTTAACCAAAAACACTCATTGAGCTCTTTGAATTGCAAGTTTGTTGTTTTCCCCCAGCCAATTACTAGAAAACATTTCTGGTTGAGTCTTATCTTTCTGATATGAATGGTAACAATAATGTGTGATCGGTTGATTTTCAAGTTTATCCCCGTTGAAGATCCTGGTAGCAACTAGTTTGTACTTGCCGTTGTGTTCCTACTTCCTATGTTATGGTTTGTCGGCTTCATTTTGGAAGAAATAGACATTTTGTAATGACTTTTGAGAAATGCTTATGAGTTTATATAGTGGAGATTTTTGGAGACATAATGTAATGTGGTTTATGCGTTACTCCGGGGATATTGAATATATTGGAATGTATTTGGCTATTTGTAAACGTATGGTGCATGTATTTTGAGATGTTTTCATGCCATGGATATTGACATATTGTATTGGATGTTGTTGGTTAAACATGAGAGAAACACTATTCCCAGCGTTTGTTAAACCCTATTCCCAGGGTTTTTTAAAAATGTAGTGGGGAAACACTATTCCCAGCGTTTGTTAAACCCTGGAAATGGGGTGGAAATGGGGTCAAATTGCAAGATTTTTCGGCGTTTACTACAACTATTCCCGGGGTTTTTTAAAACGCCGGTAATATTCCAAGCGTTTGTTAAATGCCGGGAATGGGGTCACCGGCACCGGATTTTAGCTCGCCGGAAAATCAATTCCGGGGTTTTTGCAAACGCCGGGAAAAATGCTGGGAACCATTCCCGGGGTTTAATAAACGCCGGGAAGCATTCCCGACAGCGGTATCAGGGACACTTGTTGAAACGTTGGGATAAACGCCGGGAATGACTTTTTCCGGCGTTTTTTGTACCTTTCCCGGCGTTTAAAAAAAGCTGGGAATTCCCTGATTTGCTGTAGTGACCAAAAGCTCACAATTCGGGTTGGAGCTCATTGGAGGCTAGGGTTTTCCATTTTCCATTTCAAGCAAAATTCTTGAGGTAGGAAGACAAATTCCACTCCCTCTAGTTGTATTTATGTGATGTGTAGCATATATCTTGTTCTAGTTCTCAAGTTCCATCAAATTCATGAATTTCTTCCATAGTGGGTTTGTTTGAGCTTGATTTTGTGATCTATGGATTGAGTACTTGATTGATGCAATTGTTGGTTGAATTACCCTCCCATGATGTCCATTTGTTGCTCTACATATCCAATTTTTAGCCTAAAACATTACATTTGCATTTGGGTTGAAATTCCACACCTTTTATGGTGAAAATCTGTCATTTTCTAGACAGTGGAGCTGCTGCCCCTGTTTACCAGTGGTTGTCCCCTGTTTTAAGGTGGTCTTCGGCCACCCTTTGATGCCCGTTTGGCCCCCGATCGTCTGTTTCTTCGTGTTTTTTACCCGTACCACCATTTTGAACACCCAATTCACTTTGGATTCATAAATTAACCATTGGGCACGTGAATTAACAAATTCCATGGATTTATGTATTAGACACGCGTCGATTGGCACATTTTGGCGAAATTGGTGAAGTTTTGGAATAAATGGGACTTTTGGGAACTTTTGAAAGACAAATGGTTTTGAATTGATATTATTGGATAGAATGAACTCTAGGGATCACCCGTTTGGTGTCCCTAGCCATGAGTGCAACGGAGCCCATGAAATCCGGCAGGGGTGCACGGAGCCCACGAAATCCGGCAGGGGTGCATGGATCCCATGAAATCCGGCAGAGGGATACTTCCCTAATAAAATTGATGAATATTTTCTTATGAAATGTCGGTTTTGATGTAATTGGGTTAACTTGACGTATTTGGTGAAAATTGGCTTTAGGTATGCGAAAATGAGGATTTTGGTAACTACTTGGACTTTGGTTGGATACTTAAAATTGTTTTGGAACACTTAGACGTATTTTGGACACTTGGATGCATTTTGGTTACTTCGTGGTCGAGTAATAGCCTTCCTTTAGTCCTAACCTTATACATTGGCCGTGTCCACCATTATACTCATTCATTATGCATGTATCATGTTTATACACCTAGCGTTAGTAGAATAGTTTTCCTACTGGGCTAATGAGCTCAACCTATCAATTTTCAGGTACACGGCATGGAACATGAAGTTGGATGCTTGTCGAGTGATACTTACATGGAGCTTAAACATGCATGAAGTTTTTTCCCCATCTTTGTGTTATATTTTTGGAAAGATGGTTTTGTAACTTCTATAGCTTATTTTTTTGACTATTTGGCAATGTAATAACTTTTAAACTTTGTACTTATGCATTCGGGTTATGGACGCTAGTGGATATAACTTGTTTATTCGGAATGGTGGAATCATATTATGTTGACTTTGACTATTCAAAGGGAAATTGTGAGACTTTGACTTGTTCCACATGAATTTTATCTATTTTTGGGTTATTAAATTTGAGGGCGTGACAAAGAAGAAGATGGAGCCTTCTAGATTTCGAGAGAGAGAGAGAGAACGTTAAAATGAGAGTGTCATGAGAGGGCTTATCTCTTTTATTTTATCTCTTTTAAGTGAAGGATATTTCTAGAATATGATTGGTGCAATTATGCATTAAACCCTCACATAACATTCTCATCACATAAAGACCCAAAAATATTTACACATTGACTCATAACCTGATTAATGAACCTCGATTTATTATCTTAACACCTAACACACATACACGTGACATAATTCAAACATAACTTGGGTACATCACATCACATATAAAGAATACGTACTTAATTAGACATATTAGTAATAATAAAGCATGATAAGAAAAATTAAAGACATTGGTGTTACAAAATGGATTGTTTATTATATTGCAAAAATGAATAAATATTAACACTCAAATATGTCATGTAGGACATTATTAAGATACCGTAGCGTAATGTAATATAGAAATTGTGGATGCACTCTCTTAAAATGAAATGAAACTATGGTAATATTAAGAGAATGAAGAGACACATTGAAATCCATATGAAAATTTACAAACCTCTATTCCTCTAGGTAACGAAATCGCTATTTGAAGTAATGCAAACTAAAAAGTCACACTTTTTCAATGAAGAGACGCCTATCTTTAGACGAGATATGATTGTTTGAAATCCAATAGGTGTGAACAACGGTAATAAAAGATTCCGTGGGAGTTTGGTGTAGATTATTTAAGTTGATTTTGGATACGAGATTATGATTTTGCATTTTCAAACTGTTTGGTGCAGATTCTGACAATGCATTCTATGATAATGAATTCTAAAAATTGGCAAAAGGAGACAGAATCTGAAAATAATTATGGAGCTACTTTTAGATTCTCATCATGGATTCTTAAATTTTGAGGACTATTTAACCTTCACTCTTCTGACTAATACATAGATACGAAAGCATTTATACATATTATTCTTTATATTACTTAACACATGTCCATTTATATGTTATATACGTATTTATACATTGTATATGTATTTGTATTTGTTTGTGCTTATATTATATTGATACATATTTATATTTATATATGTATTTATAAAATAGATAAAATATTCATCTATAAACATTGTATGTATTCTTTTTTTTTTTTATAGAACAGATGTCTTTTTTGTAATGGCGGTAACACGTGGAGAAAAAGTTTTGGAAGTGTTGTTTGATATATGTAATGAAGGTAACACATGATATTTAAGAGTGCATTTGGTATGCAGTAAATTTCATATGACAATGTTTTAATTTGTATGCTATGGTGATTACATGAAATGAAAAAGTAAATGGCATGAAAATGTTGAAAATTCGTAGTTTATTGAAATTAGTAAATGGCATGAAAATAAGATTAATTTATTTCATTATTAATGAGATTAAATTTCTTTGTTAATTTATTTGTAATTTATTTCATTATTGCCCTAGCATGCATTAAACTTACCATAATTCTATAGAGTAGTTTTAATATTATTACACACTTAAATATTATGAATTCTATATAAGTCCACATATACATCAATAGCAAGGGCACTATGGTCGATCATACACCCACAATCTAGTAATCTGAATATGCTACCAAACACTTCAAGATTTATAATCTAATTTTCCTAAGTTCAGCTTTTCTGAAAGTACGCTAAAAGCGTTGCTTTTTTTCTTTTTTTCAAAAAAGAAACGCTTTTTACAGAAACTACTTATTGTGAGTTTTTCATAATACAAGAAGCTAGAATTACAATTCAGACTCTAGAATCCACAATAATCAGTACCAAACATCCCAAAAGCTTTTGAAGTAAACTTTGACTAAATAAAAACTAAATAATTTTTTTCTAAGTAGTATTACTTTTTAAATCAAATGACCCTTTTTAAATCAAATGATACCAACCATTTATAAGTTGAATGAGTAACATTTATAAACAATTTGAGCTGCGATCGGCCCTATTTGAGATCTTTACATATTCAATATTTGAGATCTTTACATATTCAATATTGACTCTTCTCACACTCCCTCCTATTTGAGAGATCTTTACATTTTTTACACACAGTATTTAGGTTTGCGAAGGACTTGGGGTAGGTATAATCATATGTCACTCGACAAGAGCTTTAGTCATTTTAGTTTGACATTTTCTGTTTTTAATCATTTGAGATCTTTACATATTTTAGGTTTGCGAAGGACTTGGGTAGGTATAATCATATGTCATTTGACAAGAGCTTTAGTCATTTTAGTTGTCATTTTCTGTTTTTAATCACTTGAGGCCCTCCTCCATCAAAATAACTCTCATTTTTGCTAATATTGTTTTAAGGCTTTTCAATAAAAATAACTTGACTTCCTCCATCAAAATAACTCTCATTTTTGCTAATATTGTTTTAAGGCTTTTCAATAAAAATCTGTTAATCCACCAAACGAAAAATTTTTTATAACCATCCAAAGTTTCTAAAACCTATTTTTTTTTTTTTTTTTTTTTTTTACATTACCAAAAAATAGTTTGTATTTTTTGAAAGTTAAAAAAAGTTTGTATCTACATGAAAAGTGCCTTAAAATTTGCAGACTCTACTGAAAGTGCCTAAACCCTAGGTACCCTACGAAACCCTAGGCAAAACCCTACGAAAGTGCCTAAAACCCTAAAGACCCTATAAAAGTCCTAAAACCACTAAAACCCTATAATAGGAAAGTGCACCTAAAACCTAAAACCCTGATACCCTAGGAAACCTAAACCCTAAAACCTGAAACTAGGATACCCCTATGAAAGTACCTAAAATCCTATGAAAGTGCCTAAATCCTAGGATACCCTATAAAAGTGCCTAAACCACTAAAATCCTATAATAGGAAAGTGCACCCTAAAATACTAACTCTCATTTTTGCTAATATTGTTTTAAGGCTTTTCCAATAAAAATAAACAACATTTGATTAAACAATAAATGTCATTATGTCAACTAACCCAACAAAATTAAAATCCGATTCCAAAGGAAACCTTCAAAAGAAAAAGAGAAAACAAATACTACTACTAGAAAATGAAGGGTAATAAATGAGGGGAGTTAGGCTACTTTCATGTACTAACAATTTATCATAGGGTTGTTACATGATACGAAGTAATACAGTACTGATTACAATTTTATTTGACAATCCAAATCGTCCATTTCGTAAGCCCGAATAAATTTGTTATTCACATAATAAAATAATATCGATTATTCATCTAAACTATGCGACTTCTTTACAAAAGAAATGAACGACCAGGAATCGAGCTTCTATTTTATTTCCTATTAATATAGTCCGATCAACATTTTATCTAATCTTTTTTACTGGAATAACAAACAAATCAATGTCTGTAAAATGAACAACTTTGATCATTAAATAAAATCGCGATGTGCCTTGCTATATTTTAGCGATCATTTAATTGCAAAGAGGAGCATACACTAATGGAATCAAGATCCGGTTTCATGTGTCTTGTCCCGTGGAGTTTGAATTCTTGTGGGTCCCTACTTGCCCACAACAATGAACATGAGTATTTCGTTTCCTGAAGCTCGTCAAGTATGCTTTACGTGTAAAAAATTAATTAGCTTTGATTGAACATCGGCAACTATACCAACAATAGCGACGTTACATGACGTTAATTTTTTGCATATATATGTAACTCTACGAGCTTTACAAAATAAACTATTTCAATCATTATTGCGGGTCAATTAGGATCCCATAAAGGCCTAAACTAGATCGAACATGACAGATAAAATTACTAGATGAGAGCTTGATCCACACAAATATAACGGAAAACTTAAGGGTACAGACTCAAACGTACATAAATTGTATAGAGCTGTTTGAGTACACACTTATGGGTCTTGCACAGATGATCCGATCCGTTCATTTGTTCCGGAGGAGTTTTGGATCAACAACTTATGCACGTCGGATTGAGTTGATTTCTCGCGAGGCTACTCGAAAAAAATATTCCAAGAGTAATGAATGGTTCAGATCATCTGTGTGGGACCCAAAAGTGGATCCCCGAATAGCTCTGTACAATTTCTGTACATTTCGGTTCCATTTTTTAAAATGGGAATCTCATAAAATCAAGTGGGTGATTTTTAGTAAATGAGGAAACCATTTACTAAGGCTGAGTTTCTTGTTTGATAAAATCTTTTGAAAAATTAGGCCTAAAATCAACCCATTTTTTGCTAATGAAAAATGAGTAGATTTTAACAAATGGTTCATTTCATCTGCTAAAATCAACCCGGATACATCCCATAGGTGATTTTAGCAAACGAGGAAACCACCCATTCTAGCAACTGGAAATGAATTGATTTTAGTGAATAATTTCCTCATTTGCTAAAAAATTAACCCAGTTAATTGTATAGAATTACCAAATACAAGGCCTAGTAGGGTACCTATTCCCTAATACAGGGCTGCGAAATGGCCGTTACAATCTAGGTACGACGTTAACGCTTGAGCTTCCGTGTGAATGATACTTCTTCCCCCAACTGAATCCCAGTTTCCCACTGACCAAGAAAACCCAGCATCTCCCGTAACTCTCAAAGCCGGCCCCAGCCTCCAGCACGTTCCAACATATATAACTATATATATATTATACTATGTATGCGTCGATCTCAGGCAAGTGAAATCAGTGGGGCTGTTTTAGGAGAATCGGAGGGCTTTTGAGGAAGATGCCGATAATGGGGTTGAGCTCGGGAGACGTATCCGGGTTCAAATTGCTGGTTTCGCTGGCGGTTATGTACGGGCTGATGTCGACCCTCGCTTACTACGTTATTTACATGAAGTTCATCACTCCTCTCGGCATCGACGCTCCGCTCGACCGGTTTTCGGAAGCCAGAGCCGTCGAGCACGTCCGAGTTTTGTCCAAAGACATCGACGGTCGACAGGTCACTCCAATTCTTCTCCTCTATCTATCTATTCATGCGTTAAGAGAACAAAAACTTTCACTTGAATTAATTCCACTGAAGCAGTAGTGCCAAGGTGAGGTTGACTTCGAGTTTTCCATATCATTGGGTGCAGGGATGGAGCCAGGGTGCCATCAGGGCGGTTGCCCCTGCAAGAAAAAAAAAAACATCCAGTTTTATATAGGAAAAAAAATTTCCAAAATTTTCCTATGAATATATAGGCTCACTCTTGCGCAGTGAAATTCCTGGCTCCGTGTTGGGTGTGAAAATAAAATAGAGAGTACCAAAAGTTGGAATCTTTTCATTTAGTGGATGTATAGCTTGCTTTTCTCTGAGCCAAGACTCATTTCTGAGACACAATAGAATTCAGTTAATTTTGAACCGGTTGTATCGAGGCAGTTGTTTGGATTGTTTTCTGATGTTTTCCGTAGGATTGGTTATAGGAAGGGCGTCAAGGACTACATGATGCTGCTCGATACATCAAAACGCAGCTTGAAATGCTGAAGGAACGAGCTGGATCTAATGTTAGGTTGGTAAATGGCTGCTCATTCTCCGTATTTTTCAGTTTCTTGTTGCTTTTATTCTGTAACGTTTGTGAGTTTTTTTTTCTTCTTTTCTTCAAGCTGATCAGTCCCTGAATTGTCTTCTTTGCAGGATTGAGATTGAGGACACCATTGTTAATGGCACCTTCAACATGATGTTTTTAGGTTATAGCTTATCTATGGGATATAGAAACCATACTAACATTATCTTCAGGTACACTCTGTCTGTCTGTTACTTTGTATGTCTATCCCGGGCCAATACTTGGTAACGTAGTATGTGACTTGTAGTTCATGCTTATGCTATTGATTTTGCTTTAGAGTACCATTTGGATTGGATAAAGTTGCACATATAGGGTAGAATACTTATCTAGAATTTAGCAAAAACAAAAGCGTATGGGAAAAGGCATGCTGAAGTAGCTGTTCATTTTGATGAAGATCATAAGATATATCTTGATTTCAGAGGGGCTGGAAGAGAGATACATTTGGGTTACGATTTGATGTGCGTAATTTGCAAACTGGAGGTTGGAGCATATTCAAGTAAGGGCTATTTAATAAAAACTCGTTTGGGGAGGTGCTTTCCATGTATGATTAGGAGGAGATGCTTTGGATAAAGGCGCTGAAAGAGTTTGAGACCCTCCATCACCATAATGAGAAAACAATGGAGAAAAGTGTCTGCCTCAAACCCCTAGAACTTACCAAAACTATCAACATTATGGCTGACACATGACTCCTGTCCTCGATTTTTCAACAATTTGGAATAAAAACCTGCAACCCCTGCTGAGATATCTTCTTCAGTTGGCTACTTTGTTCAATTCTTCATCATTAACTCCTAAGGCATTAAATTTGTATCGTCAGCTGTTATACTGGTCACAGACTCGCTGTAGAATTATGTGTATAGCTATGAGGGTTCACTTTTTTTTTTCTTCCCTGGATTAGTTTCACCAACTTGGGAACCATAAGAATTATGTACATTTTCCTTTGTAGTTTAGGTGCTGGCTAGTGGGAAACAGGTGTTTTATTTCATTTTGTTCACTTGAGAGCAAACTAAATTTGGTGCGAAAAATACTTTATCCTTACTCAGTTCCACTTATATGTAACTGGGATTTGGGAGTGAATTATTGGTAAATTTAATTATCCAAATCGCCCTCTTAGTCCTATTCGTAACTCTTTCTTCCGACTACATGTTGGTTGTAACTTGCCACAATTCATCTTCAAGATATTTAAAACTTGGAATAATTGCAAGTCTTATACGATGTTTCGCATTCTGGTTCATTTATCGTTGGTTAAGATGATAATATTAGGTAAGGTATTTGGGAGTTCTCCATTGCGTACCCTGTTGGTAAGATATGAAGTATGAACTCCGTATTGTGTAGCCTGGGGAGAACTAGTCATTTTCCCCTTTTTGTCCATTTCCATTTTCAAGCTTCAATTCTAGAAAATGTGATTATGTACAAGGACCATTTTCTCTTAGGGGTAATCAGTCCCAATTCCTATTGAATTTGATATGGTATGAACTACAAACAACCAATGAAAAGGTATAGCTAAACTCACTTCGAAGACACGATGATCATTGAATTTGTGTTGTTTTGTGCATTCAGTTGCAAAGGCAATTGTTACAAGGTCTATGTCATACAAGGAACTGAGCCATCATCAGTGAACGACACCTTGAACTAACTTGATTGAGTCACAGGATATCATCTGTAGATTCACAAGACACTGACCCATCAGTTTTAGTGAATGGCCATTTTGATAGTCCACTTGGTTCTCCAGGCGCTGGCGATTGTGGTTCATGTGTTGGTGGGTTCTCTAGATAATCTTTATGGTTTTTACTATGTCCTGTTTTTTAGACTTCTTTGACTGTATCTGTATGATGTCCTCTTTAACAGCATCAATGCTGGAAATAGCAAGGCTAACTGTTGATTCTGGTTGGGTTCCACCTCGACCAATTATTTTCCTATTTAATGGTGCTGAAGAACTTTTTATGTTGGTAAGAAACTTTTGTAGTTGTTGCACAGAAGAATTACCATTTGATATTTTGTTTTAAATTAATGGCAAGTGTTCTTTTATATCTCCTTTGAGCTGATATGGATTCAACATTTCTGCTTCAGATTGTCTCATTTCATGTAGTTAATTAGTTATTATAGTATGGGAAACTCATGCTTTGTGGCATATAATCAAGCAATGACTTGCTTTGACAAAACTACATTGATGTTATGATCAACGGTGTCAATATTTTCCAGTTGATCTTTTCCACAGTGCAAGAGCAACATGGTGTAAAATGCTAAATTTAACTTTGTATATCCACTAACTTCTTTTTTCCTTTTTTTTCCCCTTTCTTTTCTGTTATTTGTGTCACTCTTATTTGTAAATTTTATCATGTCTTTTGATGTTGAGCAACAACCTTTTTACCTAATTGAGAGCATGGAATTCGATGGGCAAATCCGACCTCTCATCTGTGTGCATGGGCATGAATTGTTTAAAATTGCAGAGACATAATACCTGTAATTGGTACTCCCTCAATCTCATTAGCCCGTTTTGGCAGTTCTAATTTCTAAATGGGACATGCACCCATGCACTCAATTCAAATGAGAAGGCATTGGTTGAACATTGCCCTAATTCTCCACTTTCAATAGTAATGAGTGATCATAACCATTTGGTGAGGGACAACATTGGGAGTGTATAAAGTTTTTTCGTTTGACTTTTTGAAGTGAATATGAATTTCAGAACATCCCAAATTGGATAATAGGACAAACATGAAGAAACAAAGGGAGAGAAATATGTTGTTTTGTATCTTTATAAGCAAATCCTGTAGAGGGGCCCGGTTTCCTCTAAATATGGTTTCTTATATTTCAGGGTTCACATGGCTTCATGACAACACATAAATGGCGTGATACGATTGGAGCTTTTATCAATATGGAGGCATCTGGCACAGGAGGCCCTGGTACAATTCTTCCGCAGCTTACTTTTGTCTTGCTATTTTTCTCTAATTCTTGATCATGTGCTTTTGGTAGCTATTTGGACTGAAAAGAGCTTCTTTGTATGCCATATTCTTTTTGGATAGCTAACTGGCTAAGTGCCTGATGACCTCAAAGCTTGCACGAGGGGATTCCTAAACCAAAAATCAAACCAAACAGTCTTTTGTCCGCATCAATTTGAGGTGTTGGATTAAAAGATTGCAGTATCTAGCCCAACCCCATGGTCGTAAACCTTGTTGTTAGAGCTAGGAAAAGTATAACTCCTAATATTCCCCCCTCTAGTTGGAGAATAAATATCAATTAGTCCCAGCTTGTTATACATTAACTTTAACCGTGGCTTGAACAAAGGTTTAGTAAACATGTCAATTAATTGAGCGCCTATAGACACAAAGGGAGTAGCAATCATGCCATCAGTCAACTTTTCTCGAACAAGATAACAATCGGCTTCAATATGCTTAGTTCTCTCATGAAAAAATGGATTGGATGCAATGTGTATTGCTGCTTGATTATCATAAAACAGATTCATAGGCAATTGCAAATTGAATTCTATCTCCTCAAGAAAAGAACGCGCACACACAATCTCACATGCAGTATGAGCCATGGCTCGGTACTCTACCTCTGCACTAGATCGAGCAACAAAAGTCTGTTTCTTACTTTTCCAATTGATGAGATTCCACCAAGAAAGACACAATATCCTGTAGTGGATCTTCTATCAGATGGTGATCCTACTCAATCAGAATCAGTAAACGCCTCAACACGCAAGTGTCCACTAGCTTGGTAAAACGGACCACAGATCACGTCCTAGATGAGCCTTAAGATACTTCACAACTCTAAGAACTGCTTCCCAATGTGGAAGACGAGGTGCAGACGTAAATTGACTTACCATACTAACTGCAAATGGATGTGAGGACGTGTAATGGTAACATAGTTCAACTTACTAACTAATCGACGATACTCATTTAGATTAGGGAGTAACTCATGTGATCAATACATAGTCTAACGATGGGATCCATAGGAGTCTGAACAGGCTTACTCCCCAACAAGCCATTCTCTTGTAGAATATTCAGCACATACTTTCTCTGAGATAGACTAATAAAATTCTTAGATTGCGCCACCTCAATGCCTAAGAAATATCGTAATTTTCCCAACTCCTTGGTATGAAACTGTTGATGTAGGAAGTTTTTCAATTCGTCAATGCGTATCTGATCATCACCATGATAATGTCATACACGTGGACAATCATTAGTAGTTTCCCTCTGGCTGACGTGAGAGAGATTACAAAATGATCCAACTCACTACAAAGCATGCCAAATTGCAAAACTGCATCACTAAACTTGCCAAACCAAGCTCTAAGCAGCTGCTTACGAAGGCGACACACCTAATTATGCTCCCCCTGAGCAACAAATCCATGTGGTTGCTCCATGAATATCTCCTCTTGGAGATCACAATGCACAAAAGCGTGACGAACAGGACCACGCTTGGCAACAGCCAACAGGAGAGAAGGTCTCCCCATAATCAACACGATATGTTTGAGTATGACCTTTAGCAATGAGGCAAGCTTTGTATCGCTCAACAGACCCATCAAGATTGTATTTGACAGTAAACACCGAGTGACACCCAATAGTTGTTTTTCCAGGCGGAAGTACCGATTTGCAAGTGCCATTGTGGTGAAGGGACATTTCATCCTCCGTAGCTGTCGTCCGCCACTCAGAAATAGACAAGGCCTTCTGGACAATATTAGGAACAAACACAGACGAAGCAGAAGTTACAAATGCACTAAGAGATGGATACAAGTGATCATAAGAGACATAATGATCAATGGGATGAGAAGTACAACTACGAGTACCTTTGTGAAGAGCAATATGAAGAGAATCTGGTGAAGGTGCTGGATCTCGTGACGAGGTTGAAGATGTGGTTGGAGGCTTAGGCAGGGGTGGATGGAACTTTAGGTCAACGAGCTTATATCAAGTGTGGTGCAGGCGGAGAGGGAACCGACATGGGTATATAATGCGACGGGTCCATTGGGGAGGAACACGGGAATACCCAAGAAATACACATTCGATGGATAGAGGATCAAGCTTATCCCACCCGGAGTTAAGAACATGGACATAGCATGTGCACCTAAACACCTTAGGAGGTAGAGAATCTATTGGACAACCAAGAAACAAGACATTATGTGGGATCTGACCCCCTAACGCTTACGATGCATAGCCTGAATATTTGTATAGAGAGGCTAACAAACATTGAGCTCCTCACACGACTAAACTTAGCATAATTCTCCTCCAAAGAAAGAGTCACCAAGGCCCACAGAGAAATATTCCTGATACAAATTGGAAGTCCAACGTAGATTATTCACCCCTGAATATGACTCATGAGCTCGTTGCAAAACCTATTATGGCAGTATCCAAAAAGACCAGTGTGCCACTAATATCAGCCTCTATATTATTCCACAACTTAAAGGTGAATCTGTGCATCCTTAATCTTGCAATTTGCAAGTGCCAAATCAGTTGGAGGATCATCAGTGAGAAAAGTAAATTGTTTCGAACCCAGAAAATTGTTGATTTAGGTCGAGTAGCGTAATTCATTCCATTCAAGTGAATAGCAGTAATCGACGTCATGTTAGGAGACCAATAATGAGAAAAATCAATATGAGCACGGGAGATAGAACTAGACACACAACTAGACATCATTTGAAGGAACATCAACCCACCAGAACAAAGCAACAGTAAACAACATGGAACCAACTAGCAACAACGAATGATCAACAACCAACCGACCAACCGTCTTAACCCCCAACTGATCACTGAACGACGCAGTCATCCAATCATCATCAACGAGCCAAATACAAGAGAACAAACCCCAAATAATGATCAACAAGCCACAAAATATAGCAACCCAACAAGAACAGCAACAAAACCATTACCGGAACGAGTAATCCATTTCCATATGGATTACGAGCACAAGAAACGAAATTGAGGGCCTGTTCGAAGATCAATTACTCAAATCGAGTCAAACCAGAATTGTGCACTTGCTGGTTGAGCGCCAAATCAGTTGAGAAAGCTGCAAATCAACTCGATGAAGGTCAAAATAGGACTTTGAGGCAAAACCGAGAACTGGGTTAGGTGTTTCGAGTATTGGGTATGAATTTCGAGCATGGATTGTTTTGAGTACTGGGTATGGATTTTGAAGGTTGGGTTTACAAATTCGAACACTGGGTATGGATTTTGAAGGTCCCAGTTAGGGTTCGAGTAGTTTTAACGAGTTTCAAGTGGTGTCGGGAGGATTTTGAGTGATTTCTAGTGGATTTGCGATCTGTGGAGTTAGGGTTTTGGACCTTATGACGACAATGATGGATGACGGCGGCGGCGGCGGGAGGTAGGCTTATGTGTATTAGGGTGGATTAAGCTCATGCTCAGATACCATGTTGTTTGAGCTAGGAAAAGTGTTTCGGGTGTAAAAGTCAACCCTAATATATACAGATTTATTCATAATTTTAGATAGTGTGAGTACAAAGTATACAAAGACTCAAATACCCTCACTTACTAATATTTAATCAAATAAGTCCTAACAAACCTCACCTGTCTGGCATTGTCATACATGGTGAAAATTTGAAAAGGGACTGTACTAATGTATGTACTAACCAGAATAATAAGATGTAGCTACCGTAAACTGCCGAAAAACATAAAAAGTGTTTCTGTCTTATTAAAGAAAAAGGAAACTATCTTCTTGTCTCAACTTGAATTTTAGTTCATTTGATTCCCATATGTGTTGTCGAACAGAGCTATTTGAATATATGTTGATACGTTATTGTACAATGAGCAGATTTAGTCTGCCAATCTGGACCAGGGTCTTGGCCTTCGCTTGTCTACGCTCAGTCAGCTTTATATCCTATGGCACATAGTGCAGCTCAGGTTTATACTTCTCCATGTATTTCTTTTGAACACCTTGATATTAGTTGATATTTGATAACAGAAGCATCATTCTGAATAGTGAAATTATTGGAGTAAAGCATGCAAGGATAACGTAATTCAGTTTTTAAAAGTTATGGTTGAAGATTTTTTTAAAACAATTTAGTTTAAAGTGTGCATCTAACAAGTGATTAGTAAGAGAAAGACTAATAGAATTTCATGGTGCAAATCCAACAGTTTATAGTTACATTATAAGTTGCAACTTTAAGTTACAAAACCAATGGATTCTTGTAGAAGTTGTCCTTCATCATCTCTCTTGCAGGATGTTTTTGGAGTTTTTCCTGGAGACACAGATTACAGAATGTTTGCCAATGACTACGGCAAGATTCCTGGACTGGATGTGATTTTTATCCTGGGTGGTTATTTTTATCATACCTCCTACGACACAGTTGAAAGACTATTGTACGCATTACAACTACTATTTGGTATATTAAAGTTACTTGGAAGTTAAAAGTTGTTATTTTTATGTTTACTTGCTCTGACGCATGTGCAAACTGTCAACCAGACCCGGCAGCATCCAAGCACGTGGGGACAATATGTTCAGTGTAATTAAAGCCTTTACTAATTCTTCCAAGCTACAAACTGCCTTCGAACGAGAATCACGTGGAGCTTCTACCAACAAATCTGATGATGAAAGGGCTGTTTTCTTCGATTACTTATCATGGTTCTTGGTATGCCAGAGTCTATCAAATCAAGATGTGGTCAATTGAGCTCTTCTAATTAGTATAATCACTACAGAACCTGACATTGAGTAATAAAATATAGTCCTAATTTATGAATCTTTCAGATATTGTACTCCAGAAAGCAAGCAATGGTACTTCACTGCATTCCTGTTGCTGTCTACCTTTTTATGCCTTTCCTATTGCGTTTAGGAAATTTTGGGTTACGTTGTTGGATAGCAACACTTTTTGACTTCATTAAAGGTAAATGCGTCTGCTTATATATGATTGAAAAACTATGTCCTATATTTGTCTTTGTGCTTGTCTAAAGACTCTAAACGACTCAACTCTTGTAAATCTTCAGGAATGTTACTCCATGCTATTGGTGTCATACTTGCAGCTCTTGTTCCAATTGTCTTCTCCATCTTGAGAGTGCTTTTCTCTGGCCATTCAATGAACTGGTAGGATTCCACTTCTTTCTGGCTTACTTTCCATCCAAGCAATTGCCATGAAGGGATGTTGTCTATATCGTGTATTCATGTTACCATAAAAGAGCCATTTGTTTGTCCATAAGGAAATTTTTGTCTAATACATCATATAGATCTCACTAATTGTTTGACTCGCGGCAAGATATTTCCTTACTTTAGTTGGGCCTGGTCTTCGATGAAAACCTGTTATACACTATTTGTGCAGAACGTATTCGCTTGACGAGTTCCATATGTATCCTGCTTTTCTGGGTGCAGGTTTGCTCATCCGTTCTTGGCTTTTATGATGTTCGTACCATGTTCACTTGTTGGTCTGCTGATTCCAAGAATTGTTTTGAGATCTTTTCCTCTCTCTCAAGATGTTTCTGCTCTTAAATCATCAGAAGAGGTACAAGTTTTACTCCAAACCATATTAACTATAATTGTTTCTCTCTGATCTCGAAAGAAATATCTGGCTTTTGTAGGTCGCTAGATCTATATTTTTGTACTCCTCTTTAAACACTGAGAGACAGCATATCTCCCTTCAAATCTTGCAGGAACTGGCTGTCGAAGCAAGGTTTTGGGGAGCATTTGGCTTTTATGCTCTGATGACTTTGGTGTGTCATTCGATCCTATTTCATATATTTTTAAAAATAATTTCGGTCGGTATAACTCATCGGTATTTGCAGGAAAAGACTTAAATTAGAGTTGGCTAATTTAACTTTATGAAAGCAGGCTTATCTTGTAGCTGGGTTGAGTGGAGGTTTCTTGACATTTTTCGTGTCAGTTTTTTTGCTTCCTGCTTGGATCTGCTTTTGCTTATCGCTCAAGTCATTTGGTTGTCAATCACTCAGGTAACAGTTATGTCAATTTCTTAGCAATATCTTATACGTTTTTGCACTTTCTGAAGGATAGTCTTGTTTGTTGTGTCTTTGGTTTCAGGTCAACAGCATTTTATGTGGTACCTCTAATACCGAGCCTTACATACTCAGTATACTTTGGTGCTTTTCTTGCCCAATTCGTTATCGAAAAGATGGGCATGATGGGTTCTTTGCCTCCTCCTCATGGTTAGTATTTCTGGCAGTTTGAGTTTAAGAAGCTCTTCTGTAATCTCATGATGATTAGTTCAGCACAGTACTATTGCTCCCTTGTGATGATTATTATTTCCTTGAGGAAATTTCATTGGACTTTAGTGAGGGAAACAGGAAGGACTTCACAGTTGATTTATTTGATTTGTTGAGTAATCTCTTGTTTTTGAATCTTAGTGAGATACTTTTAGGTCATCTTACGTTATCTTTTTGTCATTTGGAAGAGCCTATTTAAAGGAGTCTGCATTATGGTGTTTGAGTGATGGGTGGATATCATTAAACTTTATTTTACTTTACATTATCTTTTTGTCATTTGGAAAGCCTATTTAAAAGACTCTGCCTATTGGTGTTTGAGTGATGGGTGGATTGAATTAAACTTTGTTTTAGTAATGATGCGGATGCTTTTACTTTCCATAGACACAGATTCCCGGAGTTCCTAATGTGTGGATTCCTAAGGTTCATTCTTCAATCTTTTTCTTTGATTGTCCTGCATTATCTATTATCTGCATCCTCAGGTAGTCTTCTCTTTATATTGCACTGTTTGCCTAGCCTTTGTGCAAGGCTAGGTCGTACTGAGAGATGGTATACAAGATTTGACATCAAAGTTAAACCTTTGCTTGCAGGGTTTTTCATTCCTGACGTTATAGTAGCAGCAACTATTGGAGTTATAACCGGTTGGTGCGTGGGACCTCTTACACCGGTCCTTGGGCATTGGTTGGCCAGATCAGCTATCATAAAATTCTTGTTGCAACTTACTGTGCTTTCCATGGCTCTGTCATCACAATTCTTTCCATATAGCTTTGATGCACCTAAAAGGGTTGGTTTGCAACATACGATTTTGACTGCAGGTATTTAAGAAAGATTCTTTCAAACGCTTCAAGTGCTATTGTTGCTTAAACTCTTAGACGATACTAAACCTCCTCAGCATTTGGTTTTGACTTCTATCCAATCATTTATGCTGAAACTGGTCATCTTAGATAAGCATACCTGCAGTTATGTTGGGAACATTTTTAGGTATTGGAGGAATTATGTTTTCCTGTGGCCATGTCGATGTCATGATTAACAGGATAGATCTAATACACTGATTGTAAGTTGGGGACTTTTATAGATTTGAGATTCTGCATTAGTCTATTATATTAAAGTGATGAACTCTCTCTCTCTCTCTCTCTCTCGCTGCGTGTGCGTGTGTGTGTGTTGATGTTTTCTACAGTTGAACTTTTTGCCCTGTTGCAGTTTGTGAGACAGTTTCTTCTCTTCCCTTTATTGATTTTTGAATTTAAGCATCTGTTTTAAATACTTAATGTCTCCAACAAGTTAATTGTCCTTATTGATGAAATAAATCTCGACTCTCAAAGACATTGATAATAATCGACAACAATGTTCTGGGAACATAGCAGTATAAATTAGGCTTGATTTATCACTTCTGAAATTCTTATCTCACTTCTGATTCACAAGGTGAAGAAGTTGTTTTCTCCTTTCTTTTCTGTGATAAATTAACTGCAGTTAATTTTGTTGCTTCAAGTGTAGATTTATTCGAAATATTTTAGCCATATTCGCATATATGCGTATATAGATGTTCTTTTTTCCTCTGGCTTGCTTTGATCTTTATGGTAAAATTGAAGGTACTTCCATATGGATTTCTCTTGTTTCTTGTAACGCGTGTTTTACTTCTGGTATTGAACAGACGCAGGTCGCATTGTGGACTCCAGTTATGTTTTGTCTGTAGTTGACTCGAATTCTTTAAATTTTGTTTTTAAACATGCACCTGAAGTGGCGAAGGAATTGAAAATTGGCTCAGATCCATCTTTTGGGACGACCAATTTATCTAGCCAAGAGAATTGGATGGTATGTGAATTTGTTTTTCTTTGCGTTTGTGCTTTTGCTGTATGTTTTCGTGACCATTAATGAGTTTGTTCGCCTTAGGAGCGATAATCACTATGTTTCTGGATTGTTTTTAATTTCCGTTGACTTCTTCGGGTGACATGTGATGCGAGTATCGGTTTCTTGTGCAGGCCATTTATCCAGTATCTTTCTTGTTTTCAAGAAGCTTGAAGTTCCCTGCAAAAAGTGACTCTATATCGGAGCAATATCAATATTTCCCCCATTTATCTAGTTATAAGCCACCAATGATTTCTGGTAGTGGATATCGGAAGGTCTTCTTGGAGTTATCCTTGGGGTGAGTATAATGTAATGTGTGTGCTAAAACTTCCCTGAGCACGATCTTGCTTACTTATTTTCACATCCAGTTTAGGCAGTGGACATATTTGTATGTATTTGCATAAAACATGTTAGTGCAATGGAATTGTACTTAGACCTAAATGTTATATGTGTTGAGTATAATTGACCGAGTTACTAGCCAGCAGGTAAAAAATCTCCTTGGTGGTTTATTTATTTGTTTAATAGTTCCTTGCTCAAAAGTATTGTTCTGTTTTATTTTGTTCTAAAAAGAATGGTAGGCCGGGTCACACTTTTGAGGTTTTATATGATTTACTCTCAACATCGAAAGATAAGGTTCAAAATATCAGCTTTCTGTATTTTTCTCTCTTTCAGTTCTTCAAAGGAGGTTTGGGTTACAGTACTTAACATTACTGGCCCTCTATCTAATTGGTCACTTGCAAATGGTGTACTTCCAGGTAAGAAACACAGCATTAGTTTTCCTTTTGTATTAGTTTAAATACTTCTCTCTATATGCAAATCATGCTTTGAAATATTTTTACAGCTCCTGAAGCATTTAATGGTGGTCCACCTTCGTACATGTGTAGACTTAGTGGGACAAGCCCTGATAACTGGACATTCTGGTTGGAGGTAAAGCTCAAACCTCTTATAACGATTTTTTCCGTATCCGTTATTGTATTGCCTTCCTTTTTCAGCATTTTTTTATTACAGTTAGCAATAGCTACTCACATTTTAGTGTCATTATGACCAATATTAACATTTTGTAGACAATATTGCTCGTCCTCTGCTCAAAATTTGGTTTCGTAACAAGATGAGAGATGAGAACCTCTTTCATAGCATATGATTACAGAACTCAGTCCTTTCAGTCTTCGACTTTGATCAGTTTGTTGAGTGTGGGCTATTAACTGGCATTTAAACAGTTATGCAGTTAATCTTGTTTAATTTGTTGCAATTCCAATTATCCTGAATGATAGCAGACCCTATAAATTATCTTATGACTGGGGAAAAAAGAAAAACAAACACCAACAAAATTGCAAACTTCATTATCTAAGCTATGTTTGATGGACTCGAGTGTGAATGTTGGGTGCAGTTGTGTTCAAGTATTGGAATCATCTACTTTTAATTCAAATAATTTGGACAAGCCGGAATATTTGTAATCCAGTTTCTAGTTTCTAGCTTAGATGGTGTTCCCTAGTTGTCTTGGACTTTTTCATGCATATTATAAGAGTTCTATGCATAACTCGTTAGAGATTTGAGTCAGAAAATATGCTCGCTACGTTATTGCCCAACTAATGATGTCCGACACTGATCCCATTCTCTTATTGACTTTAAGGTGTCCAACACAGATACTTTTTATATTGTGAAGGATCCATGTAACATATGTCGTACCCTTAGCCACATAATCCTTCGTTAGGGAGAATATTTTTAAAAAAACATTCTCAAGCTCATGCAGGCACATTATGTTACTTAGATCGTACCATCACTAGACTGTTTATTGCCAAAAATTGCGCTGCCAATCTCTGTCCCACTAAAACCTCTTTCATACAACAATCAACGGATTTTACTCACCTGTACATATTATGGCCAAACCTACCTTCGATATGGTTTTTTTTTGTGTGTTTTTGTCTCATTTCCCTGTCATGTATGTGTTTGGCAGGCAAGCAGTTCTGAAGCCATAAGGATCAAAGTTGCCGTCTTAGACCAATACTTGGTGGAAGATGTGAGGAAGTTGAAAGGCCTTTTTCCAGACTGGGTGGATCTCACTGCTTACACTGCCTTTTTGTCCAGTTACATCTTCTAGATCCCTTCAAAGTTTTTCCCAGTTCGCAAGGGTAGAAATAGTGAACTGTTTTTTTCAATCTTTACTGCCCTGATTTTGTTGAATGTATACTTTGTACGCAATGATTTTATTTGATCAAAGCAATTCATAGTTTCTTTGATTCTTCATACAATCTTGTCCTTGGATTGGCTTATGAGCAGCTCGGTGGGAGGTGAAAAGATGGTCACCTCTTGATGTTCTTCCAAGTACTAATGCAAGACATCAGAAACAACCTTCTGCAGAACATCATCTTCTTATTCTGAAAAACTCTTGAGGTTCCTTTCCTTCCACAGATGGTAAAAGGTTGCTGCAATAGATAACTTACAGAGAGTATGTTGGATACCCTTACCCCTCTTATATGTTCTGTCCATTCCATCTCCTGCAGTAAGCGACAGAAACTCTATGAACATTGTTCCTTTCCATGAGAAGATTATGGACAAGCAAAAAACAAATGGTCATGGTTCTCAGTACCACCGTCACAGAGACACTCCCATCTGCCTTTAGAAAAGGAAGACCCAAGAATTTAGAGGTCAATAAAGAATGAGGTGTTACCTTAATTAGAGAATCTCCCATTGCCTTAAAAAATGGGGATGTCAATTTTTTTATGTGGCAATTATATGACATATAAAATTTCACATCTTTAAATGCGCGCTCCAATTAATATGTTAGACTTACATATGTATCATTTTTCTGAAATTTATCAAGCTTTAGGCTTATAGCCAAGATTGAGGGCTCAATCAATAAAATAATCAAAGAAAAAAAATTGACGTCACATGCCAAATTTCACATGAGAGAGTAGATGTCAAACATATCATTTAAGCATTCTGACATTTTGGTGGGAGTTACTTCACATGTCAATTCTTCTACTTGGCATGCGATGTCAAATTTGCCATTTTTGGTTGGAGGTGCTCTCAACTCATAAATTTGCATCAAATGTGCCCTTTGTTGACCTATGTGCCACTTTGAAGATTTCCTTTTGTTATTTTCATATTAATAAGTAATTTAAAGGGGTTGAAGTCATCAAATTTAGTTAGTTTGAAGAGTGCAGGTACAAAATATCATATAGCTCTTCAAAATAGTTTTAAAAAAAGTTTGAAAAGTGATTTGGAGTTTTTTTTCTCCCAGGTGAAAGTCAGTGTTAGCCGTAATAGTGTTTATTGTAATTAGTGAAGTTTGAACCCTAGTCAAATGCATGAGAGTATAAGAGCGGGTTGGAGTTGCTCTGATTTAATTGAAACTATAGTCATTGTAGTGGAATGGCTACTCCATTTTTGTCATCAACTAAGATAAATAACTCTACAAATGAATTTGTAATTTTAATAGTTTAGATTCTTTCTTGCATGTATTTTTTTTCCCATTTTGAAATTGGGGTTCTTGTGTATGTCTAGAAATCTAAGGAGGGGTGCGTACTATTTTTTTTTTTTCAATCAAATTCTTTGAGAGCAACAAATTTTTATTTCGATTACTACCGCTATTTTTGATATGGAAATCTGGACGTTCTGCAAATACGTATGTCTCACGCTCATCATATGAGGCATTGATGCCACGTGCTCCAGTATATAGCAATATGAAAAAAATAGGAAAGAGCCATTTCAAATTTTCAATATTTCATCATGCATTTTATTTAGGGGCGGGCATTGTATCTTATCTTGTCGTATTCCCATTATGTCATTTTTGGATTTTGTATCTTTTCGGGTTTGTGTCACACACTTGTTAACATAAACATGTCAAATATATTGACACTAACTCGATATGCATAAAACCAAGTTGCATTTGGTTAACACTTAACAATGTTAAGACCTTTATAATTTTTTTTCTAGGGTCCGTCTCTTATCCGGACTTTTAATTTCCGCACCTCGTGATCCAAAATTTTTTTTGACGATCCGATCCGTCCAATGTGTTCAGAAGGTGTTTTCAAGGGTCCACATGAAAAATCTTCAAAAACAAATACCGGGAAGGGCTTGATCCAAGCAGTTTTCGCAAAAAATATATATTTACATTTTTTGCGAAAACTGCTTGGATCAAGCCCTTCCCGGTATTTTGTTTTGAAGATTTTCCACGTGGACCCTTGAAAACACCTTCTGAACACATTGGACGGATCGGATTTTCCAAAAAAAAATTGCAACACAAAAAAACCCCATTTTTCCCTTAAATCCGGGAGTGTGGATAAGAAATTTTACCTATTTTTCTAATATGTAAGTAAATTTATATAGTATATAACAATGTTGCGCATAAACTTATTTAATTCAATAACAAAAATGAGAATGTTTCCACCGTCATCGTTATCACAAAAAAAGTAGTCAACGAGATCCAAATCATCATGATATGAAAAATGCTTTAAGCTACAATTAGACATAGGTCTGAAAATGAAATATTTTGGTATGGTTTTAGCTGAAAAAAATAAAAGGCACAAGCAACTATAATTTTGCACAGTTTCGAGTCCTCTCTTTCGGGTTAATGGGTTGAATTTGTGTTTGTAAGTTATCGACTCAAACCCTCTAACTTCATGTCTTGTTTGTGTCATGTTAATAGATCGTATCAGCAATTCCCACCCCTAATTTTTATTATGGTAATTGATTTGACACTTCACTTTTTTTTTATCGGCTACACTTCACTTTTTTATAACCACAATCCAATAGGATCCGGAGCACTATAAGGTTGTAGTCCCCCGATCTGATCATTCATCTACTCAATCAACGGTTCAAATATATTTTTTAACTCATAGCGCTAAGAGTAGTGGCAGCTCCACAGCCATGCCACAGTGGTCACATGACCACCCAAACAAATTTTCTTTTGTTATAATACATGTAGAAATTATAGGGTAGGTCATGCTTTGAATACCCAATCCATACATCAATGAACACCCAGTTCACACGATAATGAACACCCACCCTTTCATCAATGAGCAATCTGTGTAATCGGAATAGGAGATCAGTGGATATAAATGAATAATTGTTTGGTTACATGTATTGATGGTGGTGTATATGATGCGGTTGATACTGAGACTATTGTGCAATGGTTTCAAAATATAAAAAATGTCGAGGGCAATTGTAATATATTACTCCCTCAGTCCCTAGATAAATGTTCAAACCGCAAACCTACACCTCTAAAAAGATGCATTTTTATCGTTGAAATTTTTAATTTTTTTTGAGTTCTTTCAAGTTGTGAAAAAAGATTGAATTTTTTGAACAAAAAAAAATGCAACATTTTAAAGGCTTAGGTTTGTGAGCCAAAAATTTATTTAAGGACGGAGGGAGTAT
Source organism: Vaccinium myrtillus (assembly GCA_016920895.1). Classification (NCBI taxonomy): domain Eukaryota; kingdom Viridiplantae; phylum Streptophyta; class Magnoliopsida; order Ericales; family Ericaceae; genus Vaccinium; species Vaccinium myrtillus. The sequence goes on along the minus strand of CM029272.1, from coordinate 16,811,235 downwards.
ATATACTTTGTAGTTTTTTACGTAGTATATTGTATGTTTTTTTTTTGAACACCCTTACAAAAATTTCTGGAGCCGTCACTGACTAAGAGTATAGTCTCAGTGGTAATAACTCATCCGTGAATTTAAACCATTGATTGAGAAAATGAACGGTCAGATCGGGGGACTACAACCCTGTAGTGTTTTGGGGCACTACACTACAGGCTTCCCGCTTCCAATCCAACATGTCTTTTAGTATTCAAAATACATATAAAATGAACACAATGTCTTTTAATGTTAAAAATACATATAACATGAACTAAAAGGCAAAAATTAAAGCGTGCTTATCAAATTGTAGATTGTCAAAAATCATTTGCCTTCATTATTTTTGTTTTGATAAATATGATTGCACGACGTCGTATCAGAAGGGAGAGTTGCACATGGGCTTGTTAAAATCCAGCCCAAATTGGCCCACTCCTCCAGGGAGAGTTGCACATGGGCCTGTTAAAATCCAGCCCAAATTGGCCCACTCCTCCAGCTTCTCAAATAATTAGGGTTTCATTTTGCCGCATATAAAGGGGGGCGCTACCGAGTACCAACTCGTCTCTTGTGGGGAAGAAGAGAAACTGCAATGGTGAAGTACTCGAGAGAGCCAGACAATCCCACTAAGTGTGAGTACTCTCTCTCTCTCTCTCTCTCTCGTTTTTCACTACCGATCTACTCTCTACGTCCCTTTACATTTTGATTCGAACCCATTTTCACTCGTTTCATTGGGTATGTTTTCTGTGTCTGTCTCATCTTTCTCGATTCGTACGCAGCTACTATTTCTTTTGACCAATCTTTGGAAGTTTTTATGTTTTGGTCGTCATTTCAAATGTTTTGAAAATACTGCATATGTAGGATTCCTATGCATTTTCGTTGTCGTTTTATTTTCTCATTGGGGTGCGGTAAATGTTACAGCCTGCAAAGCCAGGGGCTCAGATCTCAGAGTTCATTTCAAGGTATTGTGATAGCTCCATTTGCAGCCATTTCAATTTCCCTGACAATTTGTTTGTTTGATTGTGAAGTTATTTTCATCACTAGAAATGTGCGTATATCACTTGTGGGTGGGCTGTACAATTTGTCACTTTCGAGTTGATTTCGTGATTTATGTTGTCTTCGAAATTTCCTCTTAATCTAGCCAAATGAATGTAAAGAATTGCTTCAGTTGTAGTTACAGTGGTAAAAAAATTGCAAATTATGTAGGTTTTAGATCACTTGTCAGCTATGATCTTCTACTTTTTGTTTCCGTTGTTGCTTATTCGTAGTCGCGAATATTGCATCTTATTTATTGTCTTAGGTTTCTCTAACCTGATGAAAAAAGCAGGGGCCTGTTGCCTTTTGTGGACAGGTCTCTCGTAACCTTCAGGGATATCAGTTCTGCATTATTTTTGGGTGAACCTTTTGATTATTCAGTGTCTAAAGGTTCAGTAAATGATGGGACATTATAATTGGATATTTGGATTCAGTGTGTTAACGTATGTTTTAAGATGGTCATGGAAGCCTTGATAAACTTGGGTTTTGGGATCGACTTATATTTTAGATTTGTATCTATGTTATTGGGAGGTTTAGTTATATACTATTGGATTAATTAGTCTGTATACAACTCAAGTAAATTGTAATTGTCACAATTTTCATTACATGACACTCCAAATATGATTTGTACCTACTAATTCCTAAGTTCATGAGACTGAGTTTTGTTGTTGACACAAGATTAAGATACATATTGCTTGGTGGCTTTTTAGACCTGACCGACCACATGCATTTCAGATACAAAAAGTTATCTTATTTTCCTATATTAAATTTCCAGATTTAGTTGTCAATTATACGAGGGTAAAAGCATGATTGGATTATGGTCTGCAATCATTCATGAACCTGATGAAAAAAAGCAGTGCCCTGATTTGATTTGTGATCTGGGCTCTCGTAGATCTCAGGGACATCACTTGCATTGTTATTGGGTGAACCTCTGATTTTTTATTCAGTATCTGAAGGCTCATTAAATGATGGTACATGTGCACCAATGCTGAATTTATTTTCTGCTTTTTTTGGGGGGGTGTAGTCTAGTGTGTGGTCATTATACCATTTGAGTTGATGGGCTAGATCTCAATACAAAGCCTGTGACTTTTGGCTAGTGGTTCTATCTTGGATTTCCAATTTTTCTTGCCTGTCCATCTATTCAGTCAGTTCCATCATGGAATTTGTAGTTGTTTTTAGTCTGTACTTTCTATGGTCTAAGTAGCCTTTCATCCACTAGAATCGGTAAAGTACGTATACCTCAAACAAAATAGGTCTTGTTGAAGAGATTGCTTCTGGATTGTAATTTTAACCATCTGATGGCTAATAAGTTTTGATGAATCATCAATCATTGAAAACATATACAGAACTTTTTGAAATAAATTGCTATAGTGGAAGTTAATTTAAAATTCATCATCACGACATCCAAGTGATGGTAGGTTTTTCTCGGTTAAAGGCTTGTATTTCTCATTTCATCTTAATTTAAATTTAAAATTCACTGTCCACTTTGCACTTATATTTTACAGTAAGTTTAGCTGTCGTGATATTCAGCAGCAGTTGCATCCTTGGATTTTAACTTCAAATTCACAGTGCTATTTCTTCTTATCGTCTTGATAGAACACGAGGGAGACTGCCCATGCCATCAGGAAGCTGCCTTTGACCAAGGCTAAGAGGTATTTAGAAGATGTTCTGGCTCACAAGCAGGCCATACCCTTCACCCGCTTTTGCCGTGGTGTAGGACGAACTGCTCAGGCTAAGAACAGGCATTCCAATGGACAAGGGCGTTGGCCTGGCAAATCTGCAAAATTTGTACTCGACTTGCTAAAGAATGCTGAGAGTAATGCTGAGGTATTGTCTCTGCTCGCTCTGTTTAGTACTCCTTATCAGTTTTGCTTCTCACCTTGTCTTTAATGTTTGAATAATTGTTCCTTCATTTCTCCAGGTTAAAGGTTTGGATGTGGATTCACTTTACATATCTCACATTCAAGTAAACCAGGCACAGAAGCAGAGACGTCGCACATACCGTGCCCATGGAAGAATAAACCGTATGGCTGATTCTTTCATGTTTCAAGTTAAAAATATTTGGGGGTCTTGCTCTTTATCTTATCTTTGTGACTAATGTGTTACTTCTCTTGGCAGCATACATGTCCTCCCCTTGCCATATTGAGTTGACTTTGTCTGAGAAGGAAGAGCCTGTCAAAAAGGAGGTAGGCCCTTTCTAATGTTATCAGTTTATGAAATGAGAGAAAGATTGACGGTAGCAGTAGAAGATTATTTGTCATATGTTATTGATGGTGGAGGATGGATGTGTATCTGTTTGGTCTTATTGGCTCATGTTCTTTTTGCAGCCCGAGTCTCAGTTGGCAACTGGCAAATCCAGAAAATCTCAATCTCTAAGAAGTGGTGCATCCTCTTGAATGGCTTTGATATATCATTCTGTTCAGAAGTTTTGGGGTCTCCGCTCTTCTTCTCTTAGTTCTTTGGAAGACGTTTTATTCCTTTTTTTCATTATGAAGAAGATGTATGAATACTTTTGTTACAAAGAAATATTTGTTATTCGGAATGCTTTGGTTTGATGAACTATTTTGACATAACACTGTAGTTTCATTTTTCAAAAATATCCTGGATTTTCGACAGTCTGCAGCTTTGATGGATGCATGAGTGGAAAGTAAATTTTGAAAGATGATGACCGGCTTCACCTATCTAGTTTTGACAGGCACAGTTTTAATGGATGCTTGAATGGGAAATGAATTTTGGCGATGATGAATGGCTTAACCTATCTTGTTTTCATACTGCCTCTTCGAATCAAAACTGGTTTTGTTTTTTCATTTTCCTAGTCACCTGTTAGCATTGTTTGGTGAGTAACATGAGACCTCAGGCAAAAAAAGGAGTGAGTTCGATAGTAACATGTGATACATTTTCATTTTGGGTGAGTTTGTATGCCTTATGTTTCCTATATTGAGTTTGGTGCTGGAGAAGGTTGAATTCTGATTATGTTTGCCTTTGATCGTCCGTTTGCTACTTTATATTCTGCAACTTGTATTCCATAGTCATTATGTGGTTCAGGGCCCTGTTTCTAAACTTCGGCTAGTTGGCAATGAAAGAGATGTTACAGGCACAGTGAACTCTCTCTCTCTCTCTGTGGAAACCTGGTCTCGCTTTTCCTTGGCTGGAGTCAAAGCTTGAGTGTTTTTCCCATGTGGTCTAGTTGAAGCTGTTTAGTGTAGTAACTGGTGCTGTAGAGGAGATTGGTACCATAAAAAATGTTAGTCCCATGGCAAATGCAGGGAAGAAACCATGTAGATCTTTCTATTACATTCCAATTTTTCTTATCTACTAGTCGATTGGGTAACAAAGAGGAATCAAGATCCATGTCAAAAATCAAGTTCATTGGACATATCCAGCTATTTGAATCATATTTGTTACAAGAAAAATAGACCGTCAAATTCTGACTGTTTATTTCTCTCCAGAGAAAGATAATTCGACCAAGCCTTTGTCGATTCCCGATAAACTAGATTTTTTGCATGAATGTAAACCAAATTGAGACCCACAAAATGAATGGTTCGGGATTTGTGAAATAAGAGTGTAATGAGTGTCGTTTTATGTTACATGAGGGCTCATCACATAAAAGTATCTAGACTCGTGGTCTGTAGAGTAGTTGCTAACTTAATAAAGAAACTCAAGAACTAGAATAGGCAAACTGTGAGCCAATACAATTTGATAATCACATTTCTGTTTTCTAGTAACATAATTTTATTAAAGCAACCAATTACAGGATCGAGGGGCATAACCCAGACCACGATGAAACAATAGGATACAAGCTCATAATGGACTGCAGATAAAAAGACTATGATGCCCTTTGAAACAATCTAATATTTCTTTCAACACCCCCTAAATGGTTTATCACTGCAGCCATAGACAGGTTGAAAATAGGATGTTGCTGCCTCTTTTTCCCCAAGGTAAAGATCCCGATTGCTTTAAACTGGGGGAGGCAGACCTTATATATTGTGACCACCGAATTTTGTTTTATGGAGTTCAATGTATCTTTTAAAGATCTGGCTCCTCTCCAGTAATGGGAGAGGAGCTTCCAGTCCAGTTCTGTCTTTTTTCGGGTTAAAATTGATGATCGGAATTGCACATTATGTGGATCTTATCGAGTACTTCAATCCTGCCAAAAATCGTGTTGATTGGATACCTTTCAATACCTGATAGAATAGTATTTATCTTGAAAAAAATTGGGAAAAAGTGTTTTCTATCCGGTGCAACCGCTGCCTATTTTTGTAGATTAATATGATCTAATTAGTTATCAAACGGACACTATGTAGAACTATACCAACAAAAACTTTCAAAAAATGTGTGTATTTATTTATTCATCCACATATTGTAAATATTAACGATACAGTTTTTTTTATGAAATATATTATTTAAATATTTTTAGTAGGCATAGTATGTACATTTTTACAGTATGTCATATTTTTTTTTATGTCTACAAACTTATATTCATAATTTAACAAACCAAGGGCATCATGGTCAGAAGTACACTTGCATACTAGTAATCCAATTATACGAACAAAAACTTTCAAAATGCATAATTTATTTTTTATACATTCACCAAATACTTTTAGAATGACACTTCAGAATCTATAATAAACCAAAATAATCACTACCAAACACTTAAGGTAATATTATGGAAACCAAAATTATGGAATGGAAACATAATTGGATTCTTAGCCATTAATAAGATCAAACAATTTATAGGTAAGCAAGAGCGGAAGAGAAGAGAGAGAGAGAGAGAGAGAGAGAGAGAGAGAGAGAGAGAGAGAGAGAGAGAGAGAGAGTGTGGTGCAGTAGCCATGGAGGAAGAGTGCCTTACGCTTTTTAAGCCTAGGGTAGCAAAATCGTAATTATGCTGCTGTGAAATTTTGTGTTGGGCCCACTTGGGTCCGACCCGAAACGACCCAACGATCAAATGTGAAGGACTTGAAATCCATCTTTGAGCACTCTAAGGGCTATGTGTATTGGTGAGCAACCTGATGGAAGTGTGGGTGAAGTTGGGTTACAAGATGAGGATTTTCCTTTGAGGAGGATTTCCTTTGAGGAGGATTTCCCTAGCAGAGATGTAAAGCTTTACGAGATGGAAGATCCAATGTTGGGCGCACCGAGTCGTCCAGTCGAGAATGGGGAAGAAATTCTCCCATCTCCTAGGGATAGTGGGAGCGACTTGCTTAATCATGGATTAGATCTATTGGATACGGATTCTCAAGATCTTCTGATGCGTTGAAGCAAACGTGGAACAATCTCTCATAGTCATTTTGAGATTGAGGGAGAGACTTTCATGATTGCTCCAAAAGATGAAAAAGAGCCCAAAACAGTGGGAATAGCTCTTTCATCTCCTGCTAGTAAGGAATGGATAACTTAATGCAAAATGAGTTTGAGTGTTTAGAAGATAAACCATGTTTGAGACTTGGTTGATCTTTCACCTCGGTGCATGAACATTGGGAACAAATAGGTTCTTAAGATCAAATGCGAGGCAAATGGTTCTATATTATTATTAAGCAATAAGTTTCGTCTAATAGCGAAGGGTTACACCCAATTGCCGGTGTAAAGTGTGAGGAAACTTTCTCCCTAGTGGTGAGGTTTGCCTCCTTTCGCTTTATTCTAGCCTTAGAAATATTCTAGGACATTAAAATGACATTTTTCAATGGAGAACTGGATGAGGAGATCTGTTTGGATTAAACATAGATTGTTTTGAGACAAATGGCCAGGAGCGCAAAGTTTGCACGCTCCAATGGTCTATCCATGCAAAGCTACAAATCCATTGACACACTTATTGCTAGAGACAAGAGCGTAAGACTTAATATTGAACCTAATACTCCTGAATAGTTGAAATAGATGGCCCGCATACCCTATTCAACGTAGTTGGCAACTTGAAATATGCAATGATGCGCATATATTGTGACATATGCTTTATAAAAGGACTAGTGGGTCGTTATCAATCCAGTCATGGTCCTGCTCATTGGAAAGCGGTCAAAGGATATGTAAATATCTCTAAGGAACTGTTGATTATATGCTTGGCTTCCAGAGTACGGATCTGCGCCCACTTGGTTATTGTAATGCCGATTGGGGTGGCGATCTTGAAGAGCAAAAGTCCATTCAGATATGTTTTTGTGCTAGGTGGCAGGGCCATCACTTGGAGCATCAAAAAGCAATCATGTATTGCCTTATCTAAGATGGAGGATGAGATTATGGCTTGCTATATTGCCGTTTAGGAGACAGTTTGGTTTAAGAGGTTCTTTTTATTTTTAGGGGTTGTCACACTTGCTAGAGATGTTGTGATAATTCATTATGATAGCAAGGTTGCACTTGCTTTTACAAAAGACCCCAAGAACCATGGATGAACCAAAGAATTAATGTTAGACATAACTCATCAAAGGTATTGTTGCGCAGCTGGAAGCGATTATGAAGCACATCTCTATGAGTCGCATAGTTGTAGGCCCATTTGGTAAGCCCTTTGATAGGGAGCCTTTAGAGACACATGTTAGGGCTTCTGGACTGCGTAGATGGAGTTAGATGTGTTTTTTACTTTTTTTGTGTGATTAGATGTGTTTTTCACTAATCACTTCTTTCATATACATGGGATATTTATGCCATTTGTGCACTTAATATTTGAATATCGTTGTTGCAAAATGGGCAATTGTTTATGTATAACACACGCAGAATTGAAAGATTGATGTCAGTAAGTTAGATTGGCTCACTCACATGAGCAATCGCCTTCGGCAATGACATAGCGAGCGAAGATGAGACGGATGGGTAATGTGATATACAGTTTGTGCCTGTGATATAGTCTGATAAGAGGAATCAGATATACCCAACAAAGATAGCCTTGGTTGAAGCCAAGATGAGGTCGATTTTTCGGGACCGATCATAGATAGTTCCTCCTATCGTGAGTTTTACCAAATTTTTTTTTAGCGAGATGTGACGACTCGTATGGCAACGTGATGGCAGGCTAGAGAACTCAGTTGGGCACTATGTAGCGACTAGACTAAGGACTATACGGTGTTTAGGAGTATGACATTGCTTTTTCTGGGAAAAGTAACTCCACCATAGCATGTATTCATACTACATGTGCTATGTGATCGTTTGCATTAGAGGCGAGTGAATGGATCCTTGTTTCCTCACCATTTCTTCGGCCTTAGGGCAGAGCACTAACCGCCTGAGTTCTGCCAACAAGTTTCTAATGCGGTCATTTGCATTCGACTCACACGGTGAGGAAGCAAGGATCCATTCGCTACATAGCGCCCAATCGAACAGTCTCCGGAGGATGAAGCTTTCTTCTAGTCTTTTTATTTCTAATTGTCGAGGAAGGCCGACCGACTCGATGAATCAACCACGAGGGAAGGCGGTGGGTAGAGGGGTAGTGTTTATCTCTTCCAATCGGGGGGATGTTAATACATGCTACGGTGGAGTTTTTTTCCCAAAAAAAACGATGTCATACTCCCAAACACCGTATAGTCCTTAGTCTGGTCGCTACATAGTGCCCAACCTGAGTTCTCTAACCTGCCATCACGGTGCCATACGAGTCCTCACATCTAGCTAACAAAAAAACAGGTAAAACTCACGATAGCAGGAACTATCTATGATCGGTCCCGAAAAATAAACCTCATCTTGGCTTCAACCAAGGCGACCTTTGGTGGGTATATCTGATTCCTCTTATCAGACTATATCACAGGCCCACCATGTATATCTCATTACCCATCCGTCACATCTTCGCTTGCTATCTCATTGCCAAAGGCGATTGCTCGTGTGAGTGAGCCAATCTAACATGTCGACACCAATCTTTCAATTATGTGTGTGTTATACATAAACAAATGCCCATTTTGCAACAACAATATTCAAATATTAAGTGCACAAATGGCATAAATATCCCATATATTTGAAAAAATGATTAGTAAAAAACACATCTAACTCCATCTACGCAGTCTAGAAGCCCTAACATGTGTCTCTAAAGTCTCCCTAGCAAAGGGCTTACACAATGGGCCTACAACTATGCGACCCGTAGATATGTTTCGTAATCGCTTCTAGCTACGCAACAATACCTTTGATGAGTTATGTGTAATATTATTTCTTCGGTTCATCCATGGTTCTTGGGGTCTTTTGTATAAGAAAGTGCAACCTTGCTATCACAATGAATTATCACAACATCTCTAGCAAGTGTGACAACCCCTAAAAATAAAAAGAACCTCTTAAACCAAACTGTCTCCTAAACGGCAATATAGCAAGCCATAATATCAGCCTCCATCTTAGATAAGGCAATACATGATTGCTTTTTGGTGCTCCAAGTGATGGCCCTGCCACCTAGCACAAAAACATATCTGAATGGACTTTTGCTCTTCAAGATTGCCACCCCAATCGGCATTACAATAACCAACTAGGCACAGATCCGAACTCTGGAAGCCAAGCATATAATCAATAGTCCCTTAGAGATATTTTCATATCCTTTGACCGCTTTCTAATGAGCAGGACCACGACTGGATTGATAACAACCCACTAGTCCTTTTATAAAACATATGTCACAATATATGTGCATCATTGCATATTTCAAGTTGCCAACTACATTGAATAGGGTATGCGGGCCATCTATTTCAACTATTCAGGAGTATTAGGTTCAATATTAAGTCTGTAAGAGGGAGAAATTTGAAGGGTACGTAAATCAACAAGAAAGAGTGATTAGTTAACTAGGGATGAGAATAATGAATGATTAACTTGAGGGACTAAAAGAGAATTTGTGGACTAGTGAAGAACAAGGCAAAACAGTAGGAAGACCCTTGGCAGGAATTCGCCACTCCAATTAACAAGAGTCAAATGCAACTTATCTCTAGAAAGAGTGTTTCTCTCTCTAGAATCGCTCTTGAATTTCTCGGATCACCCTCCCCAAATGAGGGGAGAGTGCCCTATTTATAGGCCACTTGACCTCTCCTCTGGGCCAAGTGGACTAATAAAATCCGGACACGTGTCGTACATATAGTGCGCGAATATTCCTTCCGTACTGTTAGGTTGCGGCCGCGACACCCGCGGAATGGTCCCGCAGGTGCTACTCTGCGAGTGCCCCCGCGGGTGTTACTCTGCGGGTGCCTCTCCGCGATGAACCCTTGTTCCTAGCCACCAAACCACAAAAGCTCCAGTAATCCCGGGTGCACGGCGTGGTCAAGGTTCGCCTCTGTCTTGTTGTTGCCACTATCAGGCACGGTCGAGGCTGTACTTTGCCATCACCGCGTGAGCGGCATGGTCACGACCTCCCGATCACGCCAATACCGCGACCAAGCCTTTAAATGGCCTCCCCTTGGACCCTGCCAAGTCGGCCTAGGGCAGACTCATCGTCCGGGTTGAATCATCTTCAGAGGGTCGACGTCTCTCTTCGTCGTCGCCCAAAATCTTGGGGAATCATAATCGATTCCTTCATCATCGTCTCTCATCCGAGACTCGAATGTATAGGTTGTGTCACCATCGGGTCGCCTCTTGATCGAGGCACCTCAGTCTGTCACTTCAAAATCTGGCTAAGTATGAAAAAGTAACTTTTTTCGGAAAGTTTCAATTTGGCCGATAAAAAGTCTCGGTATTTGTTCCTTGAATTTTTCTAAGCACAATGGTATAATTGAATGATCTTTTTAAGTACCGGAAGGTTATCTTTCGGCTCTTTCCTTCGGAGAAAAACGTGTTATTTTTCGCCGATGAACTAAAAGTGGGGGGATGAGATTTTGATAGGATTGGAATTTCAAAATTCTAGCAATGCCATTGTTTTCAAAAGGGGGGTACTTCCTTATTTTCATAAATAAATTAAAGTAAAGACTACCAAAGACCCGGGGTTGAGAACCCGGGAGCGAGGATCTGGATGTGAGAACCCGGGGTTGGGCTACCCGGGGTTGAGCCGCCCGGGGCTGGCAAAACTGAGGTTGGCCTCCCAGGGATGGGACTCGGTGATGGCCACCCAGAGTTGAGCCAGGGATCCGGAGTTGATCACTCCGGAGTTGGGGGTCCTTTGCCTTGTTCCGAATTTGTCCAACTCAAGGAAATTTCATTGTTAGTCCAAGTTTCGATAATCTCTTTCCATGTGTCCTCCGAAATGCATGCCACGTGTCCGTTATAATTTTACCCTTCTACAAAGTCTTACGCTCTTGTCTCTAGCAATAAGAGTGTCAATGGATTTGCAGCTTTGCTATCAGAATCGTTCTAAAATATTCTTAATGTAAGAATCAAAAGACAGACCTAGAATCTCCTAGAATGATCCTTTAAGAGCTTAAATCCGAGCACATAGCTTACTTTACCCATATCCTTCATTTCAAAAGTGGAGGATAACCACAACAATGTGGCAACAGCCATCTCCTTGTCATTTCAAGCCAACTGAATGTCATCGACATGCAATGACATTATTAAGAAATTATTCTTGGACTATTCAAATACACGCAGTGGTCTTCATTGATCATCGTAAACCTATTAATGATAATGGCTCGATGGAATCTCATATACTACTGCCTGGATGGTTGTTTTAGGCATGGATAGACTGTTAGAGCGTGCAAACTTTGCGCTTCTGGCCATTTGCCTCAAAACACTCTATGTTAATCCAAACAGATCTCCTCATCCAGTTTTCCATTGAGAAATGCCATTCTAATGTTCTAGAAAATTTCTAAGGCTCCTGGAATAAAGCGAAAGGAGGAAAACCTCACTACTAGAGAGAGTTTTCTCATACTTTATAAAGGCAATTGGGTGTAACCCTTCGCTATTAGATGAAACTTCTTGCTCAATATAGAACCATTTGCCTCGTATTTGATCTTAAGAACCTATTTGTTCCCAATGGTCATGCACCGAGGTGAAAGATCAACCAAGTCTCAGACATGGTTTATCTTCTAAACACTCCAACTCTTTTTGCATTAAGTTATCCATTCCTTGCTAGAATGAGGTGAAAGAGCTACTGCCACTGTTTTGAACTCTTTTTCATCTTTCGGAGCAATCATGAAAGTCTCTCCCTCAATCTCAAAAAGACGATGAGAGATTGTTCCACGTTTGCTTCAACGCATCAGAAGATCTTGAGAATCTGTATCCAATAGATCTAATCCATGATTAAGCAAGTCGCTCCCACTATCCCCAGGAGATAGGAGAATTTCTTCCATATTCTCGACTGGACGACTCGGTGCGCCCAACATTGGATCCTCCATCTCGTAAAGCTCTACATCTCTGCTAACCTCTTCTCTGCTAGGAAAATCCTCATCTTGTAACTCAATTTCACCCACACTTCCATCAAGTTGCTCACCAAAAACACTAGCCCTTAGAGTGCTCAAAGATGCACTTCTTACCTTTAAGGCCTATTTTCCCTCAATGGCCGCAAATTACCCAAATCAGGTTTTCTGCGAGTCCATTACTCATATGGGGGTGGAAGATAATGATTTTCACCAAAACACTGTCCCTTAGAGTGCTCAAAGATGCATTTCTTACCTTTAAGGCCTATTTTCCCTCAATGGCCGCAAATTACCCAAATCAGGTTTTCTACCAGTCCATTACTCATATGGGGGTGGAAGATAATGATTTGGAAGACATGCAGTTAGGGACATAGGCCGCAATTAGCAATGCATCTCCCCAATCAGAAATTGAAAGATTTGTTTGCGCCATCATCGACCAAACCATTTCTAGCAACTTACAATTCTTTATCTCCACCACACCATTTTGTTGCAGAGTGCTAGGAATTGTTAATTGCCTAACTATCCATTTTTTCTCACAAAGCACCTTATATTGCTCATGTACATACTCGCAGCCATGGTCAGTTCTAGGAGCCTTAATGCTCTTGTTTAATTGATTCTCAACCTCATAAAAATATTGTCCAAAGCAATCCAATGCTTTTGACTTGTGAGAAAACAAATAGACATGACCATAGCGCGTAAAGTCATCTATTAATGTGATAAAATAGGATACACCATACCTTCCCCTTACATTCATTGAGTCACAAATATCTTGAACGGATATGCTTGCACTAGAACAGATGCTTTTATGGCTTTTCTGAATGGTTTTCTAAATGTTTTTCATGTAAGGCAATGTGGTCACAAATGGGCAGGTAGACCCAAAAATCCCCCTCTTGCCCCAATATGACCTTATCCAAAATGCCATCCAATAGAATCAACATCACCAAACAATGTAATAAAGCAAATAAAATCACTAGAATTATTATTAAAACATGATTTAATAACATTTAGTGTCACAAAACTATCCATAACCATAACAAATAGTACCCTTATCAATACTCACAAAGCTACTCTCTACAGAAATTGAAAAACCTAAACCACCATGCTAGTAACTAGTAACAAGATTTGTGGAATTTGTGAAACATAAAGTAAATCATGAAGAAAGCAGGATGTGCCCACGTCGCATGTCCAGCTTGCCAATGCCCAACATCTGCATACTAGACTCTTTCTCCATGAAAACCTTTCGGCTACCACCTTGAATTCGGCAATACTCCACATAACCATCCTTGTTTCTTGCTGAGTGGTTGGTTGCTCTTGATTCTACTACTCACAAATGAGGAGAATGAGCAACTAAACCTGGATTGATAACAAAACAGTCAACACAAGAAGTAAAATAAGGAGTACCTTCTTAGGCTCAATGCACTCACGAGCAAAGTGTACCAACTTGTCATAGTTAAAGCACGTCATTCTAGCCTTGTTTTTCGTGCCACTCTACTTCTTGCCTCTCTTGCGCTTAAAAGAACCAGCGCCATTCGAGCCAACGGCTAGCAGCTCCTCTCCTAAGGGCACATATAGCCTTCCTCCGTTGATACCTAGACTTGCAAGGGCTAGTTTCAGCTATGATGCTTGAACAATCTTGCTTAGTAGCCTCTTGACGCTTTGCCTTTATTGCCTCATCTTTCAGTTCATCATCACATCTCATGTCTGAGACCATCTTAATCAAGAAGTCGATGTCATATTTCTGTTTGATAGCTACCCACAGCTTACGAGCAGTCACACTTATAAGATTAGTTTATGTTTTTAGGCCTTATCAGTTTATGTTTTTTTCCGACTTTATTAGAAAGCCCATTACAATAAATTGATTGAAATTGTACTCTCCTTTTTTTTCCCAGTTGTTTGCGGTGTCGGCTCAGATTTGGATTCTATATCTATCCAATATGCTTTGCGGAGAGGGGAAGAACTAGTGAAGCTTTCTTGGCAACAAATAATTAACGACCTCCCGGACCGGTTTAATGTCCAAAATATTTGGTTTAATGAGAATGGTGTCTATTTTATTGGTAGGAATGGTGTCTATGAGTGCTTGAAAAGATTTGGGGTATCTATAGAAGCAGATTACCCTTGTCGATCGTTTAGAGTACGTCAGATCAAAGAACGTGAGAGATTGCCTCCACCAAATGTATGTATAAGATTTTTCTATTACATTTGTTTGGTTTTACAATATTGTATCATTTGTATTACTACAGGCACGTATAGTACGAATTAAAGGGTGGCGTGAATTCACTCCGGATGAAGAGTTTGGTTCATCTTTTTGGGCTGTAAAATGAAAAATTGACTGTTTCCCCATCACAGCCAATATCAAAGTGTGGGAATCATTGTGTAGACACACACGGGTATAAATTTCGAAATCTGCTCACTTTGTTCCAATAGGATTTTAGACAAAGATTTCCAAGATGATCGGCATCATGTAATAGCTGCCTTAGAAGTTCATTTTTTTCTTTTTCAGGGGGTTTACACCTGCCGGAGTGGACCTGACGATGTGGAGGTGGATGGCAGCCATGTTGTACTAGTTACGGGATTAAAAAGCATGCTCCGCAGAGGGGAATGCGCTACTACGAGTTCAAAAATTCGTGGGGAACAGGAAAGGGTAAACGAGGTTATTGGAAGGTTGCATGTAACCTACTAACTAGGTTCATGTATCCGATTATTGAAGATGAGAGAGAGAGAGAGAGAGAGAGAGAGAGAGAGAGAGAGAGAGAGAGAGAGAGAGAGAGAGAGAGAGAGAGAGAGAGAGAGAGAGAGAGAGAGAGAGAGAGTTTCAATCTTATCTTTTTTGTTTCTTTTTATTAGACTGCATTTTATTAGACTATTGTTGCTTTCTAGCATGTTAGACTGCTTGGACAAATTCGAACAGTTGGGCTTCTGAGTTTGGACCTCTGATGTGAACTTGTGAGATATATCATTTTCTTCGAACTAGATAGATTCATTGCATTCTAGAACCTGGATACAATTTATGCCCCTTTCTGTGTGTATTAGTTGTGCTCTGCATTGTGCTATTCAGACATTCTACTAATAATGACACATCCATCCTATGGTACCAAAATACAATCACAAAAATGTGGTCACCAAAGTATTATTGAAGATTTATTTGTCTAGTTGATAAACTTTTAGCTGTGGTTTCATGATTTTTGAAGGATCCTCCTGGTTATTTCCCCAAAATTCTCGCCATGAAGCGATCGGGTAACTATATATAATACTCTCAGTAATTCCTTGTCACCGGATGCCTGTGTTTCTTTCTTCATTTTGTTTTTCTTGATTTTGGAATCCTTTTTCATTGAGTTGATTATCAAGAGGTACAAGAAGTTGTTCTCAATTCATTTGGTGTATGCATGATTACGGTATTCATTTCTCACTAAAGAAATTATTGTAGGTTGAATGAGCTGCATCATCTTTGTGTTGTCAAGCTGCGGATCACTAGCCATATTTCACTCATGTCTTTTGTTGGAAACATTTGATTTTGATTATTTTATGACAAGATTGCTTTCTTCAAACAATGTTAAAATGTCTTCTTGTTTTAAATCAAACTTAGAAAATGAATATTCTAAACATTTCAATCGGCATCGAAACTATATATACGTACGGCCAGTGTACCTCTTTGATAAAATTTTCTTTATCAAATACCTCTTATGTCATGGTACAGTGGAATTCATTTCATTAACAAACATGTAACGCTCCGAATTTCGGAAGCATTATTTACAATATTTCTTGTATAAGATTTAATAAATAATTAAAAAGAGTTTCATTTAGGGGTGCTCACGGTCCGGATTGGTCTGGATTAGCATGAATCCAATCATAATCCGTGAGTCACTGTTTTTTAAAAATAAAATCTATGCCCGATCCAAAAGTCTCACGGTTCGGTTCCAATCCGATCCGCAAGTCATGGATCGGTTCCTAATTTGTCCACGGATTTTCAACTTATTCTGAAAAAAAAATCATCGATTCATTCAAAAACCCAAACTCAACATTGAAACAAACACTTCAGTAGTATAGTTGGTAGATGAGAATATAAAAGCATCCAGAAGAATATAGTAAGAGCAGTCAGTGGAAATAAATAATGAAAGCTTATTGAACATTCCAACAAATTAATTGAACAACTCTAAACTTGAACATTATGCATGCTATGTATCATATTAATTCGCGCACACTAATCTTTCTTGTACCACATTTGATAAACCTCAAGATCACAGAGATACTGTGGTGAGTCACAATGCGCTTGTTCACCCATCTCATGGTTGAGGGTCTCCAAGACCTCAAACTCATCGGAGAGAAACTAGATCTAACAGTGCCAAATATTTTAATTGCCGCTTCCCAATTTCGCAACTTTGTTCAAATCTGATAATATATACTTAGCTTCCATTTCAACTCTTATCAAAGAAATGCGCATGGGATTATTAATAACATAACACAACTATTTTGCTGCAAAAAATCTAAATTAAATAATAACAATAACATACATGTCGCAAGATCGAAAACTCGCTAAGTTTATAATCATCTCTTGCGCCTTTAAATATTTTATTATTAAATTTAATTTAACTCATGCGCAAAATTTTAGTTTTTGAGAAAATATGTGGATATTTTTCGCCACTGAACAATCTCCCACTAGATATGGCATATAATATGCATGAAATACTTTTCTAATAGTATATAACACTCTATATATACAAAACAATTTTAATCATGCTTCAACTTGAATAATTTGATCAATAATCAAAATAAAAAATTATTCAAATATGAGAGAGAGGGGCTTGTCATTGTTAATCTCACCCCTCCATCTCAATGGTTGGGATGGAGTGTCAATATGTGTGTGCAAAACGTGTGTCTACGGATCTGGCCCCATATTTATATTATGGTTTACATTGTATAACTTTTTTGGGGGAAAAAAATTGAGGATGCAATGAGCATATTGGTGATTGTGTTGCACTTACTCCACCAAACAAAACTAAAATATGTTCGTGTCTAGGTTTTTTTTTGGACAGTTAATTTATACCGATACATTATTTTTGGTTCATATTATTCGTTCATCTTAAAACACTTGTAACTCAGAGTATAATTTTTTAAGATATACTTTGTGCATTTTTTTTGGGGACTTCAAGTTTCTTTGACCAAACATTCAATTTTTCCTATTTTATTAAATTAAAGACTCTGCTTAACGGAAGACAGAGATTATGTCTTACAGCCTTTTTAATTTAATAATAAAGTCAATTTCTTTTTTGGTGGGGCGGAATTTATATCATGTAGAAGAAGAGGTTCCAAAACTGTTGCACCGAGTTAAGCCAATCCTGGGCTGTTTTAGTAAATTACTGGGCCCGGCTACCAGTTAGGACCAGGCCCTAAGCCCACTATATTAATGATAAAATACCTGAGAAAAGGTTCATTCTTCGTCTTCACTCTTCATTACCTTACCTTCAGACATCGTCGTCTTCTTCGGCGAACTCAAAGGTGAGTCTCCTCTCGAAAATCATGCTCTTCACTTTTCCAGAATTTAAGCAGTTTTGGGGTTTCTATTTCATGTCTGTATACTCATATGATTCTCTGATCCGTATATTTCGGTGCAGTTTTAGAGTTCCTGTAAGATCCATTTACATCTCGATCGATCTTTTTTTTTTAGCTTAAACATTTGTTGATTGCATATCCCAGTCGAATTTGTTCTGGATTTCTTCAGAAATGATGATGCGAAGTGTCCCTTCTTTTTTTCCCTCGTTTTGGGGTTTGACACTGTCCAATTCTGGCCAAGAGGCCTTTGGCCCAACGGCTTCAGGAGTGCATTTAGGTGCCAGGAGTAAAGGGTCTAACAATTAGACTTTAGCCGATCAGAACGAAAAATAAAAAAATAATAATAAATGTCCAATTCTGGTACACCAATTTTTATTTTATTTTTTTGGTTAAAAACTCCAAATTAGAGGCGCTTCAGGATGGTCAAGTTCTCCATCTTTGCACTTGGGAGAGAATGACGCAGAAACTGAGGTTTTATCCGAGTCAAGTCTACTGCCACCCGAATGTCCTAGGGTTTGCTCAGGCCGCAATTCAGTACAAATTCAGTTTAGCCTGCAATTCAGGGCTATACGAAAAAATGGGTGCCATTTGGAAGGGTACCCTTTTTGGTATAGTCCTGCAATTCAGTACAAATTTTTGTTTATTTTCTTAGGTGAGGTTAATTGATTTTGTGAAGAGTCCGACGTAACAGTAGTGTACTAGTACGTCCTCTGTCGATTGGTTTTAAGTAGTTGTAGGTCCATGGTAAGGGCAGAAAAATGGGACAAAATGGTGGGGCAAAGGATCTAGTCCCTCTAACTTGGGAGCTTTAGTCCGTAATATATGGTGATTTTTGAAGAAAAGAATATCAATTTTAATGCACTTAAGGAGAAGCTAATCCCCAAAGAAGTGCGAGGCTACGCTTTTGTTTATATAGACGACTACTCGTGAAGCAATCCTTCATTGACCAGGGCCTGTGCCCCTCACTCCAACCAAGAAGTCATACTCGTCTAATGGTTTCTGGTATTCTGCCGCGGGAACGCGGGGGATTTGTTACTTGTGAGACTTCTATCTAGCATTCATTCATTGTAAGTGCAAAGACCTTATTTCCAAAGAGGTAACCCATCATACTTACGTATAGCGATTGTACTAAGTCTGCAACTGTATAATTAACATATTGTTTGGTTCTCAGAATCTTGAATGATGAAAGGTTATCAAATAGCATTCCCCAACACGAACTCTACTCGAAATAAACTCCCATGTGGTATCGCTACTGTATTGAATTGGATTGTTTTCCCTCCCAAGTGTGGGATTCCAATTCATATTTGGTCTGCCATTTCTTTTCACAAGACAGTGAATCAATAGGATTTAGGACAGTTGGCTACAAACATTGCACCTCCTAATCAAGGTTTGGGCTCCCCCTCCGTTCGCGAGGACTTGAAAAATCCAAGATTTTCTCCCCCTCTATGGTACATTGATACGTGTCTATGAAGCACCGACACGCCTAGAGGTCGCCATATCCACGTATTGGACACAGGGACACAACACCGCTAAATACATATGGGGCACGCCACGTGACGTGTCCCAAAAATTTAGTACTCCCTCCGTCCCTTTTTATAAGTGTTAACATTTTCATTTTGGGTTGTCCCTTAATAAGTGTGTGTTTTGAAAAGTTAATGAGTAAAAGTTTGTAGAATTATCATTTTGCACTTTTTAAAAGTTAGTGGCTAAAAAGTTAATGGGTAAAGGTAGAGGACAATTTTGGAAAGTGGAGGTAAAAGTTGATGTGGAAAGTGAAAAAGTTGATGTGAAATGTGTAATGATGATGTTTTTTTAATAAATTAGATTTACGAAGCAACACATTTAAAAAGGGACGGAGGGAGTAGTTAATTTTTGGAGGGAGACCCGCAGAGGACACGGCTTGGATACGATTGGGACATGTTAAGGGATACGGGTGTATGTGTATTTTTTTCTAATTTTTTGGGGAAAACATACTTTTTTCTAATTTCTGGGTTTTTGTGTAATGAAACTTATATGAACTCCTCAATCATCATTGATTAAAACACATCGACATCGAATGGAAACATACATCGAAGGCAGGAGCAAGAAACCCTAGAGACCGATTGACATCAAAACACACATCGATCGACATCAATCAAAGGCTCTCTCTCTCTCTCTCTCTCTCTCTCTCTCTCTCTCTCTCTCTCTCTCTCTCTCTCTCCATGCATATAGTAGCATAGCGCATGTAAGATCCGAAGATCGGACTCTGGTTAATGTTAGTGCTCATGTAGAATCCCAGTCTTTCTCCATCCTGTCACTTTTAGTCATTTCTTTTGAGTAGCGAACTAATTAATACGAGTATGCATGTATATTTGATTGCTCCACAAGTGTTACTGTGCTTTTTGTAAGATTCTCAGGGTTAATTCATACGCTCAGATTATGAACTCAACTGTTAGATTCATCTTTTTTAGTGTCTCTCTTCCCAGATGGATTGGCAAGGGCAGAAGCTCACAGAGCAGTTGATGCAGATTCTGCTGGTGGGTTTCGCGGTGGTGGCGTTTGCAACGGGCTATGCATTGGGATCATTCCAGACAATGTTGCTAGTATATGCCGCTGGGGTAGTTATCACCACTTTGGTCACTGTTCCCAATTGGCCTCTCTTCAATCGTCACCCTCTCAATTGGCTGGATCCAAGTGAGGCTGAAAAGCATCCAAAGCCGCAGGTAGCTAATTCTAGTTCGAAGAAGAAGACCAGTAAGAAGTAGGTCTTTTCACTAATTGTAATGAGCCTCTTCCTAGGTTTGGATGGCTTTTCGGATGTAGTATGTATCTATCTCCGTGCTTTTTTGCTCAATGGACCAACTGTGTTTCTTGATGTTACAACTTTATACAACTAAAACAGGATTTTATTATCTTGGCTTTAATTTAGTTTGGTCTCGAGTATATCTTAAGTCATTTAGTTCTTTTGGGTGATTATGGGAGTGCCAATGTGCCATCCATTACTTAGAAAATCCAAGAAGACAACTGGAGCCTTGATAAACTGAAAACGTATTTCATTGTGGTATTGATCTATGGGTTGTTGATGTTTCCGGCAGGGACAGAACCATGATTTAGGTTCAAGAGTGGCACTATTTAATGGGAGTCTACTAGTACTGTTGTATATTTTTGGTAGAGTAAAAATATGAAGAAAAATGTTTGGATACCAGTAGGTACCTAATAAATTAATGCGAAATAGAACTTTTTTTGGAGCTGAAGGTGGCATGTAGCTGTGTCTCTGGTTTCTGGTGTTCTCATTCTTTCACGTGCAGACGTACGTGGACAGGGAAGCAGAATACATTTTTCTCTCTTTTTCTTCGAATGGGGTGGGAGAATTGAGAGAGCACATGTAAGTCAAGTACCTCCGTTGCCACGCATCCTTGTCTCATGTGGTGACGAAAAACACACAACTCTGTGATTTGACCACATCAGTGACCGTAGTCGACCGCTCACTCCCCAACAGTAGCAAAAACGGATCCATTATGTGTCTCACATCACATGTCATTGGTCTTTGCAGCCACATACATGGTGCCACATTAGATGATACGAATTATCAGTGTAGGACTCGCTAAAGAAAATGGTTATTCCCTCTATAAAAACGGTATTGGAAATCCAGCCCAGCCCACTCGGCCTGCAGCAGATGAACCTGGAGTTCTCGATCCTGGTTTCACAATTGCTATGATTTACTATAGCAATGTACTGACATCACAAGATGTAGAAAATTACGTCTACCCACTGGAAGCAGAAGAGGCTGGAGCTCATGCCAAGCTGCTTTCTTGTTTCTAATACTACTTGCATATGCCTAAAACTTTGTCCAAATAAGTTGTAATCCATAACAAGGCAAGGAGTTCTGTTCCATTTAAGCAAAGAGAATATGCACAAAATTGCCGTTGAAGCCTACTAAGCAGGAGGTTTAGGTATATACAATTATACACTGGATTCAATTCTCCAAGGACTACGGCACAAAAAGGAAACTAAAATGTCATGATGTCACGTCAGTACAAGTGAAGCGCAAAACAAACCCAAGGCTCTAAGGCATTTTTATGTACTGCAATTGTCGACAGTCATGCCTCTGCCAGATGAATGGAGCATGAGTACATAGTATGGGGCGTATGCATATCGATTTTCTGGATCCAATATCCAACCATCCATGTTAGCTTTCATCAAGCAGTGATTTGCTAAAATTGAAAAGGAAAACTCCAGCAACTCCTCATCTCCTTCCATCACTCAGTGAAACACTCAACCTCCATGACAAATCGGGTTAAGGATATGCGCTCTTCCTATCATTCTGTTCAATCAACAGGCAAAGAAACTATACAAGGCGTATAGAATGAGAGAAGTTTCCTAGTGGCTTTCATGATTCAAGGCTCTTAGAATGGAATCATCTAGCAAGTTGTCGTCATCATCGAGTTCGTCCAGTTCATCTATTATTGCCTGGTTGACTGTCTTACGAGATTGTCTTCTGTGCTTCTTACGCTCCAACCTTGGTTCAGCGTGCTTGACACCCATATCTCCTACCTTGTATCTGCAGACGTTAAAAATATAGAAGTAAATCAACATAAGAGTCAATGCAATATGACTTTGGAAACATTCACACTTAGATTTATTGGGTTTGTTGCTAAAATATCGGGTATTAAACCCGAAACAGACCAAAGTTAAGCCCAAAAGCTGAATGAGTTTCATCGAAAATCAGCACTTCTCAAGCGCAGCTTAATTAAAATGGTCCAAAATCGTGGCAGGAATTTTTTCGTTACATAATGAAAATATCCACAAATACTAGCCTAATGTGCGACTTTAGGCTATAAATAATAAGCAAGCCTGGATTTTTTAACGATTCCAGAAGTATTGCAGATACCTGCAAACTCCTCCGTGAATGATGTAGTAGGAACATTTTCTTATGGATTGGAAGTTTATATCCTGAACAACTAACTACATGGAGACTTTTTTTTTTTTTTTTGCTCAGTCAACTACATGGAGACTAGCAGATAATAGAACCACCTCAACAAAACCTGGCATCGAGGCAAGAGTTAATAAGCGTCATGCAATATAGAGCAACATGAGACCCATTAAACAAATTTCCTTGCATACATGGTACATTGAAGGAAACAAACTTCTTGGCAGTGTCTTCAGATTAGATGACAGCAAAGGCAGATAGTATTTCCTACTTTACACGAAAACTGATATATCACTTGTAATTGTGATGTACTAATACATAGCTACCATAAGAATCGTGTGGTCAACTTGAGATTTGTATGGTGTCCACAGGCAAGACGGATAAAGTATCAGCTATGGTCCATTCACACTGTATTTATATTGATCATACCTTACATCTCCCTCTCTTTTGGTTCCAATTGTTCTCAACTGAAATTCCTCTCTGACTCTAATCTCATCAAGCAGCTGGAAATAGTATGGATATCTTTCCCAGTCAACATTCACAACACAACCCGGTTCACCAACATGCAAGCAATCGTTAAACGAGCATTTTGCGGGTTCACTATCCTCTAGCATTCTCCGAATCTGAAGAGAGAAGGAAAGTAACGGCAGCAGATGAAGACAAGCAAACCAACAACGTGATGCAAGAAACTGGCAGACCAACATAAACAAATGAAAAAGCAAATGCGCGAAGTTGAAAGCAAAACCTCTGGGAAATACTGTGCAAGTGATTGCTTTGTTACTTTCATCAAACTAGGTTGGCTAAACCCAGGAGTATCAGCAAGATATCCCCCTCCAGATAGTGGAAGCAGAGAGACATTGCGAGTAGTATGCTTCCCCTTGCCACTTTTTGTGGACACTTCTCCAACACGCTGATCTTCAAACCACTTGCTGCCTAAAACCTGAAGCAGGGTAGAGATAAGGGGAACAAATGACTGAGTGGGGACACACACAAGGTAGACAAAACAACAGAATATCATAGGAACAAAGACAGCAAACCTACAGAATCAAACCAGTTATCCCCTTCAGTGGCACCAAGAAGAGGCTTATGGCTTCTCAAAGCATTGATCAAACTGGACTTTCCTACACCACTTGGACCAACGATTACAGAGGTCTGTTCTCTCAAAGTGAATTGAAGAGTATCGAGTTCATGTTTTGATTCAACACTGCAAAAAATTGGTTCATAGCCCCACTTGCGAAGCCTAATTTTCCACGTCTCTAGTGACTGCAAATCCATCAAGGTTTTCCCAAATTTAATAACCCACAGAAAAAAATAACAAACAGAGGTGCGGAAATAGTTAGAGTCACACAAGCACATACAATACATCACATCCATTGAAAGCAGAGCTAAATGTTAATCCATCAGTTACAACAAGCAGTTTCATATCTAAACGTTACCAAGCAAAATCACGCTTGCAAGGGATTAAGGTAACATCTCATGTATTTGTTGATTGGCCAGGTTAGATCAAGAATTGTTACGAATCAATGCTCCAAAACAGGCGATTTTCAAATCCTCCCTATACAAACTCTTAACATTAGTCTGGGATGCTGGTGGGAAAGCATGAGCACCATTGTAGCTAGATGTGAACTGACATGAGCCATTTTAGCTAGCCAATCGATCAAGATAATGCACCATTGGAGCTGCGTTCAGCAGCGAGGGAGGCATGTGTACTTTCTGCATTTTTTCATACTTCAAAGCATACCTTAACAAACAATTATCACAACAAATGGAGCAACCATTTTCTCTAAACAAAATTCAACACCCACCAATGCTTACACTGAAAATTGGATCCCTTTTTATTTATTTTTTTGGTATACGACACACCTTACCAAACATTTTTTGCTACTCCAATGTACACGCTCTCGGGTCTCTAGGTCATAAAACTTATGTTGCAAATAAGTAAATTTAATGCAAATGAAAATCAGAAACAAAATAAAATCTTACCAGCACAAACATTAGTATATACAGTAAGAAACAGAAACATTGCTCTATTTCATTTCCAACAAACCCTAGAACGTTTCCATTACTTCTTCCTATTCGTTATCCAGATCCTTGATCCAAAGACAACCAAAATTTCAACTTCACATGACTTACACGAATCATAGAACTAAATCATGGAGCTTAGTTGCATGATCCTTCTAAAATGGGTGCGTTCCCTAGACGGGAGCTCGAATCCGCGCTCCTGAGACGGGAGCTCGCTCCCATCCATACCGGAACCCACTCCTAAATAGGTTGGGAGCTTCCAAACTAATCTTAAGGACAAAATTTTCATTTCTCTTTTCAAATATATTCAAGGAAGAAATGAAGTGGAAGTTTATCCTATATAAGGGACCCTTATTGGAACTTGGAAGTTGATACTATATAATGAATAATATATATATTCATTAAGTATTACCTCGCCGCTCCTAACCTAGAGAGCTTCTACATACTCCCACTCTCCCGCCCCCGCTTCGTGCAACTTAGTCATGGAGCAATTTAAGAATGGCTAATCCCATACACCCCCTAAAGTCATACATAAAGGCAATTAAAGCTGAAAAAACAGAAATATACCAAAACATTAAGTCAACCATTCACAGTGTGCCTGAACTTCAACTTCGCCATGAATTATGCGAAACATTACATTGAATTTCTAATAAGAACCCCGCAACTTTTACTCGGACAAATGTCTCTTGGATCTCTCCCTGACCGACTGAGCAGCGGAGTACAACAGGTGACCTCATCACTGTCCCTAACTCCCAGGCATGAAAGGACTCTTTTATACTGCCCCAAATACCTATGGGGATAAGTCCAGAAATCCTAGTTCTATAAGAACTACTCCCCATAAAGGGAATAGGGGCTAAAGCCATTGGAC
Source organism: Vaccinium myrtillus (assembly GCA_016920895.1). Classification (NCBI taxonomy): domain Eukaryota; kingdom Viridiplantae; phylum Streptophyta; class Magnoliopsida; order Ericales; family Ericaceae; genus Vaccinium; species Vaccinium myrtillus. Next base: position 16,785,629 of record CM029272.1, on the reverse strand, counting down.
ACATTAAATGCCAAGTTGCCAAGCTAATCCAAGCTCCTAAGTTCAAGGACCTAATCCTAAAGAATTCTACCTCTCCCGCCAATAGCAACACACTCCTTAATACCATCACAAGTAAGTGACTCTTCCTAGTCAATTGTTTGAGTACTTTTCAAACTGCATAACCACAAATCGACTGAACAAGCTGATGCAAAGAGAAAATTAAACCTCATCAACACAAAGTATTTACCGAACAGGAAAAAGGCATTGCAAGTTCAAACCTCTTCATCAACAAGCTCCGACTTATTGAGTACCAAGGTGAGTGGTATCCCAGTCGACTCAGCTTCCACCAAAAACCTAGTGAGAGCGAAGGGGTCGACTTTCGGCTGATCCATCGAGAACAAAACCACCAAATGATCAACATTAGCAACTGGAGGATCCAGAATCTCAGAGTCCCTCTGAAAAACGTTCTCGATCATTCCCCTCCTGTCCACCCAATCAATGGACCCCACCAACACCTGATCCCCAACCAGAACTCTCCTCTTTATCTTCTTCAACAGCGCCCTCACCACGCACAACAGTTCACCTCCAACCCTATTACTGTTATCCGAACCCTCGTGGAAGCTTCCAGAAGGTTCGGGAGGTTCTGATTGGACGATGACGCGCATGAAATTGGCTTGGGCGGCGGCGACCAAGCCGACGGCTTGGTTTGGGGAGAGGTTGGGGTGGTCATGGGGAGAGAGGACGGGGGCGAGGTTGGAGTAGTGCTTGGCAGTGTTTTTGCGCGCCTTGAGGAGGTTTTTGTTGGGTTGTTGGGACTTTCTGGATGGATCGTCAGGGTTTTGTCGTCTGGCGGTGATGGCGAGGGAGAGGAAGTGGAGGGAGGAGGTGCAGAGTCGGAGGCAGGGTGGAGGAAGGTGGCGGAGGATGGAAATGGAGGAGATCGGCGGCATTTGGATGGGGAGGTTATTAGGGCAGGGAGAGAATTGTAGAGCGAGAGGTTTAGGCGATGGTTTAGTCCGTTTGGAGAGAGAGGGAGTAGCGTTGGGTAATCATATACAGAGCATTCTGTTCTCTTTCTCCTCCAGTCTCATGTAGTTCAACTGGCGTCCCCCCCCGTCTATTGGGTGAGTAGTGAGCGTAGTCACATACATCGGAATTGCATTCGTGTCGCGCTCTCGATCTTCGCACATGGTTTGGAAATTGCGATGTTTTTGAAAGATGTTTTCATGCCCGTGCTCTCACGCCCACACCCGCACCCGCACCCGCGTGCATATATGACTTAAGTGAGTCTAGCATGTGTAATGTGTTTTCTCTAATGTGTGGTGATATGTATCCAATTTTTTTCAGATGTGCTTCATATGTAACCTTTTTTTTCTTTCTTTTTTTTTTAATTTTTTTTTATGAACACGAAATTTTGAGAATGAAGAATCAAGCAACGAACAAAATGGTTCAATTGATAAATGGTTACAAGAACTTATTTTTCATGAACTATCTATTTAGGTTGCCTTTGTCAGAGAGAGATAAATAATCCTGAAATTAATCTCAGATTTTAGTGACAGAACCAAACATGGGATAAGCCTAACCATGGGATATCCCTATATTAGTCATGCACGAATCAAAACAGGGGATTGAGTAAGATTCAGGACCAAATTAGTCTCAAGACAAATAATCCATGACTACTAATCCCAGAACTATCAATCCTACCTTTTTTTTAGTCCGCGAATCAAACAAGGCATATATGACTTAAGTGAGTCTAGTGTGTGTAATGTGTTTTCCCTTGTGTGTGGTGATAGCGTATCCAATTTTGACTCATTTCTTCACTTAAACTCTCTTCTTCTTTTTTCTTTTTTTTTTTGATAAAAGAAGCAAAAAAAATCTCCAATGGCATACCAATTTCTCTAGCCAAAATAAGTTTTCCCAATTTCTCTGCCGAAAATCCTACCATTGACCCATTTCCTTTAACATTTTTATCCCTCTAGTATTTACCATTTTTTTTTGTTTGAACTAGATAAATATTTACCACGTTGCCATTAAAAACTTTGTTAGGAAAAAAATTTGGCCTTACCATTGGAGAGGGTCTTACCCAAATTGAGTTTTTACTCAAATTTTGACTCTATTTGTCGATTGGGCATCTCCTTAACCAGTAAGAGCATCTCCACTCTTAACTCAATTTTACACTCAAATTCAAATTTGAGTAAAAATCAACAAAAACATCACTCCACTCCTTACTCAAACCCATTACCAAATTTGAGTTTACTCAAAATTTTAAGGCTATTTTTTTCCTCTCAAATTTATAATTGTGCCATTAATGAAGCCTTTACTCAAATTTATGCCTACATTTACTTTTGCCCATTGGAGTGTTCCATATCAAATCAAGTTTTTACTCAAATTTGGGTAAAAAGTTGAGTCAAGAGTGGAGATGCTCTAATATCCATTTCCAAGCCCAGCCTCAAACTCTCCTGAATTGCTAAAGGCTTATTTTTAGTCATCTTATATTAGAAATTTGTCCTTTTATAAACAAAAGCTAACGAAAAATTATAATTCATGGAGAGGGTAAAGTCTGATCACCCTACTACTAGGCATAGCACGTGCCCCAATCGATCACCACGAAAGGGTGAATGGCTCGGCACCACATCAGGGAGTCTGTGATCTCTGTGCCGAGCTAAACTGGCCAGGTGAAAGGACAGAGTAATCAAGTGGACTAATAAATCAGGATGCACTAGCTCGGCATAAAGGGATGGCCTGGTATGGCCGATCTAGGAAGACTACGTATGCAGCTCAAACAACATTTTGGAATACATGGATCAGCTCGGCGTGATGAGCTGGGCTATGTACGGGTTATTCCGAGCTACGTGGAAGCACGACACCACCATGAATAAGGCGGTGAGACATTCCAGAATATTCCACAGCAACCCCTTATGAGATAAGGAGCAATCTCGTAGAGAAAGGGATTAATATGGGAAGTCCTAACGTGACTAGGAGTGTACCACATATAGGAAAGAATCCTATATGGAAAGAAGGACCTCTGCTAGACGAGATCTAGCATGGTATGGAAGTTATCTCTTAATAGGAAAGTCCTATTAGGAGAAGGATTCCTAAAGAAAGTAGGAAACAGGGGGCACGAGATGCCTAAGATGATGAAAGTCTACACCTATAAATACAGGGCCATAACCATGAAAAAAGGTACGCTGTAACACTCAGTTATACGCATTGTGTTCTTGGCTTGATTAGTAATCCAGTACTAACTTAAGCATCGGAGGGCCTTTGCCAACAAGGGGCAAGGGTGCTCTAACCTATTCTTTGTCTTGCAGATTTAGGGTCGAGCCAAGCCTGCACGTGATACGGGCTAGCGTGGAATTACACCCCCTACAATTGGCGCCGTCTGTGGGAAAACTTACAAAAAGCTTCATTCCTTTGAAGAAAGTCAACAATGGTGGTTTCAGAGCCCCTATTGTGCACTCCAAGAAGGAAGGAGGTGGAAGACGATGGAACCACCCTAGTGTACACTACGAGAAAGAGTACGAAGGTGAACAAAACTCCTACGGTTCTTAGAGCACCTCGCAAGAAACCAGCCACCAGAAGGTTCAACATAGGGCATATCCCCGAGATTCCAAAATTCAGGGATACGCGCCTAATAAATTTTGGTTCCCCAAGATCAGGCGAGCGGCAAGGACGCTCAAAGACGCCTCCAAGAGGTGGGCAAGCCTCCTCCCGACGAGACCGGGGAAGAAGCCCACCAAAGAGGGACGATCGCAGGAGGACCAGAGATCAAGAGAGACAGGATAGCCTGGACAGGAAGGAGCAGGAGGCAGAAGAACTGGCCCGTGAAGTCACTCGACGAGAGCGAGAGATTCAGGACCTAAAAAAGCAACTCCAAGAAAAAGAAAAAGACCTACGCTCACGGACGAGATCCGTGCAATACGAAAAGGAAAGGAGTCATCACTCTAACGATGTCTCCGCTGACCTAGCAGTCTCTCCACGAAAAAGGAGAGAAAGGAGCGTTTCCATTGAGAAGAAAGAAAGAAGAAAGCATGCCAGGGACAGATACGAGAGATCTGGTTCCAACGAGCACCACCCCGATCAGCACACAAGAAGAAGGGAAGTCCACCGAGCTGATGGAGGCCCTAGAACTGCACGAGAAGCAGCTAAGGAAGCCTTAGGTCAAATCTCAAAGTCACCACTGGCCCACTGGATCCGAGCAGAAAAAACACCGAGCAGGGTGAAGCACTCAGCATTCACTCCCTACGAAACCAGTACGGATCCTGTGACTCACATCCAACACTATCAACAGGCCATGTTCATGCATGAGCAAGAGGATGCCCTGCTGTGCAAGATGTTCCCATCCAGTTTGGGAAAGGTAGCCCTAAGCTGGTACCACAAGCTCCCAGAGGGATCCATCCTGTGCTGGGACCAACTAGCTGAGGAATTTACTGCTCGTTTCCTCACTAGCCGAGCCGCTCCAAAGACTTTCGATGCGCTAACCTCTATGAGACAGAGGGATGATGAGACTCTAAGGAAATACTCCAAGCGTTACTGGGAGACTTTCAACGAGATTGAAAACTGCAGTGAGGAGTATGCCTTGGCAACGTTCAAGACGAGCTTGCCTATGCATAATAAGCTGCGAGAATCGCTTACCATGCATCCGGTGAAAACTGTGGCCATACTCATGGAGAGGATACAAGAGCATGCAAGGGTAGAGGATGACATCCTACAAGCTGGGGGTAAGATTGTGGCTGGGCAACCTCAGCTCCCAGAGAAGAGGGCTGCAGAGCCAAGGGTGTACAAGAAGGAGTACACATCAGGGAGAAAAGACTATACGCAGCAGAGAAAGGACAAAGCCGATCCAGACCCCAAGTCGTACTTCAGCATCATGGCGACCTTCAATATCCCGACTTACAAAATGCTGTACCGGATCAAGAATGAACCATGGTTCAGGAGGCCCTCAAGAATGACAGGCAACCCAGAAAAGAGGAGGGCTACCAATCAGCACTGCAGCTACCACAGGGATTGGGGACACATGACTGAAGATTGTGTGGAGTACAAGAAGTTCTTGGATGAAAGGGTGGCAGAAGGCCATCTAAAGGAGTTTCTGTCAGGTGAAAAGAACGAAACCGAGCTGATCGAAGAGTTGGACTACGAGAAAGGTCCAAAGGGGACAATCCATATGATACATGGACTGGTGGCCCCCTATACCAACAACGAGATCAGACACATCCAAAGAGTCAACGGACAAGCAAAGCAAGTCATGAAGCTCGGCATGAAGAGGCCAAGGGCTGAGGGAGTCATGGAGATCCCAATCACCTTTACTGACGACGACCTGGACGGGGTAGTGGTGCCCCATAACGATGCTTTGGTAATCACCCTACGAATAGGGGAGTATGACGTTGAGAAAATCCTCGTTGATCAGGGAGCTAGCACGGAAATCATGTACTACCATACTTTCAAAAAGATGGAACTCCCGCCGAGCTCATTGCAAAAATGTTTGGTTCCACTGGTCGGCTTCAGCGCACAGACAGTATGGCCTATGGGAAAGGTCACATTGCCCGTCCGAGCTGGATCAGTGGTCCTAAAAACTGACTTCCTTGTGGTCGATATCCCTTCCTCCTATAACGTGATTATAGGAAGAACCTGGATGCATAAAATGAGGGCAGTCTCCTCCACTTATCACCAGAAGATCAAATACCCTGGTGCGGATGGCATTGAGTGCGTCAGGGGAAGCCAGAAGGTAGCCGACCTATGTTTCAACATGGTATTGAAAAAATCTCCAAAAGCCGAGCTGGTGCAGACAATTGAGGTTCGGATCGACCAACAATGGAGGACATCGGAGGTGATCCCACCAAGAAGATGGTGGAAGGATTAAAAAGATCTGATTGAGGGGAGATGATGAGGAGAAATACTTCCCGATCGGAGGCGCTTGCCGAACGGGAAGAAGAAGAAATTTTGGTAGCCTTTCTAAAGGACCACATCGATGTTTCGCATGGACTCCCAGGAGATGCAGGATAGACCCCGGGACGATCTGCCACCATCTGAATGTGGATCCACAGCACAAACCAGTTGTGCAGAAAGCGAGAAGGTCGGCACCACAGCATGCAGACGCTGTGATCGAAGAAGTAGATCGGCTGCTCGAAGCGGATGCCATACGAGAGGTGAGCTATCCAGATTGGCTGGCCAACACCATCGTTGTCAAGAAGAAAAACGGGAAGTGGAGGGTCTGTGTAGATTTCACTAGCCTCAATAAAGCGTGCCCTAAGGACAGCTTTCCACTTCCCAGAATTGATCAACTAGTGGACGCCACATCAGGCTACGAGAGGATGAGTTTCCTCGACACATATCGAGGATATCATCAAATAGCTATGTATGAGCCAGATCAAGAAAAAACTTCTTTATCTCGCCAAGAGGGCTCTACTGTTACAAGGTCATGCCCTTCGGGTTACGAAATGCCGGAGCAACCTACCAGAGGTTGGTCATAAAGATGTTCAAAGATCAGCTCGGCAAAACCATGGAGGTCTACATCGACGACATGGTTGTGAAAAGCAAGTTGAAATCTGATCACCTTGCCGACCTGAAAGTAACTTTCAGCATTCTCAGAGAATACAAGTTAAAATTGAACGCCTCTAAGTGTGCCTTTGGAGTTAGCTCGGGAAGTTCCTAGGGCACTGGTAACTAAGAGGGGATTGAGGCCAATCCGAGATCGGATCACGGCTCTGCAAGGCCTTCAAAGCCCAAAGACCACGAAGGAGGTCCAAAGGCTAACAGGGATGGCAGCAGCTCTCAACCGTTTCATCAGTAAGTCCTCATACCGTTGTAGACCATTCTTTCAAACTTCGAAGAAGAGAGAGGGATATGAATGGGGAGCCGAGCAGAGCAGGCATTCGGGAGTTGAAACACTACGTCGACACCTCCCTTACTCTCTACTCCGGAAAGGCCGGGAGCGGTTGATATTATATCTAGCGTGTCCGATCACGCTGTCGGCTCGGTCCTCCTACGAATAAAGGGGCGGAGATCTCGGTCTACTTTGCGAGCAAAACGCTGTTAGATGCCGAGACACGTTATCTACATTTGGAAAAGCTTTGTGTACGCTCTCATCATAGCTGCAAGAAAACTCCCACACTACTTTTTGCAAAGCATCCCATCACCTTGTGTTCTTTGAATATCCACTAAAGGCCTTACTCGGGAAGGCGGACCTCTCGGGACGAATATCCAAGTGGTCCATCGAGCTCGGCCGGTTCGACCTTGATTATCAACCCGCAATGACAATTAAAGGGCAAGTCTTAGGCGATTTTATAGCCGAGTTCACCCCGACAGTGGCTCCGCCACCACCGGTTCTCCACGAGAAGGAGCGAGATCGGTCCCACTAAACCGCCAAAAGAGTGGCCGACTGTATCCCGGAAGAATGGAGGCTCTATGTCGACGGATCAGCCTGCAACAAAGGGTCGGGAGCGGGAGTAGTGTTATTCTCTCCGAAGGATTGGTCTTTGGAGCAAGCACTACGTGCCCTGGGATTCGGTGCCACCAACAATGTGGCGAGAATATGAAGCCTTGCTCGCAGGACTCGGGAGTGCCATGGAACTCAAGGTCGAAAGTTAAGGGTATTCGTGACTCACAATTAGTTGTTAACCGACTTTCGGGGAATACGCCGCAAGGAGCGAGAAGATGGCTGCATACTCGAAGTAGCCAAAGACTTGCTCGACAAATTTGACAACATCTACATCCACAAATCGGCTCGGGACGAGAATGCACATGTAGATTCACCGGCATGCTTGGGATCGGCGGTAAACACGAGAATACCGACGAACAAGAGTAGATGTGGAATATCCGAACGAACCAAGTATCGGCCAGAAGCGATAGAGATGGTCTTGGAGACGAGTTCGGGCCAAGGTGGATAGACCCAATAGTGGCATACCTACGAGATGGGACCTTGCCAGAGGACAAAAGGGAAGCTCACAAAATCAAGACCAAATCAGCACGTTTTTGGCTCTCCCCAGAAGGTAAGCTTTATAGAAAGTCTTTTCTTGGACCTTATCTATTATGTGTACATCCAGCTCTTGTTCAGAAATTCCTCCACGAGATCCATGCTGGAACTTGTGGAGGACACACTGGAGGAAGGTCCATAGCCCACCGAGCAATATCACAGGGGTATTGGTGGCCTTATATGCAAGAAGATGCAAAGGCTTTTGTGAAAAAATGTGAGAAATGTCAGAGGTATTCTCCCCTCATCCGAGCTCCAGCGGAGGATCTGCTACCTCTAACTAGCCCATGGCCTTTTGCCCAGTGGGGGTTGGACATCGTGTGTCCTCTTCCCATGGCAACAGGGAAACGAAAATTCCTGCTCGTTGGCACTGACTACTTCACTAAGTGGATAGAGGGGGAAGCTCTGGCCAAGATCACAGAAGCCATGGTGGAGCGGTTTGTCTGGAACAAAATCATCACACGATTTGGAGTACCATACTCCATCATCTCAGACAATGGGTCCCAGTTCGGCAAAAAGTTCAAATCGTTTTGTGCCCAGTACGGCGTCAGAAACTACTACTCAACTCCAGCTTACCCACAAAGCAATGGGCAAGCAGAGGCCTCAAATAAGACTATCCTGAAGAGCCTCAAAAAGAGGTTGGAGAAGAAGAAGGGAAAATGGCCGGACGAACTACCAGCCGTGCTCTGGGCATACAGAACCACCCCACGGCGATCTACAGGAGAGACGCCGTACTCCCTCGCCTATGGGACAGAGGCGGTGATACCACTGGAGATCGGCCTGCCGACCTTTCCGCACCACTCTTGTAGAGTCAGGTGGCAACGACAAAGCCTTGGCCGAGCAGCTTGATCTGGCCGAAGAGAAACGAGAACGTGCACTTATCACACTGGCAGCATACCAAGAACAGCTACGAAGAAGCTACAACAAGAAAGTGCAGCCAAGGGAATTTAAGATCGGAGATCTCGTCCTAAGGAAAGTCTTGGCAAACACCAAAGTATCCTCTGATGGGAAGCTTGGGCCAAACTGGAAAGGCCCCTACAAGATTGTTGGAATTGCTGGCATTGGGGCTTACCGCTTGGCCGACCTGGACGGAGACCCAGTACCACGGCCATGGAATGTCCAGAATCTAAGAAAGTTCTATCAGTAATAGGTTTATGTGATTACGAATACAATCACACCCCCTTTTTTTAGGTGAATACGAGGAAATTCACATTTGTTTTTTAGCTATGACAGTCCTTTATTATTATATCAATCAAAAACAAGGTTTCATTTCCTTTCTTCCCCTTATCAAGATTATGCTTAAATACGAACCAATATTTACTTTAAAAATATTGGATTCCTATTGGGGAGCAGAGAATATGTGTATTCCAACCATGATTGGTAAAGTTCTAAGTATGAAAAAACTTGGCTATGTACAAATTGTTCTAAGTATGAATACTCCTAGGAACTCGCAACGAATACTGCAAACTTGTCTCTAAGTACGAAAAAACTTAGACGAATATTGCCAAGTTAGCAACAAATATTGCCAAGTTATTCTAAGTATGAAGAGACTTAGATGTGCAACGAACATTGCACCAAAACTCTAAGTACGAAAAAACTTAGATGAGCAATGAATATTGCCAAGTTATTCTAAGTATGAAGAGACTTAGAAGTGCAACGAACATTGCACCAAAACTCTAAGTACGAAAAAACTTAGATAAGCAACGAATATTGCCAAGTTATTCTAAGTATGAAGAGACTTAGAAGTGCAACGAACATTGCACCAAAACTCTAAGTACGAAAAAACTTAGATGAGCAACGAATATTGCCAAGTTATTCTAAGTATGAAGAGACTTAGATGTGCAACGAACATTGCACCAAAACTCTAAGTACGAAAAAACTTAGATAAGCAACGAATATTGCCAAGTTATTCTAAGTATGAAGAGACTCAGAAGTGCAACGAACATTGCACCAAAACTCTAAGTACGAAAAAACTTAGATGAGCAACGAATATTGCCAAGTTATTCTAAGTATGAAGAGACTTAGATGTGCAACGAATATTGAAATAGGTCCTAAGTACGAGGAAACTTAGACGACTAAGTATGAAGACACTTAGGTGCTTGACAATAAGTCTATAATGCAAAAGCAGACAAGCGAGAACCTATCTCTCGAGGAGGTTGCAACGAACAATGCCAACCACGAACAATGCCACAATGCCCCAAGCCCGAAAAACGCTTAGAAAGATGGAGCATGCGAACACCATAGCGTTTAAAAAAGCAAGACAATCTAGTATCAAAAGCAACATGCGGCCAAATCAGGTCACGCAGGACCAACCGCCAAAACAAAGCACGAGTAAAAACGAGAAACTTGAAAAAAGTATTTGAGAGGCCACACCCGGCCGAACTAGACCACGCAGGATCAAAAGATATGGCAGGCATCAAGCCTCTTCACTGTGCTGGACGGCATCAGTGGCAAGATTGGGGTCAGGATTACCTCCAGCAACTTCAGCAGTGGTGGTTCTTTCTAGAGGGGTCTGCTCCGGAAGGGGTTCAGGATGAGCTTCTGGGTTTTCAGGAGACTGTTCGGCAAGTTGATCTTGGGTAGATGCCACCTCGCTCGGCAATTCCATATTGCTCCAGTGAGGAGACGACTCGTCCACGCCGAGTTTGGTAAGACACCTCCGCCAGGCCATGCCCCAGACCGCATCCTGCACGGCCGGCATCTGAGCCGTATAGTTGTCCGTGATGACCACAACGGCACGGTCATATTCAGCCTCAGCCTTAGCCTCTACAGCAGCAAGTTGTTGACGCAGCTCCCGCTCGACCTCATGGCCCCTTCCTTTTCAGCTCGGCATTCTCTCCTTTCAAGCTCTCCACCTCCTCCCGAGCGTCTTTCAAAGACTCAGCATGCTGAACGCTCTCCCTCTCCGCGGTCTCAGCCCTTTTCTGCTCTTCTTCCAGCTCCTTCGCGGCTTCTTTCGCTCGGTCGAAACCAACGGCAGCCTTCTGCATGACCTACGAGACAAAGCACAATAGGTAAAGGCAAAGCGAAGTTCAATAGAAGGAGAATAGAGGAAGAGATTTGTTACCTTAACACACGATTTGGAAAAGACTGTCTTCATAAGGGTATCATAGGAACTACCTCTCTCTCTCTCCATATCAAGCGGAAGAAGAAGGCAGCCCTAGACACGCCGAACGCCACATCGGTGGAGGAGATCTTATCAATCTTGTTGAGGGGTGTGCCGTTGGGGACGGGCTAGAATGGGCTCCCAAGGCTGGACCAGGGGCGGAGAGTCGCAGAGGGTCTGGTTTGAGCTGGAGCTTCCAGTCCTTCTTCTGTTAGGGGGAGGCTGGGCGTGCTCTGGGCTCTCTCTCGGCCTCTTGTCCCTCGAAGTATCAGAGGGAAGAGGGGATGATGTCTGGGGAGGAGCGCACGACACGAGCGGCGGCGGAGCACGGGAGCTACGCCAAGATTGACAAGCAAGTCGAGCGGAGTTGATCGGCTCGCGAGGCATGACTTCTCGTTCTGGGGAAGGGGAGTAGCCTGGAGAATCGTCTGAGTCTTCGAGAATGGTGCCCTGCTCGGTCAGAGATTGAACGATGGCACGGGGATCAAGTGCTTCTTCTTCTTCCTCCTCTTCTTCTTCAGCTGTCGCCCTCCCGGACGTGCTGGCTTCCTGGATGGGGATGGCAGTTGGGATCTCGGGGATATAGGCAAAGGTGACTTGCCGCTGAAGGGCCTCAGGGTCTTGGGACCGAGATGATCTACTTATAGCTCGGCCTCTGCGGGCATGAGTCCTTTCCCGGTCGGCTGGTCGGCCTGTGGCGGTCACGGAAAAAGGTGGCGGCCAGGCGCGTCTTGTTCTGGCCTCTCCAACCTTCCTGATATTACCCCAGTAGGAGGGGGTGTAACCCAATAGTCGATGAGCTGAACGGCCAAGTCCAACAGGAGTTGGTTCAAAACCGTCGAACCAGAGGGCCTTGGCAATGTCCTCACGGTGGAGCTTACCATGGACTAAGCGACCACCGTGATTGAGATTACCCGCTGCAAAATAGACATGACGAAACACTGATCAACTACAGTATCAATAGAAACAATGAATAAACCAACTAGCAGAGGAAAAGGTACTAACGCAATACGCCTGTAGCAGTGGGGCAGGCAGGTCCAATGGTCCTCCCCTCGGCGTCTCTAGGCTCCCAATTGCCGGTGACTACGAGATAGTCGTCTGCCTCTCCCTTTGAGGAATTTGGCAGATCGGTGATAAGCTTTTGGTCGGGATCCCTGGCTTTAAAGTAATAGTTCTTCTCAGCCGTAGGAACTACACTATAGAGAAAGTGCAAGTCCCACCAGTCGAGGTGAAGGCCGAGCAACCTATTAAGGGCAACTGTGCCCATAACCACCCTGACAAAGTTGGGGCAGAGCTGCATAGGGTTCAATTGACACCTAGAGCACACCTCGCGAAAAAAGGGGTGTAAAGGAAACCTAAGACCACCCTCCACTATGAAAATCAGAGGAACGAGAATCTTGTTGACTTCTTCTAGGCTTACTTCCCTCAGGTCATTGCGTTCGTTCAATCTGAATCGAACGTCGTTTGGAATTTCGTAAGTTCTACGAAATTCAGCTATCTTTTGGGCGTTACTAAGAAGGTCTCTATGTCTACCCATGATTTCTCTAAATTAGGGTTCTACAGTCAAAACCCAGATTATTCAAGGAAGAAGATGAAACAACGAAACAGAAACAGAGGTCTAGAAATGCCACTTACGTGAAGGCGACGGGGGGACCTAATGTGGTGTTTTTCCGACGAGAACGGAAGACGGGGTTCCGACGAAGACTGAGAAACGAGCAAGATCGCAGAGAGCTCAAATGGCAGAAATGGCAGATGCAATATTTTTCTTCTCTCTTTCTTCGCTTCTGACGAGTATGAAGGAGAAGGGGAGGGGTTTTTGCGTTTAGAGGGTTTTGGGAGGGAAAAGTAATAAATATCCCTCCCGAAACCCCATAAAAGTGGGACGTGACATACATAGAGCGTCAGCAGAATCGTCCTTTGGGCTTATCCGAGCCATCAACGGGTCGTTTCGCATTAAATGCGATGACAGCGTTACCCCCACGTGGAGGGGAAGCGTGCAGGAGATGCATCAGGAACCGTTGAAGCTCTGCGCACTACTGATGAATGACAGTAGCAGCAGAGCTGGGGAGCAATTGGAGAGGGTAAAGTCTGATCACCCTACTACTAGGCATAACACGTGCCCCAATCGATCACCACGAAAGGGTGAATGGCTCGGCACCACATCAGGGAGTCCGTGATCTCTGTGCCGAGCTGAACTGGCCAGGTGAAAGGACAGAGTAATCAAGTGGACTAATAAATCAGGATGCACTAGCTCGGCATAAAGGCATAAAGGGATGGCCTGGTATGGCCGATCTAGGAAGACTACGTATGCAGCTCAAACAGCATTTTGGAATACATGGATCAGCTCGGCGTGATGAGCTGGGCTATGTACGGGTTATTCCGAGCTACGTGGAAGCACGACACCACCATGAATAAGGCGGTGAGACATTCCAGAATATTCCACAGCAACCCCTTATGAGATAAGGAGCAATCCCGTAGAGAAAGGGATTAATATGGGAAGTCCTAACGTGACTAGGAGTGTACCACATATAGGAAAGAATCCTATATGGAAAGAAGGACCTCTGCTAGACGAGATCTAGCATGGTATGGAAGTTATCTCTTAATAGGAAAGTCCTATTAGGAGAAGGATTCCTAAAGAAAGTAGGAAACAGGGGGCACGAGATGCCTAAGATGATGAAAGTCTACACCTATAAATACAGGGCCATAACCATGAAAAAAGGTACGCTGTAACACCCAGTTATACGCATTGTGTTCTTGGCTTGATTAGTAATCCAGTACTAACTTAAGCATCGGAGGGCCTTTGCCAACAAGGGGCAAGGGTGCTCTAACCTATTCTTTGTCTTGCAGATTTAGGGTCGAGCCAAGCCTGCACGTGATACGGGCTAGCGTGGAATTACACCCCCTACAATTCAAGTGCAATTTTACTATCTTATACTATATGTAAAAAAAAAAAAAGAGTAAATACAAATACTTATAGCTTTAATGATGCCTAAGTTTTAAAAAACAAACTATTTTTTCGTTTTGTCGGGTTTACATAGGATTAAGGAAAATGCTACAATACACACTCCTTATTTGGGTGTGTATGATACACACCCCTATAAAAGTTACGAATTTTCTGTAAAAGTTACGATTTTTTTTTATAAAAGTTACAAGACACGCCAAAATGTTACGAATCATAGAAAATGTTACGAATCATTTTGTTGAAAAGTTACGAAAAACTAAAAAATGTTACGATTGCCGATGAGGTGACATAATCTGGACTATACAATAGGTGCATATGGTACACCCAAATAAAGGGTGTGTATTGTAGCCATTTCCTAGGATTAAACAATCTTCCCTTCTTACATGGATCTGACGGGCTGTTTCCAGTTTTAACTCGGGCCGGCTAGATTGTCAGCCCGTCTAAGATAAGTACAAAAGCCCAAATAAAAACTTACAAGGAAAGAGCTCAAGACCTTAGGCCCAACGTGGAAAATAGGTGGTAGCATTTAACTTCACTTTGCCTATGAATGGAAAATTTCGTCCTCCATATTTGTTTTTTTAACTTCCACATTCAATTTTGAACTTCCATTTTTTATTTTGTTGATGATTGTATTTGCATCCATCATATTCCCGGTGTGCTCTCGGAACATGTACTCTTCCATTTAAAAAATTAGGTGATTACCGAATCCATTTCTCAAAGTAATCTAGATAGGAAGTGAGAAATGTTCATTGATTAACCCGTTGAAATTCGAACCTCTTCTAATAAAAGTTCCATCTTGCAATACATACCCCAACATTATATAACATGAAAAAAAATAAAGAACCACAAGAAAAAGGGAAATGGAAAAAAATCAAATCAATTTCGGGTTGGTGATTGATAGTAAAAATAACGAAAATATTAGGGTTTAGTGGCCAAAACCCCCTACCACCCACCCAGGTCCGCCCCTGAGTACATTAAATGGGAATTGATATTGGCACTCTTTAATTTGATAGTGGCACTCTCCTTATTGATATTGGTACTCCCCTTATTGATATTGAAACTCCTCTTTGGAGTGCTATTAACAATTTGAGGAGTGTTAATATCAATTTCTTATATCAACACCCTCACAATAATACAAAGATGGGGAAGTAACGTGTAAGGTCACTTAGGATAAGCTGGCTCGTATTATTAAAAAAAAAAAATGATTCGAAACAGACATCTTAACTAACAATTTACTTTCAGTCAGGGCTCTCAGATTTTTAAAAAATCCACACCTCATAGATCCAAATTGAATTTCGACGATCTGAACCATCTAATGTATTTAAAAGGTGTTTTTAAGGGTCTCCGCGAGAAATAAGCAAAAAAAAAATACCGGGAAGGGCTTGATCCGAGCAATTTTTCATAAAAACTGTATATGTTCGTTTTTATATAAAACTGCCAGGATCAAGCCTTTCCCGGTATTTTTTTTTTTTGGCCGATTTCTCGCGAGAACCCTTAAAGACACTTTTTAAACATATTGGACGGTTCAGATCGTTGAAATTCGATCCGGAAAGTGGAAGTCCGGATTTTTAAAAAATCTGGGAGCCCTAACTGGAAGTAGACTGTATTAACTAAAACATAATGAACTATATATGTAGCATTTGCCACAAGATGAGATTGTCTTGCCGATAATTAAAAAAAATATTTGAGATTGCCTTAACCATGACATACGATGTGGTATTTCTTAAATTTATCAAAACGGTTCTAGCCATTCAGAATTTCTCTTTCCCTTTACACTTTTCCAAACCTAGACCCTGAGGTTACACCTAATGAAAAATTAAAATACTACTCCATTGTAGGAGAAAATTTTAGGTGCGGATTGGGTACACACACCGACCACGTAGGCCGCCGTCAAACACGTTTTGGACTGGCTCCATTCGATGGGGTAAATTTCACCGAAAATTACAAAAATGCCACCGGATCCAGCCTCGGCCCAAAACGAACGGCCGGATCAAAATTAACGTGTCCCTACCCAATCCGCATCTAAAATTTTCTCCCATTGTAGGGTTATCATAAGGGATCAAAGAATTATCACAAGTGGATAAAAAGTCCAACGTTACCATTTTCTTGGCAACTTCGTAGGAATAACTTTCTCTCTATTGTGCTAATAAAGAACCAAAAAAACAAAGGAAAAAGTTGAGTACTAGGTCATAGGTGCCCACAGCCGACCAGGCGAGTCAGGCGACCATGACATGGATTCAACGACACAATGATCAAGTATATATAACACCAAGCTTGTCACAGGCACGAGCATTTTAGTTTGAGTACTTATAATCAACCAATTCTATTCAATAATGATGCAATATAGTATAGTATTAATCTATTCAATAATCTAATCCTTTCAAATGTATGATTTAATTTGATTAGATATTCAAGTCGGTCAAATAAATGGCCTCGGAGTGTTTCCAAGCAATGTTATGTGATTGTAGTTATGAAATTAAATCCCTCCAAGTGTGTATTCGGGGTAGCCTCTGGGAAAATTTTGGGCTTTAGGCAGTTGATAGAGTTGAAACAAATTGTGGATATATGTGAAAATGCGTAACCAGGTTTTTTTCCCTATTCGATGAGATGTTCATTTGTTACTATTTCAGATTATAAGAAAAAGGTTAACGTTATTCGATCAACTCAACAAAATCCAGAATGTTCTAACAAGGGTGATAGGAAAGTTTTAGAGAAAGAAAGTGAGAGAAAGGGGGAGGCGACTGGAGAGGCTTCTCCCTAGGGTTTCCAAGCTGCCGCCGGCCCCCTTCCACCCTCTTCCCCCTCCTCCCCTTATCCTCTCCCCTCCTTTATTACTTCCCCCATAGTTTCCGGCGACTCCCCATGGTGTTCGATCTCCTTTTTTCTTTCTATGGGTGGCTTGGAACCGGATTTTTGGGGAAAGGGGAGCCGGACTCCCATCATCGGCGGCTGCGTGACAACTCCGGCGACTTCTATCCCCCTATATTTTTCTGCTTTTCTTTGTTATTTTTGCTGTTTCTTTTCGGTTTTTGTAGTTTTTTTTTTATTTTTATAGGTTGTGTTAGGGTTTGTTTGGTTGGGTCGAATGGATATTTTTTCTTTTGGCTAAAAAAAAAATAAAAAAATCCAAAATCCAAAATCCAAGAGTCATAGCCTCATAGGTGAACCCCATCATAAAAAATGACTAAGTTGAATATATACTTTGTTCGTCGCCCATCGGTGGATTTGGAATATATAAGCCAGCATATATTTTCTATAAATGTTAGACCTCGATACTTAATTGATTTTCAAGTGATATGGTTTCATAAATAAATACATAATTGAATGTTGTGATATGGGCAAAGTGTCAATTTCTTAATTGACTACTAAAAACACAAAAGTACCCCTGCAAGAATTCCTACCATTACCATTTCAATTTAATTTTTTAATACAATAATATATGATTCACTTTAACGAGCAAATATTTTATTTTCATTTAGGCGTGTTGGGAAATTAAAGCCTATAAATTTGAAGCTAATCCCTAAATATTGTTTCATACAAAAAGACAAACAATTTACGAATTAAAATGTAAAGCACTTCCGTACATTTTTTTTTCCAATTTCTTCACACCAAACAAAAGAACTCAATTAGTACTGTATATCTTTAATTCGGTGTGAAGAAATCGAAATTTTTTGTGCGGAAGTATTTTATTTTTTTATTCAAAAATTGCATATTTTTTTTAGAGGACACTTATTTAGGCGGAGGGACTATTTTAAGAAATAAGAGTATACTTATTTAGAGACGGAGGGAGTATTAAAAAATTGCACATGGAGAAAATATTATCAACTTGTGGCCAATCAAAATTGTGTCTTTGAGACCAATTTAAGGCAAAATTGTGTTTATCAGTTTATATCTACCTCATATACAATAAAAATCTTACTAATTTATTTTTTTATAAGAAAATTAAAAAAATAACTTGCTTATGATTTTTATTTTTCACTTCACTAACAAAAAATTATGCTTTGCCTCTTAGTCTAGTGGTCAAGACATGATACTTTGGATTTGCTTCATCTAGGGTCATTTCAAATGGGATACCCCTTATTTTAAATTGAGCGGTCGGTATTATTGGTTCCTTATATTATTCGAGTTGTGCCAAGCTACTTCGTGCTTTAAAAAAATTGATTTGCCGTCAACTTTGGAGTTTTATATTCTTAGATAGATACTTCCGACTAGTCGTGTATATTGAAACTCAAATGACCATATCGAGTAAGTTGTTAAGATGGAGTAATGATCGTATCGAGTAAGTTGTTAAGATAAAGTCAATTGTATGCTAATATCACCCAATTATTAAATCTATGACTGAAAATGCAACTAATATTGCCATAGCAAAAAAGCAAAATTACACGGACACCCCCTTTAACTATCACCCTGTATCACTAATGTAAAACCCATCGGGAGATCCCATATCGGTGGGAAGTAGGGGTGGAAAAAAAAACCGACGGGACCCGAACCGACCGAAAAACCGAAAATTCGGTTCGGACTGAAAAAACCGAAAAAACCGAAATGCAATTTTTGTTGCGAAATACCCTAAAATCATCCCGATTTGGACCGAATTACCCCGAAACCACCCCTATTGGGACCGAAAACCACCCCTATCTCAGTTTCCTGAAATTGACCCCGCAAAAAATAACAAATCACAGCCGTCCATCTCAATTTTAACGCCGGACCGAAAAACCCGAAAAAAACCGAACTACCCCGAACCGATCGGTCCA
Source organism: Vaccinium myrtillus (assembly GCA_016920895.1). Taxonomy (NCBI): domain Eukaryota; kingdom Viridiplantae; phylum Streptophyta; class Magnoliopsida; order Ericales; family Ericaceae; genus Vaccinium; species Vaccinium myrtillus. Next base: position 16,766,862 of record CM029272.1, on the reverse strand, counting down.
TTGTTTTTTTCGGTCGGGATCGGTTCCCGGAAAAATCACCCCGAACTGATCGGTTCAGTCCGGAACACCCCAAAAACCGAACCGAACCGACTGATTTTCACCCCTAGTGGGAAGGAAAAAATGGGAGTTAAATATAATGAGTCGCAACAAGCTATTGTTAGTTGGATCCTGCTAACTGGAGCTCTAAGGGCTCAAGCTAAGGGGGGTCCACTTGCAATTTAAAAACCAAAACTACTCCCTTTCTCTGTCTCTCTTTCCGTGTCCTCTCTCTCCCCTTCATTCTCTCTCTCTCTCTCCCCATCCGTACCCACTCTCCCTCTCTCTCACTCACTTTTCTCTCTCGTCTACCCACTCCCCTACTTTTCTCTCATTTTTTAAATTTTTACAAATTAAAATGTTTATAACTTTTATTTTTATTATCCAATGTTGAAAAAATATATATATTTAAAATCTACTCGACGATATCTATCAAACAAGATCAATATTGAATATGAAATTATATATATCGAAAATGTTTTTTTTTTTTTGGGCGCAAAATAAGAGCCTATACCCCCCCAAAAAAAAAACATTTTCGATATACATAATATTGAGCACACTTGCAAAATAAAAACCTATATCGAAAATGTTTTTTTTTTTTTGGGTATAGGCTTTTATTTTACCCCAAAAAAAAAAAAAACATTTTCGATATACATAATATTGAGCACACTTGCAAAATAAAAACCTATATCGAAATTTTTTTTTTTTTTTGGGGTATAGGCTTTTATTTTGCAAAATAAAAGCCTATACCCAAAAAAAAAAAAACATTTTCGATATACATAATTTCATATTCAATATTGATCTTGTTTGATAGATATCGTCGAGTAGATTTTAAATATATATATTTTTTCAATATTGGATAATAAAAATAAAAGTTATAAACATTTTAATTTGTAAAAATTTAAAAAATGAGAGAAAAGTAGGGGAGTGGGCAGAGGAGAGAGAAAAGTGAGTGAGAGAGAGGGAGAGTGGGTACGGAAGGGGAGAGAGAGAGAGAGAGAGAGAGAGAGAGAGAGAGAGAGAGAAAATGAAGGGGATAGAGAGGACACGGAAAGAGAGACAAAGAAAGGGAGTAGTTTTGGTTTTTAAATTGCAAGTGGATCTCCCTTAGCTTGAGCCCTTAGGGCTCCAGTTAGCAGGATCCAACTAACAATAGCTTGTTAGTTTGTATAACTTGAGGTTAACTTTTTGAGCTCCGTGGTTAAAGTTAAGAGTTAGCAGGTGAGCTGACGCAGGTCGTTATAGGTAGTATCAGAGTTTACATGAACCGAAAATAAGGCGAGTCCCGCAGGGAGACGTGTTTGGGTGGACCCAATAAGGGAAGAGCTTGAGGTGATTGTTGTGCATGGGCTAGTCCCACCATAACACGAGCTTGACGTGCTTAAGCGAGTACTTGTCTCACATCGCTTGGTGGGTTTGCGTACAACAACAGTTTTCAAGCCAGTATCGGAATGGCTCCTTACGAAGCTTTATATGGAAGACCGTGTCGATCTCCAGTCTGTTGGACAGATGTTGGAGAGAATAGTTTGTTAGGACCGGATCTTGTTCGTGAAACAACCGAGAAGGTACAACTGATTAGACAACGATGGGTGACAGCCCAGAGTCGACAGAAGAGTTATGCCGCTAGGAGAACTCGACCATTGACTTTTAGTGTGGGAGATCATGTGTTTTTGAAGATTCAGCCTCGACGAGGAGTTATTCGATTTGGGCAGAAGGGGAAACTTTCACCTAGGTTTATTGGGTCGTTCGAGGTTTTAGAGAGTGTTGGGGAGGTTGCGTATCGTATAGCCTTGCCGCCGCAAATAGCTCGAGTACACAACGTATTCCACGTGTCCATGCTCCAGAAGTGCCTCGCGCATCCCGAGCACATACTAGACTGGAAGGATCTAATTTTAGACGAGGCCGCAACATTCGAGGAACAGGCGGTCAAGATTGTCGACGAGCAAGAGAAGGTACTGTGAAGGAAAAAGATCAAGCTTTTCAAAGTTCTGTGGCGTCACCAAGGAATTGAGGAGACAACTTGGGAGAGCGAGGACTCGTTGCGAGATAATTATCCTCACCTAATCGAGGACCGAGGTACTACCTTTAATTTCGGGGACGAAATTTTGTTTAAGGGGGGTAGATTGTAAAGACCCGGTAAATTGCGTATATAATTAAGTGGGTTTAAATTATTTTTAATTAATTAAAGTTGTTACAAGATTATCACTAATTACTAGATAAAGTCTTAGTTTGAAAATAATTATATATGTGTAAATATATAATCTGTTGTTATCCTAAAACAACTTCCTCTTCCCTTATCTCCTCACTTTCCTACTCTTGCTAAACTACTCTACCAATATTTATCCCAAATTGGTCTTCTTCTTAAACCAAATTGATACCTCATTATTCCTCTCTCACTCTCGGCAATTTCCTTCCCCCCAGAATAAATTCTATTTTTCCCCTCTTTTCTCTCTCGGCAATTTTCTTCTCGCGCGCTCCCGGTTTGTGTATTTTCTTTTTCTTCATAAAAATCGTACAAGTTTTTCCGTCACGATTTTTATTTCTCTCCTTTTGTTGCAGAAATTCTAAATCCTCAGTGATTAATTGTTTGCAATCTCATACGTTCTCGATTTCCGTTGACGCGTTAGAATCGACGGAGGAAAGGTAGGATTTTCGGAACTTAGCTTTTACTTAGGATTACTGTTTACGTGATTCATGTGTATATCGTATACTGTGGGTTAATTAGAAAATTTATTGCTTGGTATAGTTTCTGCGGAACTTGAATCGTTAATGATCGTGTGGTTGGAGTTGTGTGAAAAGTAAGAAACAAACGTGAAATATGTGTACAGTTTCTGTTTTAAATTATTCTAACCTTTTCGGGTCAGAACCGAGGAAAACTCATAACTGAAGAGTTGTAGATCTCGAAAAGATAAGCAACTTCTATATAGAACTCGTCTTAATCCGAGATTTGTAGAATTAGTTATGATTTTTCAAAGTTTGCTGTACTGTACAGTTTCGGGACAGATTCACTGTTTGACCTTAAAACACTGTTTTGTTCCATTTAGGATTGGATTTAGGCTTCGCTCAAAACAGTGAACTTGTGTGAAATTTGATGAACTATTTTACTGTAAAATTTCGTGATTTTTGGAACCCGTTTTCTATTTTTAGTAACTGGAAAGATAATTGACTTGTTAGCATGCGTTATTCAATTTCTTTATTAAACTTTTAGTTACATGTTATAATTAGACGCATGTGATGTTTTGGTTTACTGGAATTATTAAATCATTTATCATGTGTTAATTAATTTTGTGATTAACTAAATAAATGGTTAAATGATGCGTGGCTGTTTATCGAATGTGGGGATGGGACGTTGTATCCGATATGGGTCTTGAGCCAATTATCGCAATATACTCCCAGGGGGTATTTGAGCCGTGCCATGGGCCGGAGAGTTAGGCATGGTGGACGGAGCCCAATAGATTGTTTATATTGTGGATGGGAACCGATATCGGATATCCTGATGAATTGGTATGAGATACCGAATTCATGAGGTGCATGAGTTTTGGGTTATGAAACCTCGAGATTGAAGATGAGAATTTTGAGTCTACTGAATCCACTATTTTTTAGACATGTTGTGATAATCGAATCATCTATGCTTTAAAATTTATGTTTTATATGTTTGACTGTTGCATGAGTAATCTTTTGTAAAGGGGTAGTTTCGGTACCCTATTGAGTGTAATTAAATCACTCACGGTGCTACTTTTGTGGCCCTGGCGTCCCCAACGCCAGGAACAGAAGGAGATGAAGAACTGCCAGCTGAATTTGAGGCAAGGGAGCGGTAGGTGGGGAACAAGTGGTGGACCCGTGGCTTTATCAGTAGGGATTTAGCTAGATGGCTCTGTCCTTATTTCTGTTGAACTTTTAATAAATGTTTAAGTTTTTCAGATAATGTTAAGATTCAATTTATTTCAATTGTAATAAGTTGGTTTACTTTTAAGTTTTCCGGCAAAAAAATTTAAGTACTCTTTAATATTATTAATGAAGTTGCATTTTATTTAAATAAATAATAAAATTTATTTTTTAACGTACCCAATTTTCGGGGCGTTACACCTTCAGTCAAGGAAACATTACATGTTCTCTTATTTAGCTAAGGTTTTATGCTTCTGGTATTAAAAAACCACTTAATTCGCTCTTTACAAGATATATTCTCTCTCACTCTCTTCTTAACCCACATAAACCCTTCCAATTGCTCTATTTTCATCTAAATATATATCTATAAACAAAGCAATTAGAGAGGATTTATGTGGGTTAAAAAGAGAAGGAAATATAGTATATTTTATAAGTAGGGAATTAAACAATATTTTATTGGGGTAAAGAGGTTATCTAACCTTTCCTTGACGAAAGGGGTGTAAATTTATAACTTGAGTAGTTTAGGGGGTATCTTTGTCCACTTTTGAAGTTTAAGGGGTGCTAGTAGTAAAGGCCAATAGTTTAAGGGGTGTCAGTGTAATTCAGCCTAACAAAAAAATAGCCAAATTCGAAACGCGTTATGGAGACGACAAGCAGAACATCCATTGCCGTTGCAAAATTACCAAAAGGCATGAATTACAGAGTTCCAAAACCAAAATCGTAGTTCGAAAACAAAAAATAATGATGCACAATTAACTATGTTCCAAACCAAAAAATAAATGTTGAGGATTGCAAAAAAAAAAACAAGGAAGCTCAAGGTTTTAAGTGTTACAATTGAATCTCTAGCGTTTAATGTGTATACAATGATGAAACCATGGGATTTTTCAGTAATTTGTCCAAAACTTTTTCATTCTATTCAGTAGTGTGGGAGTCTGGTGGAGGTGCTATTCCTATACCTCTTTGTCCTCGAGATGCTCAAGTCTACGGATAAGATAAAAATATAAAATTCTCATATTATTGGAGTTGGAGAGCACTGGAATATGTAATTTAAGGTGGTCCTTTCTCTTGTCTGTTTTTGAGCTTTTTTAGCTTTTTTGTTCAAAAAGCCTCATAATTCTCTCCTCACATAAAAAAAATTCAAAAAATAGAAACAATTTGACTTTTATCTACAGTTTAAAGTAAAAAAATTAGGCTGAATTTTAACTAAAAATATATTTTCTGTATTTTCAGAATTTTTCAATATTCTCACATCCACATTCTAAATTCTATTCAATGAAAATACCAAAAAATACTACTCACACCAGGAGAAACGATGCCTCCGTGCGTCTTGTGGGACCCATGGTAAGAAATGGCCCATATGCTGTCGACTCTCATCCATACCCCCACAAATGAACTGAATTGGGACTTGTGGTGGGCGGTGGGCCACCATACAAATATCAGTACCATCCATGATTTGATTTGGAGAACTTTGAGGAAGGGACTCGTGGTGTTGGTGTGAGGCATCACTAGTGCACTACCTAAAAAATGCTCTCTAAAAGTAAAATGCTCTCTAAAGTGTACACCTAAGCACATGTGGGACCCAATTTTGTTTACTGTAGTGCACTAGAGTTCACTTTAATGGGGCTCCCTAAAAATACTCCCAAAAGTGTATGTGGGACCCACTTAAGTGGGCCTCACAACCAAAAAAACAATGGCAAATTCAACATTATAAATGCAAGCAACTTTCTCTCTCCTCTTTCTCTCTATCTCTCTCCTTAAATCTCTCCCCAAATTTAGGTAGCCACTTGGGGCACTTTAGGTAGTGAGGGGTGTCACCTAGGATTTTAGGGAGCCAAGTTTTGTGCACTAGAGACCATTTTTTGAGGTTTTTCTTAGCTAACTAGTTAGAGCACTTTAGGTAGTGATTTTAGGTAGTGCACTAGAGATGCCCTGAGGTTCTAGAATTTGCATCCGAGCCGTTATCTCGACAATCAATGGCTCAGATTTTATCTTGACAATGGACGACTCGAATTTGTAAAGTGCTGAGATGAAATCAGGACAATTGAAAACACATCCGATAACTCGGATACCGCACACTAGAGAGCACACACCAGATTCCCGTTTCCCCCAAAATGTTTTACTACAAAACTGTGAAACTTGTTTAGTCTGTATAATAAATGGCTAGCACAAGTTCCTTCCCTACTGTGCCTTGTGTTCAAATGGGCCTTGTGTATTCGATTACCACTATATCTTAGATATTAAAAAAATTCAACTGAGCTACAACAATTTATTATTTTTTATATCTCAATTTGATTAAAATATTTTTTTTTTGTTTATAAATCTTCCAATCTTATCTTTTTTTTTTGTTTGCCCATAAAAATATTAGTCTTGCAATCACATACTCTGTTGGTTAAATTTTTTGTGGTCTTCTTTAATTTTGTCAGAAAATATATGAGAGGTCCACATTAGCAATCTATTTTGGACCTCACAACTATAAAGTTGACAATGATTTCAGTCCCATTCTTATTCACAATGGGTGGCCAGCAGTAGAAATTCCTTTTTCAGATAGAAAAATTGCATATAAATTGCCTTCCACATACTATCCTCTTTTTAATCACACTACTTCACTTTGTACATCATTTCACTCTTTAACTTTTTATTTGGGAATTAATATTGACACTCTCATTTTCTCTATTGGCACTGCTTTTCTTGTCTTTACATAGTATAAAGTGCAACAGTAAGGTTATCTAATAAAGACAAAAAAGGGAGTTTTAATACAGAAAATGGGAGTGCCAATAACACATTCATTTATTTTTTCAAATATTAAAATAATTCATCTCAGTGGCAAAATGAAATATTTAATACAAAAAATAGTCACCACTTATTAATTGAAACTCTCTAATTCTTTTTTTTTTTTGCCAATCGATATGAAAAACTCTCTAATTCATAACATCCAAAATTCAAAAGTGTACTCTATCTCCATATGGATAGTAGAAGTATAGATGCAATCCGAATTGGATACCTAAGCGTAATTTGCCAAAAGATATACTCCATCTGTCCCAGTTTATTAGTTTATTAGTTCACTTTGTGTGTTCGTATTACTTTTCAATTGATTATATTTTGTAGTTTACATTGTTGTACGTGATTTTGAAAATATTGTTTTGCAGAATTAACTGAGATATATCAAACATGTAAATCCATATTGAATATAAAATTTATTACCGATTTAAAGTTATAATTAACTTTTTATCTGGTTTGAATAGAACGATGGACAAAAATTGGGGACCGAGGGAGTATCTTCCTAATTGGAAGGGAAGTCAGCTGGCTGATTCATAATTGGTGCCATTTGTAAGAGCATCTCCACTCATACACCAAATTTTTACTCAAATTTGAGTAAAAATTTGGTCAAAAACTTGATTTGATATCACCTCTTCCAATGAGAAACCACTCTTTTACCAAATTCTAGTTAAAGTTTTGTCAAAAACATTTTATTTTATTTTATTTTTCATTTTGGCTCCAAAACTTTCCCACGATTTTGTCAAAACAGTTTTTTTTTTTCATTTTACCTCCAAAACTTGCAGTGAACAAATTCTTTTTCATCCTCTTCTTCCTTTTCCGCTGAAACAAGGAAACAATGAACAAATAGTACACCTGCTTTGAACAAATATAGCCGTTGATAATTTGATGTTGGGTTTGGTGTTGAACAAATTTGGTGAAAATTTTGAGTAAATTTGGTGTTGAGTAAATTTGGTGAAGAAGTGGAGAGGGTTTTTTGGTGATTTTTACTCAAATTTAAATTTGGTGAAATATTTGGTATAGGAGTGGATATGCTCTAAAGTGTTGCATTCACAAGTTGTAAACATCGGGGTGAGAGTGAGTGCCGAATTGGTCAAAATGTCTTTGATTGGAGATTGGAGATTGGAGAATGAACCAGTCACTGGTGGACGATGGCGATGCTCTCTTTTCCGTGCATCACAAAAGCACATGTCCATATCAAACATAATATAATCAGCTCAACACATAAAATGAATGAACAAGAAAGAATCGAAGCAAATGTGATGGGTCTGAGGTTGGTATATGTACCGGTGACACAACGAAACTCACGAGAAACTAATTAGTGTACTAGTTTAAATGATAATAGGTCTTGAATCCACGAGGGTTCTTGAATCCACAAAAAGAAAGAGAATAACTCTAAAATTATAATTGATTAAAAGCTAAATATGCCTATAGGCTACATCCTTATTTATAGGTTAAACAATAAACCCTAACTCAACTAGGAAATAGAATAATTTTGCTAACCAAGAAAAACAATAACGGAAATTAAGAAACATAAAATAAAAGATTAATACAAATAAAAGATTATGCTTACCTACTTATGAAAATTAAAACTAATACCTAATAAAAACATGTCAAAACAAGCGGCAGAAAATTAAAATATCATAAATTAATTTTTTTACTAAAATAACGTTTCCATAAATTAAAACGCGTGGCATCTTGTCCTACAACAACTGGGTGCACAACATGCGTGTTGTGCAACTCCTATGGTGTCCACTCTGGATTCCGTTGTTTGACCCGAATTGTTCATTTTGTTCGTCTCGTCAAGTAGGTAGTCTGTGTAAAAATTTAGGTTGATCGGACACTGGTACCTATGTTTTAGGTGATTTTTTTCCCTACAAAATGGAACACTCAAAGAAACTGTTGTAGGTGATTTTTTCCCTACAAAATTGCATGATAAATAGTCACCGATCAAACAAATACCGTTGTCTGATCAACCTCAATTTTTATATGGACTATCGTCTCGTCAAGATAAGACGAACAAAGTGAACGAGTCGGATTAAACGGGACCCAGGATGAACTCCATAGGGGTTGCACAACATGCGTGCTGTGCACTGGGTGCACAACATCAACCCCAGACCCAAATGTGGTTACTTGCCAATTTTGGGTAATTTCTTGTGTCTTACTAATTGAAAACCAAATTGTTTACCTTGTTATTCCTTCGAGATTCCCACTCAAGGTCGGTTCAGGGGTAAGCCCAGCAAGCCACTGACTTGGGCAATCCCCTAGGCTGGGGCAATATATATATATATATATATATAAACTCAGACTATAAATAATTAAGTTTATTTCCGAGAACGAGGGAAAAAATTTAGGTGTCAAGCAGGTATCACGTGGCGGTACCCGGATGCGATCTGAGCCGTCAAAACGTATTTTGGACGACCCAAATTAATTCCCTCTCTCTCCTCTCACCCGACCTCTCTCTCTCTCTCTCTCTCTCTCTAAAATTCAGACCGTTGGATCTCGCTTTGGACATGTAACACACAAATTTGAGTCCTGCAATTAAGATAAGAAAAAGATGCACAAAATAATATTTTATTGACTTGATTTGATAAATAGGTATTCTCTATTAATTGTTCTTTACAAGAAAATAACAAAATATCTTGATTCGATCTCCGGAGTTGAAGGTGCCACCTAATGGCTATAGAATCTTGTTGTAGGATTGAACCAGTTGGTAGTTCTTTCAAATCTTTGGGTTGAGAAGCTTGAAGAACGAAACTTGATCGAGGGTTTGAACAGCTTTATCTCGAACGAACGGTGAATTTGAGGACGATCTTTGCTAGCTGACGCGTAGACCGTTGTCATTGTAGATGAACCGGCACGCAACTTGGGTGCTTGTTGATTCTCCATAAGAATTTGAGGGATTTGAGAAGAACTTGGAGAGAAGCCTTGAGAGTGCTCTGGAATTTCCTTGGCTGAAGATGTTTTGGATGATTTAAGTTGTTGGATGATTTGATTTGATGAACATGCGAAGAAATCGGCACGCTGTTTTTGGTGCTTGATGATTTTCTCCAAGATGTTGAAGAATGCTTGAATTCTTGAAGAGTGCTTCAGAACTCTGGTTGAATGCCAAGCGAAAACTTGTCCCTCTTCTTAATGAGAGCCTCTTATAGACTTAAGAAGAGAGGCCTCTAATTTGGCAAGTCTCCTTTGAGCTTTGATTGATTTTCTTTCCAAATAAGAGTAAATTGACCTCTCATTATAGAAATAAATCAGGTCAAATATATACATGTATATATATTAATTGTCCTTGATTAATTTTTTTTCCATAAAAGTAAATTGACATTTTCTTATGAAAATAAATAATATCAATATATATACTTTTGGACCTACGATAATTTGGTTGGGCCTGAGTTCACGGATTGACCCAATTTCATGGTCCGTTTGGCCAATTGAGTATGCTCATCTTTCTTTTGGTCTAGCCCACATCTTTTGAACCTACACTTTGCCGAGCCCAATAATTATTTACATGCTTTTGACCAACTTTGACTTTAATTAAATAAGATTATTTATTCATCTCAATTAATCGGACGCGCGATTAAGCCATGATGAAATTTTAGTGTCTACAAGACGGCTAAGATCGCCGAGCGGGTACCACGTGTGCCATATCCACCCGACACTGAAAAATCTCTCGAGAATGAGGCAAAGTTTCAGCTTGCTTCCGTGGAAAATGAATCCCTACAACATGCGTGACTCAAGTTCAACTCACAGGTGCCCCGTTTATCTTACTTTTGCCATTTCTGGCCATTCTTTACCCCCTTTTTTATTCCCCCTATATTTTTTTATTTTATATTTATGACTCATTTTTCCCCTCCCAATCAACAATCTTATGAAACCACAATACTCAATTAACAAGCACAACAGTAGTGTATAAATGATAATTTTTCTTACATTGGATTTAAAAAAACTCACAAGGGTGGAAAATTTTAAAAACTAAGCGAGCAAACACGGTTTTATTAATATTTTTTTCAGAATTTTTTTAATTTTCTCCATTTTTCGTTTTGTTTTTCAAAGAGGTGAGAGTCCAAAGAATAAAGAAAGTCATTCTAGATCTGTCCCCTACCCTTTTTGTTTTTTCTTTAAATTATAGATCTTTTTCCTTTTTGATTAATTACAAACCAGTCCCTGGATTGTGGGTTGGGCTAAATTTGGACCAAGATTTGAATAGGTTGGGCAAAAAAGAATTTTATGAGATCGGATAAAATGCATCCGTCATTGGGATTGGGTGTTCAAACACTTTGGGTAGACTGTTCAAACATTTTGGTTAGGGTATTCAAAATGACAAAAATAAATAAATAAATAAATTTACATGTATTTCTATAAATAAAAAAAATCAGGGTGTTCGCGGGACCACCCAGTGCTCCACTTGGAGTCGCCTCTGCGTTCTACCATAGAGAGGTTCAGCTTGGCAGTTCAAACCGGACGACGGTCACCACATTGCCCAAACCAAAATGTCAATCTCGTAGTACTGTAACATACTGCACATATGGTACCATCTTTAAATTAAGACACGTCACTTAGGCATACGTACCATTGAAATATTAGACCATATTGGTCATAATCCGGACTTTTAGATGAAACGTACGAAAATATTGGTGATCCTTGCGGAAAATGATTTTCACATCCCCTTTTTTGATAATTGCACACCCTCTCTTGTGTTTTTAGTGCAATTTTTTTCACTAAAATACAAGAAAAGGATGTGCGATTATAAAAAAGGTGTGAAAAAATTGAAATCTTCCTACTCAAACAAGAAGTCCTATAGGCCTCGATTGGCTGGGGGTTAAGGAGGGGGTATAAGTTATACCCCCTGTTTTTATCCTGGTCCCACGCACTTATCCATGGTTTGGGTACCAAATGAGAACCCGGATAGTTTTATACCCCTACCCGAATAATACCCCTCCTCCTTATAAAACAATAACACCCCCTAATTTTATCCCCCCTTATACCCCTGCCAAATTACCCATATAACCCCCCTTATACCCCCTCCCTTACCCCTCCCCCCCTCTCAGTACTCCTTCCCTCTCGTTACTGTTAACAAACCGAATTAAAATGAACCTTTGCGATTTTCTTCGAATAAAAAAATGAAGTACTTTTGCGCTTATTTTTTATTTTTATTTTTTTACACCAAATTAAACTACTAATTGAGATCTTTAATTTGAGACAAAAAATTTAATTTTTTTTATACTTTAGAATTTGACATTGTTGGGGAATAACATAAAAATTACTAATTAGTTATTATAAGTAAAAAACGCATAGTTAGAAGAAAAAACAAGCAAAAATTTAGGTGATACTCAACATTATTAAAATGAAAAGTGTAGACACCCCAATTTTGACCTGAGAAACTTATCAAGCATCCCCGATGATGAAAATGCCTGATAAGAGCACACGAGGCTTGATTGTGAACTTGGAAACCCCTCCTAAACCTCTTCAAAATAAACCCAAGCGTACACCACCTTCTAGTACATTCAAAACCCTCTTTTTTGATATATAATATGTCCCAATCCATTTTGAAATGAGGGAGATGTGCCCGTTTTACCAAAACAACTTATTTTCCCGACCTTCTGAGGATAAAATGGTCACATATTTTGATGTACAAATCATATTGCGTTCAAACTACTTGGGTTAGAAATTATACTTGACAAGCTTTCCAACGCTTCAAACCATGTGCAAAACGGAGTTCGGTAGAACCTGGAATGGCCCCGCAAAGTTTGGAATTTTGTGCTGTCATCAAGTCCAGGCGCCTGGATTGGATGATTCCAGGCGCCCACATTGAATCCAGGCGCCTGGATTTGATCAATATGGGCACCTGGACTCTCTCCAGATACTTGGTCCCCAAGGTGAAATTAGTGGGGAAGAGCGTCTTGAAGATCATTTCTGGGATTTTTTGGAGAAGTATAGTGGAGGAGTGATGATGGTCCTAAGGTGAATCCCTAATTGACCCCCTAAGGGACCCTAGTGGCCCTTTCTACCCCATTTTTGCCTATATAAAGCCCTTCATCTCTCTCATTTAAGGAAGATCAGTTCTCCCCTCTCTCCCTTACTGTTATGCTGTTGGATTCATTCCAGAAACCTCCCATTTCAGTCCTAGCTTCTCAAATTCATCCTCTTTTAACCCCAAAAATCACTTTCATATCATACTAACCCAATCTCCACTCATTTACATCAACCAAACTCCATCAAAGCATCCATATTCAGCCCTTTAGAAGCTCTGAATATCTCATTCCAGCAACATATCACCTAGCATCCAACTCCAAACCTTTCCAAAAGTTCATCAAATCAAGCCTCAAGGTAGTTTATCTACCAAATTTGCTCAACAAGGCCCTGAGGGGGACTCAACCAAGTTCTTACTAGTCTTCTATACTAGTGGAGGACTTGGAAAAGGTTTGAATCATACAAGAAAGAAATCTGTCTTTTGTATCAGTATACAATCCAGGCGCCTGGATTCAGTCAATGTAGGCGCCTGGATCCCCTTCCCCTTTGTTGTGTTTTGCTACTTTATTCACTCTTATTTAATCATTTGAAACACTTAATGATCACCAATGCATGTTATTTTCATTGTGTGAACTAGATGGTCGTTTTAAAGCATGATTCATGGTGTCTTAGAAAGCAAATTGTTGTTCAAAAGGGTAGGTTTTGCATTTAGATTGTCATCATTTGTTCAGCTCAAGCAATACCAGAAGCATTACAGTTAATGTGGGGTTTGATTTGGAATCATTCGTGTTTATCATATAACCTTGCAAAGCATATTCATGAATAAATTTCTCTTATATTCTTCTTCTTCTTCTTTCTTGGTCTAGGACCCAATTAGAAAATCATAAAATGTATAATAGGGCAAGGTGCAAGCTTAAGATTAGTTTCATACACCTCATTTCATGCATTAAGTATCCTAAAATCAAGGTTTTCCATGTTCATATCATAATATCAAGTTGATCTAAAGGTTCATTTCGTCCATAGAGTCATTTAATATCATCTAGAATGCATGTGAATGAGTAAAGAGCATTACACTTGGTACTTACTGTGGAAAATGAAGTTTTGAAGTTGCTGTCTGGTAAGCCTTCCAGGCGCCTGGATTCGCCCATTCCAGGCGCCTGCATTCAATCCAGGTGCCCAGATTGCCATCCAGGTGTGGCAAGCACGATGTTGGTGATCAGTTTCTGTGGCATCTTTGAACCGTTTGAGTGTGATTTAATCAAGTTTCAGCGTCTTATATCATTCATCCATAACATTTTGCACAAGCATCCACACATATTTCATTAATTCTCTCAATGCATTTATGTGTTTTCGCATGAATTCGTAGTCAAAGTCTATTCAAATGGTATTTTCAAAATCCCTTAAACATCTAGTAGAGACCGGTGGTCGCATCGGGCGAGAGGGGTGCTCTAAATTCCTTCCCCTCTCGTAACCTAGCTCCCGGACCCGAGAAATCTTGTTTTAAAAGGCCAGTGAAACATTTTCCATTCCAAGGGCAAAAGAGTTATTTTTCAAATGGTTTCTCGGGTGCGGTCCTCAAACCCGGGTGGCGACTCCCATCGAATCAATCAAACCATTTTTCAAAACCGCAATCGATTTCGTGGACATTTCCGCGGGGTGTTCACAAAAAGTTAAAAATAATACTCCGTAATTAAATACTTTAATTTTAGATATAATTAATAAAAGTAATTATTAATCATATTTATTGACAAGTATAATTAATTTAATTAGTTTCGTATTTATGTATTTATTTTATCGTTATATTTAATATTACCCATGCACAAGGGCAAATAAGTCATTTGTCAACTTTTTACATCATCCACCAAACTTTATCCTCCTTTATCACAAATTCATCCAAACCACGTGCTATTTAATCCCCCCTCCATAAACATCACATCAATGTGGGTCCACCCTTACTAACTAATACCCTTTACTATCTTATTCCCTTATTATTTAATCCCACCAAAACTTACCCCGCATCCAAATATCCAATCGGGGCCATAGTTTACAATTTTTCTTTATATAGTAATTTGACCCATAACCCATTGCTCCGCATCCATCCCTTACTTTTTATTGGGAAAAAAAGGCTTGGACTCTTTTTTCTTTTCTTTTCTTTTTTTTTAAAAGATAACTGAGTAACACTTAGGCCTCGATTGGATGAGGGATTATTTTCAGGGGGATAAGTTATGGAGGGGGGATAAGATAAGAGGGGGTATTATTTTTAGAGGGGGGCCCAGATTGATGTGATGTTTATGGATGGGGGATAAAAAAGTAGATGATTTGGATGAGGGATTAAACAGGGGGATAACTTTTGGCTTGGTTTGGATAACTTAAAAATAAGAGAGGGTGGATGATGGAAAAAGCAGTCAAATGACTTATCTGTGATAGGCGCGTAATATCACAGATATAAGCGCCTAAGTAGGGCAAATTAGCGCATTAGAGGCGCGTTTTATTTCATTTTCCACTTGATTCGGTGTTGTCTTTTGTTTTTGGTGTTTGTGTTTGTTTTGTAGGAAACGGGCCGAAAAGGAGCACGGAAAGTGACACAAGGCATCGGGCATGCGGGGAACCGGTGGGACCCAAGCAAGGACGACCAAAAAGCTGAAAAAGTCAACTCTGAGGCTCGGTATCGATACAGGGATTGTCCTGTATCGATACCCAAGCACCATGTTGGAAACAGAAGCCACGGGTATCGATACAGGACTTCCCCTGTATCGATACCGAGTGCCCTATTTTGCCCGTTTGACTTGCCACGTGTGTTGACTTCGGGGGATGATAAATACCCCGTTTTGACTCCGAATTAGGGTTCCGATTTTGTTCTAGTTTTTCTTCCTTTTCGTAGTAGCGTTTTCCTCTGGAGCAATTACTTTCAGGAGACTTTTGGCATCAAAGTTTTACAGTTTAATTCGCGGATTCTCGCTTTGCTACGGTAACGTTTCTATTTCTTTACTTTAATCTCAGTTCGCGGGGGTTTGTCCGTGATCTGAGACCCGAAACTTTGGTTTAATCATTATTCAAGCTTAAAAGCATGTTTATTTCAGAATTTTGTTATTCGTTCTAGTTGATATGAGTGAGTAGATTTATCGGTATGGTCGCGGGGTGATTAACACACCGCGGCCTGTGGATGGATACGCTCTTGCTCAATTTCATAATTAAAAAGAGTAAAAGCAATTTTAGGTTATTAAAGAACATTCGTTGACGAATCGGGCATTGTCGGAGCCCATGTAACGCGAGGTACGGGGACCAAAACCCGTTCTTCGCCTGTATGTGGGTAAACGGCGACCACAAGGATTCGCATCCTTCGGGGTATCTTTCTCTCTCTAAAGTCAACCGTTTTGGAACAAACGAATGGAGCAAGTAAATATCCGGACCTGGTCACTGTGTTATGGACCCCACGACCGTACTTCCTGTTTTATTAATTTAATCAAAGTCAGTTTCTCTTTCAACTTAGTTAATTCACCAACTCAAATCACAAGGGTGGCTACCTAAGAGCCGTGTTAAACATTAGCAACCCGAGTTTTTAGTCAGCACTTTCCACCTTCTCTGTGGATTCGATTCCGGTCTTACCGGGTATTGTGCTACACCGGTCTCCGCCCTACGCTTGGGGCAACCCATTAAATTAGGTATAGGATTTCGGTCAAGCAGATAACTTAAAAATAAGAGAGGGTGGATGATGGAAAAAGCAGTCAAATGACTTATTTGCCCTTGTGGTGTACCAAAATTTTATTAATGATAAATTTAATTATATAATTACATGAAATAGATTATTTTTTTTATTCTTGGATGATTTTTATTTTAAGTTTAATTAAGTTATTTGACCGGAAAAAATAAAAAAAATTTATTTTTTTTAAAAACGTTTTTTTTAATTAAACATTTGAATGGTTGGTTGTCATAAAAAAAATTGAAGAATATTTTATTTTTTCATTTGTTGGGCTATCTTATCTTGTTTTTTATTACGTCAACACAATGAATAATAAATGAGCAAAGTAAAACATTTATTAAATGGGTCACTCATACAAAAAAATTACAAAGAAATTATATTAAACTCTCAAATAATTAATACAAATTTATTTGAGATACAATTAAAAGAAATTTATAAAAACGATACATGTGGGCTCAAATAAATATACTAATTTATTTGAGATTTATTACAAAGACAATAAAGTGCATAAGTAGGAGTTTATTTAATAAACTTTCACCAATTTCAATCTATTGACGTTCAAAGCAAAAGCTCCATACGTCGAACAATGGAAATTGTTTGTCCTTGATATTTATAGCCCGTGGATGAACCTACATAAAGAGGGGGGAAATTGAATGAGTATTAAATAATTTCGCCAATATTAAATATGAAAAATGTTATAACTTACTTGGATATAATTAGTCCACACTTCATTTGCCGCAAGAACCTTATTTTCATTTGCATCCCAAGAAAACCCTTCATGCATAAGGATTTGATGAACTATGGTATAATAAGTAGACTTCCATGTCTTAATCTTACCTTCTATGTGAATTTCCGTTATACCACTTTCGGGGTAAGACTCAGCCATTTGATTTTTCAACACTTGTAGGTAGCCGGGACGAAACCCAAAATCTGATTGCCAGACTTCCATTTGTACAAGGCTTGTAAGACATTGTACTAAAGTCTGCTCCTCATTGGAACTCCAAGTCCGGCGAGGGTTGGTCGTACTCCGGCGTGGCCTTGACATGATGGACAACAAAATAGACAGTGTTTATAAAAGAGGTTGGAATGAAGAATTGAGTATGAGAGTCCTATTTATTGGACTTTTTGTTTACTAGAAATATTAGTTGAAAAATTCAGTACTTAACGGTCAACAAACACATGGGTACCTACCCTTTCACTTTGAATACACCAAACAAGCCTACTTTGAACATGGTACTTACCATTCATCATTCAATGAGACAAGTCAAATATCCCAGACATATAAAATCCCACAAATTTCATAGTTAGGAATTACCACCAGTCATTACAAAACACATTCAAATTAAAGCAAGTCCGTACATATGGGTACTAAAAAGTAACATATTTAATCACCACAAACGCTATTATCGTTGTCATTGCTGCACCGAGTAAAAACCATGTCAAATTGACGCACCAACTTTTCTTGAGAAAACTTGTTCGGTCACGATTAATGGCAGGTTGCAAAGGAATTAGCAATGGTGGGTAATCTTCCACATTTGCCGCTTCTAAAGTTTGCATCCTCCCAACATTGTTTTGCATAAATTGTCGGAGAGTGGAGTTGGCCTCCTCCAATGAATCGTACTTCTCGTAAATGGCACCCGAGAACCCATTCACTTGTTGGCTACAAGTTGCCCAACTGTCATAAATTCCTGGTGTGCGACCGACACATACAACATAGTAACACTTTTTCCCTGGCATTTGTACTACAAAAATAACAGTGTCAGCTATAGTTACATGAACAATTATCGCATATGCATCCACATAAAAATGGTTTACCATAAAGTGGGCTCAGATACTTGGGTGTTTTCCACCAATTTCTAAGACAGTAGGTCAAGGCTGCAACATTAGTTGCCTATCGGCCATCTAATGTTTCCACGCCTTTAACATTGTCTTTAGTTGTATACAAATCCTCATCGCCCAGAAATTAAGTACCTTAACCAACTAACAAGCAAATTTCAGTACTACCACTGCACTGCAGTAACAAATAGCACATCAGCAGCACTTGCACTACGCAAAAACAAAAAGCACAGCAGCACCAAAACTCTTGCACGTCCACTTAATTTTTTGCACTTGCATAACCTGCTAAAATCACACCCCAATACTCCTGCAGTTGCAGGTTATGCACAAAGAGATAGCTAGAAACAATTACACTTGCACTTGCACTACACATGTATACAAAGCTTCCAGGCCACTGCACCTACTGTAACAATCACAAATTCACTAAGACAAGAAGAAGACAAATGCAATGATTTACGCCCAATATTTCGATTCGAGTTTAGAGCTAATGATTTGGTCACACTTTATAGCAAACATAGCCGCCACATTCTGATTTACGCCCAAGATACCACTTCCCGTGATTTGTAAACCAAGACAAAGACCCTGACCTGATTTGTAAACCAAAATCATAACAGATGCAAAGAACAAGAATGAGGGTTGTCATGGCATATGGGCTCAGTTTTTCAACTAACATCACAAATTTCTAGACAGATTTGATCCACGGTTTAAAAAGAGTAACAAATAGCACAATGAATCATCATAGGCCATGCACAACCGTAAAATTGTCACAAAAACATGTGACTATAAGTTACAAAGAACCCACAAATTGTCCATTAATTGAGCGACCAATTAAATACGGTAACATAGCGGGCAATGGCGGTGTGCGGTGTGTGTGTGTGTGAGTGTGCGGTGCATGAGTGAGTGTACCGCACTACGGCCAGGCTTAACCTGCAGTCACACTAACACTCACACACTAACACTGCACACTCACACTCACACTCACACAGTGACACACACCTCTCCTCTCACTCACACACTGCACACACCGCACTACAAACTCACACACTTTGCATGCACTGCACTGCAAACTCACACACTGCACACTCACACACTCACAGACCTGCTCACTCACACACACACACACATGCACTACACACTCACACACACCTGCACACTGACACACTCACACACCTGGTCACATAAACACACACACACACCTGCACTACACACTCACACACACCTGCACTGCACACTCACTGGCTCACACACACCTGCACTACACACTCACACACACCTGCACTGCACACTCACTGGCTCACACACACGCACTGCACACATTCACACAGTCACACACCTGGTCACATAAACACACACACACACCTGCACACTCACACACTCACACACACCTGCACTACACACTCACACACACCTGCACTACACACTCACACACACCTGCAGTTGCACTACACACAATCACAGAAACCCCAAATGCCAGAAATAATCAACAAACAGCCATTAGGATGGCTCAAAAGTCATCATAGCCCTGAAATAGGATGGCTCAAGGCATAGTTTTGAACTAACATCAGCCCCATAAGAACACAAGAATACTTCATTTATGGCTCAGGCATATGGGCCTCGTTTTTGAACTAACATCACAGCCCATAAGAACACAAGAATAACTTCATTTATGGCTCACATAAATGCCTCAGAAACAGTAGCAAAGGCTCAGAAATTTTCATCATAGCCCATAAGAACACAAGAATAACTACATTTATGGCTCACATAAATGCCTCATAAACAGTAGCAAAGGCTCAGAAATTGTCATCATAGCCCATAAGAACACAAGAAGTAGACAAAGAGGCTCAGAAAAGTATCACAAAAAGCCATGTTTTAACCTGCTAAGAAGTAGACAAAGAGGCTCAGAAAAGTATCTTCACTGCCCCAACACCTCATAAGGCTCATATTGCTCATCATTGCCAGTTTATCCATTGGGCATACAAAGTTTCTGAAATAGAGTTCAGAATGCACCAACACAAGTGGACGAAAAAATATCAGAGTTCAGAATGCAGATCCCCCAAATAGGTTCACAATTAAACCAAAAAAATCCAAGACATCAGAGCAGAGCCAAAACCAGCCATAGCCATGCCAAGTGTAGCAAGCACACACCTACACACTCACACACTGCACACACACCTGCACACTCACCCACTCACACACACACCTCTCCTCTCACTCACACACTCACACACTGGACACACCTAATCTGCAAACTCACACACTGCACACACACCTGCACACTCACACACTCACACACCTGCTCACTCACTCACACACACACCTCTCCTCTCACTCACACACTCACACACTGCACACACCTGCACACTCACACACTCACACACCTGCTCACTCACACACACACACATGCACTACACACTCACCTGGACACTCACACACTCACACACACCTGCACACTCACTGGCTCAAAAAACCAGAAACATACACCTAGTAGTTCAAAATTTCATCATAGCCCATAAGAACACAAGAGTAACTTGATCACTTGCTCACATAAATGCCTCATAAACAATCAAAGGCTCAGAAAATTTCATCATAGCCCATAAGAACACAAGAACAACTTGATCACTTGCTCACATAAATGCCTCATAAACAAGCAAAGGCTCAGAAAATTTCATCAAAGCCCATAAGAACACAAGAATAACAAGAACACTTGCACAGTCACACCTGCACTGCACACTCACACACACCTGCTCACTCACACAGTAACAGAAACTAGTGGCAATCATGGCACTGCACTGCACTCACACAACACTGAATTTCACTAACACAGTCCAGAATTTCACTAAAGCAGTCACAGAGACCAGCAGTAACACAAACATTTTTGCAGCAGTAATAGACAGCAGCAGTATCACACACCTGCACTTTGCCTTGCTAAGCCTTGCAGCAGTATCACAGAGACCAAGTGTAGCAAGCAGTAAGCCTTGCTGCACTTTGCCACAAAACAAAACCCTAGATAGCCCAGAAAAACAACTAATGCAGGTAATGAACCAAGGCTAAGAAAAATATCATCACAGCCCACAAAAAACAGTCCAGATTTACCCAAATGTCTTGCAATAGCTAAACAACAGAATGGACAAGCCTCATATACACCCAAGGCTTAGAAAAATTAGATAATAGATTTACATAATAGGATGCACATAAAGGGTACTCACTGGCTGCAAATATGATTGCCCCGCCAAGGTAACACCTTCATAGCTACACATTGGGTAAATTTATTTCATCATTGCCCTGCAACATAATTGAAATGAAATAAGTTCTCAAAGAAATGAACACAAAGCCATTTACATAGCCTACCAATAATAGGTAACAGAATTTCAGTCATAACACTACCCAGAAACAGATTGCAGTACCCACACACACCTGCACTTGCATGTAACAAAACTGCCCATTTCATACAAAGCAACACAAGTGCCCAACAAATGCAGCAACAGCTTTGCAGTACTAACACACACACACAACAACTGCAGCCACCAACACACACACTTCAACTGCAGCAGTAACACACACACACACACACACACACACACTAGTAGCTGCAGCAGTAACAAATAGGCTCAGAATTCACTTGAGGAACCACAAGGGTACGCTATGGCTGCAATTCTCATTGCCCCGCCAAGGTAACTATCCTTCATAAGTATTAACATTATAACATGTGATTCATCATTGCCCATTTCAAACAACAAAAATAGGATACAACCATCAAGTGTTTGAGTAACCTGCCATGCAATATTTCCAATTACTTAGTAGTCCAAATGTATGTTGTTAACATTACATTTACAAAAAGGAAACAAAAGTTCGTTTCCATCAACAAGGCATTTACACTTCATATGCCATTTTACGTAACGGGCGTACATATACAAAAAGGAAACAAAGGTTCGTTTCCATCAACAAGGCATTTACAAATCACATGTTACGAATTGTTAGCCATTCAAAAACTTGCCTAAATTTCTCCCAATATTCCCTAAACGGGACCATAGACTTCACCCTTAAGGACGGCCTCAACCCAAGCTTGCTTCTTTTCATCACGGGTGTTTAAGAATTTGTAAACCCTCTCATCTTTCTCGCCAATAATGGCAGCCACCCTAAATTCTTGAGTCAACGTGAGGTTGAGTTTTTCTAACTCCGCCGGAATAGTCGAACGGCGAGCGGCAAGCTCTTTGTCATACCCCAATGAATTGGCAATTTTGTCCATATGTATCAAGCTCTCCCTACAAAAAGTGTTCATGGACTCACGCGTTTCTTCGTCCTCACCCATTCTTGTCCTCTTCTTCCCCTTTTTAGCTCCGGCATTGGCCGGAGGAGTGGTGGCCGTTGGGATTGCCATACGACGTGCGGGGACTGGGGGTGTGGGTGTGGTGCCCAAAGGTGTGGACGTGCGGGGAGTGGAGCCCGTAGGTGTGGAGGCCATGCTCGCGTATGGTGAATTCAAGAATTGGTCATCCTCGAACAAGGGTTGGTAGAAATCTCCTCCAAAGCCTTCTCCCGTAAGATCCTCCACTCCACCAATTTCTTCTTCTAATGGAGTCGGGGGAATCTCTTGCTCCATTTGCGTTGGATCTTCCGCCCCCGCCCCGGTCGCCCTATCCTTTCCAAAGACAATAGTCCAATCTTCATAGTACGGGAAACGCTTCCCATATATCTCTTTTGCCTTTTGAGGATGGGCCTACACAAACAAACTTAGTGGGTTTAGAATGGTAACACATGCCTTAACATTTGAATTAAAGCTTAATGAGACATTTGAATTAAAGCTTTATGAGCTACCTTTTCATACTCATTCCACACGCTTTCTTCCACATCCACGCGTTTGTTGACATCATCCCAACCAAACCCACTAAGTTGTAAAATGTCATAGATTTTGTAGTACGTTTGCCTCCAATACTTGACCTTCGAGTCGATGTGGGGGGAGGCCTTAAGGTGGCTTTCCGGCAACAACTTCTCCAACTCCTTCTCAACCAACGTGAAGAAACCGGGTTTGAAGCCATTTTCAGCACTCCACTTGTCAGAAAATTCACCCACCATCACTTTAATGAGAGCATCCTCCTCCATTTTCCTCCACGTCCTACGGGTCCTTGTTGTCTTTTTCTTAGACACATTGCCTTGTTGGGTATCCATAGCTGAAAATGCATTTAAGTTGGCCAATGGATATAATAGAAGGACAATAATATAGAAAACCTAATGAATCCTTACAATTACAATCTTTTACATAACAAGTAGTTCAAATTGAAACACCTTAACAAATTAAAATGTATACATTACAAGTTCTTGAAACACTTAGTACAAATACTTAGAACAAGTTCTTAATACAAATTCTTCAACAAAAATCCCTCAATCATGGTGGGTAAACCTCTTGTCCCCCACCATTTGCTAGCCAATGGTTGTACATCGTAGTTGCCAATACATCCCTCTCGGCGGTCCATTCATTGGAAGTGTCTATGGTAGTAACGCGATCATCATCTACCTCAACATTTTGGAGGTTGTCTTGTTCCCATCGCGTGTACTCCAACTCAACGAGATCATTGGGCATCTCTCTTTTAATGAGGTTATGGAGAAGGCAACATGCTGTAACAATACGGGTTTGAGTCCGGATGGGGTAATACGAGGGAGACCTCAATATTGCAAATCGCATTTTTAAGACACCAAAGCTTCTCTCAATGACATTCCTAGCAGAGGAGTGCTTCATGTTGAAGTACTCCTCTTTGCTAGCCGGCATGTGACCTTGCCCCCAAATGTTAAGGTGATATCGTTGGCCACGGTACGGTGCTAGAAATCCCTCCCCATTTGTGTAGCCGGCATCCACAAGGTAATAATGTCCTGTAACGAAGGGGAGTTACGACATTCAAACATTAAAATGGGAGGGTTCATAAATGTGTTGGATTCAAATGATACATGAACTTAGGAATTGGAACATACCACGAGGGACTTTCAAACCATTAGGTCTTGCGATAGCGTCTCTGAGGATTCTAGAGTCAGTGGCGGACCCTTCCCAACCAGATAAAACAAACACAAATTGTAGGTCTCGAGTGCAAACACCTAAAACATTTGTGGCAAGCTCTCCCTTCCTCGACCTATATCGTGGCCTGTAGGGCTGTCCAGCGGATCATCCGATCCGCCAATCCGACCAATCCGAACCGATCCGAACCATCCGTTGATCCATCCGTGAATGTTCGGTTCGGTTCCGGATCGAGAATTTCTAATCTGGCGGTTCCGGATCGGATCGGATCGGATCGGATCGGATCCGCTCGATCCGCTCAATCCGCTCAATAATCCTTCTTTAATCTGTCAAATTCTCCCGATCCGACCCAATCCGATCCGATCCGTAACCGATCCGTGAATGTTCGGTTCGGTTCCGGATCTTAAAAACCATAATCCGCTCTGAGCGGATCGGATCGGATCCGTATCCGATCCGTCCGGATCCGATCCGTGGACACCCCTAGTGGCCTGTCAACTGTGGGGGGGTTAACTGGCACATAGGTCCCGTCCAAAGCACCAAGACAATTCTACGCCAATTTGAGAGTAGGTTATTGCAGGTAAATACAGAGGCTGGAGTTGAGGAAACAAAATGGTATCACCAGAAACAATTTTAATTCAAGTTTACCTGAAACCAACTCCATCTATTATCATGGTAGTCTGCAGGTACAGGATCGGGAATTACTAGGAGCATTCTATGAAGGCGCAAGACAGCTTGGAGTACAGCATTGAAATGCCTGCTTATTGTTTCAGTCGATCTATAAAACTGATGCTTGGTACGCCTTTGCTTTGTATGGTGCGCAAGGATCCACAAGAAAATAGCTACCCTCTCCTCAAGACATACAAAGCGCGAGTCCCCTAACCCAACACTTCGGACTAAACAACACAATCTAAAAAATGTACGCCGATTTACCCTCAACTGCTCGTGGCATTCAACCTCATTACCATTTACTAGCCTATTGACTGCATTTAGTTGGGACTGGTAGAAGTCAGGATTCTGTGCAGAGTCTGGACGGGGATATTGTGCAACCGATCGGATGAATAAGTACAGTCGAAACACACACATTGCAGCATGAATGAAGGTGGATAATGCTATGAAAGCCTCTTGCTCTTCTCTTCTCCTTAATTGTTTTTTGTTTAATCTTGCCATCCTAAAAGGCTACAAACGGTTTTATGAGTACGCCATAACACAAACACAATTAAATTTTCTTTTTACAGTTTTCTCCATGTCAAACTATAACAACTTAGTAGGTTTAACGGCTTTCATCTTGTTTGTCTAACCCCTACTTGGACCCATGACGCATTTTTTTTCAAACAAAATTAAACAAGAAACATATAATAGGGTTCTGTTTTCTCATGGTTTTTTTAAGGGTTTGAAGGCATTTTTTGGCCACAAACAAATACACAAAATAAAACTATGTTAACAGTTGGTTTTTGTAAATAATATTTCATTAACAAACCCTAACAAATCAAACAACATTAAAAAGATCAACAAACTCAGTAACAAAGCCCTACAAATTCGACAAAATGCAGTACACAAACCGACCTGCACCAATTAAAATCTGTTAACACTGTTTAACAGACCCTAATCTGTAACAAACCCTACAAAAATCAGTAACATACCCTAGAAAATTCAGTAACAAAACCACCAAGATCAAAAACCGAACAAAACTCAGTAAAAACCCTAAACAAATTGATACAAATGCAGTATAGAAATCCTAGATCCAAAACCTTCCAAATCAGACCACGTAGATCGAAAATATAAGTACAAAAATCATTAATCTTGGTAAAAAACTTCCATACCTGATGTTCACACCAAATCGCAAGCAAATCGCCCCAAAATCGCACAGAAAACCCTCCTCTGGTCGATCTCACCCACAGCAACAGAGATGGCGGTGTGAGGGTTGCTAAAAGGGATAAGGAGGGCTAAATCCGTCAAAATCGTACCCCTCCACAGCCGGATAATTTTTGGGTAGCCCCCAGGGGTGCCCAAAACTTATCTGGGAGAAGACCTCGCGAGCGTGAAAACGAAAGGGGGGGAGAATTATCAGGGACGATTTTGGTTTGCCAAACAAGGGGAAAGGCGTGGGCCCCTCCAAATTGAGGGGTGAAAACTTATAAGGGGTGCCTTTCCCCCCAGCCAACAGGTCGTTAAGTCCATAATATATAGGGTGAGTTCTTGAATGGATTATTTGATTTTATCATCATCTTTTACGAATAGATTTTATCACATTAGATTTTATCAATCATTTTTTAAACTCATAGTGGTCCACAACTATTTTATCACTTAGATTTTATCTATTGGGAAAACAAGGTGATTTTATCACCCCTCCATAAAACACAAACTAAAATCAACTTTTCAATTTTATCTCATAAAATTCATTCAAGAACTCCCCCATAATCAGGTTAATTCCCTCCTAGAACTAATCTCGAGGTACAGTAAAATGTTAAAATTTCTTTTCTTTCTCAACTTCAAATTTTCCAAATACTTTGCATATCTGAATATGTTGTACCGCTTTATCTATCACATAAACGGATATCAACACATTCCGTCTTGGGTGAGTTTTTGAATGGATTTTATCAAAATTTGATAAAATCTAGATAAAATCCGTTCAAAAACTCACCCAATTTATAAAAAAAAGTAGAAAGATCCCTACAAGATTAACAACTTGTTGCGTTGCGTAAATTTTCATTTTTAAAAACATTTACGTAATAACTATGAAAAATACAAAAATACTAATTTTTTTTTTGGAACTGTAGATGATTCATAGATTCGGACACAAGAATGTGTAAAAACGTAGTACATTGTTTATGTTTACCGATATCTAGGATTGATCATGAAAATATTACGGTACTACTAAAATACTCCAATAATACTCCTATAGGCCTCTGTCGAGGGAAAAGGGAAAGAACATAGTTTTTCAAAAGATTTTTGCAATCCAGTTAGCAAATGAGTTTAGCAGGTGCTAAAATTATGATTTTGAAATAAAAAAATGAAGTGGTTTTTTGTATTTTTTTGATTTTTTTCGCACCAAATTAAAGTATTCCTCGTGTACTTTAATTCGGTGTGAAAATTTAAAAAATAATACACGAAAACACTTAATTTTTTGATTTAAAATACCATAATTTTAGTACTTGCTGAACTCATTGGGTTGCTAAAATCAAAGAGAAAACTTAGCCTTCAGTAGAGTCGCTTTCTTTTACCATACACCGGTTGTGCCCTGAATCTTCTCATTCTGACGGCCTCGTGATTTGGCAGGTTTATCTTTACGCTGCAATTTCGGGTCTTTAAATCCCCATTCCACGCTCACCGACTGCCCATCTCTCTCTACATCCATATTTACGAATCTCTCTCTCTCTCTCTACGAACGCTTGATTCATCCATTCGGAGCTGCTCAAAGATCTAGCATTTCTCAGGTAAAACTTCCAGCTTCCATTTTCTCTGATTCGTATTACATGGCTTTGATACCAGACTCTGAGGTGAGATCTATCACCGTTCCCACATTCTGGTTCGTTTTTTTTTTTTTTTAATTGTTGTGGTTGTTTTTGTCCTAGATTTATTTGTTACATGAAATTTGGTGGCTATGGTTTAGCGAATATTTTCTTGGTCTAAGATATAGGAAGCTCACTTCTCCCTCAGATTTTAACTTGCGAATTCTTTGTTTGTGTGAAATTGGTCTTTGAGCTGAAATTTCGCCTTGTTTTGATACATCGATTTCTCTATCTTGAAGTTGATGGGAATACATGGGTTTGTTTGAGCTGAAATTTGGACGTGTTTTGATTATAGACTTTTCTCTTTGAATCTCTTTAGTTGTCAAATGTTTATCGAGAAGAATCTGAAATCTTTTAACTTTGTTTGATTTCCCTCAAGATTGGTTAATCTCAGCTGATGACTTTAGATCTAATTTAAGCTGGCCATTTTCTTGATGTGTGATTTCAAGTGATTTTGATGGAACAAAATGTAATGGATTCTGTGCTCCATCGATTTTCATTATTTTTCATTTATTCCTTTATCTTTTGTTAACTATATATGAGTATTTTTTTTTTTGTGGATCGGTTGGTTGGTGTGGGTGGGAGTGGGTAGAAGACTACAAGCCATTTGAAAGTTGGGTAACGTGTATATTGCGGTGGCTTGTATATTGTACATTAGTGGTTGAACAATGGTATCTGTGACCTGCATTGCAACCGTATTCCAATTAACCTTATCATAGAGTTCGTGTTCAGGTATTTTGGAACTGCGAGCTGTAATAATTATCTTTATGTATTAAATTAATTAAATTTCCTCTTTTTTGTTTGCTATTGCAAGTGGTTACGCATTTTGACAAGATGGACGTTACAGGGGGCTAAACTTGGCAACTTCCATGGCCTTGGCCGGTAACACTTTTTCAAACATCTACACTTTGGATTGTAATGATTTGTTTTTGTTCTTTCCTATGCTATGTTATCATGTATAACAAGACTTTATTTTGTGCAGGCACTTGGGCAATGTACGGGGTAGGAATCAATTCAAGGGAAGTAGTAGATAGAATAGCCAAGAACAACCAATCGAGGAATCAAACAACTGGCATGGGCATTGACTCTAATTGGACAAAACAAATAAAATCAACTGCAGAACGGAACTTCATGGCTTGGTCTTTGAAAATACCTTTATCAGAAGGATATCATGAAGAATTTGTTTAGTAGAATGTTTGTTGTTGTGCTTTCTTTGTTGTAGGGGAATTTTCAATCAACCATGACCATTATGCCAGTCTCTCAGCATATGTGTGACTGTCCAATCTAGAAAATGCCTGGTCTTGTATGTGGAAATAAGAGACTTTCGGAATCAAATATGCATTTCACCAATTTATACCAACAAGATACGGCAACTCGTTCAAAAAGCAATTTGCTTTCAACTTTTAAGACCCTTGATGAATTTCACAGCCCCATCTTACCTGGTCTGCCAGACGATGTGGCGAAGCATTGCCTGGCTCTGGTTCCGCGTCCCGACTTCCCAGCTATGGGTGGTGTCTGCAGGCGGTGGCGGTCATTTATGCAAAGCAAAGAATTCATTACCGTCCGGAAATTAGCTGGCATGCTTGAGGAGTGGCTGTATGTCCTCATTGTGGATGGTGAAGGGAAAGGGAGCCACTGGGAGGTTTTGGATTGTGTGGGAAAACAACACAGGGTCCTCCCACCAATGCCTGGTCCTGTCAAGCTTGGTTTTGGGGTGGCAGTTCTCCACGGAAAGCTTCTGGTAATGGCTGGCTACTCTATGATAGATGGAACCCTGTTTTCGTCGGGGGATGTTTACCAATATGATTCTTGCCTCAACAGGTTTGTTTCGGTTATGTTTCTCCCATTTCATTGTGCCATTCTTGTGCTTTCTTATGTTTTTCTTTGATGCGATGCGATGTGACTCTGCTAACTAGTAAGGTTGGTAAGTTTGGTTGGTTCATAGTTCTGTAGAAGGTTGTAATGGTCTGTGGTGCTGCGGCTGCTGCCAGTTCACAACTTGATTTTGATTTCTCATGTTCAAAATCTATCTAAGTTGGCGTTTTTGTTCAAATTAACTTGAGAAGCGGTTTAGAATTGGTTTGTTAGTGATTTAGCTTTCTCATAGAATCATCTGCCCAGGTCTAATCGTCTGCTGGCTTCCTGATATAGGAAGAAACTAGCTACAGCTAGCAGAGGTCATGTTAAGTGCACGCTCTTAGGCACACACAAAAAAAAATGTTGGAAGTGCAGGCATTTATGGAATCTTTATCTATTGCACCTTAAATGTGTGATAGCATCTCATTTTCATGAAACCATTTACTTAGCAATGAAATTATATATTCTTCTTCTGAATGATCTAATTGAGTTGTCTTTTTATAAACTATGGCTTATGAGCTTACTTTGGAGTCCCACGGCATGTGCTTCAATGTGGTTTTTGAATCCAGTTTGGCATCTACCCTGTATTCTACGTAACTCAAGTGACCATGCAACCAAAACTGGTTGAAGTTGGTTTAGGTGGGAGTTTGGTTTTCTATTCCTACACCCATGGCTCTTGGTGATTTAACTCCTCCCATAATCCTCTCTGGGTTTTTTGCTTTATTTTTCGGCTTGTGTTTCTCGATGGTTCCTGGGCTGTGCAAAACGAAGTTGCAGGTACATTTTGCATCATTGGTTTGGTGAGGGCCTTCACTTAGTGGATTTATTGAACGGATTGACAATCTTTTGACGATCTGTGATCAAGTCCCTTTCTCATGGACTCATTGTCGGGGATATTCTATTATGGTTCAGTGCATGTACAGCAAACATCACCTTTCTATTACGGTTCTTAATAAACTCTTAGTATCATTTTCATCTGATATCACACTGTGGTTCTAGAGATTTGTAAACCACAGGTTATGCATTCCATCGGAATCAAGTTTCTTGTCGTCCTATCTAACAGTATGCAACGCATGACGTATACTTGTAGGTGGGGCAAGTTAGCAAACATGAATGTGGCTCGCTATGATTTTGCTTGTGCAGAAGTCAATGGCATGGTTTATGCAGTTGGCGGCTATGGGATGGATGGCGAATCTCTTTCCAGTGCTGAGGTGTACAACCCTGATGACGACAAGTGGACCTTAATTGAGTCTCTTCGCCGCCCAAGGTGGGGCTGCTTTGCCTGTGGATTCGAGGGAAAGCTCTATGTTATGGGAGGAAGGTCAAACTTCACAATTGGAAACTCAAGGTTCGTCGATGTGTACAACCCAGAGATGCACGCCTGGGGTGAGATGAAAAATGGTTGTGTTATGGTCACAGCACATGCTGTGCTTGGGAAGAAACTCTTTTGTATGGAGTGGAAGAATCAAAGGAAACTTGCTATTTTCAACCCAGAGGACAGTTCGTGGAAGATGGTGGCGGTACCTGTTGCTGGAAGCTCGAGAATTGGATTCCAGCTTGGGATACTGGGTGAAAAGCTCTTGTTGTTTTCTCTAGAGGAGGGCCCTGGTTGCCTCACCCTGATGTATGACCCTAATGCAGCACCAGGTTCAGAGTGGCAGACTTCTCAGATAAAACCATCTGGTTTGTGCTTGTGCAGTGTCACGATCAAGGCATAGATTGTGTATCCGTGTTGAAGTCTCTTGTGAATTTGGAATGTTTCCAGTTCCACTACTTCGATGGGACCTTGGTTGGAAATGTGTTTCTTATTGATTGTCAGTTGTCTGTTTTGCTGATTAACGTCTGGGTTTGGATTCATTTGTGCGAGTTGTATTGACGCTATGATTTAACTGTACGAGTTGGATTAATTTGTACGAGTTGTATTGACGCTTTGATGGGACCTTGTTAGCAGCACATGCAACCTATTACTTCTTGACGCATGTTTGGACAATGTTGCTCGTGACATTGAGCAGGGTGGCCGTGCATGTGGGTAAAACCGCCTTCCTTGGGTCACGCGGACCTGACCCAAATCTGAGCAATTAGTATCAATTACCTGGCCTATAAGCGTTCGGATCACGGACATGGTCCTATAAGCCCGCTCGGATTAATGTCGCTTGGGATTGGGCCTTCATCGTTCAGCTCGACCCAATAGATGTCTTAGCTGGGCGCCTAGCCTGGGCCTTGGTGCTTTGCCTCTTGACCTAGCGGCATATGATTGTTCGGGCCCAGAACACCTATTAATGCATGTAGTTTATATTGTGTCATCTCATGGCAATCGTAATATTTTTTAGTGTCTTGTAACTTTTATATTAAAAACTCGTAATTTTTCAACAATATGATTCATAACATTTTTTCTATAACATGTTGGCGCATCTCGTAACTTTTATACAAAAAAATTGTAATTTTTTTTTATTCATAAGAGGTAATCGATTCATTGTTATATTTTTAAGAATTGTTATATTTTTAAAAATGCGTATGATAGATACCCAAATAGAGCCCTTCCCGAATGAATTTTGTGCTTTTATGTAGGGTTGGCCATTTCATCCGCCCCCTCCGAATCCGATCCGATCCCCGATCCGAACGGATCGGCAATATGGAGATCTGTTTGGAGATTGGATAGGATATGGAGATTTTTTTTTGAAAATGTTTGGGGATTGGATAGGGGGTGGAGATAAGCATGTCCCCGCCTCGAATCCGCTCGGAATCCGTTCCCCGCTCCGCTCCGCCCCGCCCCGTCCCCGAATCCCCGAAATATATGGGTCTATTCATGAATTATGAAACTTTGGTGTCTCACTGAATTTTCTCCAAATATATGGGGTTACACCAAAATTTCTCCAAACACATGGGTCTCGCTGTAATTATTGTTCTAGGGTTTAAATCTACGTATTGTTTTTTTTTGTATCACAGATAAATAGAAATGCGAGTGCGTGGCGTTATTCTTGGGGTGAAGTGCAGGCGTCATTTAGGAATTTCCGTTACGCCGTTACCTAATGCTACCTTAGTTGTTGCTATCTTGTTGAAATTTAGTTCAATTTTAATTATGACACTTGTTTTGGGTGATCTAGGACTGTTTTTGTTGGTTCAGAGACTACTTGAAGGTAGTCAGTGTTGTTCTTTGAATACTTATCATTTGCTGCTATCATATTCTGTTTTCTGGGCATATCAACAGTGAGTTGTAGACTTGTAGTCTCTTTTCCTTTGAAACAATTATGTATGCTATCCACTACACAACCCATGTTGCATTTAATCAATTTTAATTAATGTCATGAATATACATAAAAGTTTTATGACTTTGTTTACAACCCCTTTATATGTATAGAATAGGATGAGAAAATAGTAAACCGTGACTTTATGACTTCTACCAATTATGTGCTTTTATGACTTCCACCAATTATAGCGAGGAATAGTGAGAACAAACTGAATCAATAAAATTTAATGATATTTCTTCCTATTTTTCAAAAATAAAATTAATTAAAATAAAATTTAGTGATGAGCACTTGAGTAGTGAGAGAACAAACAGAATCAACAAAGATTTACTATTTCTGTCCTTGTCCACTCTTTGCATGCAAACAAGTGATGAGATTTGGAGGTAGTACTAAAAAATAGAGGCGAACTTATAAACCAATGATATCAATAAGTTGTAAAACAAGGGAAAAGTTACAATATACACTTTTTATTTGGATGTGTATCATACGCATTTTTGTAAAAGTTACGAATCGATTAATAAAAAGTTAGAATTTTTTTAATAAAAGATACGAGACGCTTCAAAATATTATGAATCATAAAAAATGTTACGATTGTAGATAAGGTAATACAATATAAACTATACAATAGATGCATATGGTACATATGTTTAATGGTTACATACTACATATAATAGCCATGATACTAGTATAATTTTTTAGGTCTTATTAGCCCATAAGTTGTCAAATTAATAAGTCGTTTTCTTCAAATATTTCAACTAATTTGATTACTTATAATCAAAGAATACCGCAAATAACGGAAAAAAATTTGTTCGCTCTCTTTTGAATACCGTAATTTACGGGGAAAAAAATTGTTCACTCCCACCAAAAGAGAGTGAACAAAACCCTCAATCTGATTGGTTGAAATGGTGTGGGGTTTCACCAAAAATGGTGTGGATCTCACTACAAAGTGATGTCATGTTCACCAAAAAATGTTGATTCCGTAATCCGTATATCCCACACAATACAGTAAGTCTGGGTGCCCCTAAAGGTGACCCAAAATTGACCCTGAAAGTGTAAATTAACGGTCCAGATTCAACCTTTGATTTTCAAATTCTATGTAAATTCTGAGTATATTTTTTGTGTATGTAGCAATGCTGCACACAATAACACGGTAGTACACAGTGAGGGTTTTGTTCCTCTCTTTTTAACGAGGATAAACATTTTTTTTTCCCCCATAAATAACACAGTACACAGTGAAAACTCATCGTTAAACCACTCCAAACGAAGGGGGACCCGAATTCGAAACGCATGCTCCAGCTCCTCCAATTTTATTCCCCTAAGAAATGGCGGCAATTGCTCAGTCTATCTAATCTAGGGTTTCTCTCTCTCTCTCTCTCTCTCTCTCTAGAAAATGTTCGGAGCTCAGGCCTCGTCGCCCTTCGGGACCCCATCCTTAACCCCCAACCCCTTCGGAACCCCCACCACCACCGCCACACCCTTCGGCACTCCTTCCTCCACCCCCGCTTTCGGCACCCCTTCTACCCCCTCCTTCGCCTCTGGCTTCGGCACTTCTCTCTTCTCCACTCCTTCCTCATTCAATCCACAACAGCAGCAGCAGCAGCAGCAGCAACCACAACAGCAGCAGCAGCAACCACAACAGCAGAGCTCCGGCGCATTCAACTTCTCCACTCCCTTCGGAGCTACTACACAACAACAACAGCAATCGCAGCTTAATCCGTTTGGTCAGTCGACGAATCCTCCGTCACTGCCTTTCGGAAATGCCCAGTTGACTACTCAGATGGCCCCTGTGGCTCCTCTTCCTTTCTCTCTTGCCGATCGCGATATCCAAGTATTTTTCTGCTAAAACTCTAATAAGCTCCAGACTTTACCTTTTCTCTCTCTTCGGATTTTTGTTTTGTTTTAATTTTGTCTGTTTTGAACGATTAGTGTTGTTTCCATCAGGCGATTGTTGATGCTTACAAGGAGGATCCTGGAAACCCGAAATATGCATTTAAGGTTTGATTCTTTCTTCCTTTCCCCCCCCCCCGAAAACTCTGCTTTTTATCTGGAATTTACGATCCCTTCTGTTGCTGAGGAAACTGAAGCAAAAAAATATTGGTTTGGATGTTATGATGTATGTATAAAACCTGCTGAACAATGTTGTTACTTTTAGCTGAGCAACATTGATCTTTTCTTAGGTAGCCTTATTTCTTGGGCAATGTTAACCACTACCCAACGTTGGATAACCCTGTGTACTATAAGAAATTAAGAAGAAACATAATATTATGTTATACTCGAATATGCAACATTTGTAGTTTTGTATTGAAAGTCCGACCGACTCTTTGTGCATTGTTCACACCTTTAACCACCGGCACAGCCATATATGTTACTCCATTTTATTGGTTTCAAACTTCCAACTCTTCTCCACTATCAAACTGAGTATTGAACCCAGATATTTACGGGATCCTTGTGTTGTTTTGGCAGCATTTGTTGTTCAGCGTGACTGAGCCTCAATTTAGGATAAAGCCCACTGGTGTATCGGATGTGAGTTGGTTAACTTGGCTACCATATTTAATTTGTTCCTCTTCATAAAAGCTTAATGGATTTACCTCTTTGAGGATTTTATGGTAAGTTTGGAAATAGTTTGCATCACCAGATCATGTGGGCAGAAGCTATGGGGAAGATTGAAGGGATGGAGAGTTCTAACCGTGAGCGCCTTTGGCCTCATCTGGTTCAGGGTTTCAAAGACCTTTCACAGCGCTTGAAGGTACTTCATCTTCGTTCGTACCAACTAGATAAATTATCATTTGGATTCCTTTTTGTGGTTATTTTACTCCTCCAAGACCTTATTATCTATTCAGTGATGTGTTTACGTCAAAGCATACTTCAGAGGAACTTGTTAAAGAAAGTTTGGAGAATATGTAAAGGAAATATCAGTTAGCGGCTGAAACTGAACCTACTGGATCTTAAAGCTACACGAATTAGTTCGTAGAGAA
Source organism: Vaccinium myrtillus (assembly GCA_016920895.1). Lineage (NCBI taxonomy): Eukaryota > Viridiplantae > Streptophyta > Magnoliopsida > Ericales > Ericaceae > Vaccinium > Vaccinium myrtillus. The sequence goes on along the minus strand of CM029272.1, from coordinate 16,731,070 downwards.
TAGTCATCCTTTTTTTTTTGGTAGTCCAACTTTTATTGAAAGAACACACAAATAGAGAATAAGGAAGGCATACCTTCCTATTACAAAGAAACAAAGGAAAACTTCAACAAAGAACTCCAAAACTTACTCACTAGGACTACAGTACCTAGAAGTAATTTGCCAAGATTGGAACAAGGAAGAGTTAAGAGAGGAGAGGGCTTAACATTTGGGACTAGCATAGGCTCATTCTTCGTACCAGAACTAGCAAGGGTGGACGCATGATTTATCATTAGGGGGGTCAAGATTTTACAATATTTAGTTCCTTCGTTTCATTTTGATGGTTCCCTATGAAGTTACATGCAAATTTTCAGATATAACATTAAAGTATTTTTTGTACATGCAAATTTCGTACAAGATTTATCATTAGGAGTGTTAAAATGGTGGAATCACAAAAAAAGGAAAAAATCAGGGGAGAATCGATGAATTATTTGGGTAATGTTGTAAATATTTCTAGCACATTTGGGGCAAGTGAATTATTTGTGGGGCAACGATCACAACGTAAAGACAACAAGATATACTCTTGTAGGGAAAAATTACAAAATAACAAAAAAAAATATGCATATCCCGGGGAGGATTTCCGGCTCAGGGGGGTCCGCTGCCCCCCCTTGCCCCTACATGGGGCCGCTCCTAAGAACTAGCATTGGTCTCGTTCTGTGCATGGGAAATCATATATCTAAGGTTATGAATTAAAAGTTTGAAATGTGATTAAAATTAACTCAAATTAGTTAAAAATTATGGGATATAAACAAAGCAAACTAACAATAGTAACAAAAACCAAAATGCGTACCGGTTTTACTATTGGTATAGTAGTACCATACCAGTCAGATACCTTGGATTTAGTGCTACTATAAAACTTTAAACCAAAAATTTGCTTCATTTAATTCAATCGGTCATATCATAAACTTCCATCAGCCAACAAAATATCATCTATTCTATCGATAAAGGCACCCTTTGGTAAGGACAAATTTTGAAGCTGGCTCACTTTTGTAGTTCTCAAAATTACCCATGGTTTGTGCTGCTCACATAACACAATCTTAGTAAATAACTGAATTGTTGAGGATAACTTGGTAAATTGATTAAAACAGTTGCCTCCACTCCTCACGTTATGTGACTACATGGACACACTTGTTCCACATTCCATTGCTTCCGAAGCAAAATTTTCACCTTTGAAGCAATGGATGGTGGGGTTTATGTTTTTTTTTTCTTCTTTGATCGGCAATGGAGGGAGGGGTTTATGTTCTGACAACCACAAGTTGCCTTTCTCTTCTCTTCATATTAACACAAGTGCATAATTGTTTTTGTTTTTTGTCTTCTTCTATGGTTTGGCTCTGGTTTTGAGGTGTGTAGGGATCCATATGCAACAAAATGCCACACGCATTGTGTGTGCCCTGAACGCTAGTATAACCAAAGTGCCAAGCGCATAACATGATCACAAAACATACTCAACATCAAGTGGATATCGATTACAAAGTCTAATTAACTATTGTGATAAAACCATGACGAAAGTCTAGATGAGTAAAAAAAAAAAAACCCAAAAACAATGTTACATACCTCGCGGCCCCAAATTTTCCGGTTGAGTGTGCCAGATTCCAGTGGAAATGAATGATTTTGGGTTTTGTGAGTAAGCAGAGCTTATAATCTATTCTAACAAGGCAAAGAAATGATGAAAAAGTTACTAAATTCTCTCTCTCTCTCTCTCTCTCTCTCTCTCTCTCTCTCTCTCTCTCTCTCTCTCTCCTCTGACTGTATGTCTCCTGAAGATTTTTTCCAGCTAAAATTGGTAGATCTGAGACTTACTGTTGTTAGCTGGAGATGAGATGAGGTCGCTGGAGGACGAGGGAGAACCAAGAGAGAAGTGCAGAGCCACCCATCAAGAGGGTGATTGATTTAGGGACTTGCACAGTACTTTAGGAATTAGCCTTTCCATCATCTCACCCGAGATTGGACGTACTTTCCGGTATTGGAGCCAGGACGTAGTTTGATGTCAGTTTGCTGATTTCACACAGATCCGGTATGTACTGGCTGGTACGGTATGGGGTTTAAAACCTTGCTAGGAAGACCTCCACCTAATGTCCAGTGTTATCTCTATGAATTTTTTTGTGTGCGCGCGTCTTCTGGTGAGAAGGCTTGTTTCAATTAAGATCTTGAATACTACAAGACAGGACTGTATCCTGTTAACTTCACATGCATTTTAAAATGCAAGATGGTAGTATTAGTAACTACAAATCTACAATTGTTGGAAGACTTTTTGATCCCCAATATTTTTTCATTGATTTAATTTCTGTTATGCTCGTCTATTTAAATGCTTATTGTATTGTAAGTAGTTATTTCCACTTTTTTGGTACTTCTATTTTAACACTATAGGGTTGATGGATGCAGCTTCAAGATGAAGTTACACTCTCTGATGCTGAGAGATTGCGAACGACTCAAAGCAATGTCAAGATGGTACACACACTCTCTCTCTCTCTCTGCCGTTCGCACGCCTGTGTTGCATGACACGGATTTGATTTACGATGTTCAATTTCATACACGTGCATTGCAGCTTCAAAGGCATTTTCAAGCTGACACTCTTCCTTGGATCGAAAGATTGAGACAGAAAGAGCAAGGTCTTCAAAGGCGCCTATTAAGGGTAGGACCTCTTGTTATTTTAGCTTTTTAATTTTTTTTAAACTTATTACCTTCAAGAATAGAGATGGATGGAGGATCAAAGTTGTTGAACATGCAACTAGGTCTACATGACCAGGTCAATTGTCGTTATCTACTGCACTTCAAGTGCTTAAGCAGCTGTGGCTGTGGTACATTTGGGCAGTTTGCTTTAACAGTTCTGTTTTAATCTGCTTAAATATTTTTACCTATGTCCATACATATCAGATCTGCTGGGCAAGGATAGGAGTTAAGCTCAGTTCACTCAACACATTTAGCAAATCAGACCCAGCCGGAGTTAGTTTGTGTTAGTGTTAAGTTTTAGTTTAGTTCTGTGGTTACTACTAAGAGTTGTTAACAGTGATGAGCTGGCTTCCCTTGCTCACAACTTGTACTGCCTATGAAAGATTGATTGCAACCATTAGTTGCTTAATTAGAAAGAAAACAGATTCTTCTTCAGTTTCTTTTGGCATGAGATAATCTTATCATTCGTGTGAAAATAATTTCACACAGAACGTCGTACTCTTTGGTCTTTCCTGAATGTTTATATATGGTGTTCTTCACAGGTGATGAGAATAGTAGAGGCATTGGAAGGTAAGGGATGCAGAATGCCTTTAATGAAAGGAGAAGTTGAATTGGCTGAGAAATTGGCTACAATAACTAGACAGGTTGGTGGTCCTTGTTCTGTTCTCCAGTTTGTTTCACGCATCTATTATGGCTTTGTGAAAAAGGTTCATACTGACAAGCAAGATACCTGTACAGTTGAAAGGATCTGGAGCAGAACTTTCTAGGAGGGTCCAAAATCTGCTCACCGTAGCTCGTGTTCAGGCAAATGGTGGCGGCAGTGGTTCTATTTATCTTCCAGGATCAACCAAAATACATGATCAGAGTCTTGCTGATATGCAGGAGGTAAGTTCCAATGTTCAATATACTGTTCCTGAGGCTTGAAGAGAAATCTATACAGCTATTGTATGAGTAGTTGGTACTTGTTCTCCTTCCTTCTGCAATAGCTATTAGCAACACATTTCAACTGTAACAGGTTTCGGGAAAAACTTTGACTCAACGTAGTAGTAATGTCCCAAAGTACATAGTCCAGGTCATCCTAATTGGTTGGAACATAAGACTTAGTTTGGTTTGGTGTGGACTGTTAGGGTCATCTATGGTATGTTAGGTTTATGTTTTCGTTGGTAAGTGCAAAAGAGATCACCTTGTCAGAGAAATGAAAATGCAGAATAATCAGCGTTACTTGTTTGGTTAAACCAAACCAAACCGAGCCTTATGTCCCAATCAATTGGGTTCGGCTACATGAATTCTTTTTTTTCCATTGAGCTTTATCGAGGTCATGTTCGCTGAGATTTAAGGTACTCATATCCTTGCGGACTACAACATCTAACGTCAATATGGGCTGTCTTCTACATATGAACACATATGATTACTATCATAATTAATTAGAAACGTAGGGTTCATCTAAAAAAATACAAAATAGTATACTAACTTAAAAATGATGACTGACATTCACTATATTTTCACCTGGGAAAAATAAATTCACAGTTATAAGTACACTACCCAATTCTATTCTATCAACTTCTTAACTAATGCATCTATAGGTCTACGGATACGTCCAAATCTCCTTAGTCTATTTTCTCACACCTCCTCTATAGGTGCTACACTCGCCATCTCACGAACGGTTTCATTTCTAATCCTATTTTTCCTAGTCTTACCACATCCATCTCAGCGTTCTCATCTCAGTTACACCCATCTTATTCACTTGTTTCTTGATAGGCCAGCATTTTGTCCCGTAAAACATCGCTGGTCTCATGGTAGTTCTATAGAATTTCCCTTTCAATTTTGTGGGTATCCTCATGTCACAGTACACGAGTAGTGCATCTCCACTTTAGCCGCCCCACTTGGATCTTATGGGTCACATCATCTGCAATCTCACCATCTTTGCTAATAATAGAAAGTAAATACCTAAAATGATAGACTTTGTGATATCTCCTGATCTTGAATCTTTACTCGTTCTACATGACGTTACTTGTTTGGTTACCATGGAAAATAACGAGGAAAAGGAAGTATGAAAAAAAGTGATTAATTTTTATTAGTTACATGTTTCGTGCATTGTATGATTTTCTTCTCTTTTGTTGGTTATTTCATTTGTAGCATTTTCTTAAAAAAAATAAAATCTGAAACATAGTAGGTTTTCTCCTCGCTTCCCCTTCTGTTGTCTTCTCCTCTCCAACTGCAAGTCCCAAACAATTAGGTTGTCTATCGGTTTTTTTTATTTATGGAGGATTTTGTAGATGGAGAGACAAGGGATATGAAAAGATAGGAAACGATAGGATATAATGATATATATTAAAACCTTTTTCTGTCATCGAATGTTTGGTGCTTCACAAGTCCATGATCCTAATCTGTCTAAATGCATGGCTTTAGTCAGTTGTCATAGAATGTGTGGTGCTCTAATCGATTATCATGTATTTTCTGGAGCAGGTTTTGCAACAGCAGACTGAAGCCATTGCCAGGCTAGGCAATGTGTTGAAGCGGGATCTCAGGGATATAGAGATTATAATGGCCGAGGACACAGAAATGAAAGAAGATGCTGGCTAAGAGAGATTTTTGAATAGAGATTTTTGGTGGCAGAGGTGTTTCATTTGACATGTTAGCGGCAGTGGTAATTGAGATTGCAATCTTGTTATTTCCAATAGTGAGCCAGTTCTGCTGGACGCAGCTAAACTTCATAATAGATGTATGTATTCTACTCTGCACTTGAGTTGTTTTAATCCCAAAAGAAAGAAGAAAAGGAAGACGTCGTTGTCTCAATGTTGGATCTCAAGAGTTCATGCCAAACTAATTACTCCAATCTTTGGGCTTTGAACCAACAGCCGTGATCAATATGAAAAAAGCCAAAGAGGAGGAGTGCAAATCTAAATGATGTCCAAATGTCCATAAAACCAATAGTAACTTCATGAAATCCTCCTTTGCTTTTCAAAAAAAAAACACGAGTCCATATTTTAATGGGAGGTTTTACACTACAAAATTACAAATAGGTAGATTTGTCTGCACTTTCCTTCAGACTTTTTCCTGTAAGAAAAAAGCTATTGGCTGCTATAATGGTACCTCAGTTGCACAAACTCTCTCATCTTTCACATTTCCCACCTTAGACGATAAGCCAGTTCTAATTCCCATTGATCTTTCCATTTCTTTTTCTTGAAACATTAGAAGTATGACTAGTCCTAACATTTAACTATAAGCTTCAGCCATGATCAACAACACAAGTGATGTCCACCCGGTAAATACACGTGCGCCTTTTCCTTTCCCCTTCTTCTGATCATACTGTTCCCAAAAGTACCCCGTCTGCTGATAATTCCGGACAATATTACTGCCACAACGCAAATGAACCAGCATTAATGAGTTTTTTAACAGAGTAGTCAAGAGGCATTATTCAGAAACAAACAAGTCAGACAGTACCTAATCAAATTGCTCCTCAGGTCATTATAGACTTTCGTGGCTTCGTCTTTGTATGGTCCATTTTCTGCACGAGTTAATGCAAATGGTTTAGATTTAGTACAAACTGCAATCTCTCTCTCTCTCTCTCTCTCTCTCTCTCACACACACACACACACACACACAGTTTTAGGTTATACCTCTGGAGTAATGGTGAAGTGAGGAAAGAATCAAGTAGTTCATGTTCATCCAAATAGGACCTCTCCAATAGGGTGGATCATGCTCCGTGTTGCGTTTCATGTACATTGAGCTGGCATAGGATGTCACACATTAATCTTTGTAATGATTCTATACTAAAAATTATGTCAAATAACATGATATGTACAGATAAAGGAGCTCATACGTCAGCAACAGGATTATTAACTATCAAAGATACATTTAGTCACCTTGTTTTATAAACTATCAAAGATACATTTAATCACCTTGTTTTGGAAAGAGAACGGAGTCCATAGTCAGTCCATAACATGCTTCGGTTCGAAATGAGATTCAACTGTTTTCCTAGAATCAACGAATCCTGTGGATGATGCATTAGCAAATGTGAATGGCATGTCATAACCTCCTGAAAATAAACTTACAAACTGGAAAGGGGCAAAAAAGGAATAAGCACTTCAGACTGAAAAGGTTTCATAATAAGCTTCCTCGTGGAACTTACAGGCGGAAGAATCCTCCACATAAATGGGAAAAGGCTGACATAGCCAATATGAGGAACCAACCTCAACTTCGGCCTCTCTAGAACTTCCCGGACTAGCTCTCGACTTGCATAATGGTTGGTTCCCCCCACTTCTCGCCAACTCAAACGAACCTAAAAGGATTATTCATTTTTTAAAATTAGGAATAGAGACAGTAGCTAAATGCACTTCATTCTGATTTAGGATGGTAATCACACAAAATGTGAAAGCTGGATTTGATTCAGTTTCCTACAAGTATATTGTGCAGTTGTTAACAAATACAAGTTGGACACAGGACAGTAGAATAATAATCTACCAGAAACAGAGATGGACATGCAGGAGCAGCACACCTTTTCTGTGTGATTTCCAAAATCAAAATAAGCTCCATGTGCATCATCAAAGTGCATCTGCAAAAAAATTAAGAAAATAATGTATCTCTCACAGAACTTCCTGAAACAAATAGTCTTACGTAGTAGGAACCAAAATAATTTTAGATGACGTAATTACAGTAATTTTATACTTCCTTTTCCTTTTCCCTTTTCTCTTCTTAAATATATTACCAAAATACACTGATCACCAATTACAATAGGTAAAAAAGTCAAGAAGAACAAGAAACAATGGAAACATTGAATAGCTTTGCACAAACCTGGTTTAGAATATCAAAATCTGAGAGTAGCTTAGCTGTTGAACCATACTCCTGCATCATATCATTTTATTAGAATTTCTTATGGCAAGACATGACACCTTGAGATGCAAATGTATACTCATATTTTCATACCTTCCCCAGTTCTTTTTCCTTCTTAAGAAGCTTTGAGATGGAATACATGCAATCTGCAGCTAGAAGCATCCAACATCTAAGATCCAAGTGACGTTCTTCATTCCCGGGATGAGATGCACGTGGGTAGTCATCAAACCCAGAGGAGAGTGTCTGGAAATTCCAGTGAACGGTTAATACAGCAGCACAACCCTTTCGTGTGTTTGATGAGTAAATCCATTTATAACCATTTTCAACAAGGAAAATTAGGATAAATGGATGACCTAAACTATGATTGGAGATCCTGAATCCTCAAGAGTTCGTATACTTCTACTAGTTCATGGCTAGCCCCTATCGAGTGAACTTGAGAGCCAAGTACTTGACCATTTGTGTTTGACCCATCTCACCCAAGGTTCTGAAAACCATACCAGCTAAGGTACTGATTTTATAATTGAAACGTTGTGTACTGGTACCGGTCTAATTTTAGGTACATTCTAAGCTTTGTCATGAAATTTGTCGTACAAAAACTAGTGTATTGCATAATAGCACGGTATACTGATGTAACCTGGAAACTTGAACATAAAGCGACTGCAGTTCTTAGATTTCTTTGAAGAAGTCTCAAAATGCATAGAAGATCAAAGAAAAAGAGAGGAAGAAAGGGGAGAAACCTAGAGTCACAAGGGGCCTTGAAACCACAAGAAGAAAAGAGAGAGAGAACGGGTGAAACCTAGAACTTCTAGGAGCCTTTAAACACAAGGAGATGGAAGGGTGGAAAAGTGGACACTAATCCATTGTTGGATGAAGAGCAAGTACATCTAAGGCAGAAATCGCTTATGAAGAAAGGTGGACAAAATTCAATTAGTTGGTGCAAGTTTCTTGTTAACATGATTCACATAGCACATTGACACCTTGTCCTGTGTACAGAGGAGGTTCCCCGATAGGTATTTGTTTCTATTATCAAAAGTTTAGTTATAAAAAAGATCAAGATAGATAAAGAGATCCTACTAGCAGGGGCTATGCCCGAAAACCTAAGAAACACGTGTACGGGTGCTGGTACGATACGGTTACGTCGATATGGCGAAAACCTAAAAAATGTAGGGTACGAGTATGGCTGCGGTATGGTAATAACAAATATATATTTATAATTTAGAGCAATGTATTACACCTAACTTACACTTCAAATAAAAAAAATAGCTAAATAACTTGGGCAATTAGGAATCCAATATCAAATATTGGTTTAACGCCAAACTTAAGATGCAAATTAGAGTTTAATGCCATTATATTGGATAACCTATGGACAAAAATCGTTATTTTACAATCATGCTAAGCATAGAAAAAGGATGTCACATTAACTTAAGTTTCATTTATGTGTTGGGTACGGCAAAAGTCGGAGAAAAGTTTTGGCACGTGTTCCGTATACCCAGTACGGATTTAGATGTACCGTGCAAAGTACATGTACCCAGTGTTTTGCTAGTATGAGTACCCTGGGGTTTAGAAGTACCCGTGCTTCATAGCCGACAATCTAAACATCCATGTAAAATACAGAAAAGCCACCATTTTAGAATTCAATTCCATATAATACACACCTAACCCAAAATCTCATGAGGAAATAAAGAGCATTGTTACTATATTAATGGAATCAACAAAAATGTCATGAACTGGTACCTTGGGATTTAATTCACGGGTAGTTGTATTGTCTCTTCCATGCCAAAAATAGCTGCTCGGAGCTGTACCTACTTATCAAACACCAAAATAGAAAAATAAAATACTCACAGAAATAAGGAACCTGTAATATCTTAATTTGTTTTCTAGTGTTGTATTAAGTTTCAAAAACCATTGCCATAACCATCCAAAATTGATCGGCTAAAAGAATAACAATCCATACTTTTTGCCCACTACTTCGGTATTAAAGTTTGGAAATGTCTCTGGAGGCATCTATGTCGGTCACGATATCCAGAATGTTAACGATTCAGTAACATACAGGCAGTTTCAACCTATCTCAGGAAGGCCAGAGGGAGGAGAAAGAGGCCACGTTCATTATAACACACAAAATCTAGGTTGGTGGTAGATTGGTCCACTCGACTGATATCTCCACATGGAACAAATAATAACCGATGCATCATTGATATAAGGTATTCTGTGCTACCGTGTCTTTATCTTATGCAGGCAGCATGTGTAAAACCTGGCAAGTTCAATGGCCTTTGCTGAAAACAAGTGTGCATCATTGAGTTTTTTTAACTTTTATCCCCTAAACTATTTACATTTTTTCTAGGTTAAATTCCTAAAACACCCCCTCATCTTTTCCATTTTTCCTAAAACACCCCCTAACCTTTAAAAATGTCCATACACACCCCCTCATCTATAAACGTTTTCCAGCTTGGCCCCTTCTGTCAAATGTCCGTTAACTGTCAAGAACAAAAACTATGAGTTAGATGAAAATACCCCTTCTCTCTCTCCCCAACCCTTGCACTTGGGCGGAGAAAACAGATAATGATGATGGGTGCTCTCTCTTGCTCCTAACCATGAACTGTTGGAGGATCGGGAGGTCACCAATTACAACACTCAACAATCAATTTGTACATAACTCAACAATCAAACAACAAATTATAAGAATTATGTGGAAGAGGGAAAACTGGGTTTTCCTGGAACCCTTCGAATCTCTCACACTCAGCCACACATTTCCTCCGAATGGATTTACCTGGAAGTTTCCTTCGATCAACAATGGTAGCCACACGTTAAACACATGGCGGACAAGAAACTTCCTCCTCCTTGCAGCTTCTGAGTTTGTCTTGATCTATCAAGCTTATTCACCAACATGAACTGGGTATGCCAACTGACCGAACCGATGTGTCAAAGTTCCGACAACTTCGTAGGCGTCGCTTATCGTCATCCGGGCAATCATTTAACCGGACGTAATGTATTTGATTGTTCTTGTTTGGAATCAAAGTTGAGAAAACTAGGGTTTGGATTAATTTTTTCTGATTTGTTGTATTGGTGTTGTTTTAATTTTTTTTGATTTGTTGTATTGGTGTTGTTTTGAGAGGCTATCGTAATCGGAGAAAGAGGATATGAAGAAGATGAAGGATAGGAGCAGTGGTGAAGGATAGGAGCAGTGGAGAAGAGTGTGTTTTTGACATAGAAAAATCTTACCAGGGTAAACTTGTCATTTTTTTACTTTCGTTAACGGAGTAAGGGGTTTTTTCAATTACCAATAGATGAGGGGGTGTGTATGGACGGTTTTAAAGGTTAGGGGGTGTTTTAGGAAAAATGGAAAAGATGAGGGGGTGTTTTAGGAATTTAACCTTTTTTCTATCGTCCCTAAACTAAAAAAACCACCTATTTTGTCCCTAAACTAATTGCTTGCAACCCATTTAGTCCAATCGTTAATGGCATCCACTTTTTTGGATGGAAAAGAATTTACACGCATAGATCAGTGCGCACAGATTGTGATGTGGGGCCCACTTCGGGGTCCCACACGAACAATCTCATCCGTTCATTAATTTTAAAATATGTTTTACGGGTGATCTTGTAAAAAAAATTCTCAATCGGATAACTCAAAGTGCTTAATCTTACATTCCAAATTTTGGTTAAGTATTTAGTATTAATAAAAAAATTGAAAGATTGGATCAAGCACTTAGAGATATTAGATTGAGTTGATTTCTTACAAAGGCAAGTTCAAAGCATGATATTAGAATAATGAATGTCTCAGATCGTTCATGTGGGACCCTGAAGTGGGCCCCACAGAGCGATCTATGCGTGTAAACTATTTTCTGTCCAAAAAACTGGATGCCGTTAATGTTGGGTTGCAATCAAATAGTTTAGGGACGAAATAGGTGGTTTTTTTTAGTTTAGGGACGACATAGAAACAATATGGATAGTTTAGGGGATAAAAGTAAAAACAAAAAACTCATTAAATAATTTGAATGAAGATTACACAGCAACCAAGACAGAAATCAGCAATGCTGTGTTGGAAGACAACATTCAGACGGAAATTAGGAACGCCAGTATGGAAAAAATGCACACAACATATGCATATCAAATTTGCGCCCTCCTCCCAAAGGACCAAAACACTAAAGTACTAATGCTAAATCTAGAAAATTAAATAACTTACATCCATTAAAATAGTAAAATTAGTAGGGTTGACTGTTGAGGGACCATTATGCAGCATTTCAAAGCCTTTAGTCCCCCACATTGGAGACCTCCACCTATTGTTAGATTAGAAGCAAGGTCATCACAAATAAATTCTTTAGACCAAGAACTCATCAGTTACAAATAGCGGACCATAGCTACAACATTTACTTTCATCACACACTTTTCTAGAACAAATATATTGTTAACTAATGACCCCGGCAATAAAGTTTAAATTGAAGCAGTATAGATTACCTGATTGTGTAGTATTAAACCATTGAAACCATGCTTCAAGGCGGACAAAAGCCCGTTCAAAGAAAGAAGAAATTTGATCCCTCTCAGTAGCTGTAAACTTGTTTTTCTTCATGCCAGAAACTAAATCTGGAAAAGCAATATTGGAGCTTTGATTTAGCACATTTCTTCAGCATGTTACCAAACACTTCTCAATCAAATGGGCGAACATCCCAAAACAAGATACAGATTGACTATAGCTCAACTAGAATAACAGAGAATTATTCACAGAACTTCAAGACTGACGAGTATGCATAATGGAACAAGTGGTAGATGTGCAATGCAAAAGCATATACACAACAATCACTGTATGTATTGATAAAATCTCAAGGAACAGGTACGCGGAAGATGTAAGGGATAAGTTACGAATACTAAGCTCTTAGAGAGTGAATCAATCAATGCATATCAAGTTATTCAACCTACTTCCACACATGCAACCCTGTCTTGCACATGGATATGAAAATATTCTAGGTAGAGCAAAGCAGAATATGAGGGAAGAAGAAGAATGCAAAAGAACAAATGCAAAAAGGGGATAGTTGAACCCAAGACCTCTCCCAATTTGAGCTCTTATACAATGTTAAGTTACTAAATGTCCAAAAGCTTAAGCTATTAGGAAATGAGCTCATGTTAGGAAAGCTCAAGGTTACTAAGCAGGGTAATTGTTGTTTCATTTGAATGCATGTTAAAACTTAAAACTTAAAAGTATCACTTTTCACATGTTTTAAGATGAAATACTTCTTTAACTTGTCAGGCTCGGGAGGAATATCTTTATTCTTCAAGATTATAATCCACCAACTCTCCTTGTTTACTTTATAAAGTATTGTTGCAGCTTATACACTGCATAAGTTGATATGTGCTTCTAAGTTGCGCCAAACTGTGACTTCATATCTGATTCATTGAGTTTACTTTGTACCTTAAACAGATAATGATCCACACTCGTGCAATTTAAGGCAAAGATCCATCAGATACTTAATATAAAGAAGTAAATAACCAATCAAAGTATGTTCGTAAGCGTATTGTGAAAAATGGAAATGATTGGTGAAGCAAACCAAAATCAATATCATAGTTAACTTTCAGATTACAACACTGCAAATAATGTGCTAACACTCCCAAAAATGAAAGACGAAAAAGGAAAATCTCTAAATGCAAAATTAGAAAGTTTATTAGAAGATACAAGCTTACCACGTAAGACCAAAAATAGAGTAGGAGGATTTCCATTTGTTGGATACTGAATAACAAATTCCTCAGGGACCTTACTGTAGGAAAAAAAAATGTTCAAATTAAAAATATGATGCAATTCCAAACCCATCACAATGCATGCTCGAACTATCCAAATAAAATCACCTTAAAGCTTCGGCACCCAAAATTTGTTCACGTGGAATCCATCCTTCGACATTCATCAAATCTAACCAATGGCCAACAATATCCAAGCAAATATGTATATCCCAGCGCCTATTCAATAAAATGGAACAATATTTATATGAAAAATAAGCAAGCAACTATGGTTGGATTGATAATTTCAGGAAAAGCTCCATATCAAATACTTGCACTAAGACCTGCAAGTATAGACTAAGCAGTAACAGGCAACTAACCAGATCAGTAGTTGATGGAAACCTTCATCCCATAAAAAACCCCTGGGAAAGAATGGTCGGCTGGGAACAGCTGTATAAAGTTCAGCTGGCCAGTAAGAAATATATCTTTCACCACTTTTAAACTGCAAGATACCATCACACAGGATATTTTTCCAAGGTGTCCAAAGAAAGTTTTCTTCAAGAGTAAAAGCATCTAAACAAACCAATCAAGTAGAATAGAGAGAGTTTTATGTGGTTTTGCCGCTAGCTTGTGATTCAGTGAACAATAAAGTGACAAGAAGCCCGGCAAAAAGGGAAAAATGGTCAAGTCCTTATCATCTTCTTTATCAAACATATGAGGGCCCTAGTAAGGAAAAAAGAGAGGTGGAATTAAGTAACTATATCTGAAAATCTTGTTCTGCATAAAAAGCCAAACAGCTACAGAAAATTTTACGAGTCAATAAATTAGTTTTGTGGCTTGCACCTATAGTTACCTAACCAAAAAGTTCAGACTAGTTACTAATCAAATGATGTCACTTAAACCATATTAAAACTTCCAACTCAAAACCAATTAACAATTGAGTTGAGAGGCCGCCTAGGCTCATATACTAATTTGAAGGTGAAAATTAACCAATGTGGGACAAGCTCTAACACTCCCTGCACGTGCGTCCCCTAACCCACAAATGGAAGGGTAAAGGAAAGATCCATAACATATGCATCACAAAGAAACAAGGTGCACTTAGGCACAAATAATGAGGCAATCAATCAGGAGAGTTTTGTCTAGAAGCCTCCGAAAGCCTAGCTTTGATACCATATTAAAGCATCCAACTCTAAACCAATTGGCAATGAGTGGAGAGCCCGCCCAAGCTCGTATGTTAGTTTGGAGCTTATAATTAACCATTATGGGAGAAGCTCTAACAAACCATATAGGCGATCACGCCAAATCAAATACACCTATTACAGGTACTGTAAACACACCCCAATATTCCCAAGAGTTTTGTAAGCTCAACTCTTTCCCCCTTCTCTCCCTAAGAGTGAATCGTATTACATGAAGTAGTTTATTTCAAATGAAATTAACTAAGACAAACAATCTGAATGTGATTAAGATGATCTCATACAAATCCATAAAACTTACATCAGAGGTCTTAGGCAATGAGATTTTTGACTGGCCATAGAAGTAGCCAATTCCACCCAGCAAATTTGCAATAGCAGCCTTACCAGTTGAGATGGACTCAATATCAAGCTGAAAACAACATATGTTAATATCAAAACAGTTTAATTTCCTGAACTATATAGATTGCTGCAACTGAATCCAAATTAAAAATAAAACGAAATGGCCACAGCAAATAAATTAACTGCTTGACATGAAATTGTGCTTGTTCATTAGTTTGTTGTTTTAATGGACCGATATGGTCTATCTTCTTGATATTATTAACCCCTTTTTTTGTGTGTGCCCCCCTTAGAGCCTGTTGGATTCATGCATTAGAGCATGGGATTGGAATACAGATCACACGGAGACCAAATTTCCAGTGATTGCACGCAACAATGCATAGAGGAATTACATATCTGTTGGGGAACCAATCCTACAAGCGAGGATATGGAATACAAAGGGATGTGTTGTATCAGTGAGCATGATTACGTATCCTAATTAATTCCATGGGATATTATATCTCCTCACTAATAGTCTGGCCAATTAAATACGGCGTTAAATTTCTTCTTGAATGATTAGGCAATTGACAACCTAAATAGTTCTTTGCATCGCCTAGTGCCTCTAAAAACTTCCAAGGGTATTTGATTAAATGTTCAATGCTTTACATCACAAATGCATGAATTACATAAAAGTTGGGGAGAATGCTTTTGGTCATAAAGTAATGCATATAGAGGATTTAAGGTGAAAACATTATGTAAAATAATATGGCTCGGTATTATTTCTTGACTAATGAGATAAAACCCTGATGCTCGTCACAAAGGTATTCACGATCATTATATAGTCAAGCTGTATGATAACTAGACTTACAATTACCAATTAAATGCCACTTATTTACAGGGAAAATGATAAGTCATGCTTCCTTCATAGGAAAGCAACCAATATGGCTTGTATCTTTCCAACAAATAACAACCTTATACAATCTCAAAGTAGGCACAGGAGAATTTGTGATTAAAGATGATTACTTGCAATTTAATGAGCATTTAAAAAAGAAAACTTAAAGAATCACAAAGTCTGAACAATGCCAATCGTTTTAACAAAAGACCACTGAAAAGGGACAAAATAGATCCGTATGTAAGTAAGGAGTTCATCATTTTCCTGAATTCAAAGTTACTAGTTACAAGTAACAAAATTATCAGAGACATGCCATGACAAACAAGACCTAAAATCTCCGTGTAGTGTCGTTTCATAAAAGAGATGGTGAAGTTGAGTAAAAGAACTCCATTTGAAGGATACCTCATCGGTCAGATTAAAGATATTTTTGAATTTGTCATCAAATTCTCTTTCCTTCTCACCTAGCCGAGTAGTCAATAAGGTACCTAAAATCATGAAGCAAAATTATCAAAAGTTTCCACTAGTCCAAACAAGAACGTCTAATATTTACAATTGACAGTAAACATTTTGTATGGACAGAAAGTCAATCATGTCCATACAAAATGGATTTTTGTTTTGCAAACGAATACATCCAATCCAACAATTAAGTGATTAACCACCAACTCATCTAAAAGCTTAAGCTTTTAGAAAGGAGTAACTTTATTATTTATATCTTCAAAACTCACACTAACGTGTAGCCATGCTCTCCTCAATAAGCGAGCTAAACACGTGTAAATTTTAATCCTTAGATAGGCGGTGAGGTTCGAACACAGGATCTTTTGCCTGTTTTGATGCCATATTAGATAGTTAACCACCAACTCATCTAAAAGCTTGAGCTTTTAGAGAGGGGTAACTTTATTATTTATATCTTCAACAAGTTCAATTACAAGCAACCCCATATAAGATCCAACATTCAGCAGATATTTCAGGTTCCCCAACAGTGGAAAGTCTGGAAAAGGTCCAGTGTAAAAATAAACCAGGGAACTCTGTCAACAGTCAGTAGAAGGCGATGTTATGCTGAGTTATAGTCAATGGCATTAACACCATCACATCACCGATTAACAAAAATCTTGATCACAGCAACCCCATCTTGTCTCTACATGCCCTCTAGAGAGATGCCTGCTTACACCTCACTTCTTATAAGAGCACAATCTATTAACTCTTCCATCCAATCCGCTTAATCATAGAGACAAACTACAGATTTGACTTCACCTGAAATTGTTTGATCCATTGCGTATAGCCACATATCCTAAACTAACTCCTCGAGGCTCAATCTACTCTAATGATTCATGATGGAATCACAATGACACATGTTCCTTGCACTTCTGACAAGCCACATCAAGCATTAAGAGCCATCACCTAAATCTTCCTAGCCTCCTACCCACTCTCGCCCCTTCCAGCAAAGATGAACCTTCATCACCCCTGCCAGAAACACCAAAAACACACTAAACCAAGATAGGACTCATGTCTCATGTACAAAACACACAAAGTCACTGATTACTGAACAGCCTAAAAAAGGTGAGCTACAGACTCATCATGTCGCATGGACATGCAACACCAATTAAAAAGAGTCTTCCTCAGCAAAACATTTTATTTTATTTTTTCATTTGAAGAGGCTCAGTCCTGCTAGTTAATCCCGCAACACAAAGCTACAGAGAATAATTGTAATAAACCATTACATTATAATAATCAAGACAGAGAAACATACAAAGAAGATACCTGTAAGGCTGTTTAGACGGTCTTTAATTCTTTGATTTCCTCCTAAGTCAGTTCCAGATACAAAAGCTATATCTGTTCTGAAAGGAATCCTACCTGAGATCTGAATAAGAATCAGAACTATGTGAGGTAGGAAAAAATAAAACCTGAGAATGGCTATCATATGCTTGGACAAAAGTCAACTATACCTCCCTGACAGCCTACCTGAAATACAAAAATGTTTGAAGAATCATCGGCCGTGTCTGAGAGCTGCAAACGACCAAACTTTCTCACCTAAAGAGACAGGGAGCACACATGCACACAGATTCACAAACATCATAAATGAAATAATCATGCAAACTCAAAGAGAAACACAATCAACTTGAAGCCCCTTTATCTTAATTACTTCAGGTTGTCTGATGAAACAAAAAAAGATGGCAACAGTGAAAATGAAAGCAAATGAATGTTTTGCCCATGGAACTCATTGACAAGGTTCAGCATAGAGAATTATGACAGAAAACTTAAAATCAATTCGTACATACTTGGGCTCCAAGATTTTGCTGGACAAGATCTGATAGATTGTGTATATGAGGTGTCTTGAAGCCAGAATAATGGACTTCCAAATCATCCTGCGAGAGATTGGTTTGATAGTTGATTTCAAAATATTACTGGGGTCGCAAGTATATAAAAATGGACTCGCACAAGCATGCATGAGTAATCAAGTGGTGTGGGCAGCATGGTACTTAAATTTTACAGAATAGAACATAAGGCCCTGTTCAGATGTCAAAAAAGGATGGGAAATGATAAGGGAGTTACCAGAAAAAGGATAGACCTATGAAAATGATTTCCCTAGCAAGACTCACTTTCCCTTAAAACAGATCTTGTAAAGATATAGACTTTATCGTTGAGGGAAAGTTCTCTCCTCCTGCCATTCTCAATCTTTTTTGCCAACATTCTCCTTCTCTATTATTTCGCTTAGTTCACACAAATCTCCATTTTTTCTCTGTTTTCTGCTGTAAATATAGGTAGCATAGTCAATATGTTGGTTTTTTGGAATTTTTTTTTTTTTAAAATCTTGTTATCATCCTTTTGTTTTGTTTGTACCAACTAATTAATCACCGTTAGTTATCATTGGTTTTATTTTTGTTTTGTCTCATCTATTTATCTTTTAATTTTCCATAGTATCACATGGTGATACTTTAGTTTGTTTTGCCTTAATAAGCCAGTTGGCTTTTTTTTTTCTTGTCTTTATTCAATTTTTTTCGTATCTGTTAGTTTCGCGTCAATTTAGGGATTATTGGTTTGTCCCAGCGAGATGAATCGGAAAAGTAAAATATTATTATTGAAACTCAAATTTTATTGAACAAAAACAAAAAATTTGGCTTATTTTTGTCTTCATTCAAAAAAAAAAATGTGTCGATAATAATTTTTTACTTTTCTGATTCCTCTCGTTGAGACGAACGAATAATCCACAGAACACGAAACTAACAAATGGAAAAAAATTTAGAATAAAGACAAAAAAATGAAGCCAACTCACTTAATTAAGCCAAACCAAGCCTTTCGTATTTTCCTTCTATTTTATGGTTGATTTCAGAGTTGCATGATGATTCAGAGGTAGCAATTCGTATCTATTAATTTCCTGAAAATGTAGTGGCCAGATATTTAGATCCGAAAATTACTTTTATTCGGAATAGCCATTGAATCAAGAGAAAAGAAATTTCCCATTAGTTTCTTTTTCTTGGAAAATAAACAAATAAATTTCAGTTTTCCTGCAGAATTCCTTTGTCAAATAAACACTCAAAGGTAAATAGATTTTCTTTTTCTTTACTTCACTTCAATTCACTTTTCCCATGACCAACTTTCTTGCACAATATTCCTGACAACTGAACTGAACCTAAAAGGGCAAAAAGGGCAGCCAAGTCTGCTAGAAATAAAAACAGTTTATTCAATTTTTGCATGAAGTCTGAAAACCACACAGTACTTCAGGACTGCTGCAGATAGTTTTAAACTTCATCAACATGGAAGAAGGGAAAAGTGAGTACAACATCAATGTGTGTTCTACAAAATTAAGAGTTGGCTATTCTAGAAGATGCTAGATAATACTTCCAAGCTATAATGACAAATTGAGCAGGCAAGGTCGGTAAGGAATATCAGAATCTACTTTATTCATGTGTTTCTTTAGAGCTATATAGTATATATAGAAAGAGTTGAGACGACAAAGAAGCTAGCCAAGGAAAGCTCCATTTAGAGTTCCTACTCAAAACCTGGAAAGCCAAGTCACATCCTTAATGGCCTCATTCACAATAAAGATTCCAGTGCATCTATCTGACAACGTACCATTGACACTAAATGTAGATGCCAACTGCCAATGTCTTTTCGTGATCCAAAAGCTAGGAGAGAATTATCACGAATGTCCAAGAGATCTCGACTCAGACTTAAAGCATTCCCATCTTCATCAGCGAGATAGAAGAAAAGGTGGGCAGTTTGCTGCAAGTCCTCACTAAGTTCAGAACTGCAAAATGACATTGGAAACAAGCAAGAATGACGAGATCAATAAGCCATCCACTTCCAAAACTCGCAATTAAGTATAGAAGATAATCAGGAAACATGAGATGAGATAAGAATTTTAAAAAATCAATAAGAGGAAATGTGATCACCAACTGCTACAGAGCATTTAAAGTCAAATGAAATAAACGTCGTTGCCGGAGTCCAAGATGAGGCATAAATCTCAAGGAGCCTCCTGGGCCACACTTCAAACCGCAAAGCATGTGGCAACTAACTGGCAAGAACGTAGGTTAAAACTTAAGAAAGACGTCACTTGTTTATCCCCCATTCGCAGACAAATAATTATTCCCACCAAATTAAGACTTCCAAGATAAGAACACTTCTAAGCTCGAAACAGTGATTGCTTATACCATGACTACCATTAAATTGATGTGTTCATATTTCTATGACGGGTGGGATTTCTAAATTGTTTGCATGTGCAACTGTCAATTAAAGTACAAAGTAACAAGACATTTTCCTATGATCCCCGTTTTCCTTCATATCCTGAAAATCCAGTTAACAGTTAACACCAATCAAATTGTTGTGTATACATATAACTCCATCAATAGACAGATCCTGGAGAAACGTCCCCTAAACCCCCCAAAAGTATTTAACACATTCTAGGAGGATCAATCACACAAGTTTACTATACATGCTAAAGTAAAGTTCCACCACAACATAAATAAGTACATAGCAAACAAGCATATACACAACCCACTACATGTTACCAATCTATATAACAAAACAAGGATTGTTTTGAATAAAATATTCATCTCCTAGCGAATCTCCACCCTTCATTCTACACAATCCAACGGTCCAAAAATATCTCTCTCACAAACTAACTTTTGAGTGGCACTCCCGTAAATACCTCTCATGTTTAAGGGCTGAGGTTGAACCCCATCTCCCCATCTGAAAAACAGACCAGGCTTTCAAATTTTGAATTTTGAATCAAAATTCACGGGCCATCTTTCTCTGCCTCTCTCTTACTTTCCCAAATTAACAAAACATGGCCATCTGTTCGTTTCCTCGCGCTCTCCTCACACCCAAAGACGCCCTCTCTCTCTCTCTCTCTCTCTTGATTGATACATCAATGAGAGATTCGGTTCTCATCAGAGCCCTTCGCTACTTCGTCTCCAAGCTCATGCGCTCCTCTTCTCAGTCTCCTGGTCCCAAAATCATCAAAGGGTTTGCTTACTTCTCTCTATTTCTCTCTCTACATCTGTACATGCACACCCGTTTATGCGTATCTATGTTTAGTTTTTTATTTTGATTTGTGGTATATGGTGGTGAATTGTTTGTGCAGGTGATTGTTAGGGCTAGAAATCTACGGGCCGCCGCCAATTTCATTCCCGCTAATTCGTTCGGAGATCGGAAAGCATACTTCAGCAATGAGGTCTAATTTGCCTTTTTTTTTTTTTTTTTTTGGGTTTTTTTTTACCCTCCTTTCATGTTTTCTTTATTGTGTTGGTTTTTACTTTATGCAGGCTAAATCGTGTTCAGCTCAATGCCACCATTTATTGTCTCCAATCAACCACTGACTTAGGTTCATCTATGCGCTTAATGTCATCAGATTTGTTTCATGAGTTTTAGTTTGAAAAATGGTTCTAACTCATTTATATGTTTAGCATGCTTTTTATACTGGTAGTTCGTGGACAATGCGGAATTAGGGAAACGAAAAATTAAATGATGAAATTAGGAAAAAGAAATGAGTTGGCTATTTATGGAACAAAGAAGGGTAATTCATTTTCTTCCGACCATTTGATTAGGGGGTGAAGTTTGAAGTTTGATGTTGCATGGCGTGATTAGAATTTCAGGTATGAATCGTATTATTCTAATTTCACTAATTGTCCAATGACTTGTTCTGCTATCGGCAGATAACAAAGTAACTCAAATCTATCCTACAAAGAATGTTCCTTCCATATGACAAAATTTAAAAGAAGAACAGAGAAAAAATATAAAAAAAAAGAAAGAAGATGCAGTTAAACACTAGCCATTAGCCTTGGCAATGTGGCTCTCCATTGGCTATAATGCCTACTTTTTTGCAAAGAAGCTTGTATATTGGCTGAAATACTTTTTGGCAAATGTTTTGTTGTCGGAAGAACCTATATGAGTATGTGAAAACTTTTTTGCAAAATGCTTTGGCTGAAATACTTTCTTTGTTTAGGGTAGGATCGAGATGGTGGTTGCTTTTTCCAACCCTACCAATGGCCCTCTCAATGCTAATGAGTGGACAGGTAACGTATATCTCTAACTTAGGTATTGCTTTGACTCAAAGTGTCATCCACAATGTGTATGAAGCTAAATCCATTTTTCTATTAATGGTAGCCAATTGATTGAAACAAGAACAAACATAAATCATGATTGTCCAAACAAGATTTTTACCACCAAAAATTCCTTGCATGACAAAGAGCTGTGTCTGTGACCCCACTTTTTGAAGATTACCATGTCCCGTGTTTGTGTTTGTGTCTATATCTGGCCATGTCCTGTATTTGTGATTTCAATTAGCCTTCTTAGTACTGCCACCTTGGCCATTGTTGGATGAGGGAAAATGGAGTCTTTGTTCTTTTCCGTTTCCTTCTCTATCAATAGTACGATTAATTAGCTACCTTTCTTTCTATGTTAGTGGTAAATTGGTAATTGCTACTCTGCAATCTTCCTACTCTTAATTGGAATTTCTTTGTGTACATGGCACGCACTAGATTTGGCAAGTGTACAAGTTTCAAAGTTACTATGTGGTTTTTTTCTATGTTAGGTCTTGGTTTCTGCAAGGACATGAGTTATTTTGGCTATGAAAGTGATTATGCTGGTACTTTGAAAATAAATTGGTGTTCGCTTTGATCGTTGTTCGAGCTCTTTCTTTCGTTCATTCGAAGTACAATTGGTTGCCAGGTTTATGGGGGAAAATAGTGGTTTTGTGGGTGTAAGAACCAATTTCAAACTGTTATTGTTATTCTATTTAGATCCATTTAATGAACTTCACATATAGTTTAAGGTCAATTGTTGGATGGACCCTCAAAAAAATAAAGAACTCTATATGGTATGAATACACACAGGTGCAGCTCCATTTAAGTCCATTAATAACTGTAGAAGTAGTTCGATTAAGTGAAATGTAATCCCAATCAGAAATGCACTCTCTCTTATGACCATTTGTGGTGATCAATCTTGGTTTAATATGAATTTGCTGATCTCCATAAATTCTCGAAACTTTGTGGTGATCAATCATGGTTTACTAATAAAGACAACTTCATTTAAATTTGGAACAAAATGGACAAAGAGTGTAGGTCAAAGTATTGGGTTGCACATGAGATCGAAGGGTTAGGGCTTCTACATAATCTGCCTTAGTATTTTCAATAAGCTCCACTCAACTCATATATGTGTACTGCATTAGTTTTTTTGTCTTCTCTAATTATCACACATTCCCCAATTATCACAAATTCCCCATTTCTGAACCTAAGTACATAAGCCCCAAATCCCTCTGGTCTTTTTTTGGATTTGACAGACAACATTTTCCCTTATTAATATGCAAGTAAACGTGCTTCCCTTGTTCCCATTCGAGTGGACTGGAGTTTTAGGTAGTCTTGGGACCATATGTATAGGTAGTGTAATTAAAGAGATTCCTACCAATAAACACTCTGTGTTACTAGATTTTCCAATTTCAACACTTAATTTTGAAGGTTTGTTGTCTTGAATTGTTGTCACAGGGCCTTGCGCTACCTTAAGCTACATACTCGATCAGTAGATAAGTGCACGTTTTTCCCCCCTTTTGCTTTTCTTAGGTTTCTTACTTTAAGTTTGTGAGGAGGTCATCTTGCCAAGGTTTTGTGATGTATTTTGTATCAGTGTCATCTAAATCCTATGAATGTGTATTAGTTCTATTACTTATAAAAGTGTGCGTATAGTTGCATTTTTTGGAAATGGGAAAAAATGCTGCCCAAAGGTCCTCCATTTGTGCTTTATCCTATTTAAGCTTATCTTAATTTCTCTCCCCTTTTGCACATGCCCTTTGTCTTAATCTCATACGCTTTCGTAGGGTAAGCACGTATTATTTCAGTTATGGGAAGAAAGTTTCTTTTTAGTTTTTACTTTTTAAAATGTTATTTATAGGACAAACAAATGGTTGTGACAAAGTCTAAGGGAAACGAGAGTAATCTCTACGAATAAGAGAAAATATAATGCATGTCCGATGGTATGATTCTTTAACCTTTCTTTTGTCTGCAACGTATTTTAACCTAATGAGTGGTGTAGTCGTCCCATTCTTTTACATAAAGTTCCATGTACCCTTTCAATTTAATTATCTACCAGAGATAGTCTGCATATACTGCTGTGAGAAACTATTTTCAGACCCATCAAGATAATTATCAACTGATTTGGAAACATCCCCAAATGGAGTACTCATTTCCAAGTGGCTTTAAGGATTTGCCTCGACGGTAGTTCTTCCTCTTCCTCTACTTCTTGCTCATGAATTTCTTCATTTATATCCTCAATGCGGTCTACTTTAAGGTACCCATCTATGAAGGGATCTTCAAGTAAAGAAATCAGGTTACTAAATTGCATGGAGCCTAATTTGTCTCCCTCATATGGACTGCTAATTAGCTTAATAAGGTAAACATATTTAATCTCCTGATCACTACTTCAAATTCTGTAGTAAAAATAATCAAAGTTTTCTTAGGAATATATTGCATAGGTTAGTTGTAAGTTTTGGTTATGAATATGGTACCTCGAACTTAGTGTTTTGCTTATTGTTCGTGAATCTCACCACACACATTGATATAAGAGTTGCCAAATCTAATGTTTTCTATTCTATGTAGCATGGACACGGACACGGGACATGTCATTTCTAAAAAAATAGACACGGACATGACATGGGACGTGGCACAAATAAAGAAACTTACCATGATCATTTGCTTCTAATGTGCTTCACAATATAGTTTCCTTCAGTTCCTAGGTTCAATTCTTTTGAATATTTGGTAACTCTATTGAAGCATAAAAATAAAGAATGTGTCGTGTTATGTCTGTGTCCATCTATTGATATTAGTTTCCTGCTATAGCAGTACTGCAGTATGTATGTTTTGGCTGTTTAGCAGATTTGCATATGAATTGTTGCAAGTTTAATCTTTCCTGAATATATTAGGTTGGCAGCGGCAACAATTAGGTTCACCGGATCATGCATGAAGTCGCTATTCCCACTGCTGCATTTTCTGTATTTTCAGTTTTTTGGATATATGGTTGGCATATGAGAAAATATAAAATCAATGCTAATTCTATTTTTCCTCTTTTAAAGTGCAATGTTGATCATTGGGTTAGGGGCAGGATTATAACCACCCTCAAATGCGGTCATCATCGGTAAAGATCAGCAGCTTGCTTATGGAGTGGTAATTTGACTTTTCTTCTTTGCACCTAAGTGCATCTCCATTTTGCATGCTATATCACCAAGCAGGTCAAGTCACCTTTATATAAGTAACATCATTGTCTTGCACGTTCTTTTTTTATAACTGAAAATAAAAATATGTGCCAATGAGCTCTCGATAAAGCTATCCATTTTATTGCCATTTTATTGTCAGTGGAAAATTCATATTTGAAACTCTCTATTTGTAGGTGTTATGTTCTAATGTTGGAATCATATTGTTGCAATACAACACATGTAGCTTCGTGGCGTGGATTCGTGAAAGCCTGGAAGGAGAACTTACCAATAGGATGTTTAGCGGTGTATGACCTCTACTTAGCCTCTTAGTTGTGGGGAAATCTGGAATCGTAATGAAATTAAATCACTTTGATGGGGTACCCTTTAGGGCATTGGTTTTCCCCTTTCAGCACTTCGTTGGAGTTTTTGTTTGCCTCTACCTTACACTTGTTTGGTCATTGGCTTTCTTTTACCTGAAATGTAGTTTTAATAAAATTTTATTGTCGATTAAAAAGCTGAGTGTAAATTACTTCGACGCATCGTGCCTAAAGGCACGGGCAATCCCTGGTGTGTTGATAATAACCAAAACAAAAAACATATCAATGCCTGAACTGCTAAATGTAAAACAAAAAAACTAATTTCTGCAAAACATATATTCCATTCAAAACAAAAAAACAGGAAGACCATAAATAACCAAAAAACATAACAAAAGATAATGATTGACTCCTCTAGGATGGTCAAATGAGGATTATATAGATGTAAGCAAGATTAGCAAACCTAGAATTCTGATTATGCACTCTCACAATGTTCATCATCCACCTCAAATCCAAATGCTATTTTCGTCTAGGAAAGCAACTTGGGTGATATGTCCACCAAAAAGAAACAAGCTCACAGATGCATTTAATAAGACAAAAGTCCAGTAAGAGGTAAAGATATTTACTTGTCATTTTGCACATCAATTCGAACTGTCCAGTCCCCTCCGTAGCCACTGCCATCCTCTTTGGATTTAAAAAAACTTGTCATCAAAGTCATATCTTGGTCAACTAGCTTCTGATGTCCATAATCCCGTCCATTGTGACGCGTCCAACCATATTTCTTCAAATCATCTGCGTCTTGACAGACATGTCGCACGGAATATCTTCCATCCTTGACACCAATCCACATCAATCCAGCAACCAAAGACTGTGGAGTCCTGATAACTACAACTATTAATTACAAGAGACAATGCCATTGAGAAATAGGCAATGGCAGTGGAATTACCTCGCACGAATTCCAAGATAAACATTAGGGCGATAAGTTCCCCAATACAAGCTCTCCTTGTGCTCACCTTGAAACTACAAAGGCGAGATAAAAAAAAATAAAAAAAAGACACGAAGATAAATACACAAAAACAATATACAAGCACACCTATAAACATATACTTATTTTTGTATGGGCCTGTTTCACCTGTGCCTTTTTTTGAATGTGTTAGACTCGCATTATCATTTTTTTTTTCTTTTGGATAGTAGCCTCAACAAGAAGTTTAAAACAATAAAAATTACTACCAAAAGCAAAAAAATGAATTTTGCCGTCTTTTTGCTTTTACGAAGTCTTTACGATTTTAGTGGATACCTTTGTACTTTCTTCAATTTCTTCATTTCTCTCATTCAACAGGCCATTAATCCCATGTCGAGATGAACGATTAATTCAAAAATCTTGACGAGAAGCTAACGAAAAATTCATTGAATATTAAAGTTTGCACTCCAGTTTCTTATAAATGCACTCCATAATTTGTATTTTACTGCTTGTGTTGTGCCTAATTTTAAGTCGTAAAAGACAAATGTTGGGGTGTATTTGTAAGGGAGTAGAATCATTAAACTTAATTTAATGTAAATCCCTGTAACTAAATTAGGTTGAATCACTATAAGAGCTTCACCTGAGGAAGATCCATGATTTTTGGGGCAGGGAATGGGGTGACGACCCTGGGTCTCTGAGCTCGTTCGGCGGGATTAATCAAATGGTGAATCATAAACAAGACGAGGAAAAAAGAGACGATGCCAAAACCTAGGAGAACTTTCAGATCGACGTTGGGGATACGAATGAGACTGCTTCGATGTTTAGGATGGGGTTTTGCGGTACGAAGAGGGCGATCATCGTCGGCGTGTGTGAAGGATTTGATTCGGCTTCGAGCGCTTCGTCGGCTACTTCCGCCAGTCATTCTCGGACTAGGGTTTATCGATTCGTAAAAGCTATCAGGTGCTCATTGAGACTGGAGAGTCGAAACGGACTGGCCGATGGAAATGGCGGCGGGCCACGGTTTGTTGTAGAAGTGCTAGGATTCTCCGTATGTCCGAATTGTTTGTCTACTTTTTTTTTCTTTCTTTTTTTAAGGAAAATACATAGTGAGTTTGAATATTGGGAAAATGATCAAAACATAGGACAAAAAATGACGATTTCATGGTCATGGTTTCGGAAATGACCAATACATGACACGAAGAAAAATAATTCCACATACATGGCATTTTATCATTGCACTGTCCAAAATGTCCCTGAGTGTATTTTTTCCCCGAATCATACAAAACCCCAAGTGCAATGATTTTGATATAAGGTGCAATGTTTTTTCATACAAGGTGCAAACCTAATTCAATTATACTGCAATTTTGAGATTGTCCGTCCAAAAAGATTCGATTTGATCTCATACTGGCAAAGCAAGTTGGACTAATGTGAGTGCAGTGCTTTTATTGCACGGTGCAAAGGTTTTCATTTACAGTGCAATATTGTTGCATGCACGGTGCAATTTTGAGATTGTCTATCCAAAAAGATTTGATTTGATCTTACATTGGCAAGGCAAGTTGAACTAACATGAGTGCAATTCTTTTGTTGCAAGGTGCAAGAGTTTTCATTTACAGTGCAATGTTGTTGCATGCACAGTGCAATTTTGAGATTGTCCGTCCAAAAATATTTGATGTGATATTACACTGGCAAAGCAAGTTGGACTAATATGAGTGCAACTCTTTTATTGGAATGTGCAAAGGTTTTTCATTCACAGTGCAATGTTATTGCATGCACGGTACAACTCTAGTAGCTAATATTTTCAAGAACAATGGGAAAGGGATGTGTGTGTTAGTCTTCAAAAATGAGAAGGGTATTTTAGACCTGTAATTTGTTGGTACTATGTATGTGGAATTATTTTTTTCCTTGTCATGTTTTTGGTAATTTCCAAAAACCTTGTCATGAAATCGGAATAGTTACTTTTAAAAATCATGTTTTGGTCATTTTCCCTTGAATATTTGTGTTCTAATCCTGAAATTGGTTGAACGAACAATTATCCCCTTTTTAATTCACTCATTCATTATCCTTACATGTATAAAATATACTCCAATTACTTAACTACTGTATCACAAGGCTCTTAATACCGTACTTACCGGTACCGGTAAGATATCAAGTACCATTTCAAAGTTATCGCTATTAGTTTTATTTTCCAACATCAAAGAATTTAGGATTACAAAAAAGAAAAATAAATATAGAAGTAGTCCGGTACTGTTCGGTATTGACCATTATGTGCCACTATTGTCCTGGTATTGATCGGTACATAAAAGGAAAAGATAAATGTAATATTAGTCCAGTATTTTCTGGTATTGTCCGGTGTTTGGTATGCCCGATATTTACTGGTACAGCCGGTACCCGACCGATAAGGCTCGGTATTAGACAGTAGACACGATACGGTATTGGGGGTCCTTGGTACCGTTTTTATACAAAACCGGTAAGATACATCATTTATAACCTTACTATGGCCCAGTTTAGTTTTAGTTTTAGTTTTGATGACATCATCATTTTTCTCGTTTCTCTCTCCATCTCTCTCCACTCATTACACTTGATGACATCATCAAAACTAAACTAAACTATCTAACCAAACACAACCTATATCATTCGTATAATTAACATGATTAGGTCAGTCATGTTCAGGATTGAGTTCCATACTATCTCTCTCCTCTCTCGTCCACCCTGGCGCCTCTCTCCCCTCCAAAATCCTCCCCTTCTCTCCCAATCTTTCTCCTCCAAAATCCTCCCCTTCTCTCCCAATCTTTCTCCTCCAAAATCCCCCCATCTCTCCCAACCTTGGCCAGGCCCCATTGTCGTGGCCCATTCCTGCCGTATCCCTCTCCACGATTGTTCATCGTTGCCAACACTTCACCAGCGTCGACATGCACATCACTTCAGGGTGGCAGCTACCTTACCGATCTAGGCCACAACTGTCGGTGGATTTCTTTCGTGATTTGGTTTTATGTGGTTGTTTTTTCTTTGCTTAATTTTGAGGATCCTAATGTATTTTTATAAAAACCTTTGTTAAGGTTTCAAGTCTCTTTTTTCTTATTTTATGTGATAGATCCGTTCATTTCTATCTCGATTTACTTCATATCTTCAATGAGTTCTCCTTTTTTGCTTGGCGTAAAAAAAGTTAGTTGTATGGTGATTTTTTTTTGTTTCCCAATTCAATATTGGTGGTGTTCCTTTTTGATACAATAAAAATGATAAAGCAATAAACTATGGGGCTGTTTGATAAAGCTGAAAGCTGAAAACTGGAAATTAAGTATTGAAAACTGAATGCTGAATTTAGAAGCTAATAAGTTGTTTGATATGTACTGAATCTTAAGCACTGAAATAAATAACTTGTTTGATCTGTACAAGGAGTTGAAGTATAAATTCACTAATTTTTTTTACTTTGCCTTTTATAAATTCATACTGAAATGCATAAATGAAAAAAAATGTACATTTATTAAAATAATAAAAATATACAGAATATTGGCAAGATGGTGGTATAACGGTAGTGATGGTTGTGATGGTGGTATAGCGGTGGTGGAAGAGCGATGGTGGGAATACTGGTGGTGTAGTGGCAATAGTGGTGGTGGGTGTGGCGGAGTGGTGGTGGTAGTAATTGTGGGAGTGGCGGAGGAGTGGTGGTGGTGTGGTGGTGCCAGTGGTGGAGTGGTGGTGAAGGTGGTGTCAGTGGTGGTGGTAGCAGTGGCAGAGTGGTGGTGGTGGTGGTGTAGTGTAATGGTGGTAGTGGTGGTGGGAATGACGGAGTGGTGGCGTGAGTGGTAGTGGTGGTGTAGTGGCGACGGCGGGAGTGGCAGAGTAATGGTGTGAGTGGTGATGATGGGGTGGTGGCGACAGTGGTGGTGGGAGTGGCGGAGTGGTGGTGGTGGTGTAGTGGTGGTGGCGGCGGCGGGACTTGCAGAGTAATGGTGTGGGTGGTGGTCGTGGATTGGCGGTGGCAATGGTGGTGGGAGTGGCGGAGTGGTTATGGTGGTGTGAGTGGTGGTGGAAGTGGTGGTTGTGGTGGGAGTGACGGAATTGTGGTGATATAGTGGCGGCAATGGTGGTCATGGTGGTGGTGGTAGATGTGGTGGAAGTGACGGAGTGATAGTCATGGTGGTAGTGGAGTGGCGATGGGAGTGGTGGCGGCGGCATAGTGGATGTGGCAAAAAAGTGTTTGTCATAGTTGTAAATTCAGTAAAAATTAAGTAGCTCAAAGCTACTTAATTTTTATCAACATTTTAGCTTACATTTTAAGAGCCACTTAATTTTTTAAGTAATGTAAAACGTGGTTATCAAACCTACTTAATTACTTATTACTTAATTCATTCAATTTTAAGTGCTGAACCTGGGTTATCAAACAAAGCCTTGTTCACGTGTGCTTTAAAAAATGGTTATTTCATACAGTTATTATGGTTTATTGATTTACCAAACTGAGTGATTTGATGTAAAATATATTGTTGTATAGAGTTGATCCCAGGTTAATTTCCACTAATCAAAATAACCAATTGAAATATTTGGATGTTAGAATTTGTGACTCAGTTTTGGTCCAACTCCAAATTCCCAACTCTCACCGGTCTTTGTTAATGGCAACCCACAGTTCCCAACCTCTAATTCTCCGTTGATGCTTGAAGTACTCTTGTGGTTGAGTGGTTCTAGCAAGACTTAACAGAAAGATATAGAGAGAAATATTGGGTGATTTCTTGCTTAGGGCTCCAGTAAGCGAAATCCGATTGTAATTCTTCTACTGCAGGTGAAAGCCCCTACCCCTGGAGTAGACATTTCTGATAAGAACTCAGGCTCGCTCAGATTGAATCTCTTTTGCTGTAGACAAATTCTGTGACATGCCATTTGCACAGGCAAGACCCATGGGAGGAAAAAAAGAGATTACTTCCCCTCCACAGACCATTACGTTTTGAGACCAAGTGCACACATTAGAAGAACAAGAAGACGACGAAGAAAGAAGAAGAAGAAGAAGAAGAACAAGGAGGAGGTAGTAGGGACAAAGATACTGTAACAAGAAGGTAAAATCCATAAGCACAAACAACCAGTCTAAAGTAAAGATCAATTTTAAGTATCAGAATCGAAAACAAATCGAAGGTAGTAGGGGTAAAGTTATTCAAACATCAAAGTAAAACACAAAAGCACAAACCACCAGCGCAAAAATTGCTTTGATGTGCAACTAACCAGGCTGTTTCCGAAATTTATGGAGAACCCAAAACACTACTTTGAAAGGAGTTACACAGAGAGAGAGAGAGAGAGAGAGAGAGAGAGAGAGAGAGAGAGAGAGAGAGAGAGAGAGAGAGAGAGAGAGAGAGCTTTCCCCTCAAGCTGTTGAAGTCTCAGCCATCTCATGTTCTACCACTGTTGCTTCAACGGGATAGTAATTGTAGTGAAGTTCAGCAACATCATCCCCAGATAGTTTCTTCCATCCGCTGGGTCCCACATGATATACTAAAAGACAGAAACATATGAAGTTTGAAATCTCACATGCACCTGCGTGTGAGAGAGAGAGAGAGAGAGAGAGAGCTCTTACCGCTAGCAACGCCGCCACTTGCTCCATCTCGGAATGTGGCATGATATATGGCACGTCTAGCCAACTCTGCAGCTTCTTCCACTGACAGATCATAACGATACCTGCCAAGTTGACATATAACACCAGAATAAGCATATGCATTACAAAGAAGATTTTAAGCCAACCTTTAACATATTTCGAAAAACAGATTCATGAAAATGGACACGAGGCAAAAAAGAGAGTAAAATGTCGCAAAATGATGATCCAATTCATTTCACATTCACATAACTGAGCAAAGATTTTAAGTAATCATGTGCATGCATTCCTTTACTACACCAAGAAGACTGAAAACTAGTATGCTAAGATATTGCAAGATTGCATGAACGGGACCAAAAAGGAGAATACAGTGTCTGTTTTAGGATTCATAAGGAGTTCAATTTTTTCAATTGTTCAAGCATAGGACATAATCATGCTAACGAAACTCGTTGCTGCAACCACAATATCAAGGCATAGCAATTCTTTAAGTGAGCTCCATTAAAGAAAAAAGGCCACCTTGGGAATTGGAAGGCGACATCAATACAAAAGGCTGCCAAGAAGAAAAGTGAGAGTCCAATAAAATCAAAGGGAAACAACCTTCGCAAATACATCCAAGCATTCTCCAAGAAATTTCAAAATTAGATTTCTTAATTGCACAATCTTCAGTTCCTTTTTAAGGCCTTCATACGAGGCTCCCCGAAGAATTAGTTATCTAAAAATGCATCATGACAGCATCCTCCACTTTATGATATGTACCATGTCATGAAGTGCAATTCAAGAGACAAATTTGGAAGCAGTTTCCGGATATAGATTTCCAAAAATGATGGCCATAGCTGACATTATCATCATAGGACATTAAATTAACTTTGACAAAAAAGGAAAACAGAAAAGGGAAAAGAACTCACCCACTATCCAGTACTCCATAAGCATAAGGTGAACCAGAACCAACAGAAAATCTCATTCCTTTCAGACGTCCTCCCTCACTATCCACATACTACAGCCCAGGACCCTACAAACCAGAAGGAAGAATACAGGTTATAAGCGTCCAAAAATGCAAGGAAGAACACAAAAAGCATCACTCGACCATCCAGTTGCATTACCGTTTCGTCCCAACCAGCAATCATGGTTCCAACAGACAAACCCATTCCACGGTAACTGTACAGAATATTTGCTAATAGCTTTGAGGCCCCTGTAACTGAAATTCTTCGCTTATTTGCAAGTTCATGGAGTCGGCACTAAATACAAGACAAAAGTGTGTTAATACTCGAAAACAACAAAAATTTCAAACTGAGTTTCAGTTTAAAAGATTCTAAAATAAAAACGTATCAGAATTGCAAGATGGCGATGCCGCAAATTTAAACCAGTCAACCACATGGATGCATCAAGCTATACAATTGGTTTCGCAGTTTTGAATGGCTACCATATTCAACGACGACAGAGTGACACAAGATGTAAGATAATAGGAAGCTAATACTAGGGCTTACTATTAACTGTTTTTATACAGGATGCTGTTAACGCCACGGCGTGAAATTATAGATCAACGACAGATGCCATTGCATGGACAAAACTGCTCTTGAAACTCACCCACGGCCTGCCTCCTTATTCCTCTATCATTTCCTCTCACTAAAAGCCCTACTCCATTATCTCTCTCTCCCCAATCAAATTGAAGCCTATCAATGTGTCATGGCGATATAACTCATCCATCAATGACAACAGCTATATACATATCTATTGTCAGCAATGGGGCAGGGCGCGAGAGGAGTTTTCTATCCCCGTCCCTGATCCACAAACTCGTTGCCCCCGTTCCCACCCCGATCCCGACAGGGAATTGCTTTTACCCTCCATCCCCACCCAAAATGATGGAACTGGGATCCGCCTGGGGAGTTGGGGACCCAAACTCAAAAAAGAAAAAAACATACATTATTCCACACACAATCATATTGAAATTCTTTCCCTTTTCCCATATTTCCTCAAGAATCCAAGACGATGTTTATCCTTTGTTGGTTGCTCAGAAAAGAAAAACGAAAAACTTTCAAGCGCAATTTAGTCCAAATTTTGTTTTGTTGAGTCACCAAATAAAGCAAACCCGAGATTCAAATACTCATTTCTTTTACTCATGAACATATATAGAACTAAATTGGGTCTAGGAAGAATACTTGGAAAGAGAAAACCGCAAAATTTTGGTGTAGTTAGGATAATTCAACGGAAAAAAATTAAGGAAATAGAGAGAATAATTCAAATTGTGAAAAGAAAAACAAGAGAATGAAGATCAAAAAAGAGAAAAAGTTGCATACGGGTGGGGTTTTAAGGGCAAATAAGGTTCAGCGTCAGGACAGAATGAATGTGAGTTTCTAAGGCTCTGAGGTGAAAAGGAAACCCTAACTTAAAAATCATAAATATACATCTACATATGTATACATATACATATGGATCAAGTTATAGGGATTCGGGTTGAGGCGTGGATCAGGGTGGGGAAAGATGTATAACAGTATCCTACCCGTTACCCGAATTTTTAAAAACCATCCCCGTATCCTATCTGATCCCCCCAAAAATATGATCGGATTTTCACATTTTCTCGCACCAAAATTCTATTCTCTCTAATGGATTGATTATACATTATCCGAATTAGGTTCCATTCCAAATTTAATTCCAATCAAATGATCCATGGCTGCCAATATATCTCTCGGTAACAAAAAGGCATTCCAATCAAATGATCCTCCGGGATATTGTCCAACCTTGGATTATATATACAATTGGCAATGGGAAGTCTACATCCTTTCGTCTGGTAAGAGTGTTGTGTTCAATATGTGGAGATACATGACAGCTAGGGCAAATTATATTATACACCAAGGCTTGTAGAGATAGCCTAGACTTAGGAACACAAAAACCCGTGCAGATTTCATCCCTAATATTGACTATCTTGACTCTGTTCATTGTAATCTAATGGGGAAGGAGCATACTCGGTCAAATAGTCTGGGCAAGCCTGAAGGACAGTGCAACCTCCTATTCGGTGGAGGGAAAAATCACTCGCTTCGCTCATCAGTTCCTTGGAGGTCTTCAGTTTAGCTGATTTGCTTGAGGAGACTTTCGAGTTTTGAGACTTTGACAGTTTGACTAAAGCTAGGCTTGTAAGTTGGGGTATACATGTGGATCTTAAATGTGCACTTTGCAATTCTCAGGATTAATCCCATGAGCATCTACTCTTTGGATGTTTTTATGCGGGACAAATTGGGGGTGCTACCTGGGGAATAACAACATTGATGAAGTTATGCTATGGTTGGCAGAGATGATGAGTTATGCTAGCCCTCATGGGGGAGGGAATCCATGGTTCATAATACGTGTAACAGAATAAGTTGTCTCTTGTTGCGGCTATTTACTGGCCGTGGAGGGAGAGGAATTGCAGGATGTTCCAACACAAGTGCATGGAAGCTAGAAGTTTGACTGGGCTCATAGAAGAGGAAATTGGAGTCTGCGGAAAATCAGAAGACTAATTCTGATTGGCTTCTAGCTAGTGACTGGAAGGTCTCCTTCAGGATCTTTGATCCCTGATTCCATTTGCCTATTCCCTTTCCATAGTTCTGTTTTTAGATTCTTTTATTGATTGTTTGTGGTTATTGACTTGTTGCCCAGGATATATACCTAGCTGACTGTATTGGCTTGGCCAACTGTTTTGGGTTTGTTTGCTTTGATTGAACTAATTTACCACGACAACAAACAATTCCGCATGATGGAAAATAACCCACCATTAGGGATCTCATTCCTAGTCAGTAGGAGTATACTAAGGAAGGCCCAGACAGGTGTTGATTCATAGCTGCATATGAAGGAAAACATAGATGCATTACCTTAATGCCCAGATTCCTATGCCAGAATTGGCAATCAGCTGCTCCACCAGCCATTGTGCCGAGCATGTAGGGATTAATTTCAATGATTTTCTTAACAGATTGTGAAGCTGTCAAAATTGCAGTTTTAAGTGGTAAGCATGAGGCATGATATAAATTCCCAACAATCCCAAAGACGAAATCGAACTTATAACATGACTGGATTCATAAACGTACATATGTAGCCTCCCATGCTAGCACGGGAGTCGGCAGCAACCATTACACCTTCCTTGAAGATGAAGGCTAGTGTTGTTGTGCCTTTTGCTGGTTTCACCATTTGGATAGCTTCTTTCTGAAATCCATCGAACTGCAAAAAAAAAAAAGCAACGAAATACTACTAGTCAAATCCTCTCAACTGAATCAGCTTGCTAAGTCTGCAAAATAAGTATATCAATCTCACATCGGTTGCACTAGGAATCTCAAAAGATGGAGCAGTCGGGAACTCACTGAGAAGGTCATCGCTCACTCCACTACGCAGCATGTGGGACTCGAGACCAATTGTATCGAACTTCATGCTTAATACCTTCAACAACTGGAAAATAAAACACCAGAACTAAGACGAGGCCTTAGAGCAGAGAAACATAAACGAATGTGTACTTCCGAAACAACACCACTCCAAATCACTGCCAAACAAGTGAAAACAGAAACGAAAAAGCAGAAAGAGAAACCCTAGAATAGAGCGGAAGCACCAAATTTTACAGCTACATAACGACTCCGGATCAAATTGCCATTACAAATCCAAAATCGAACGATTCATAGAAATCGACAGTCCACGAAATAGCTATCCAATGCGAAAAGATATAATCATATGCGTAGATTACATTACCTATGCGTATATTACATTACCTGTTCGAAATGAGGAAGAGAAAGAATCGAATCGCCGGAGATCGGAAAGAGAGAGCTTTGCAACACCTGGTGGTCGGAGAAATTTGTAAGGAGTTTTCTTGTTCAACACTGTGGGGCAAAGTGGGCCGAGTGATCTGCCCATACCAATGCCTCCACTTGACTTGGGTCAGACTAGGAGATGGCTTCTGAACGTCACCTCTAATTGGGCCGGCCCGTTCGAGTTTGGAATGTCATACGCTATAAGGCTAGTACTTTATCAAAGGAATAATAACGTTACGTTTGGATGACTGAAATCTTGATGAGTAATGATAATTTGCTTATCTGGTATTATTTTTTTACGTAATTTAATACCTGAAGTGAGTTCATTTTAGTGCCTTGATTAATTTAGTAATCTTATTCAAGAAACACTTATTTTAGAGATATATTGGGGTCAACATTCTTTTATATTTATACATTTAAGGATTGACAAGAAATAAAGATTACAATGGAAAAAAGGAGGGATTCGATTCCCGCTTAGTCTGAGAGTGTGAATCCTGATTGAATGTGTTTTCATGAATCACATTCTTATTCCAATATACACCAAAAGTAGTAACCGTGAAAATATGGAGTATTAAACTTCTATTACTCTTCAAGATTTTCGTCATCCAAACCGAGTCCAAGGTGCTACTTAAGTAGGATGGTTAGATAGAGAGCTTAACCAAGCCCAGCCCAAATTGTTCTTAAAGCTCAGCCCCTTAGACGACTCCTGCAGTCCTGCGACTCAAACTTGCACTATAACTCTGTCTTATATGATTCGTGAATATTGGTGTTTGACTTATATGAGCTTGGCAGACAACTACACAAGGGATGCCCTTTTTTCTTCTGTACAACTTTAGATATTTTCTATAATTATGTATCCTTATTAATTATGCTAGTTTTTAATGCTATTTAAAAAACTTAAATTTAACTTACTGTACCATGTTTCTTTTAAATTTGACACTGTACCATGAAACTTTTGGATTAGTTTTCCACCCGCGTGCCATTAATTCCTCCGTTAAATTAGTTCATACGGAATTCCAAATTTAATTGAGTCCCCGTTAGCGGACTATTGAGTCGACCACCTGATTTGTCAGTATCAAAAAGAACCATAACACTAAGGCCATCTGTAGTGTAGTGGAGTTAAATGAAAGAATTAGTCAATCATTAGCACAGTTAGCTAACACTTTCTCTTTTTTTTTTACCCATAATAGTGTAGTTAGGTTGTAGCTAAGTTGGGTCAGTGGTTAGAAAAAGTTATAGCAGAGTTCAACTGTAACTCCAGCAGGAGCAACAGTCAAGTGGGCCCAACCGTTTTAAAAAGTGAAAAAGTTTTCGCAGTAGCTGTTGAACTTCTCCCAACCGTTGAATTTTATGCATCTGGTCATTGAACAAAAACCATCAGCAGCCGTTGAAAAAAATATACGTTGGAGGTATGGGACCCAATTTGGGTTGGAACATTTAATTTAACAAAATGTAAGCTACACTATTGTAGTAACACAAAGGCATCTAACTAACTAACTAACTAACTAACAACAACTTAACTCACACAATTGAGTCTCATTTTTTACACTTTTGTGTCATATAACTATACGAATTTAACTCTACCACTAGAGATGGCCTAAGGAATAAGGATGGGTAGTCACGTTTTTACTTTCAGGCCTTGTTCAAATTCCCTGCCAAAGGTTCCAACCTGACACTTTTTAGCCTCTTATCTTTAATAGAACAATGGAAAAAGTATTTAGTACACCCCTCATTTACGAATTTGTGGCTCATTTACAAATTTTTGTCGCTCGTTTTATTTTTAGGTGTACAGTACACTCTCTACAAATTTTGTGGCTCATTTTATGAATTTTTGTGATCCGATTTTGTCGGGTTATTTTATTTTATTTTATGAATTGTTTATGAACTTTGGTGGTCTAAAATACAAATTAATTTGGTGTTAAATAACGAACTTTTGTGGTGATTTACGAATTTTTGTGGCTCAAAAGTGCATACCTACACCAAATTTTAGGGAAATTGTAGGAACATACTTCCACATTTAACGGTTTTCATGCTGGGAGGCCAGACACTTCCAATTGCCAATCCACTGCATATCACATGCAATTGATGAATGCATGTTTCTCTTTATGCTGGTAGGAATCACTATCTACCGTGCACGATATTAAGACCCCAAGTCTCAATCAAAACACAACTCCCAAGTCCCATCTCATTCCTCCCTATGGTCCGGTCCTTTGAAATTAAATTTTGATACATTACAAATTTACAAGGGATATATGTGGTAGCTAGTATACTGTCTCTAGCTAGCTAGCTTCTTAATAATATTAAGAAGTAGCTAGCTATACAAATATTCGAAGGAGCGGTAATACAAATTAGTGACGGAACATCATAATCAGCTAATATTTTTACGTTTCATTTAAATGTTTTAAAACTACTATTTGCGCCAGTTGGGGGACCCAACCGTCCCTTGGTGTCGGCACCGCAGGAGGTGTCGACCCCATCCGGCCGTCAATTTTGCGCATTAACGGCTCAGATCTCACCTCGCCTTAGTGTATCCGCACAATCCATTGTTTGGTGCAATCCGAGTCGTTGATGCATGAAACGGACGGCTTAGATGGTGATTGGCAGTGACCACTCTAGGATTTTCATCCAGCGCTGACAAAAATACATAAGCGTGTCTATAATAAAAAACTTGTATGAAAAAATAAAATAAAATAATTTACTTGGCAAAAGAGATATTCTCTCTATCCCATTTTAAATGTCCACTATAAGAATATGCAATTTCAAACACCTAAAAAAAAATATTTCTATATGTAATTTTATAATTTGTTTTATATCAAATTAAAGTGCTCATTGAGTACTTTAATTTGGTGTAAAAAAATTTAAAAATATTCTACGGAAGTACATAAACATCGTTTGACAAAAATAAAATTTTAAACTAAGAGAAATGAATTTTTAAGTAGGCTAACTAACCACCCTCAATCAATTACCCGAGTCTTTTTTTTTTTTTTTTTTTGAGTTATTCTTTTTCTTTATTCTTTTTTTGCCGACACAGAGAAAAAGATAA
Organism: Vaccinium myrtillus; assembly: GCA_016920895.1. Lineage (NCBI taxonomy): Eukaryota > Viridiplantae > Streptophyta > Magnoliopsida > Ericales > Ericaceae > Vaccinium > Vaccinium myrtillus. Next base: position 16,691,099 of record CM029272.1, on the reverse strand, counting down.
AAAGCCATCCATTATCTTTACTATTAAATTATATATTGGGCTCTCTTGGGCTAGGTTTGTTTTGTTTTGTTAAGGCTATAACAATTTGGTTCAAATTTAGTAGAAAACATTTATTTTAATCTCGCACGAGTAACCCAGCGCTGACAATAGTAATTTTTTTTTAATTTATATGTAAATTTTTATTTTTTTTCAGTGCATTTTTCGAACCCAGGACCTCGCTAGTTACGAGCTAGAGTCGCCCCTGGTGATTGGCACGGCCTACCAACCCCAATGGACAACAGGCCTCCGGTTTCCTATATGCTTTTCACCAAAAGGAAATTGAAAAAAATATGCTTAAAGTGTCTTCCAAGAAGTTAAAGAAACCCAACAAGTAGGAGTATTAGTACTAGAATGGTGAGCAAAATAATCCTGGCATAATAATGAGGCAAAGACATGCAATTTGATCTGATTGAACATGAGTAAGAATTTAAGAGCCACACATTTGAATGGCCGGACGTTCAAAAGCGAAGCTTGGTCAACGGGACCGCAAAGTTGGGTGGAGGAGGAACCCACAGCTAATGATGGTAATGGTGCAGTGCAGGAGTAGAGATGCATACAAGGCTGGCTGTGATTTGTTCACTGCTACTGAATTGACATGCTGCTGATGATGGCAATAACTGGGTCGACGGTAACTTCCTCATGTGAAAATTCACATGATACTTATATATTGTACATTTTGCTGTTCTTTCACCCCTTTAATTTGGACCAAGCTTGAAGGGAACGCATGACAAATGCATGGCTCACGTGATTTGTAAGACTGTAAGTCTCCACCTACCAAGCAGTACTATTCTATGAGAGAGAGAGAGAGAGAGAGAGAGAGAGAGAGAGAGAGAGAGAGAGAGAGAGGGGGATCAGCTGAAGAAATTAGTGCATGTATCTTCACACATCTATATATCCATGCATGTTAATATGTTTTGTCTTAATTGCGTTTCAGTACCATTTTTATCATGAACTGTTATCTTTGCAGATTTTTTAGGAATTAAAGGGGTGTTCCACAAACTGTAATAAGCCAGTGAAACTAGGGTCATGTACTATGAGAAAATGATCTGCCACGTAAAGTGCACCTTTTGTGGAACTGACTCTAAAAACATTCACTAAAGTAGTCTCTGATCAATTAGGATAAACAAAATTCAAGTTGGGGCGCCCTAGCGTACGCTCGCAAAGCAGCCACCAAGGGCCTCAATTTATGGAGGCCAATCTATAGAGGTAGAGCCCCAATTTTAAATGGCCTCCAACCAGTGGACTGTAAGATTGATTCCCATATGTTAATTGAGGTAAGAGTAAATTGGCTCGGAGATCCTGACATATCAAAACAAATTAACTAGCAACAAAATAAAGAAAAAAACACATAACCTTCAGTTCCTCTAATTTTCTTTCCTGGTACGTATTGCGATTTTATAGAATTTTCTTTCCATTTTGGCTCAAATGCTAGATGTTATAATTAAGGAATAAAATTGTTGGAAATTTGTGAATAAGATGGGCATCCGGAGGATCTTTCGAAGCAACTGAAGAGGCCGAGTTCCTTGAAGCTAGACGATGTTGCTCAAAGGTCTATTTGTTTCGGCTGCTAATGACCCCTCATGAAGTGAGATTATGGCTGCAATTCAATTCGTCCGTTTTGTCTATTGAATGCCAGTTGGCAGCTCAAGGGTTTTGGCTTCACGTTTTTGCCTTTTTGGGAGAGTTACTAGTTAATCAAATTCCTCACAAGAGTCACAAGTATTCTGAAACTCGGTTTTTGTAAGAGAGAGAGACGAAATTCAGTTCGCCAAAGCATTTATCGGAGATGTTCCGACGTTTAGTTTCTAGCTGTTTTATCATGAGAGACAGATGCCGGTTCATCCTACAACACCCTCGGTAGGTGACAAATTTTTTTTTAGTTGGAACGGTGGGACTTTGGTTGAAGCACTTCCAACCATCCGATTGAGCTGAAATTTGGTGGGGCCCCTCGGAAAAATGTTTTAAGAACAATGAACGGTTCGGATCACTCGTGTGAGACCCAAAAGTGGATCTCCGAACACGATCGGTACGTTTTCTGTACCACTACTTCTGTACCTGTATCTTTATCCATTAATTTATAGTTTGATTAATATAATGATTTCACTTCTCCAACAAAACTTGTCATGTTCAAGGCATAACCCACATTAATATCTGCACATTTCCACATGGAAGGAGCATCACAAAACGTAATTGCAACACGAAGTTACATGTGGGCTTAATTAATTAAGAGTCCGAATATTTTTTTGAATAAAACCGAAATACTTAGATTATTGGATTACTTTTGGCTTTATTAAAAAATATTTGGTTTGCCCATAAATTTATACTTGTTAGATCCGTCTCGTCGAGAAGAATCCAGAAACCACAAAATCTTGACGCAAAACTAACAAATGCAAAAAAAATTGAATAAAAACAAAATGAAAAAACCAATAATCCGTTTTTTGGTTTTTTTTCTCAAAGGAGCCGAGAGTTTCGTGCTTGAATAAAGTAACAAAGACACACTTCTTGTTACTTTCTAGCCTATTAAAAAATTTGCTAGTTCCAGGTGCTATGATGCTGAAGTAACCTAAGAGTGTCATACTCTTAGAAAAAGCTTGAATGACTTTAAACAAAAGGATAGGTATCTATACTGGAAACTGTTTGCACCCAAATTAAGCCATCCAATATCATCATGACCATGCTCAATATAAGTTAGTAAAGTTTTTTTTTTTTTTTTTTAATAATCGGATGTCCGGGCCAGCTTGCATGCACCTCGACTAATTCCGAGACCCTGGAGGTAACGACCGGACATAAAACCCAGTGGCCCTAAAAGTTTGCTCAGCGATGCCATTTTAACAAGAAGCTGTCGAGATTCGAAATAGGTGGGATATGACTAATTGGCAAACTCTAGAAATACCAAGGCACCTGTGAAAGGTTAACCCTTGCTCAAACAACACCACATTTCTTTCTTCGTGAGTTGTAGCTTGTAGAATTAGCAATAATTGTAGCAGTAGGTTGTAGAAGTTAGTTTCTAGCTGTAACTTGTAGCATGAGTTTCTAGTTCTTGTGTTCGATTCAAGCTGAAGAAACATTCGAATGTAGGTTATCGTCAAAATTTATATTCGGGGTGTTTATTTTGCTTATCCGCCTTTTGATCTTCAATTTTTTTGGTTGTTTTTCTTGGTTTGATCTTTAATCAACAGTTAAGGAAAAATCATCTTCATTGAGGTGAGAGAACAAACAGTACAAACGCCAGAGAGTTTGGCTTTTTTTTGTAGATTTAAATTATGAAAAAGGATAATTACAAGCCTTTTTTAGGCACGCCTTCAATAATACTATTCTTTCCGAAAACAATTGACCCAAACAAAAACCGACACGAGTTAATTTTCCAACATGATGGAATGACAACAATTTTTTTTAATTTATTTAAATTTGAAAGGGCGAAAACCGACGCAAGTTAATTTTCCAACATGATGGAATGACAACAATTTTTGTTTATTTTATTTAAATTCGAAAGGGCTTCTATGGTTCTACGAAAACCAAATTTACTGGTAATTTGTTAAGAACAAATTCTTTGGGCCACTGGTAATTTGTCTTGTCGTTAACTTCATGTTCAAGATTAGTCGATGTGTACCCTTTTTTTTTTTAAATTTGAGCCGTTGTTTACTTAAGGTCTGCTAAAACTGGCCTAAACCACAACTATAAAAAAAAAAAAAATCAGAAGAGAGATCATTTATCCCTTCACAATTGGAACATGGCTAAAAATAATAATAATAGGTAACATAATTTAGTTTTGATGCATGAACAAAATATAACTACTAAGGCCTCGTTTGGGTGAATTGAAAAAACTGGTTTTTTGGTGGTTTTTTGGTTTTTTTGGTTTTGTCCTTATTCAATTTTTTTTTGCATTTGTTAGTTTTTGGTCGATTTGTTGTGGTTTCTTGGCTCCTCTCTACGAGAGAAATCTAAAAAGTATAAAATTATTAGTCAAACTTAAAGTTTTGTGAATAAAGACGAAAAATAAACCAAAATGGTTTTTTTAGCCAAAGAACCCCTTAGTTTTTATTTTATTTTTTGTCGAAAAAAAATGCGAGGCAGGGTATGCTACTATGCTCTCTGCTCCCTGAAACAACGACCGTGGTAATAGCTGGTCCTGTTGATGCATGTGGTTCCTGATCCCCACTTATTACGTTGCCAAGTCCCCTTAGTTTTTTTGAATACTCCCGGAACCCTCCCAAAATTTCCCTCCTTAGAAACAAAGTGCAATTTTTAGATAAAAGATGCAATTTTTAGTTTTTGATCTGAAAATTACACGTCTTTTTTAAGTCATCTATAATCACATGAGTTACCCAAAAGATGCAATTACACGTCTTTTCGAATTCTCATTTTTTATCTGAAATGTTTTAGATAAAAGATGCAATTTTTAGTTTTTGATCTGAATATTTGGGGGGTTTTTTTCCCCCTTTAAAGTAGAAAAATGAGAATTCGAATTTTAGAGGTAAAGCGATGAAATCTAAGATTTGGAGTGAATTTTCTAAAAATAGGGAAAATAGAGTATTGGGTTTGAGTTGTTATAAATAGTAAAACTTTTAAAATCTATGCTTTTATTATAAAATGGTATTTTGATCTTCCATGCCAAATAGTGTCTCCAAGATGCCTTTCACCGTAGAAAAATTATCCAAATAAGTGCCTTTGGGACACCACTTCACATTCACCATGTGTTACTGCAAAGTTCATGCAAAAAGAGGTTATTGAATACTCTTTTACTCAGCAATGTTCCACACAAATCACAATACACCACATCATTTTACCAAAATTAAATTTATGGTCTTGCAGTATTTACCAATTACATAATGTGTCCCTATCTTTGTTCCAAGAGCAAAAGTAAGGGGGTCTTCTACCAAGGTAGCTTATTGGCTTTTCACGGTTTTTTTTTATATTATGTATTGTGAGAGAGTGGCTGTCTCGATTTTCGTGGCTTTTTTTGAGTTAGAGCATCCCCATCAGCCTTGCTACTTTGGCTGGATGGTTATTTTGTTGAGTCAGAGTGGAAAAAACACTCCAAAATCAGCCTCAACAAATATTTGGCTAACTTGCAAAAGTTATGGTTTTGCTACAGTAACTCGGTATTTGGGTAAGGGTACTGTTCACCGGCTAGGTACTGTTCACTCCTTGACTTCTCTCCCTCTGCCTCCGTGTCTCCCAGAATATGGCCCCACTCTCTCTTTTTCTTTGTCTCTCTCTCTCTCTCTCTAATAATTTTTTTATATATTAAAGTATGTTGCACAGCTCCCCAATCGGGGGAGAACAATATTTTAAGAAAAATGTTTTTTTTAATGAGACTTGAGGGGAATAGTAAAGTTTGGATAGAGAGTCTGATTTTGTAAATTTTTGGATAAGTGGCTTGCTAATTTATAAAAGGTGTTTTTGAGGTTAAATTTGGTATTTTTTTTGTTGAGTCTGATAAGGATGCTTAGTGGAATGAGGCCTCCTAGAATCTATTCTAATATAGAAAGGGATAGCAACACTTTGGTATTGATTAGTTTCTGAGGCCACACAATTACCCCTTGCCTTTTTAACTATCACCAACATTTTTTGACGACGTTCGACGTGTGCCAAGAGCCCTTGTAAGTTGTGTTTGGTTTGGGTTTTGATTTTTGGTAATGATTGGAGAGAGATATTGGGATAATAATTAAAAATAGAGGTTAATGATTAGAGAGAGATAGAGAGAAATGAGAATAATATTTGAAAATAAAAATAATAATTACATAATAATTAAAAAAACCGGGTCTTAAAACTCAAAACGAACAAGGCCGTAATTTTCTTACGACGGAGTAGAGACACCACAGACAGTGGGCATAGAATAGTCTGTCCAGAATTGGGAGTAGCGTGTCCCCGTGGATTATGGATCTGGATTGGGGGGTAATCGGTGGTGAAAAACACGACCACGTGGAGTAGTAAATAGCCGTGATTAAAATACTCTACATCATGCTCCTTTTGGCTTCCGTACTCCATTATACACATCTGCTGCTGATCAAAAATTTCTTTAGTCCTCGCAATTACCAAAATGTCCTCCACAATACCCTTAAAAAGCCATCTTTTGTCCGTTATTGGGAAAATGATACTGTATAAAGCTAACACGTCCAAATGACGAGATAACGACTAGTCTTCTTGATCTTAAGATAATGACTAGTTGGTCCCCTGTTTTTGGAGGCATCCAATGGTATAAATAAAAAATACTAATAATTCTGATAATGGATAAAATTGATAAATAAAATACATATTCTTTTGAAGCTCCCAAAATACGGTAGATCAAGCCACCCATACTTTTTAAAAACAAAAGGTTGAACGTTATGTGTCCACATTTTAAGAAAACGAGCGTCTATTGAATCCGAAAATATAAGTAATTCGGACTGTTCATTTAATAGGTCTCAACGTGTTGAACAATATGTAAAAATAAAATTAATGAGACATTGATAACCTAGTGAGCAAATTAAATTTGACTTTAAAGTAAATGTCTAACAAGTATGAGGGAGTAGACGGTCCTGTCCAAGTCATTTTTGGATCTTTCCTGTGTTCGTTTTGATGATTTGGATTGTTTATATTTGAAACCTCGCCGATAATATTAGGCATGACAAATTTTTTTGTTAATTGAATGTCGTTTAATATAGTTTTGAAAACATAATTATCTCTCAAAAATTGGTTTTATCCAGTGTTGTAATATTTTTCAAACCTATTCCTATCATTTTTTTCTTTTTTGGAAACAGAAATGCTAAGTGCAAAAAATAGTATCCAGAAAGTGAGAATGAGCGGCTCAGATACAAATACAAATGCATCTGAGTCACTCTTTCTCACTTTCTAAGTACTTTTTCTGTATATGTAGTATTGTTTTATTTTTTATTTTTTTTGGAAATGTTGTTTTCATTATCATGAATAGAGTAAAACAAGAGGTCGGTGTCAAGCTTTTAGAGTCAAACAAGATTTTCAAAACAACGTAATTATTAGGGGTAACTTCGACATTTCGAAACATTTGTGATTAGGGTAACGTCGACATTTCGAAACATTTGTGACAGATCTTTTTCTTTTTCTTTTTGTTTTGAGCAGATTTATGACAGATCCGTTTGCAGACAAACCGAAGAGGTAGGAGTTCAAAAAAAAAGAAAAAAAAAGAAAAGAAAGAAAGAAGAGGTCGGCAACTGTCGGCCGGTGAACAGGGGACGACTAACGCCACTACTACTTCAATCATTGACGACACACAAAAATCAGTAAATAAATATTACTCCGAAACAATTAATTTACCATAACAATAATCAAGAGTTGTACCGTGCAAACGAGCTGAGCCGAGTTTTGTAGTATTCGAACTCAGCTCGTAAAGTAAACGAGCCAAAAAATCAAGCTCGAGCTTGGCTCAGTCATAAGCCAGCCGAGCCCTTAACGAATCGAGTTAGAATAATTTATTTAACAAACCTCCTTAAACGAGCCGAGCTTTACTAGCTGAGCCGAGCTCGTTAACTAATCGAGCTTGAGCTTGACTCGATTACTTGTTGAGCCGAGCCTTGCCTTAATGGGCGGAACCGCGAGGTGCTCTCAAGTAGCTGGGTTCGTTAAGAACCCTTAATTATTACAGTAATGATACATACACACAAAAAATTTACCAACAAATTACCCATACACTCACACAAGTGTGTGGGCTTCACACACACTAGATGTGCAAGTGTGTGTGGAGCCCAGACACTTGTGTGAATATGTGAGTAATTTGTGGGTAAATTTTTTGTGTTTATATAGCATTTTCCTAATTATTATGCTTTCAGTGATTATTATGCTTTCAGTGATTTTAATATTCGCTCAGCATTTACGCCCCCCTATTTTAGTAAGGAATCTACACTCCTCCTCCTCCTCCTCCTCCTCCTCTCTCTCTCTCTCTCTCTCTCTCTCTCTCTCTACTGGGTTCTTGTCCTTTAACAGCCGATCCAAAAACGAAAACCAAACTCTGAATCTGTTTATATCAATACACTTTATAGCGCCGTTAATCTTTGTTGATATTCGGTTTATGAAGCCACCTTGGTTGATTCAGATATTTCTGGTACATTTGCAGCTCTAAACCTCCATTTTTTGTTTTTGTTTTCGTTTACTTAAGGAATTAAAGATAAGGTTAAAGTAGTTCAAACGTTGTCATTTGCTTAGGTTAATGAGTTAAGTTTGGTTCTCTCTGTGGCTATGAGTCGCATTGCGTAGCTAACAAAGATTCTAGCCTGAATCGCATTGTGGGTATTTGGTTTTTTGGGGGGAATAATAATAAATGGCATGAAGGAGTTGTGTAATATTTTTGTTTTCCTGAAGGTTTCATGTTGGGGTTTGATATTTCGGTTTGGGTTTCTTCCCAATATAGATCTCAGCAAAGGAAGCCAATTTTTTTTTTTTTTTTTTTGTTGGCTTTTTGATATTTCAATTTGTTTCAAGTTTTGTTTTCAATATGCGTCCATTTAATTTTCAATTTTGAAAGTTGAGTCTGCAATGTGAGGAAATGTGTAAGAAAAACTATCTTTTTTCTGTTAGAATTTTCTCTGGTGTGCTTCGGCATAATTGAAAACTTGTTTATTTAGCCCTTTAGACTATTAGGTTCTTTGATTTTTGCTTCTCCTATTGTTTAATGTGGTTAGGTTTGTCTTTCTTAAAATGTCATCATGACTTGTATAATTACTGGTGCATTCTCGTACTAATTCAATTTGCCTGTTTTTGTTGGTTATAAATTTACAGTTATAAATCTGTCTATAACTCCCTACGGTTGAATGCGGATCATGGATATTGCCGAGGTTGAAGAACATTTATTGGCGATTGGTGATGCAAAGGTATTTGTGCACAAAATCACAATAAATCAAATTGAACATATCTGATTGATGGTGCGTATTTGTTTTTTGTGGATTGAAAGAATGAAAAATGTGGTTGCTAATGCAGTTACACGGAGAAATGTGCAAGACATTGTCTGCAGTTTATTGCAAAGTGCTGGGAATTTTCCCTGCCTTGGAAGGGGCACGGCCAAGGAGCACGACTGGTATTCAGGCATTATGTTCTTTGCACATTGCGCTCGAGAAGACCAAGAATATTCTGCAACATTGCGCTGGGTGTAGTAAACTTTACTTGGTATGATATCTATCTTTGCTGATATTACTATATTTCGTGATGCTGTGATAAGTGCTATCATCTCCCAGTATTTGTAGTGGGTTACTCACCGGGTAATTCATTTCTTACTGTTTCCTAATTCTTTGGTTTGAGTGCCCATGTGTTGAAGTGAAACTGGAGTAGCTCTGCTGTCTCGTTTTATTACTTCGTTAATAGCTAAGTGACTGTGAACCTTTGGGCAGTCATGTAGTTAATGGCTAAATTTAAGATTGTGTGTGTGACCTTTAGAGTTTGGATCACAGCTTATTGGTGGGTTGATGTCCCGTTGTCATTTAGTAAATTGTTTTTTGCTACTTTGCTAAGAGAAGATTGCTTGAACTTTTGGCCGCTGGCATAGATGTTAGTAGTTACATATAAGTGTGCAATATTGGGATGGTGGACAAGGACACAGAATTGTGATGATATCCGTTGATTATAGTTTAACATCTTTTCTTTTTTACTTATGTGATTACTGTGATGTTGAACACCTGATTGTTTCTGAAACAATGACATCTATGCTGGTTTGTTTGCCTCTTCGATGTTTTATTCTAATAGAATCATTCTTATGAGGCAGGCTATAACTGGGGACTCTGTTGTTGTAAAATTTGAGAAGGCAAGATTTTCCCTTGAAGATAGTCTTAAGCGGGTCAATGATATTGTTCCAGAAGCTATCGGTTGTGAGGTAATTTCATCTACATTCTGTTGGCTATCCATTCTCAGCGTCCCTCATTGTGTCTTTTTGATGCTTTGGATTTCAACAGAAGTTTTGTGACTGCATGCTACACGCATGTTTGATTTTTTAGAAGTTGTATGTTGATTCAGTTGTAAACAAAAACCTGTGGATTTAACTGCATACGGCTTTGAAGCAAGCTTGAATGGCCTTTGTATCCTTAGCAGCGAGTAGAATCTATGGTCGAATCTATTGAGAATGATAATTGTCAAAATGTTCTGAATATTGGTTGAAGTATCAGAACCCAGCTGTCATTAGGATGCAAAATGAGCTCCTGTAGATGTTTTCCGAAAAGAAACAACTCAACTCATTGCAACTAAACAAGCCTTTGTCCCAAATGATTAAGGTCACCTATATAGAAATCCATTTCTTTTAATTGGTTCTGTTTGTTTGAGTGGAGGTACCATCCCCAAGTTTTGCATATCCCCACTGGATACTGAATATAAAAATGTATATATTCCTAAAAAGAATCTATCAAAACCTGCAACCCCCACAATTCAGATAACTCATCTTAGGACCTTAACCTAGTAAATTCGCATTTAGTTTAATAGTGGTTCATGGTGATATTCGTTTTTCCTAGTGAACTTATTGCATAGCTAATAGCATGTGGCTTTAAACACCTATCAATCATAATAGTGGTTCGAATAAAAGTACAAAATTACAAACTATGAAGAGGCAAATATAGATAGGTTGGCTTGGTTTTCTAAGCTCTTGCCATTTTGTTAAATACTTGATTTCTGACTGCAATTACACGTGTTTCAGATTTCAGAAATGTTATGTGAACTTGAGGGGATTGAGTTCTCACTTGATCCATCGGAGAAGCAAATTGGTGAGGATATAATTGCACTACTCCAGCAAGGGAGGGAATTCAGTAGCAACTCTAACGACGGTAATGAGCTTGAAACTTTTCACCAAGCTGCTTCTAGACTTGGCATCACTTCTTCTAGAGCAGCTCTTATGGAGCGGAGATCTTTAAAAAAACTGATAGAAAGAGCTCGAATGGAGGAAGACAAAAGAAAGGAGTCTATCGTGGCTTATCTCTTACATCTCATGAGAAAATACTCTAAGCTATTTAGAGGTGATATCTCAGATGACAATGATTCACAGGGCTCCACGCCTTGCTCCTCCCCTACCGTTCAGGGATCTTTTGAAGGAAATTGTCGTGCCTTTGACCGACAACTTTCTAAACTCAGTTCTTTCAATTTCAAGCCAAATTTTAGGAGATCAATCCAAATGCCCATCCCGCCTGAAGAGTTGCGATGTCCAATTTCGCTACAACTCATGTACGACCCAGTCATCATAGCTTCTGGTCAAACCTATGAAAGGATTTGTATCGAGAAATGGTTTAGTGATGGGCACAACACCTGCCCAAAGACTCAACAGCATCTCCCTCATCTGTCTTTGACTCCAAATTACTGCGTTAAGGGTCTTGTTGGTAATTGGTGTGAACAAAATGGAGTTTATGTTCCAGAGGGTCCCCCAGAAGCACTTGATCTCAACTACTGGAGGCTGGTATTGTCGGATAGCGAGTCTGCAAACTCAAAATCGATTGACAGCATTAGATCCTGTAAAGTGAAGGGTGTAAAGGTGGTTCCAGTGGAGGAGAGTTGTATACTTGAGGAGGTTGAAGGAAATGCAGTAGAAGATGGGTCCCCACAAGAGGAAGAGTTTGAGCATAATGTGTTTGAAAGTTACGATGACGTTTTGATGATCTTGGGCAAGGAGGGAGACTTTAGCAAAAAGTGCAAACTAGTAGAACAGATAAGGCACTTGCTAAAGGACGACGAGGAAGCTAGGGTTTACATGGGAGCTAATGGGTTTGTTGAAGTACTGTTGCGGTTTTTACAGTGTGCTATAGACGAGAGGCATGAAATGGCTCAGGAAATTGGAGCTATGGCTCTCTTCAATCTTGCCGTTAACAATAACAGGTTTGTCTCTAGTTCAATACAATGACAATCATGGAGTTCAGGCAAAGAAATAAATGGACTAGGCATACTTTTCCTAGGAAGTACAAACTAAGATACCTACTCTGATGCAGTATGAGTAACGAAAGTAAATAAAGGAAGATAAAACCTTAGCCATCCATCCTTGTACTTAAGGAAGTAATGATATCCCTGTTCAAAACCATATTCAAGATCAAATATATTTCATCAGCTAACTGAATAGAATGAGTAGTCCTTTAAATAGGCTCTGAAATGTCCTTGTTCAAAAACCATATTCCGATGTTGTTAGCTTTCAACTATTTATGTCCCTATGCGATCCTGTTGTCAGTCTCAGAAATGTCCTTGTTCTAGAGGTTGGTTGCACTATGTCTTCAGTTCCCATTAAAGTGAGGTCTTGTGAAGGAGAGCTAGGGGACATCATTCTTAACTCACTTTTAGGGCACCAATTAAAGGGGCAAAAGAAAAACAATTTTCAATTCTTCGATGTCCAGAAGAACATGTTGATTCGCCTTTTTATTTTTATTTTTATTTATTTATTAGAGAGCAACTTCGTGGGGGTGTAACTACCTGTTCTCTGAGGAGACGTCCATTTAGAAAATTGGTTTGCTATGTTGATCTGAACTATTTACGGATAATTTGGCATTTGGGTTCAAAATCAGAGGATCCACTAGAGATGCTAAGCGTAAGTGTAGGGATTTTCCATCTTGTTGAATGCCTCCTATGTGTCATTGGTAGGTAGGACACGTTTTCAGTGTCAACCTTCAATCAGATATCCTCACAACTTTGCTTAAGTGATGTAGTTCAAGTATTTATTGACTAAATTTCGTGTTATCAAAAGGCTAAATCTTCACACCTGCTCGCTTCATTTGGGCCATTTAGATCCTTCAAATTACGCATGCATATTTTAAATTCTAATGCAAGCATGTTTGTGTTATTTTTTCTTACTTTCAGAAACAAGGAAATGATGTTGGCAGCAGGAGTACTTCCACTGCTGGACGAATTGGTTTCCAAATCCAACTCTCATGGATCAGCGACCGCACTTTACCTTAACCTTTCCTGCCTCGATGAAGCCAAACCAATCATTGGCTCAAGCGATGCTGTCCCATTCCTAATTAATGTCCTGGGGACTGAAACCCATCCCCTGATCAAGCTCGATGCCTTCCATACCCTTTTTAATCTCTCTACACACCCTTCCAATGTCCCCAAACTCCTCTCATCCGGCATCATCAACGAACTCTTGTCTCTTGTCTCCGACTCAGGCGATCAATCATGGACAGAAAAATGCATAAACGTTTTTATAAACTTAGCTTCAAGCAAATTAGCTAGAGATGAAATGATATCGACTCCGGGCCTAATTAGTGGGCTTGCAACTATATTGGACATGGGTGAGCCCATTGAGCAAGAGCATGCTGCCGCATGTCTTCTTATGTTATGCAGTGGAAATGAGATATGCAGTCAAATGGTCCTTCAAGAAGGGGTAATACCGTCATTAGTGTCGATTTCGGTCAGCGGTACCATGAGAGGGAAACAGAAAGCTCAGAAACTCCTGATGCTGTTCCGGGAGCAGCGGCAGCGGGACCCGTCGCCCGTTCGGACACGCCATCCAATTGAAAGCGGTGAGGTGGATTTGCATGATCCGGAACCAAAGCCGAAACCGAAACCTCTTTCTAAGTCAATATCGAGGAGAAAGCTGGGGAGGGCTTGGAGTTTTTGGAGGAAGAGTAAGAGCTTCTCTGTGTACCAGTGCTGAGTTAGTATAGGGTATATAGCCTAGATTTCTCTTGTTGTCTTCTTTTCCACTTGTTTTGTCCTGTTCCCATGGGCATCATAAAAATGCAAAATCTTTAGCTGTTCACATAGAAGAAGAGTTGTACAGTTCCAGGCATTCTGTATGCTGTCGTTATGCAAGGCTTAGAGCTTCATTTTTGAACCGAATCCTGCAATGCTTCAATGTATTATTTGAGGTCTACAACCAAGTGATTCATAGCATTTTTTTGCTACTTGTTCAGTAGGTGGAATGGTTGCGGATTAAAGACGGCGATGCACTCGAATATCAGTACATTATAGAGGCAATTTCAACTTAATTTAGTCGTGTCTGATCCGACACTATTTTGCCTTACCAATGAATGCCATGATTTTACCTGGAACGATTCATTTGTGTACAAAAAAGCTCAATACGGATCATTCGAGGGCTACTTACGAGGGTTTACAACCTGGAAATGATGTTTTTGACTCTCATTCAACTGCTAAAAATCTCAGTTCTCTGGTGATCCAAACAGATTCCTGTCATACCATTGTGATAAATTGTCCAGAATGTTTTACTTCCGAGATTAATTAGGTGACCAGTTGGGGATAATTTATAGCAACGAGCAATCATATCACTTATAGTAGATGATCTTTTACTACATTCTTCTTCTTCCTCACCCTCTTGGATCCTATGAGCCATTGGTTGGTAATGGGGTATCTGTTTAGAAATCCTGGGGAACATGAATGTTTTTCTGAATGGACAGATCAACTTTTGATGAGGTGTGGACGACACCCAACAAAGAATATGGACTACACACCTATGTTTCTAGGTAAAGTTATTCATGACATTTCTTTTTGTTTAAACTTCTCAAATACCAGTTTGTTCCACAAACTGACTAGTTGTCAATAAGTCAGTGGAATGTTTTAAGTTGGCCTTTTGAGACAAGTTGGCTTTTTTAGTTGATGTATTGTGAGAGAATGAGTTATCTCGTAAAACTCAATAAGTTAATTTTGTGGAGCAGACTCTAAGTTTTGAAAATGCTTTAAAGACGCAAGCAAATCTCTGTCCATTAGAAGCTGAAAAAGCCTAATAAAAGCTTGTCCAAATGTGATTTGAAACCTTAACGAGCTCAAAACATTTTTCACGTTTATTTATTTGCTGGGGCCGATTTTTCTCACACTATCGTAATAACATTTGACACAATAATAATCGGAGGCTCCCGCTAACGATAACACGATATTTGGTACAATAATAATCGGAGGCCCACACGAAATGGGAGTTCGATTTTTCACAAGTCAAACACGAGCTCAAAGCCTCAAACTGAAGGAGTTCGATTCAATTATCAACATAATCACGTCTTCCTTTAAAAGTGGTTTTCATTTGATGAAGCTTTGCGATTGAAATCTCACACAAGTTGTTAATGAAGCGGAGGAACCAGCGAAGGCTCAAAAGTCAAAACTCAAAAGCCAATCAGAAATCCCACATCGAAAGAACGAAGAAGAACGCACCCCAAACGGAAGAATAAAGAGCGAAGACGAGGCACTATATTACATACTTACCTGGACGGGGTCAATGGGCGATCAAGAAGGTCTATGGCCTAGGTTGGTGACCTCCATTGCACTTTGGAGGGGTGCCCGTCTAAGGTCAGCCCAAGAGGTTGAGCCTACGTCATAATTTGTGGTAGTGGGGGCCTGCGTTCGCGCGGCCCCTGTCCAATGTCAGTTCTAAAGTTCTCTTGTTCCTGGAAAGTTTTTATGAGCCAGATCTGTGGGTGGTTTGATTCCGTCAGTGTCTGGTCGGACCTGACTCGTCTCCAATTGAAAATCTGGTCTGGTTTGTGATGTCAATGTCCTAGGTAAGTAGCCATTTACGTCTGTGATCATTTTTGTGAGAGAATTTTGTGGGTAGCTTGGCCATGTTTGCACATCAGCTGTTTGACATAATGTTTGTGACTATCCTACTTTATTTTGCTTGAAGTTGGAGACATTTGCTGCTGCCCCTTATGCTCGGAAACAGAGGGAGAGGGAGAGGGAGAGGGAGAGGGAGTGACAAATAGCCAAAAGTAAAACGTATCAAAAACTTGGAAGGGAATTAATCTAACATTATGTTTATGGAAAGTTCCTCTGGTCCGGTGTATTTGATGGCATAAATGGAGAAAATGCATGAGCTTTGATAAGACTCATTGTTCAATTAGAGTAGGTTCTAAACCTATTAGTTTAATCCCAGAGAGTTTATACTGATTCGAAAAACAAGTAACTAGAGCAATAGGCTGCTGCTACTTGTAAAACATTGGCACTCACTCCTCAAATATCTACTATGTTTATATATATGACCTGCCACAATTAAACTTGTTTTCTGTTTTTGTCATGTGTTTGATACATAATGAGGGTGTTAGCTTATTGTGTTAGTCCTCGTGTATCCCATGTGTCACTTTGATAATACACTGTTTCTAATTTGTTGATGTTCATTTTTATAGCTTTCTTTTGTCATTTGTTAACGATGAGGGTGTTAGCTTAGAGTGTTCCATCCTTGTGTATCCCAGGTTTTACTTTGATTATTCCTTGCAATTATTAGTTGGATAGCATCTTCGCTATAATTCATGATAGGGTATAACTTAGCATGCCGTTATTTGTATGTGAGTTACTGAACTGTATGGATATGTCCACTTCAGTACAAACAACTTGCATAAACCTATCAACCGTACTTTTGTAGATGACTTCTGTTGTAATTTAAGATGTGCTATTTCAATCTGCACACTTGATCAGAGGATGCCCACAATACCAACAAGGATTTTATTATTGTTGAAACCTGGAATTATTTGATAATTCATTATTTGGCTCACACACTACAAAATGAAATACAAATGCTCATTTTCTGCTTCTTCCTCTTCGAGCCTTCCTCTTATTAATTTTCCTTCCTTTCGTTTCAGCTTCTACCTTCACTTCCAGGCTTTCTTTTTCTTCTTCACTAACTTCTTTTTCTCCTTCAGTATTGGCTTTACCATGATCTATTTTCTTCATGTGCAGGTATTTGACGAGTCCTTTAAGTGCTACATCTGCTTCGTCGCTTTTCATGAGTTCTTCTGCAATCTCTGCCGGGGTAACCTCCACCTCCGTTATCAGCTTCTCAATTTCAGTAAACAAGGAGTGATTGGTTAAGCCAAGGTAGTTGGAAGCAAGGATCTTAAACCCACAAGGAGTGCAGTAGGACATGTGGATGTGCATGTCCATGCGACCTGGTCTGAGCAATGCAGGGTCAAGTCTGTCTTTGTGATTCGTGGTAAATACGATTATCCTCTCGTCACCACAACACGACCAGAGCCCATCGATGAAATTAAGGAGTCCCGAGAGCGTCAACTGTCAATGAGTAAGGGAGACATCATTGAGGAAGAAAGAAGTAGGTCTACACAAACACAAGGAGAAGGAGAAAATTTGGAACAGAATCGGCCGTTTCTTTGGTACTTTTCTCATTTTACATTTCTCCTTTTTCATTATTTCAGAAGCAAATAAATAAAAGTCACCATTTCATATCTGGGAGTAGTGTCCTAGAGAATGCACGTTTGTTGTTTTTCAAAAAGCAGGGTTATTTTTCATCAAAAATTCCTGCATTCAATTTTGAAAGAGAAACTTGCACAAAAAAAAATTAGTTGTGGCTTTTAAGGTGGTCTTCACTGCACCAGTTTGAGTTTAAATTTGAATTTCTGGAGCAATTTTCTATGCGGTACTTTCATCTTTGTGTTCCTGTCTCTCTTGTTCACTGAATAATTTTTCTACGTTTTGCAAAATTGGAAACAAAACAGATAACATGGATTCAATACCAAAAAGGTAAACATTGTATTTTGATTCATCGTCTAAATTGAAATGGGGAGTGAACCCGAAAACTCACCTGGCTGTCAGATTGGTTATAGCCTCCAGCTTCTCGGTTTTGAAAGTCAGTGCTGCAGTCTATATCCTCAATCACAAGAATTGATCGATTCGCAGTGGAGACTAGAAGCCTCCTAAGCTCTGAATTGTTCTGGAGACTTGTAAGCTCCAAGTCATAAATGTGGAATTTCAGATAATTAGCCATGGCAGCAATCAAGCTGGACTTACCCGTTCCAGGGGGCCCATATAACAAGTACCCGCGTTTCCACGCCTTCCCTACTCTCTTGTAAAACTTTCTTCTCTTGACGAACCTGTCCAGGTCGTCTATAAGCTCCTTCTTGAGTGTTGGATCCATTGCCAATGTGTCAAAAGTGGAAGGATGGTCAAGATTGATATCCTGATTATGGCAGTAGTTTCCGAGTGGGTGGAGCTTCAACACCTTATCTTCTTCTTTTATGGTGTTTGACATCTCCAGTACAAAAGGCAAGTAAGAGCTCAACACCTTATCCTTGTACTTCTTGTGGAAGCTGAGCTCAATAGATCTATGCTCAACTTTTTCAGAATGGAGGAAGCCCTCATCGTAGTCACTGGTTGTCTTTTGGGTCTCAGTGCATATCATTTGCCAAACGACTTCAATATCTTCAAAAGTATCGGTAATCTTTTCGCCTTTATTGATGGTGACGGAAAATGTCTTGTCACGCGGTGCCTTGGATACCTTTAGCCTTAAAACCGAAGGGCTGATTTTCTTCCTCAAGAAGATTTCTGAAGCCTCGAACATTTCGTTAATGGCGAGCCCATTGTTTTCATCAATGACAAGAGTCATTTGAGATGAAGAGTTCCCCATTAGGCATCCTAATTTGGCTAAGATTTTCTCTTGGAGTTGTTGGGGAATGAGCTGGTTGGTTAGGTTTTGGATTTCATTCAGCACTGTCTTGGCCAGCATTGCTGATGCAGTAAAAGTGGTATAGGTTGACAAAACTGATGTCGTTGAAGGCATGTTTGATAGAGAAAACATGGCTCAATTAAACTTTGTGGTTGTATGTGATTGCTTGAGTCCTGGCTATTTGGGAAACCTGGTTTTTATAAGCAAAATCTGTTGGAATGAGCTTCCAGTGGAAGCTCTTTGAAATTTTGGTGGTGGGCTGAGTTTCAGAAAATTGCTGTGGAAGCAGAGGAAGTTTAGACAAGAAGGTCAAGCTGGCGAAAAGTGCAATCTTCCTTGGCAATTCTTAAAGTGGTATCCCACCGTGAGGGTTCTTTCACACTCTATTGAAAAGTAGGAAAAGTTCCATGCTGACTGCAGTGTATGGTTGACTTACTTGACCGATTCATGTTGTGGTACTACTTTTCAATGGTGAATTCATTTTATTAGAATTCATGGTTGCTACTCCTTTGGCAAAAAAACCAAAAAGTGGTTTTTTAAAAAACCACTTTTGTCCTTATTCAATTTTTTTTTGCATTCGTTAGTTTTGCATCAAGATTTTGTGGTTTCTGGATTCCTCTCGACGAGACGAATCTAACAAGTATAAAATTATTCAAAAAAATTAATTTTTTTTGAATAAAGCCAAAATAGGTGGATTATTGGCCAATAATCCACCTATTTTGGCTTTATTAAAAAAAAATTGAGTTTTCCCATTTTTCAGATTGTGATTTATACGGTTCGTACTCCGTATTTGATTGAACACGAACACTTGTAACTCTTCACTTTTTGTATGACTACCTATGTGGGTCCCTTCTTATTTCTACCGACAAAATGTATTTTACTAATAATGAAAGTCATTTCTGAATGAATTACCAGATATAAGTAATAAAAAGTGGCACGAGTTTTCGAAAAGACAAATGAATCGGGACAAACCGAGTATTTTCTTTCTTGTCTCTTCTCTCTTTATCTGGTCCACAAACAAACCCAAATTGAGTTGATGGTAATTATTCTCATCAACAGAAGTGGTTTGATGTAATTCAACTTTGTGGTAGGACGAAAAAAGAACCACCCGAAAGAAAGGAAGATTCGCAGCTTCTGAATATGAGAGAGCGAGACAGACTTCCCAACTTCAAATACCACATCGAAAAAACGATCGGTACTTGCTGAGCAACAGTATAAAATTGACAAATACATTGCACGTTCCATTTATAATGGAGGCTGCCAGGGGTACTGCCCCATGCTACCGAATTTATACAGATCCAAACTGTTCAATGATTTTAAAATAATGTCCTTGCAAAAATTTAGCTCGATTGAATATACTTAGGTGCAAATTTTTATGCTGAACTCTGAATGAAAAGCTTGAAGTTTGGATCTCCATTTAAGCTGCTTTTTTTTGTAGACAATTATTGAATTGTTAAGATCATTTGTGTGTGGATCCAAGCCAATTGTACAATTTTGGTATTATGGGTGGTCCCATGGGTTCGGTACCATATCTTTATCGCATTATGGATTGTTTGATTGTGCCGAAATTTTTATGCCGAAAGTTTGATTGTTTTGTTACTGTCAAACTATAGGAGGCAGGGATGCAGCTGTGCAAGGGGTGCACAACCTCGTTGCTGTGTAGGCGTGAAATGATGCCGTTTTGAAGCCATCCACGCAGAAAAAAGAGAGCCAAAACGACGTCGTTTTGGCTCGCCTCCAACAAAACACCAAAAGTTTTATCAGGGAAGAAACAAAAAAAAGGAAAAACCTATGGGTACAGAAGAACATGTCCAAAAAACGTACAGAGAGCTCTCGAGGGCCCATTTTTGGGTCCCACACGTGTGATCCGAACCGTTCATTATTCTTAGAACATTTTTTCGAGGGGTCCCACAATTTTTTTTGATTGAAACAGTGGGACTTTGGTTCAAGCACTTCTAATCGTCCGATTGAGCTGAAATTTTGTGGGGCCCCTCGGAAAAATGTTCTAAGAATAATGAACAGTTCGGATCACTCGTGTGGTTCCCAAAAGTGGGTCCCCGAGAGCGCTCTGCGTTTTCTGTGCACTTTCTTCTATACACGTAGCAAGGTCCCAAAAAAACCCTTGAATGGTCGACATGGACCCTCCACAGCTGCCAATCGTCGTCGTTCCGCCACAGCCAACGCTTCGCCGCCCACTACCGATGATGGCGCACCACTGTCTCCCCCAACCGTTGATGAACAGTAAGCTCTCTCGAGGATATGTGATATCTTTTCCAATCTCGATCTTGACGATGTTGATGCGGATGGAATTTGTAATCGTAATTTATTACATGACTTTGTGTTGGAATGTCAGGGTTGTTGACTCAAGAAGTATAAAAAAAATATTTGTGGTGGCTAGCTCATGCGTTAGAGCTCTAGGATGCCTCACACTGCATCTTGGGATCGAGTCCCATTCCCCCCTCCCCATGTAATAGATTAGGAATGACGAATGACAAAAAAAAAAAAAAGATAAAAAATCGGGGCTTTTGACGTCGAATTTGTCATTAAAATTGGGTTTTGTTGATTCAACGGCGATACATACACTCCCTGGGAGCCACTCCCAGCCACACCCTCTCTCACATGGGGTGTGGTCCCCACATCTGGGCCCCACACCCCATGTGAGAGAGGGTGTGGTTGGGAGGCTCCTAGTGAAGTGTATGTATCATTTTTCTTGTGATTTGCGTACAACGGTCCCCCTCTTCGTGCTTTTGAATGATAAAAAATTGGGCAAAAATTTTGCTTGTAGGAGAGGTTTATTCTTATTATCAACAATTCTCTCCAAAAAAAGGAAAACAAAAGTTAGTGCCCAGATGTTGTACATACTCATGAAAAACACCTCTCATTTAGAAACTTTGGAGAGAGAGAGAGAGAGCGAGAAGGTGGAGGGGTACCGATTGGGGGGCGGGGGGGGGGTTCTCGAGAAAGATAGGGAGAAGGTGGAGGGAGTACCGAGTGGGGAGGCGGGCGGGCGGGGGTCTCGGAGAAAGATAAGGACAGGGTGGAGGGGAGTACCGAGTAGGGGGGCTCGGAGAGAGATAAGGCTCTGGGAGAGAGTGGGATTTTTGCTCTCTCACTTTTTTTTTTAATTGATGAAATACCATCAAGACTGATAGTGGTGGTTTGGGGGAGTGGCAAATTGCTTGGAAAATTGCTTAGGAAAATTAAAAAAGAAGAAATAGGGAACCGTAGGGTCAAGTGGTAAATTGCTTAATAAAATTTTCAATCAATCCTCGCGGGGGGGTGGGGGAGTGGAGAATCACTTAAAAAAATTTATCAATCTTCACGGGAGTGAGGGAGTGGAGAATCACTAAAAAAAAAATTCACCCCTTGCGGAGGGTGTGCGGGAGTGGCAAATCAAATTTTTTTACTATTCCTCGAGTGGGGGAGAATCAATCAATGCCCACCTAAAATTTCTTTTTATCAATCTTCACGACAGTGAGGGAGTGGAGAAGGGAGGAATAAGTAAGGAGGGTGAAGTTAACAAGTCAAGTAAGAAAGGAGAAGTAGACAAGAAAGGAGACGTACCCGAAGTGCTTGGGAAGGAATTTTGGTTCTGAGCTCCTTATCTAGTTGGAGTTGATAATTTTTGGCAAGCCATAAGGGAGTTTAGGGTGGCGGGAAAGGGTCCACCAAATTTGTTGCTGAGAGCTCCAGAAGTTGTAGTAGGTGGCGACGAGTTAGACCCTACTGTTGTGTACAGGTTTGGAGTTGAAAGAAGTGAATATCCATTCTCCACTGTCCAATGTAAATTCCAATCTGTTCGTGTTTATGAAACATGGGCGGGGGAAAATCTTGGTGATCCGGAGTTCTGTGAGCCTTTGAAAACGGCTCAGGTATATTTAGCCATATGTAGTTCCTTTCGAGCTAATGTCGCTCGGGATAAGGGCTGGGTGGATGTGATGTTATCGCGGTGGTGTTCCATTACTCATACTATTCTCGCAGCTAGGGGGGAGTTTACGCCGACTCTGGAAGATGTTTGTTACCTGATGGGATTGAATGCAATAGGGGAGATTAATCCAGCTCTCAATTTGACATTCGAGCAACAAGAGATTGTAGAGGCTTTGCAGAACTCTAAGGACTCGTTTACAACCATAAAGTCAGGTTATCGAGAAGGAGTGTATGTCGCGCCCAACTGGCATGATAAAAAGAGTGCTAAGAATTCTTTCAGTGGGTGGGTATTATATTGGTACCGCGATTTCAGTCCCATTAGAAAAGACGATCTGAAGGATGAGGTTACAGGAGTGGGGTTTAAGAAAGTGTGGTATCTTGCGGCCTTTTTGACACTTTGGCTGTCATTACATGTGTTTCCTGGTCCGCCGGAGGGAGGGATAGGTCCAAGCTTGTTTAAGATTGCTGCTATACTTTCGACGAGAAAGTCTGTGCCTTTGGCGCCATTGTTTCTAGGGACTTTGTATAGGAGATTGGATCTTATCGCGCCTGCGGCGCAGCTTTCCAAGGGCGGTTTGATATAAGTACTTATGTCCATACAGGTCTTCTTGGAATTTTTTTTACGAGAGGTTTGTTTCTTGCGCTCCTACCCCCAATGAGTTTGATTTGGGACATACGGAGTATAGCGAGGCAAGGTGGTTGGGCGGGCACACGAAAAGTGGTGGTACTCACATTCTTAAAGTTTGCGGTGGGTTGGCTCTTGCCATAGATGATGAGAGCAAGTTCGTTGCTCGACCGTATGTGGAGGATTGTCGAGGAGTTATTCCTTTTGGGATATATACTGAGGAGACCAAGACCACGGCGATGGGTGTGGGGGGGGATAGGAAGTCATACCTCGTAGTAAACTTACTCACTCCAGGCACAATGCCGTTCTATGTTGGCGGAGAATTTAGGGTTGTGATTTATAATCCTCTACGAGTGGCGCGTCAATTTGGGTTGGATCAAGGCGTTCCCGCGATATTAGTGTCTATAGATGGGCAAGACGCATGGAGCCGGTATCTCAAAGGGGAGTGGGGGAAAGATGCAGACGTGAGCCAAGCTATGGTGACATTCCCAGGAAAGCGCAGAGTTGGTTGTTGCACGGCTTCATGGCGCAGTTTTTGGAAAAATAATTTGACTACTTTTTATGAGTTTGTGGAGAGTCCTCCGGACTTGGAGTCAGTGACAGTGGAGGTAGTAGATTCGAAAAAGAGTTCGGATTTATACACTGCTTCGAATGTTAATTGGGAGACGTGGGGTTACTTCGAGTTTTTGAAAGACGAGATACTGAATTTGGTGGATGGTTTTCGCGACACGGAGACCCAGAGTAAGAAGAAGGCGCGGAAGCTACCTTTTGCGGATTCAGAATTGGCTCAGATAAAAAGGGTATCAAAAGTCCCCCCCCCTTTTTTTTATTTATAAATGTATTTCTCTCCCTTTTTTTTTTTAATAATGCAGGTCATGAATACTGAGAGTACCCCTGCAGTGCCGAGAGGAAGGGTTTCTAGCGGTGAGACAGAAGTGTTAGACATGGCGTCGCATGATCATATGAGAGATTTTTGGCGATGAAGCAGACGGGTTAGATGTACCAACTGACGATTTGAATGATGTAGAGATGCTTTCGGAGGGTCCGAATGAAGGTGGGTTCTCCTCAAACCCATCTTGTCGGCATGGGATGGGGAAACAGTTAAGGGATATCCCCATGCCTTCTGCGACAGAGGTATTGATGGATGGTGAAAATGAAGAGAGTTCGGAGGGAGATGGTAGTGCAAAAGATTTAAGTAGTGAGTTCGAGGAAATTAGAGAAGATGACGAGATAGATGAAGGGAGATGTGGGGTGGTGGAGAAAGGAACTGATGTTGTATTAGATGGAGGGTTGGTAGTTGCATCAAAGGAGGTGGTCCGTCCAGAGGAGATTGATTCCTCGTCTTCCCAAGCGGGTGAGGGAGACGTTGCCCATGCAAAGAGTTCGTCAATAATTTCAAGGGTGGTGGCTCCTTTTGGATTTGCTTTTTTTGGGACATCTTCATCTATTGGAGTGGGAGGGATAGGTGATTTGGTGCCGTCTACCCTTGGAAGAGTGGGGGATGCATCAGCAACTCCATGTGGATCCACTAGTGAAGTTGTGACTGATAGCGCAAGGGAGGAGAAAGACGGTGAATTTATTGTGGTCCGTCAAGATGATGACTCAGTGGAGTTGAAGAAGGGGTGCAAATCGGTAACGGTGAAGTTGGAATATTTTGATGGTATTGAGAATTCGTATAAGCAAAGGGTGCTCTATATTTTTTGAATTCACTTGAGCACGTTTGTAGATCTTGGAGCTCTTTCCCCTTTTGCCGGGGAGTATGTTTTGCGTGAATTCGACAAGTATTTGGAGTTTTTGGATCGTATAAAGTTATCCACAACCCATGCTGAAGATTTGGAGTTCCTTCACAAGAAGCTGACATCATTGAAGAATGATGGCTTAGAAGTGAAGTGGCTATTTGACCGAGATGAGCATTTAGTAGCTCAGCTAGAGGTGGTTAGGTGGCGCGATAAGGTGGAGCAGTTGAGAGCCTCTTTAAAAATTGCTACAGGCACCGTAGCTCATTTGGAGGGGGTATTTCGACAAGTGGAGGAGAAGCTTGAAAAGGCCAAAGCTCTTGTTGCTAGTTTGGAGGAGGATGAAGCTTTTTGCGTGGAAAAGCTTAATGCGGAGTCCGGGTTAGCTATTTTGGAGTTTGATCTTGATGGGTCGGCGGGGCAAGGCTTGAGTGGCTGAAATTGTGAACATGGAATTATGACTTTATCTTGTTCCCCCTTTTATGTTTGTTGAAGTAGTTGAACTAATGAAGTAATGTGCCACGTTTAGTATTTTGTGTTTTTGTACTTTGTTCACTTGTTTTCCTTTTAGCATTTCCGAAACACCCCCTCTCTTTTTGTACTAATCTGTGTGGGAAAGGAACAAGAAAAGGGAGAGGAAAAGAAGGAAGAAAAAAAAAGTTGTTTGTTTGGTGTTAAGTTGATGGTTTGAACAAGTATGGTTTTCTCTAGAAAAACAAACTAATGAAATGTAAGGGGATGAATAAAATGTGTTTTTTTGAATAAAAAAAAATTCTGACAACGTCCCTTCTTGGAAAGAAAAAAAAAAAGATAACGCCAGTCGCTAAAAAAATGTTGAGCTGCAAAAATGTTGAGATGCTTTGATTTTAACTCGGATGGCTATGCCTCAATACACTTACGATGCGTGCCCGCTGGGTGAGAATATGAGATGGTGCCTTTGATTAGGCTCGGCGTACAATTCTTAAGGTGTGAGAGTATTGTGAGACAATGACTCTTTTCGACGAATAGTTGTGAGCTCAGGTGGCGTATAACGTCTCCGATTAGGCTAGACGTATAATTTCCTATGGGTAAGAGCATTGTGAGACAATTGCTCTTTTCAGAGGTGAGAGCATTGTGAGACAATTGATCTTTTCGGAGAGTGATTGTGAGCTCAGGTTGGGTAGCGTATAACGCCTCCGATTAGGCTAGACGTATAGCTTCCAAGAGGTGAGAGCGTTGTGAGACAATTCGAACAATGGTAGAATAATAATGTTTTTCAATTGGGAGATATTGGAATCTGAAAATGCAAATTTTTTTATTACATTCGGCGTACAAATACTTGCATCCCGTATTGACAGGCGCCCAATAGAGTACAATTAAGTTGGTCATGGTTCCATAAGAACCATAATCCTCCTAGTGAGTTTGGAGTTGAGGGGTCTATGATGGCCGAGCTATCGAACCCCAAATCTGAAATCACTTGCTTGGCAGGTTCTCCTCCGACCCAAGTGTTGGAAATGATCACTAGGTCTGGTCGGTGTAGTGTGACTGTGTCTAGGAACAGTTAGAAGTTCTTGCTCTGTGACTGTGTCTAGGAACAGTTAGAAGTTCTTGCTCTGAGCCCCATTACAATTCCATAGTAGAATTGTCATAGAGGGTGTCGGGGGCACGTTCTCCTGGAAGTTTATCAACTCTTGATCATCATCCATTGTGCCTGGAAAGTTGTGACAGAGAAATGGTAGGATGTTTGGTGGGATATCATCGTTTGGCTAGCTACTATGCGCAGCTGATCAACACCAATGGTCGAGATGACCTCAGCTCGTTGTATATGATAGGGCAATATGAGTTCCTCATCGTGGAGGAGGTGGCTGAATCTGTTAATGTATCACCAAATTGGCGAGTTACGCCCTACTTGGGTTGGTCGGGGTGAATGGAGGATCCGGGTAAGTTGGGACCGGTTACTCATGGTTCCTTTGTTGGAAAAAAAAGTATGAAGGGAAAGATTGGGCTAATGAAGTGTTTTTGTGGTCCTCTCCTCTTATGGAGTGGTGGAGCATGGTTTCTAAAGGGGGTTTGTGAAGGACTTTTGACATGGACAAGTCGAAGTTGATGGAACGTAGGATGATAGTTCATAGCGGAGTGATAGGACTTATTATGACTCAGCTACGCATAACATCTGACACCATGACTTCGGAGATGTTAAGGATTGTGATTGGATGGAGTGAAGTAGCAATCCTAGTATTGTCTGTATCTAAGATTCAGATTCGTGAATCTGACTGATTCAGATTAGTGATCTTTCGGAGATTTTAAGGGTGGGTGGAAATGACAACTCGCATTCATGATTCTGACTCATAAATCCGATTATGACTTTGTGTTGGAATGTTAGGGTTGTTGACTCAAGAAGTATAATTTTTTTTTATGGTGGCTAGCTCATGCGTTAGAGCTCTTGGATGCCTCACACTGCATCCTGGGATTGAGTCCCATTCTCCCTTCCCCATGTAATAGATTAGGAATGACGAATGACAAAAAAAAAATGATAAAAATTGGGGCTTTTGACGTCGAATTTGTCATTAAAATTGGGTTTTGTTGATTTGCGTACAATGGTCCCCCCTCTTCGTGCTTTTGAATGATAAAAAATTGGGTAAAAATTTTGCTTGTAGGAGAGGTTTATTCCTATTATCAACAACTTTCCCCAGAAAAAGAAAAACAAAAGTTAGTGCCCAGATGTTGTACATGCTCATGAAAAGGACCTCTCATTTAGAAACTTCTTGTTGAAAACTTGAACGGAAACCTTTGGTCCAGTTAGATTGGAGGAATTTAACGCCTCGTTTGGATGACGTATTAGTCTGAGAGGGATTAAATAGTAAGGGGGGATAAAATAGTAGGGGTGATTAAATAAGAAGGGTGGACCCACATTGATGTGACAGTTAAGAAGGGAGGATTAAATAGTACATGGTTTGGATGAGGGATAAAAAGGAGGGATGAGGAGGGTAGATGATGTAAAAATCAATCAAATGACTATTTTGTCCTTGTGAATGCCATATTAAGTTTTACATTTAAATAATTATATAAATCCAAAAACATAAGCACCCCCCCTGCTTGGATTTAGTCGGGGGGAAGGGGGATGAGGGGAGGCAAGATGATTTAGTCGGGGAGGGGTTTTGGTGTCCCCAAACAAGGGATATGGGGTGGGCCGGGATGAGGAGGGGGAGGATGATTTAGTCGGGGGTCAAAAATCTCATCCAAACGGGCTCTTAGTGGGTTGAAGTTAGTACAGATATGTCATAATCTGGATTTTGTGCTTCCCACAATCTGCTGTGGCCAGATGTCCCATAAACCAAGATGCTAAAAGTTCTGCTCCGGGCAAAATAGAATGTTCAAGGCTTGGCTTTTACAAATGGTGCAGACTGGGAGACATAGTCCCTTCTCAATTGGGTTGGCAAGAGAACATGCTTCTGTAATTTACTCCAACCTGTACTCTTTTGGAAATGAACTCTTGGGAGCACCAAGACACAGGGACGGAGACATGGATTTCGCTACGCAGGGGTGAAACTTTTTTTTTTTCCAAAATACTTTGTAGGGGTGAGCCTATATAATTTTTTTTCTATGCAATAATAGAGGTATTTTTTTTTCTTGCAAGGGCGACCACCCCTACTAATCCCCCTCTGGCTCTATCCTTGCCAATACAGTCAATGGACAAATTTACTAACCAACTACCTCATTTACAATATCTGGGCACTAACTTTTTGTCTCGATATCCAAGATAATTGTAGTCCAAATTTGACTCGAGGCTAGTCGATGTATATGTTGTTTTTCTTTACTTACTTCGACTTATTTTCTTTTATTTTTAGGTGACTGGAGATATATCGTATTTACTAGATAAGGAGTTTTTTGAGTTGCTTCGTGATCCGAAACAATCTCAATGAATTTGATACCTAAACTAACTAAAATTTTGGGACGGAGGTAAGAAGCCAAGAATTATTTTTGAGTTGTTTCATGAATCTCATAGTTACAAGATGATTTTGAATTTGGAGTAATTAAGATGGAAAAAAAACTTGTGCCATTTCTATACTTTGCAATTGTGATATTGTTCAAGTGGAGTTGAGGGTTTATATGGTCAGGAAAAAATTGAACCGAGGGTTTATATGAGCTGAACTAAGGGTTATACTTGCATTTGTGCATTTGTGGTATTGTGCCGTTTCAATATTTTTCTTTGGAGTTAAGGGTTTGTGATGTTTTTGAGTTGTTTCATTTTGCTTATGGATGTCACTGGTGGCTGATATCTGTATTCTGTATACAGTTCGACTTTTAGATAAAAATAGATTCTTCAATTGAAACGCATTTCTGGAAATATGGGTTAAGATTAGCTTCATAAATGTTTCTCAATGCAAGTTTGGCGGATGAGGACAAGACCCCGACTTCTCACGATTCCATGTCCCAAAGGGAGCAAAATACTGCCACCCACCAACGGATTTGTGGGTAACTCGAGTGCACGAGTTTGGGCGATTACTAAACTCGTTGGTGGTTACTTATTGACTCGATTGTTGTTGAGAAAGGTCTAATTTGTTATGTTTCTCTAGGAAGGAGGTTATTTTTGTAATCTGCTGTAATCTGAACCTTTGAGTATAAATACAAAGGGTGATGGGAGTAAACCTAATTTTCTTCTCCCTCTTACGTTACTTCTCCTCCTCTTCTCATCTCTCTCTTTTCAGTTTATTCAACTTGGTATCAGAGCATCTCTCGATCTTGTTTATTGAAAGAGAAGATCATCTCGTAAATTCTCCTATATATACATAAAAAAAAAAATCAGCTCTCCATGATCGACTAGGAGAGCTTGTTCTTGCTATTTCTTCATCTTTGTGATTATAGTTTATTTGGTGGAGTCTTTCTACCTTCCTCTGTTTGTCGGCAAAATGGAAGACCATTTCCAGATCTGATTTCTGCAGCTGTTTCAGAGCTTGGGTTTGTTTTTTTCTGCTATTGTGGGGTGCGAAAATCAATATAGAATGGTACAAGGTTTATGAAGACCATCTACATGTTTTTGGTGGATCTGAAGCACTCTGGCAGTTTGTTCTAGGGTTCTTCAACAATTTCTGTTTGCCAGGT
This sequence comes from Vaccinium myrtillus, assembly GCA_016920895.1. Lineage (NCBI taxonomy): Eukaryota > Viridiplantae > Streptophyta > Magnoliopsida > Ericales > Ericaceae > Vaccinium > Vaccinium myrtillus. Next base: position 16,661,389 of record CM029272.1, on the reverse strand, counting down.
CTGCTATTACTCTTTTGCATCTGGTGTTTTTTGCTGCTGTCAAGCCCTTTATCTCTGCTTGATACTAAATCATGTCAGAGGATAGTGCTAACCCCCCTACAGTCACTCGTCGAGTTACATCCGGGTCGAAGAACCCCACTTTACAGGTTAAAACGGTGAAGCTTAATGGGAAGAATTACTTGCCATGGTCTCAGTCTTTTAAATTGTTTGTGAAGGGTGAAGGCCTAATGGGTTATCTGTTGGGAACAAAAAAGGAACCAAAGGTTGGAGATACCCTTCACCCATAATGGGAGTTAGAGAACTCCACTGTCATGTCTTGGCTTCTCAACTCTATGGAACTTGAACTCAGTAATGGGTATTTGTTTATGGACACCACTAAGGAGATTTGGGATGCAGTTTCACAGACCTACTCACATAAGGGGAACATGGCACAAATATATGATTTGAAATGCCGGATTCACAATTCTAAGCAGAGGGAATCTTCTGTTGCAGCTTACTTTCATTCTCTGCGAAGCATGTGGCAAGAGTTAGACTTCTATCAGGCAATTGATATGGACAGTCCTGCAGACGCCCTGAAGTTGAAGAAACTAATTGAACAAGAAAGAATTATAGAGTTTCTTGCCGGGTTGAATGGTGAATATGATCCAATCATAGTTCAAATCTTAGGTAAAGAACCTCTTCCCTCTTTACATGAGGTTTATGCCTACATTCAACACGAGGAGAGTAGGCGGGAGGTCATGCACCATTCACCATCTCAGGAGAGTTCAGCCCTAGTGACTACTATTCCACGAGATTCTAGGTTTGGGGGAAAAAAACTCGACAAGAATCGATCTGGAGACAACCATGATGATAAGGATAGGTTATTCTGTGACTTTTGTAACAAGTACAGACATGATAGGGAGCATTGCTGGAAACTCCATGGTCGTCCTGTGCCAGGAGGGAAAGGAGGTCGATTTGGTGGTAGGGGTGGATTTCGGGCTAATCACACTACTGCTCATCAGTCTCCTGCTGAGCCAATCTCACCAGTCACTCAATCAGGCCCTTCATCATCTGAGTTTGTGATGCTTACTAAGGATGAAGTGGAGAATTTTCGTCGCCTCATGTCACAAATGAGTACATCTACCGCTGCATCTTCTGCTTTTGCACATTCAGGTAATAATCCTACTGCTCTAAGTGCATCCTGTCACACTTTCTCCCATCCTTGGATCATTGATTCGGGGGCCTCTGATCACATGACTGGATTATCCAACTTGTTTTCCTCATATATTACCTGTTCAGGCAGACAACAAGTAAAAATAGCAGATGGGTCTCTTACTTCCGTGTCTGGAAAAGGTTCCATTCCTGTCACACCATCTATGTCTCTTTCTTCTGTTTTTCATGTTCCAAACCTTTCTACCAATCTTCTCTCTGTTAGCAGCCTTACCAAACATCTAAATTGCAGCGTAACATTCTTTCCTGATCACTGTGTTTTCCAGGACCTTGTCACGAAGAAGATGATTGGCAGTGGTAGGGAGAGAGCCGGACATTACCTTTTGGACTCTCAATGGACCTCTACAAGGCATGTTGAACAAGCACACAAGTCTGAAACATGTGATTCTACTGAGGGGAAGATTTGGTTATTACATCGCAGGTTGGGACATGTCCCATTTCCTATGTTGAAGAAAATTTTCCCTTCTTTTTGTCATTTGGATGTTTCCAAGTTTTGTTGTGAACCTTGTGAATTTGCTAAACACCATCGAGTGTCATTTCCTATTAGTAATACTAAGAGTGTTACTCCTTTTGTTATTATTGATACCGATGTTTGGGGTCCTAGTCGTGTTGTGGGTCTCTTTGGTTTTCGATGGTTTGTTACTTTCATTGATGATTGTTCTCGAGTTACTTGGGTTTATTTGATGAAAGACAAAAGTGATGTCTTTTCTTGCTTTCAAACCTTCCACAAAGTGATACTTAATCAATTTGATGCTCGAGTGAAAATTGTTCGTTCAGATAATGGTGGTGAATACTTTTTTGGTGGTCTTAAGTCGTATTTCACTGATCATGGCATTATTCATCAACATACTTGTAGTGATACACCACAACAAAATGGTGTTGATGAGTGAAAAAATCGTCATCTCTTAGAAGTTGCTCGAGCTTTACGTTTTTCTATGAATGTTCCTAAGCTATACTGGCCAGAGGCTGTGCTCACGGCTGCATATCTCATTAATCGAATGCCATCGAGAGTCCTTGACTTCAAGTCTCCTATTGAAGTATTGTTTCCATCTTCTCCTGCATTACCGCCGTCGTTTTCAAGTCATTTTTTGATTCCTCCTCGTGTGTTTGGCTGTGTTTGCTTTGTCCATATCCCCCCGCGTCTTCGTAGTAAACATGATCCGCGGGCCCTCAAGTGTATTTTTCTTGGTTATTCACCAACTCAAAAGGGCTACAAGTGTTACCATCCTTCTTCTGGTCGGAAGTTTGTCTCCATGGATGTTACCTTTCATGAGAATCTAGCCTTTTTCCCCTCTGAGACTTCTCTTCAGGGGGAGCGAGTGGATGAAGACAAGTCTCTTGGACCTCCATCTTTGTCATTACCAATTATCCCCAACATTCAAGAGCAGGAAATGGATAAGGATCTCGAACCTCAACAAGAAATTTGTGTGGAGGAATCTTCAAGGCCATTGAAGGTCTATTCGAGAAGGCAAAAGGATGTCACTGGAACTCCCCTACTTCCACGCCAATCTGATTCTTCAGACTCAGGTAATCCTAGCTCTACTTCTATTCTTGAGCCTGCTGATGTTATCCATGTTCCTTACTCTGATTTAGATCTCCCTATTGCTCTTCGGAAAGGTGCTAGGTCTTGTGCTCGGTATCCCATATCTAACTTTGTAAATTTTCATAGTCTCTCACCTTCTTATCGTGCCTTTGTATCCTCTGTGTCTATTCCTCAAAATGTTCAGGATGCACTTAAAGATCCCAAGTGGAAAAAGGTCATGTGTGAAGAGATGAATGCCCTTAAAAAAAATGATACCTGGGAATTGGTGGAGTTACCTGATGGAAAAAAACCAGTTGGATGCAAGTGGGTGTTCACGGTCAAACATAAAGCTGATGGCTCTGTGGAAAGATATAAGGCCAGATTGGTGGCAAAAGGCTTCACTCAAACGCATGGGATCGATTATCAGGACACGTTTGCTCCTGTAGTAAAGATGAATTCCATTCGTGTTCTTCTTTCCTTGGCAGATAATATGGATTGGCCTCTTCAACAGTTAGATGTCAAGAATGCCTTCCTCCATGGCGATCTAGAGGAAGAGGTTTACATGGACATTCCCCCAAGATTTCCACTCAAGCATGATAATGGGAATGTTTGTAGGTTGAGGAAGTTGTTGTACGTGTTGAAACAGTCTCCAAGGGCTTGGTTTGAAAGATATTCCAAAGCCATGCTCAAGGTTGGCTACCACCAGAGTCAAACTGATCACACCTTATTTATTAAACATTCAACTCAAGGGAAGGTAACTGCATTGATTGTGTATGTTGATGATATTATCCTAACGGGGAATGATGTGGAGGAGATGATGAATTTGAAAACATACCTGGCCAAAGAATTTGAAATAAAGGACTTGGGAGAATTGAAATATTTTTTGGGCATTGAAGTTGCGAGATCTAGAAATGGTATATTCATATCCCAACGTAAATATGTTCTTGATCTTTTGAAGGAAACTAGAATGTTGGGATGTAAACCCATTGATACTCCTATTGACCAGAATCATAGGTTAGGAGTTAGTGATGACGATGCCTTAGTTGAGAAGGGTCGTTACCAAAGATTGGTGGGTCGTCTTATTTATCTTTCTCACACTAGACTAGATTTGGCATATGCTGTTGGTGTGGTTAGTCAGTTCATGCACTCACCTCGGGAGAGTCATATGGAGGCTGTGTATCGTATATTGCGGTACTTGAAGTCAGCTCCCGGTAGAGGAATTCTGTTTTCCAAACATGACCATTTGCAGGTAGAAGCATATACTAATGCTGATTGGGCAGGATTTGTTACAGGCACGAGGTCTACTTCAGGTTATTGCACTTTCGTTGGAGGAAATTTAGTTACATGGCGCAGCAAGAAACAGTAGGTGGTTGCTAGGTCGAGTGCCGAAGCAGAATTTAGAGCTATGGCTCATGGTGTTTGTGAATTATTGTGGCTGAAGTCTCTATTGAAGGAGCTCGGTTTTGACAACAAGGAGCCTATGAAGTTGTATTGTGACAATAAAGCTGCCATCAACATTGCTCACAATCCCGTTCAACACGATAGAACCAAGCATGTCGAAGTTGACAGACATTTTATCAAGGAGAAGCTAGATGCTGGTGTGATTTGTACTCCTTTTGTGAAAACTGGCAATCAACTAGCAGACATTCTAACTAAGGGTGTGCCAAATGTGGTACTTCACTCCTTCCTTACCAAGTTGGGCATTCGAAATATCTTTGCACCAACTTGAGGGGGAGTGTTGAGAAAGGTCTAATTTGTTATGTTTCTCTAGGAAGGAGGTTATTTTTGTAATCTGAACCTTTGAGTATAAATACAAAGGGTGATGAGAGTAAACCTAATTTTCTTCTCACTCTTACGTTACTTCTCCTCCTCTTCTCATCTCTCTCTTTTCAGTTTATTTAACTAGATTGTAACTCGAATTAGAATTTTTTTTTTTTTGAAGAATGGTGGTCTCGTCTTGGCAGTGGTGATCTGTCCAAACTTAGTTAATTACCAGTTTTGTGGGTTTTGATTGCTGGTGAATTTCCGCTGAATTTCCCATATGAAATCCTATGTACCATTTGAATTTCCATTTCCCCCTAATCAGTTGTAAATCTTATGAAACTTTGAAATTTCTGTTGGGGTTTGGTCAAAATTCTGTTGGGGTTCCACTTAAGCAAAACGACGCTATTTTGTTTTTTGTTTTTTTTTTTTTTTTTCCCGTGTAAATGACCATGAAACGGCGGCGTTTTATTATTCTTTCCGCGTAGAAGACCATGAAATGACATTATTTTAATTAAATCACAATGACGTCGTTTTGACAATCTTCATTTTTTTTGCCCCCCGCGTTCCATCCTTCAAAACGGCGTCGTTTCACGCCTACATAGCAGCATCCCCGCCTCCCAAACTACAACTCAATTTCTGTGATGGCTAATAAGTTTTCTAGACGACGGTCACCACAGATTCCTCTTGGAAACGTACAAAAATTTTAGATGACCTGATCAAAGTAGAGATGGAAAATCCAGCAGAGAAGTGTTTCAAGTCATTTAATTAAGGGCAACAGATGAATGATATTGGCACTCTAAAACCAAATTGGTGCATCCCTTATTTCAAAAATGCAGAGAAGGAAATTGGATGAGAGATGCCTGGAAAGCCAAGAAAAAAGTGCAGGGAAATCAATCTTAAGAAAACGACCAGGACTACACCGATGAGAACGACCAGGACTTCCAACTCAGTTGGTCATGTACTTTTAGGTTCTATAATGAAACAACGTTGATACCCTTGTGGTAAGTGAACTAACACACCTACATTCTCTTGTCTGGCCAAAAAAAAAAAAAAAAAAAAACGACGAGATCAAACCGAGTGTATACGCTTCGGCCATCATCAACCAAAATAGATCTACAAAACAAGCAACTAGTGTAATAAGCTGCTGCCGCTTTCAGAACAGGAAATTAATGCGATAATTAGAGCTCTTGACACTTTGGAAGGTGATACATCCAACTCTGTGGAGTTCTGAGTTGCCGCTTGTCTGATGCTAGGTTTTTGTGGGCGATGATCTCGTTTGTTTTTGTTGAAGGTTTTGTCTTTTAGGGGTTTTTAGATTCTCTGGCTCTCTTCGTTGTTTCTGGCTTTGTGTGCTGATGTTTGGCGGAAGAGTAGAAGCTTTTGGGTTGTCTCTTTGTTTTGTTGTAGCTTTTGGGGGGTGTCTTTGGTGTTTCTCTCGGGTTTTGGTTGTGGTTCTGGTTGGTATCTTACCACCCTTCTTTTTGGTTTTTTCCCTTTGGGCCCGTGGCGTTTTCAGTCTCGGGTCCCTCTAATCTTTGTAATTCGTTTTCAAAGATTAATAAATTCTTTTGCTTAGCAAAAAAAAAAAAAAAAAAAAAAAAACTGCTGCTAGTTACAGAACACTGGCATCCACCACCATTCTGGAGTGCTTTATTTAGGTAACTGCTGTGAAGCATATACAATCTGAAACTGACTGAATTCAACTAGGACATGCCTAATTGATCAAAACTTGTGTTCTTTGATTTGTTTCGATATCGAACGCGGAAACGAGCCTCATTTACCCACTTTTCCCGGTTTCATGTGCCAACTTGCTTCAAATAGTTCCAGAATCGGAAGATCCATTCCGACGCTCTCGCTCTCTACGACTTCTTTCTCGCTTGCGATTGCTTTGGGACTATCCGCTTTAACCGCGTCTTCTTCGTTCTCTCCATTTCTCTTTTCTCCCTTCTCTAACATTTCCTTGTAGCTGCACTCCATAACAACCGACTTAAACGATTTTGTGAATATCTTGGTTCCGTTTTCTGAACAATCGGACACAAAAGATAACCTCTCCACATTCTCGCCCCGAGTATCCATCGGAGAATCTGGGGAACCGTGTTCTTGGCGAACAATCTCTGGCTCGTTTAGCGAAGAAGCTGATATAGAAATATGGCTTGGCGATTCTATATTCAAGTACACTTGCTCTGCTGATTCCCCTTCTATATTGAGATTGTTGCAGTTTATATCAACCCTAATTTCCCTCTCCTTCGCATTATTTGATCCCCAACGAGTCAATTTAGAGATCAAAAACTTCAACCACGATATCAAGAACGTCGATGCCAAATCTAGGAACGGAACTTGGTGAACAGAAGTAGGTAATTTACCAACGGCTTCATCGAATTTTCGTGGTAGAGTTTCTGCAATTCCGAGAAACTCGTCTATTTTGTCAAACAATCTGGTAGATGGAGGGAAAAGCTTTTCCATCAATTTCTCAAAAATCAGGATGTTATCATCGGCAAATGAGAGAAGTGCTAGCCATTGAAATTGAATGGCATGGATCAACGGGAACGAGAATGCAGCTAACTTGGCCATCCTATTCGACATTGATCCGATCGGCCCACTGGAATCTCTAGTTTTTGTGTAAGCTTTGGAAGCAATTGCAGAGATTGAAGCTCCACAAGTGTGCAATGGACCGCGTCTCCTGCGCATCTTTGTGGCAGCAGCAGTTGATTCCTGGGAAAAATTCATTTATACAACAACGAACAACTCTTTAGAAAGAAGATTATGGAAATCCAACGACAATTAGGAGAGAGAGTGAGAAGCTCATGCCATTGAAAAAGAAGACAACGAATCGCCTTCGCCCCAACGCTTGGATGGCCCGGAATCCATAACTTATATCGATCGATCGATGAAGAGAGAGAGAGAGAGGGAGGGGGTTTAGATTTAGAAGCCAAATGTGGTAATTAGGGAAACAGGATTCCACAGAATAAGCATAATTTCGAAATTGGGTTAATTTGAAGAGGAAGTATGGAGAGAGAGAGACAGCAAGATACATATATATATAGGTATATTAGGGAGTATAATTTTCTTGGTGGCGCTAAAACCAGGAAAAATAACGGCTATAATTGGTTGTAGCCAATGCATCGTTCTTTTAATCTGCGGTAAGAAGTTCAAAAATCTGGTTATGACCGTTTAGCAATTCCTGTGGCTGTGGATCTTATTCCTTTTTTTGGCCGCTGGCTTTTGGTGCTGTCAGAATCCCGGTGCCAGGGTTTGCCACGAGTAATTAACAAGGTTTCCTAGTCGGGACCATGGTTTTCAATCCCGGTTTGGAGAAACGTAACGGTGTCGGTGCATGATATGGTCGCAACTCAGAGCGAGTCTTTTTTACTTGCGTGGTGGCATTAATTGCCGCAATTATAGTTTTCTTTCATCTGAAAAATATTAGCTCCTATATTTCATAATAATACTCCCTTTTGTCTCAAACTAACGGTTCATAATTCACTATTTAGAATTTTAAAAAAAATTCTATGTATTTTATAGTTTATGAAGTAAATGTCGTAATATATAGATCAAACAAGATTCATATAAAAACAAGATGCATATTGAGTATCATTTTAAGAGGTTTATAAAAAGCGAATTATGGACAAACTATTTTAAAACAGAAAGAGTTGTTCGTTCCAAAATCGCAATATTTTTTTAATGAAAATCAAATACTTCTACGTATAATTTTTTTGTGTGCAGTTTATGAGATTCGGTGAGAAACAAAAAGAGACTACTAAAATTTTGAACTTTTCATTTCTCAGCATTTTTCATAATTTATGACTTTTTCAATTATAGAAGTGTGAATATTGAAGTTTAAAATGAAAAAAAGAGCAAATATTGATTTTTTTATATTACTTTTGGTTTCTTTTATTGTCAGCAAACTGGATGATAATAAATAAAGAAGAAAAAAAAATACACACTTTAATGTATTTTTTAGATTTTCAATAGATATTTATGCATTTTTCACGCATTTAAATATATATTTTAAGTCTTAACAGCAAACATTAAGCTGATTTCTTTTCGCATTAAGAAAACATTCTTTCCACCGTCGGCGAAAACAAATGTTTCCTCCAAATCAGTCACAACAGTTTGTGTGATTTTGTAGTCAATGTAATTGTATAGTACACAATCACACGGACAACTGTGATTGATTTGGAGGAAACATTTATTTCCATCACCGATGGAAATAACTTATGAGTACTCTCTTTAGCATTAACCTTTACTTTTTCAATCTGCCAAACGCCCAGTCGAGAGTCGCAGCCAACAAGGTTTCCGAGTCGCAATGCAGTGAGCCAGGACTCAGAAAACTCGCGAGTCACATCCCAAGTCGCGAGCCTCTCTCTCGTCTATAATGCATGCCCTAGCTCGCATCTTTCGTATGAGAGAGAAAGAGAAAGCGGGCATCGAATTCGATTCGCTGATCTCTCATCTACACCGCAACCTCAAGTTTCCATTATGAATTTCACAAGAGTCGTTATCATGATCAACTGGTAATTCTTCCATCTCGAATCAAAATTGCTCGTATTTGTTAATACGCAAGCGTCGTCTTGCTTTTCGTCGCTACGAGAATCATGCCCAAACCTGATCTTTCGCTCGGTAACAATCTTCGTAAAATTCGTATGTGTTGTTGCCAATTTCCTGACGTAAAATGTCCTTATTTCCTTCTGTTTTTCTCTGGAAAAATTGGCGAATACCTTACTATTATTATTTGACTGCACAAAAATTAGCTTGCTTCCTTGGGTACTACTGCAGAATGATGCCTTTCTTCGTATTTGTGGGGCTTTTAATTCTTTTCTTGCATTTTATTTTATGCTTGGTTTCATAGCCGTGATAGCCTTTACTCTCGTGGAAAATGCTGGTAATTACAATTTAGAATGGATCTGGGATTAGGTTGGCAATTTTTTCCTTTCTCATCTTCTGCTTTTTTTTTTCTCCCTTTTTTATCTTATGCAATTCAAATTTCGTTCTTTGAAATGAGAAAGCATCATGATGATTAAACATAGGGGTATAAACGATTTTATGTGTCAAAATGAAATGTTCTTTAGGTAAATTGTGAGGGAGAGGAATCACGTTGAACATTTAGGGAGCAAGGCTTAATATCTAACTTCCTGCTTTGGAAAATCATCTCGTGGCTTTAATTTGACTTTGCTAATTTGGCTGAAATAGTTTGCTCTAGGAAATAAGTAGGTTACAAATTTGATGTTTTGTCTTGATTTAGATGTAATTTGTTTATCCATGCTGCCATTTACATGGGTGAAGACGCGTTATTAGATGTGTTGTTCCTTTGTGCACTTCAGTAGGTTTTTCTAGTTTACATTTCTAAGTGCCAGTGGACTTGATATAAACGTCACATGTCACCTGTATACAATTCCTGGATGCAAAATTAAAGATTGGTTCTCTGTATGTGGGTTTTTTTAACCACCAAACCTGTCTTGCAATTGTCTTAGCAAACTCGTAAGATTTGTTTTGGTACGTTACAACTTTAATCTGTATGAAGGCTAAAAGGGATCCTTATCCTGTGAATTATGGTTTTGTTCATTTCTATGTAATGGATGGGGGGCATGGGGTTTTGCTACTGTCTTGTTATCATTGCAATTCCACTGTTGTCTACTGCTGCATTGTGTTATTGGTATTTGTATGAGAAAGTTCAGAGGTCCATTTTTGGTCTTCGTTCGAGATGTAATGTACCCTGTAGTCTGTCCCCATTTGTATGTTGGGGTTTAAAAAACGGCCGTTACGTAACAGATTTTTGACAAGCCGGTATGGTTAGGGTTGTGAATAACGGTGTTACGGGTATGCACATGAGTAATGGCCGTTACTTAACGGTATATCGACCCGTAATGGCTAACCATCCCGTTACACCCCTGTTACTTGCCATTGCATCTTTTTAGTTCCTTTATTTAGAAATCCATGTGAAACTACAGAAATGGGTGAGATTTTTGTGGCCAAAAGACATCCAAACTCCGTTATTTCCACTGGGTAGTATGGGTCACAAAAGAAAGAGAAGAAAAAGGGGAAAAAAACTTCACATACATAATAACCTTCACCAAATACCTTTGATTTTGGCGAAAATAATGGAGAAATAGGTTCAGTTTCTCCCTATTCTTCGATTCGGCTTCAACTTCACATTCTTCTTCAATTTCAACTTCGATTTGGGCTCCTCGGTGTGTTTTTTTTCTCTTCTCCGGCTTTATTTGCTCGTATAGACTGCAATTTGGGGTTTATACTGAGTGATTATGGGTTATTAGGGGTTTGATTGGAGGTGCGATTTAGGGTTTCTTAAAATGGTAGAGTGTTTCTTCGTTCTCAACAAAACGATCGACTGGTGTTGTGGGTGAGGATTTGGAACGTTATGTAGGGGGAAATTTTATTGGGGGTGTGTGGAGTACTAGTAAACATGTACCCAGTAGTTTTGAATTTTGGTGTAAACGTTATGGAAGGAGGAATTTTATTGGGTGTGTTGTGGACCCATTAGTTTTTTTCTTCTTCAAAAACATGTACCCAATACCCATAAATCTTGAAAATATTCAATTTTGTCATAGCTAGGGTTAGAAGTTAGAACATGTGTCTCAATGGTTTATTTACTTGCTAGTGCTTGAAAAAAATTCATGAGTGTGGTGTCCGATTTCCGTTATGCATTGACCGATAGTCTTGATAGCCGTTACTGATGACTGCGACTTGTGCTGACTGATACCGCAATTTAAAACCATACTGTGTCCTTTATCCTAACAGAATAGAAAATTGTGTATATCTTTTAATTAATAATACTTTGTTATCTGCAATATGGTTTTTGTTTGATAGATCTCAAATAGTTCAACTTGGCAAAGTTTTCGAAATCACATAAAACATTATACATTAAAGTATATAATATAAGCAATTTAGAAATGGTAGAGATTCCCAAAAGGACTAACAAGTTGGGAAGGATGAGGATTCTCCGTCAGTTTTGACATTGGTTTCATTCATTGGTTGTTTTTTTGTTTGATAGATCTCAAATAGTTCAACTTGGCAAAGTTTTCGAAATCACATAAAACATTATACATTAAAGTATATAATATAAGCAATTTAGAAATGGTAGAGACTCCCAAAAGGACTAACAAGTTGGGAAGGATGAGGATTCTCCTTCAGTTTTGACATTGGTTTCATACATTGGTTGTTTTCTACTATTAACAGACTGCGCTATGTTTCAGCAGGCTTATATCTTTGAATAGCCATTCTGTAATTCATCTGCCCGACCTTTTGGTCCTACAAACATTGGCTTTAAGAATGATTGATTGCCCTTCTTCGACCTTTACTGTCCAACCATAAGAGTGGATAGCCAATGCGATCCACCCTTGATATATTTATCTGGATTGTAATGCTTGAAAAAGAATGTTATCTTCCAATTAATCTTGTAAGTTCTTTGTGTATAAACAGCCTTGTATAGTTGTGTATAATCTTGTCTAGTGAGAGTGCATTGAAGTAGGGAATTCATTTACTGCAGGGATACCAGGAGATGGAAGATGCTTGTTCCGGTCTGTGGTCCATGGTGCTTCTCTGAGAGAAGGAAAGCCATGCCCTAGTGAGAGCCTTCAAAAAGAACTTGCTGATGAGCTTAGAACTAAGGTACACAATCTCATTCATATTTCATGTATTCTTTTAGAAGTCTAATCCTCGTTGACCTTTTAAAAGTTTCTCTTAGATGAGCTATTATGTTTCTTGGTTAAATAAAAAGTTTTACGAAATGGTAAGAATAATCACCCTTTAGGAAAAGCCAAGAATAGTTTTGTGCATCTTTTTATCTCCATAATCCACAAAATTGAATCAGCTAGTGAAGTGAACTTAAGTCTTGAAAATACAGCAGCATTCATATTTGGCATTGTAAATGTCTTACTAGGCCACAGATTTTCTTTTGTTTTTAGTTTTCCAGTTCCCTTTGTGCTAGTTTATAGTCTTATTGTGAAAGAGTCGATCTCATTTGACAGGTTGCTGATGAATTCATCTACAGGCGGACAGATACTGAATGGTAAAGAGGATCCATTTACATTCATATTGTGTTTGCTTTGCAATATTTTGTTTGACAGTTCATTCTGATAGAAATGGTCTTCTTTGCCAGAACTTAACAGTCCATAAATCATTGAAGAGGTAGATTTTGTATACTGTTCCCCAGTTTTGAAGTTCCGTACGGTTATCGTTTGTATCACCTGACCATGACTTAGGGTTGTCTCAGACGACTTTTCTGGCATTTTATGTTTGACTAGTAGTATCTGTGTAACTGCAGTGCTTAATTCACTAACCTTGCATATGTAGCAGATTTTATTCAGTCAACCCGTCTGCAGTGAGTAATTGAGCATGTGAATATGCAGGTTTGTTGAAGGTGATTTTGACACGTATGTTGAGCAGATGAGGCAACCTCACATTTGGGGAGGGGAACCTGAGCTGCTCATGTCCTCTCATGTCTTACAGTAGGTCTTCCATGTCATAAATTGAATTCTCACCTAATTAGTCCTAAATCCTGCCGACTTCTCAGCTTAGAACTTAGTAGTTACCGAATCATGTTGTTGGCCGGCGAATAGCGTAAATTGTTTATCTCTTCAAATCTTCACTTTAAGAGTTCTACATAATGTAAACTTTCGTTTAAATATGGATTGTATTATGCTCTGTCGCTAAAACTAGACCAGGTCAGATGGTTGGAACTGTTTTTGACAATCAATTAGTCGTGTTTGCACTTTGATACTTGAGATCTTCTAGGCTGATGGTTTTGATATAACTTTTTTTTTTTTTTTGGTTCATGGTTTTGGTATAACTTAAATAATTAATTCAATCTTCAGTCGTCACTATCCAGTTGCAGCTGTCCAAGGTTACATTGCAAAGCCTCCTCCTTGATAATGTATTTCTCATCGTTTGCAGGGTTCCCATCACAGTGTACATGAGGGATAATAAGTCTAGCTGTCTTAAGATCATTGCGGAATATGGTCAAGAATATGGCAAAGGAAACCCAATTCGGGTTCTTTATCATGGTTACGGACACTATGATGCATTACCGAGTCCTGGCAGTTCACAGTCCATGTTGTAAGATCTTCACCTCTTTTTTATTTATGCTTTCTCGTGAAACTGAATCTAGTAAATGCATCCTCAACCTTTAAGGCCAATACCATTGTGTTCCAACTTTGGTTCCCTGATTTTAACCATTATGACCATCTTATTTTTGCATGTGATACTGAATGTGTTGGCTTAAGTCCCAAAAACGAGCACAACTCATGTTTAGTTGCAATCATTGAGATTCTATATCTAGAGCTGTTTGCAATTAACAAATTGTGTTTAACTCAGGCAAGTTTCTCTCTGTGTGTGTGTATGTGTGTGTTTCTTTGTTCTTTTTCCTTTGTCGGTATGTAATCTAAACTCCGTAATTTGCCAGAGGGTATGAAGAATAACTTGGTAAACTACCAAATTGCTCGGATAGTTCATTCATAGTGCATCCTAATCCGAACCCTTTTTGGAGATGTTGGCAGGTACAGGAAAAGATGAAGTGATGGTTGCGCTGGAGTGTGATGTGGTGTCTTCGGGCATGTATGGAGTAGTAACTGGATGTTTACCTGTATTTGTAACGCAATAATGTCAATATATTTATGAAGAATGATTTTGGCACTCCACTTTCTTATAATGACACTCCAAAATTTGTTTTGAGACTTTGAGTACTTGTGTGAATTTTTTGCACTAAAAGACAAATTTTGGAGTGCCATTATAATGAATTGGAGTGCTAAAGTCATTCTCCTATATTTAGATCTGTTTAGATTTAATAAACTCAAAATATGCAAGCAAGGCAATATGCAAATGAGAGTGATTATCCAACAAACCTTATTTCTCATTCCTCCAGATTGAGTTTTCTTATTCGCAAATCCTATTGGTTATAACGATGGACTCTAACGATAGGCGGAACCAGTAGGAGTCAAGAGGGGTCACTTGAGCCCACTCAATGTTCTACAATTCGTAATGTTGTTAGAGATTTGAAGTTAATTAGAGAATTTGACCCCGTTAAAATTGTGATATTGCCCTAATTTAGGGCCCCTAAACATTTAATCCAAAGTACAAAATTCCCCAAACAATATAAATTTTTGGTAAACAAATTATCCTTTTTCATATATGGTAATTTAAATGTGTATGGGAAATTGCTGATTATAGATTTCGCACTAACTATATTATTAAAATTATTTTTTTCGACATAAAAAAAGCCGGTATAATTTTAGGTATGATTTTGATCCTACTTGGTAAAATTTCTGGCTCTGCCCTTGTGGCTTATTCATGATGTGGGCCTCCAGACGAGCTTAGCTTAGCGTTCCAATAAGGCTGAAATAGGTCTAAATCGGACCTAGAAGCAAGGGCTGGCAGGCCCAAGAAATTTCCTCCCATTTCCCCCCTCAAAATGAATGGAATGCGCGTTTGTTGTTGGAAACGGAATTGGAGGGTTTAAAACGCAACAGTGTCTGGAATTGGAGGGTTTAAAACGCAACAGTGTCTGGAATTCAGTAAGTTTCTGGTCTTGGATCTCAGATTTGTGGAGGAAAATAGAAAAGATGGGAGAAGAAATGGACAGAAACAATCTAAGGCTGAGTTTTGGCAACCTTCTCAATAGTTAGGGGATGAAATAGGTTGATTTAAAAGGTTAAGGACGACACAAGCACGCTTAAGATAGTTTAGGAGATAAAAAGAGAAAATAACCCTAAATATATCCCATACACAGTTATTATAACACCAATTGAGGAAAAACTGTTACGAAAGAAAGTTATATGACAAGTTATCATGTGTGGACTGACTTGCCATCGCGCATCAGTGTACATGTGGACGTGATTATTGAGGATACCCAACGCCTAAAGTGTTTATTTTGAATCGTGTGAGTTTTTCTTTTGTGCGTATGAGTGTCAATGGGGTGGCCCATTCTGCGACTATGAGAGGTAGTAGAAGTCTGGGTGTCTGTATCTGAAAAGGTTACCCTGCTTTGTGGCTTTCCGGTCCTTTAACTGAGGACGGATGTTACTTTTAAATGATAATCTTTTGTACCTTTATTTTCTATCAATGAAGCTTTTATCATTTTGACAAAAGAAAAAAATACCTTGTAAGTAGAAGTAATTATAATGAGTTTATCATTTACACATAAAAAAATAATTATGACAAATTTTTATTATGTCGAAAGCTCGGTTACCACTGCCAATGTGCTTGTTAACAAAACCATCAAGGCAGGTGAGATATTTGTGTTTCCAAGGGGTTTGGTTCATTTCCAAAAGAACAATGGGAAGGTTCCGGCAGCTGTTATTGCCGCCTTCAACAGCCAGTTGCCCGGCACGCAGTCCATCGCCATGACGTTGTTTGCGGCAACGCTCACAGTGCCGGACCACGTGTTGACCATGGCATTCTAGGTTGGGACCAAGGAGATTGAGAAAGTCTCATAAATCAAGCCCATACTGGGCCTAGCAAAACACATTGCAACAATAAAAAAATTACCAAGCTTATTCAGTATGGACGTGATCAAATCAATGAAAACACATTTGTGAGTAGTTCAACTCTACCAAGGCAGGTTTATGTTTATAACAGAAGAAGCAACTGTTATGGAATAGGCAATCAAAAAAAGCTTGCACAACATGTCTCAGACATTTCATCGAACACGTAATACTCCAATATTGTCAATTCAAATTCATCTTCAATAGAAAGCAGCTAAAACCCAAAACCCAAAACCCAAAAGATACTACGGTGAATACAAGAATGCGACTATTGTCAATTCAAATTCAAGCCAATCTTCGACAAATATACATAATGGAAACTAGAGGCATAGGGAAAATACACAAAGAGAGGAGAAAAACACATAATGGAAACTTACAGATCTGAATTCGAAGAGAGAGAGAGAGAGAGAGAGAGAGAGAGAGAGAGAGAGAGAGAGAGAGAGAGAGAGAGAGAGAGAGAGAGAGAGAGAGAGAGAGAGAGAGAGAGAGATACCTGGACCGTCGGGGGAGGGAGGACGCTCGTCGTCGGGGTCGGGGGTGGGAGGAGGCTTATGTCGGGGGTCGGGGTTGGGAGCAACACGCCCGGGAAAATGTTTTCCAGGTCTTAAAAAGGGAAAACATTTTCTAGAGGTTATGGTTCATTTTTTTTTTTTGACTTTTTAACTTTGGAAAATGTTTTCCATTGACTTTAATTTTTGTTGCACCCAAACAACGGAAAATGTTTTCCCAGAAAATGTTTTCCACCCTAAACAAACGGAGCCTTAGAAAAATCTCTTCCTGCTTTACCTTATCGTTATTCCGCTCTATGAGGACCCCAAGTCAAATATAATCCCCTACTGTGTGTATAATGAAGCTATAATGAATATGTGTCTGTGGAACGGCAACAAATGTTGAAGAAGATTTTCTTGTTTCTTTTATTTCAGTTTTCCAAATGATTTTAGCGAATGATTTGTTAAAATCAACCATCATTTATCAAATGATTTCCTCATTTGATTTTACCTAAGGTTTTGTTTAAAATTATTTCGCAAACTCAGTGCACTTTAGATTCGTTGCATGCACGCAGTTGGTGACGAAAGAAGATAGATAAGGGTCCAAAGGGAAGAAAGGTAAGGACATAACTTTGACCTGAATGTCTCATCGCCTCAAAAATTTTCAAAAAATTGAGAATTCTAATTAAATTTTTTTATCTTTTTTGATTGCTCTAATCAAGATGAATCAATAATACACAAAAAACGATGCAAAACTAACAAAAGCGAAAAATCAAATAAAGACGAAAAAAATAAGTCAACCTGACTTTTTAGACCAAAACACGCCTAAAAGAGAAAAACTTGGGGAGAAATGATTTGGATTGTGACTAAGGCCCTCTCTTTTACAAGTTTTTTTTTTTTTTAAAGTTTGGATGACTCATAATCTTTTAAGCCATGCCACCACCTCCAAAATACCCTCTAATGTTTTCTTGCACATGTCAGCAAATCCCATTAGTGAGTTCGCAGATTGAGATAGCAGAAGTAATTTTGCATAAAGGAGACAACGTTTGGAAGTAAAATTCATTTTTTTTGAAAGTTTAGGGGACAATGAGAAATTGAGGTCAAAGTTTAGGGGTATTTTAAAAGGGTGATTCTATCCGCAACCCTCTATTTACTCCATGTAACCCATTTTTTTCATTTTCTTCATGCAACCCATCATTTACTCCATACAACCCACAAAATACACCTAAACTGCCCAAACTACCCTCGCGACCAGTCTTCGTACTTTAAATGTCGAAATACACACCCATTTTCGACAACAACATGTCGATTTATATTGAAGGACGAATTTTCAAAAATTGGACCCTGTCTATGTTCGACATCGACATCCTCATGTCGAAATGTATGTCTATATTCAACTTCCGAATGTCGAACTAGATACATGTGGATAAAATATTGTTGTTTTCGACAATAACATGTCGAAATATAACCATATTTTCAGCTTCTTAATGTCGAAATTTGTGAAATCAAACATGTGAATTTCTCCGGTATCGTTTTTCGGAATGTTTTGGGGTATGAATGTTGAAAAAGTTCACATATTTCGGGTTATGAATGTTGGAAAAAAACGCAGTTCGGGGGCATTTTGGTCTTCACACAATAAATGGAAATGGAGGAATTTTTTGTGGGTTACACGGAGTAAATAGAGGGCTGCGGATAGAATCACCCTTTTAAAATTTCCCCTAAATAAAATAATCTAATATCTCTCTTCACTCAGTTTATTTTAATTGATTTGAAATCCGAGTCAGAACGAGAGGTGAGATAGAAAACTTACATGATAGCATCATGTATCCATGTAAGTAATTTTAGATACCTTTTATAACACGTCCAAAATCCAAATGTAGTATCAGAATCACGCAACTCTCAAAGGGTCACTTAAAACATTTTCGTAACGTAATTTTATTTGAAAAATTAAATTCGGTTATCATTTAATGGTTAAATCCTATTTTAATTGTTCTATGATCCGATTAGATTTCAAAAGATTTAAGAATTAAAATGTTTCAAACCTAAGATGTTAGGAGGAAGAAAATCCAGAAATTACAATCTATTCTCTTCAACTATTGAACGAACGGTCTTGCTCGGTCCATTTTGGGTCTTTTCTAGGTCCACTTAAATAATCTTAACCATTCGTTTTAGGGTAGATTTCATTGACCTCCCCTAAGGTTTCTCACTAATACAGAAACCTCAGAGAGCTTGTTAAGAACACTAACCATGTGAAAAACATGTTAATTACATATCAAATGACGTGTAACTCAATTATGTCAAATAAATCAGCTTCAAATCAGTATTTCACTCTTGAAATATAATTGTTCCCAAAAAGGAAAAAAAAGTTGTGAATTGATAGTCACTGGATTTTGATATGAATAATATTGGAGAAATTACCAAAAAAAGCTAGTTGGGGCAAAAAAAAAAAAAAAAAAAACGATTTCATGGTCGCTGAATTGCCCAAAATATCCCTAAGTGTATTTTCCCCCCAAATCATGCAAAACCTAAGTGCAATGATTTTGAGATAAGGTGTAATGTTGGTTCATACAAGGTGCAAACCTAATTCAGTTACAGTGCAACGTATCAAATGTCTGTCCAAACAGCTTGATTTGATCTCACCATAGCAAGACAAGTTGACCTAACCTAAGTGTAATGAGTTTGAGCTAATCGAGAGGAAAAAAAAGATCAATCTTTTCATTTTTCAAAACAAAAAAATGTGATTTAGACATCACAAAGCGAATCCAGTTGTACTCACTTGAGTGCAATATAGTTTCATACATGGTGCAATATAGTTTCAGCCAGAGTGCAATACGTTTTGATTCAAGATGCAATATATAATTTCATAGAAGGGTATTTTGGATCTGTAATTTGTTGGTGTCATATAAGTGAAATTATTATTTTTCCTTGTCATATTATTGGTGATTTCTGAAAAAAATCGTGATTTGTTGTTTTTAATACCAATGTTTCGTGATTTTTCCTAATAATATTATCGACCAGATTTAAAAAATGAGCGATTCGGATCGGTTACACAGACATAAAGTGGACCGAAGAAGAGCCCACAATAGGCCTAAAAGGGCTTCGTGAGGAGCCGAATCCACGTTACTTGGGGATCACGCAGTTCTTCTTTCAATTAAAAGCTCTTAAACCCTTCTTAAACCTTTCCCCCCTCTTTCTCTCTCACACACCAAACACAGTTGGACTCCTATTGACCGGCCATCACCACTGGAAAGCTCAAATAATTTCTTAACAGGACATTCATTTGAGGTCAGTCGTAACACTTATCAAAGCCGGATGTGTCATGTGTGTCACTGTGTGAGATTTACCAGCATCATCTTCCTTCTTTTTCCTTTTTGATCGATGGTGGGATATTCGGATTGTTTGGGCCAGCTTGTGCGCACCTCGACCAAGACCCTGAAATTAACAACCGGAATAATCCCAATGGCCCCAAGATTTGGAACGGTGGATTCGAATATGAGACCTCATCTCTCATTCCCACTTTCCCATGGGGTTCCAGCATCATCTTCCTTAATAATATCCTGCTTTGCTTGTGCACTTTTTCCTCCTACTTACTATGGTTTTTAGTAGGATAACACGATCCGAACATAAGATGAAGTTAGTAGGTTATTGTTGAGTATTTTCTGACACGAAACACGTATATGACACGATCCGAGAACACGATTAGTAAATAGGTCGGGTTCTGGTTCGACTTGCATAACCCGAGAATGACACGAATTAACTTGTTCGTCTATTTGTGTCTACACGGTAACCCAAAAATGACACAAATTAATCGTGTGAATTCGTTTCGTGTTCAGGTCAAATTTGGCTAAACAAGTCGTTTCCAAGTTAATTTTGTCAATCCATGTTGTGTTCGGGTTCACCGATTAACAGCATGTCGGGTTAGGGTTCATTTTTTTGACACGATTAGTTAAGCAAGTCATTTTGACACGAATCCGATTTGACACGACACAACACGACACGACACGACGCCCAACCCTAGTTTTTAGTCTCTCATTTTATCGTTTTATTAATTCATCAATTCTGGATCACTGACAGTTTTTTTTTTTTTGACAAAGTTTGCGGTAGATGTTCAAACAAGTTTAGTGTAAATTACTATATCATTTTCGTCCAAACATTTGATGTTTGGCCTTCAATTCGTGTGTGTTTATATTTGCCATGCGGAACTTTATAATAAAATAAAGTTTTTTATTTGGTTAAAAGTCATTGGGTCTGATTCATTATTTTGTTGAGTTATTCTATTTACTTATGAATTTTAGTAAATTTTCATTTACTTTGGTTTCGCACTACTGATGCAGTTCAGAAGATGTAAAGAAAAATCAAATTGTTTCTGGAAATAAACAAATTTACTAGTACATCTTTTCACCGCGTTTTCTTGAACCATCCCGGCCCTCTACCTGGGGCATAAAGCCACCAGGCCACCGCATATGCCCCAGTTTTTAGGCCCAAAATAGGACCCTGTCTGGGAAAATGTATTACTCCATGTCTTCCTTTTTATTGATACCATGATAATATAGTAAAATTTCTTCTTTTGAATGGTTAATATCCACTAATAAATTGATGAAGCTAGAAACAGATGTATTATTCTCTCTAAACCTTATATTAATTTTTTATTCCAAAATTTAAAATTTTCAATGATTTTTAACAATCTTACATTTGGGCCCTATTGACCTGAAAATGTCATGCTTGAACCCTCTCAATGCCTAGTAATTAAAGCAGCCCTTCTCAATGCAAAATGTGATTTAAACACTGCCGAGATGTTCAACTTCTGTAATGTTCTGTAATACATGATCATATTCCCAAGTTGGGTGCTTCCCAATTTAAGACACTTTGGCTGAAATTTGCAATTTTGGTCAGAATCCTGAATTTCAGACAATATGTTAACCCTCATAGTAAAAAAAGCAGAAGAAGAAGAGGAGGAAAAAGAAAAAGAAAAAAGAAAAAAGGAAAAAATGGAAAGAAAATGGGTTGATAATAAACTAACAAAAGGGTAGTTATTTGCTCATTTGTGTTTGGCAATCATATTGGATTCTGCTGTCAATTTCGCCATTACAATGTGAGTCTTCTGTTGCTTTGAAAAAACAAAAAAAAGTGAATTTTTGGTGCAACTGTGGGTTTATAATCTTTGATTTGATTGTTGTTTATCGGATTCATTAAGATTAATGTCTACTATTTTGCTATGCAGTAGAAAACTTTTATCATGCACGTGAACTTTACCATACCTTATTACAATTTTTTGTATTTGAATTCAGCCAATAGACAGGAATTTGAATTGTTTGGTCTAATATGATCCTTTTCTCATGCAGATTTTCACTCCGAAGAACAGAAAAAAATGAGTCCCTTAACTCTTAGGTGGACAAGCAGTTTAAGGGAATTTCATATCCCAAATTTTCACCAATCACTTGCGAATCGATGGATGTCTCATCTTAGTGTGGAAAGTTCAGAAAATGATCCCCCGTTTCCTCTTTTTGGACCCGCACAAATCTACCATTCCTCACCACCTTTGAAATTCAGCTTTTACACCCAGAAAGGGAAAGGAAACTCTCATTGTGATTCAGAATCCACTTGTTTGGATCAAAGACCAGAAAGAATTAGTGACCCTTTCATGGATGTGATGGTGTCTAACTACAATAACGCTGTCCAGTACCCCGAGGCACCAAAAGCGTACATGGGTTTTACTGAAAATCGCTCCCCTACTTTCATTTCCAGTGGAAACCCATGTTTGGATTTTTTCTTCCATGTGGTTGCTGATACACCGCCACATGAGGTCACAAATCTATTACAATTGGCTTGGGATCAGAATCCTTTGACTGCTCTTAAGCTTGTTTGTCACTTGAGAGGTATCAGGGGGACCGGAAAAGGTGAAAGAGAGGGGTTTTATGCTGCAGCGTTATGGCTTCATCAAAATCATCCGAAAACATTGGCAGCTAATGCTAAATCGGTTGCAGAATTTGGATATTTCAAGGACTTGTTGGTTATACTTTATCGGCTGCTTGAAGGCCCGGATGTGAGGAAACAATTGAAGACGGAGGAAGAACACAGGAAGATGTGGTATGGAACAAAGGAACACCGGATTTATTTAGGTAAAAAGAGCATCGAGAGGTACTATAGTGATCCAGTTTACCGGTTCTTGCATAACAAGGTGTCAGATGTCTTCGCGGATGCACTTAAAACTGATTTAGACAATATGAATGCTGGTAATCTGTACAATTTAAGTTTTGCTGCTAAGTGGTGTCCCACTGTCTCTTCGTTCTTTGATCGATCAACACTCATATGCGAAAGCATAGCAAGGAAGCTATTTCCGCGAGAAGCACATCCAGAGTACGATCGAATTGAAGAGTCTCATTACGCTTACATAATTCAAGTCCGCCTACGAAAGGAAGTACTCGTGCCACTACGAAAAGCGATAATGATACCGGAGGTTTACATGTCCTCCAGAGCATGGAGTGAGCTACCTTATAACCGAGTCACCTCAATTGCCATGAGAAATTACAGGGAGATTTTTTTAAAGCACGATGGGAGACGGTTTAGAGAGTACCTTGACAATGTAAAGCAAGGGAAGTTAAAAATTGCTGCTGGTGCTTTACTTCCCCATGAGATCATAGCCTCACTTAGTAAAGGGGATGGTGGAGAAGTAGCAGAATTGCAATGGAAAAGAATAATTGATGACCTGAAGGAAATAGGTAAGCTGAAGAACTGTCTTGCCATATGTGATGTCTCAGGAAGCATGGATGGGACTCCACTTGAAGTATCTGTTGCGCTCGGACTACTAGTCTCAGAACTAAGCGAAGAACCATGGAAAAACAAGCTCATCACTTTCAGCAAAAATCCTCAGCTCCAGATCATAGAGGGACATAGTCTTCAGTCAAAGGTTTTATCCGTGGAACGAATGGACTGGGACATGAACACAGATTTTCAAAAGGTGTTTGATAAAATCTTGGAAGTCGCCAAGAAAGGGAACATAAGTGAAGATAAGATGATAAAGAGGTTGTTTGTGTTTAGCGATATGGAGTTTGATCAAGCGTCTCTGAATCCTTGGGAGACTGATTATGAAGCAATATGCAGAAAATTCAATGAGAGTGGGTACAAAGAAGTACCGGAAATAGTGTTTTGGAACCTTAGGAACTCTAAGGCTACTCCGGTGCCAAGTCACCAGAAAGGCGTGGCGCTTGTGAGCGGATTTTCAAAGAATTTGCTGAAAGTGTTTTTAGAGAAAAGTGGTGATTTGAACCCTGAAATTACCATGGAATGGGCTATATCTGGTGAGGAGTACAACAAGCTCGTTGTCGTAGATTGACACATAACGGAGTTATGATCATTTTTCTGGTAATTCTTGTTACACGGTCTTGGGTAGAACTCAACCCCAAATGCTAGCTTATGAAGTGAGGGTGCCCTCACGCTTTTATACTTCATATTACTTTGGTATCTAGGCGATGTTGGACTTTGCTTCACAATTCTACTGTGCATAGATAGTTCATAAATGGAGTTCGCATGCTGAAAAATAGATTTTCTTGAAGTGGTTCTTGTTTCTGATTATTTTTCTATAGCACTTGTTTTGAAATGTGATCCCTGGTGCTTCTACTTAAAAAAATTACGTTCTTTTTTTCAACTGCTACTTTAGTCTCTATTCATTTGATGTTTTGCTGCTACTGTCCTATACAGCGAAACCATTGTTTCCTGGTGTTCTAAAAAGACATTCTTTTTTGTATTCAGAGTCATATAACTTCTAAGCTGTCTAATGCCCTACCTTGTGTTTCACTATTCTATATCTTGTGATTGGTCTCTCAAATTCAATCCGTTTGATGCTCGTAACCTGTTCACAAGCTTCTGTGACCGATCATTCTGTAAATAGTTGCTCGATGTGGCATGTTTACTGGTATGGGGTATTTTGTGACTTGGTTTGTAGTCTTTTTTTTGACAAGGAAAATGTAGATATCCATTATCACAAATCAGGGTACAATAACAAATTACATCAGACAACCAAGAAAAACTTGGACTCCGATGTGCGAAAAACGCACAAACCCAAATCGACAATGGACCAACGCGATGCCAACCATCAAGGGAAACCACGAGCCGACCGGGGATGTTGCCATTTCTGGACATTACGATCCCCACCAACACGGCCGTGGCCGGCAAGCGCACAACAGACGATCTACATCTCCGGCAGCGGAGAAACAACTCCGGCCAGCCACAACAACGACTAAACCGGAAAAAACAGATTATTGCCCACCGACCCACCCACCGGATCCGGGAAAACCGGACCGGGACCAAAAACCAAAAGGAAAACAAAACACCTCACCCATTATTCGCCTCACCGCCAGCCGCCTATCACCGGGCCACCAAGCTCCGTCTTCACCTTACCGGACTGAACCCCCGAAGCCGGAACAGCACCTCTGCCGGACACCAGCAAAGGGGACCCAGCACCAAGCCATCCAAGCCCGAAAAACGCGAAGAACCAGTGCTGAGGGGTGGAGGACACACCAAACGGGAGGGAGGGAAGAAGAAGGGGAGGGGGGGGGGGGGAAGCCCCCACCCCAGATCTGGTTCTGTGTGGAGAGGAGAGGAGAAGTTTCTCGAGAGAAAGAGGAAAGGAAGAGAGAGATAAGCTATTGACCTTGTACTCTCTCAATTACTACTACTTGGTTTGTAGTCTAGTGTTCACAAGCTCCTGTGACCTGGTTCTTATTGTTAAAGGATATTGATCTGGCTCATTGTTTCACCTCTTTTCATAGCAATTTTTCTCTACCGTTTCACCCATTGATGTTGGCTTGGCAGCCAAACTGCACATATCTTTTGCTTTTCTTTCTTTTTTTAATTTTTATTTTTATTTTTAATGTGATTGCTAGATATTCTGTCTTTCAAGTTTTCTGAACTTTCATATGGAGGTAAAATCAAAATTTTACACATGCATGTGACAATGACAAGGGAAGAAAACAATATCTAGTATTGCCACTCATATTTTGTGACACAGAATACGATAGGAAGGGTCTCTTAGTAAGAAAGTATGGTGAACAAGGTTTGTAAGAAGGTAAAAACAAGTATAAGAATAGCAGCTATAAAGGAAGAGATAGACCATGGATTGTTGAAATAATCGCGCTTGAGAATTGCTCTCCACTTAGGCCATATAGACCGATGATATTCGTTTACCTTCCGCGCTACCCCTCCATAGGGATAATCATAGACAAGAGTGTCGTTGTAAAGCCCGTTGAAGAGAATGGCCAAGTCTTCGGTGCTCAACGCATGTGATATAATTCTCTCATCGCATAGCAAATCTGCATCCTTGCTTGTGTTGATAAGACAATCCAAAAACACTGCATAAGAAGTGAACTTGTCGGTGCATTGGCGATCACATTGCTCATACGCAATGAGATTCCGAAACAAAGACTCAGAATTTCCTTGGATTTTTATCGGAGGGATTTCAAACACCCCGTCAGAAAACTCGATATTCAGGATATCATCACGAGTTCCCTTCTTGAATCTGACTCCCGCCCTTAAAAGATCGGTTACAGGAGGAAATAATTCCAATGTATTGTTTTCTGGTTCACTGTTTAGGGAAGAAGACAGTATACTAATACGTAGCAAGTCCAAAATATGCTTTATTTCTCGATCTCCTTGGTATTCAGCTGGTACCGTCATTAGCATCCTGGTTTCGAAGAATTTAAGGACAAGTTTTGTCAGGAAATCGGATTCTTGCTCTTGAACAGATACTGTTAGATTAAAAAGACACTCTAGAACAAACCAAGGGATCTGGTTTTCAAGCAAAATCAGATCATGATAGAGATTTTCAAGCATCCAGGATGTGTTGAATATAGGGTCATCCTTGTGTCTAGGCACTATCCAATTGTCTCTTCTGAAAAGCTCAAGTAAGAAGCAACCATCAACTATCATCATTTCCACAAGCTCGTTCTCGTGACTTAGATCGATCTCTGCATAGCAGCTGATAGTGCGCTTTGCAAGCTTCCTAATTTCGCCGCTGAAATGTTGCAAACTTTCTTCCGGAGGAATGGGAAACTGGACAAGTAGGCAATGCAAATACCACATTTTTATTTTCTCCATCGGTTCAAGTCTATTCTTTCCGCTGTGAAAAGGTCCGATAGAGACTATTTTAGGTTCGTAACTTGTCTCATTTCGTCGTCTGAGTGTCCCAGGGACTTTGAAGATGCAATTTTCAGACATGGAAGGAGATTGGTCGCGTAGTTTATCTGTGAGGGTACAAGCCAATAGCTTGTTTAATTTATCGATTTCAACCAAAACTTGCTCGCTACGATCACTTTCTGCCATCCCAAACTAATGTCTAGAGTAGCCAATGTTTCCCTGTTGCATGAGAGGAAGGAAGAGTGTGAAAAAGTGTATACAGAGAGACTCCTATGTTGCGAAGACTCCTCAAAATGTGCCAAGTACGCATACATAAACTAGAAACTTGAGTAAGATTATGGAATGGGTCCAAAAAAATTTATTAGGCACTCATCTAGAAAGCACATTTATTATTGAATTGTACTAGAGAACAATCCATAAACTCTCATGGTATGCATGAAACGGTATCTGAAAAAAAAAAAAAATGAATGCATGAAACTGTCAATCTATAGCACCTTCCCTGTAATACAATGTTCCTTATAGAACAGAAGAAATATGCCGAAATGTCTTCCATGTGGACCATGTGGTCCCTGTTAAAAAAAAAAGAAGACCATGTGGTCCTTAGATGAGTCTAATACTTAGACACATTCTGCACTTTGAGTCCATGTAACACAGAGCGTCAATCCCAAGTGATTGGCCTAGTGGTCAAGAATTGGAACTTAAGGGTTTGCTCCTTCCTAAGATTTCAGGTTCAAAATCTCTTAAATGTTATTAACTCCTTTTTCAAAGACACATTTTAATCAAGGTTTGGTGGTCTGTGGTTTGTTTTTTGCCGAATAAAAGACAAAAATGAAGTGTTTGGGCCTTTGGGGATAAAAGGGTGTGAAAATCATTAGTAATAAAGGTGAGTGACAGAATTTAAACACAAAACGGAGCAAGAGATTTTAAGACTTACTCACTTACCTTTTGTTTAAGCGGCAGAGAAAACCTTTCCAGTCTTCCAGTCTTACTATTTGTTTCTCTCGCGCTCTCTCACTCTCTCTCTCTCTCTCTCTGTCTCCCTCCCTTTGGTTCTCTCTGTAGTCTCAAGCCTCTGAGAAACGTTCATTAAATGGCAGGTGTCGGTGGGTAAAACCAACATACTACTAATTGTACGTTATCTAAGACATGTTAGTATAGTATGCTGTTAATTTTGAATTTTGAAGTTGCAATTTCCCGGGCCCGAGTACTGGATCGCCTTTGGAGAGTGAACCTGGTGAGCGTATTCGAGCTATCCATCTCGGCAATTAACGGACCAAATTTTTTCAAATCTAGGTCATTCAAAACACTTTTGAGTGGTCCGGATGCGCTCTCTAGGGGAGTAATCACTAGCACCCCCAAATCCGTTTCGCGGAGGGCTTCCTCTTGGTTCCATTACAAATTAAGGAAGTTATGATCAAACATGCATGAAGAGGGTGTTGGAAAAATTATGGCAAATACACAGAAATCCAAAGAACAATTTCCATTAACGAAATCAAATTGCAGAATCATAAATCAGTAAGAAATACAAACAGTATTGGAGTATTCAAGAACCGAGTCTCGTGCAACCACGGTCTCCTTAAAACAGATTTGCCGCCTACCGAGGGTGTTGTAGGTTGAAACCAGCGTCTGTCTCCCAGGATAAAACGGTTGGACCACGAACTTCGGAACACCTTCGAAGAGCGCCTTGGCGAACTGAACTTTGCCTGTCTCTCTCCCACAAATCAAAACTCTCTATATGATAGTGCACTATGTAGACAAGTGTGTGATAGGTATCTCTGTATTCAATACACGAATTGCCTATCTTAATATAGCATTAGTGGGATGCCTCTATAATAGAGGAGTGAATGCCATGCGTCCCACATGACTCATCAATCATGTCCCACATGACTCATCAATCATCTAGCAGAATTGAAGATGAGGCTAGACAGCCAACCACAATGGAGATTCTTCCCTCTCTTTAGCCTCGTTTTTCTTCCCTGTATTTAGGGGGTGTTCCACTAACCCAGTTTTTTTAAAGAACTAGTTTTTCACAATTTTTTATGTGATGTGTTGTGAGAGAATGACATGTCTCGGTGTTTGAAAAAAATAGTTTTTTGTTAGTGGAACACCCCCTTAATTTCCAACATTTTTTTTCCATTCCCATAATTTTGCTATTTGATTCTATTCTTTTGTGTAAGTATTCCAAGTGATATTGATTCGAAGAAGGTTTTCAGTCCTTCTATTGTCAGCACACTATACTGACAATATATAAGATTACTTTTTAACCAATAAGAGTGTATTCTGACCTGTAAGAATACACTGTTACCGGTCAAAGAGTTGTTTTATTGAATTTTCCTTGTATCTAGATATTATGTACTGGAAAGAAATTGAACACGCCACGCTTTGGACTTTTCTAAGAGGGTGTTTGGCCCCTTCTTTTTCACCTTTTCAACTTCTCTTTTTCTCTTTTTGGATGTTTGGCTAACACCTCTCAAAACACATTCTCCAGAAACTGTTTTTTCATTTTGCAAATTCTAGGCCAAAAGCCAAAAGGAGGTCCGGACCTCCTTTTCTATTTCTAACTTCTGATTCTAGGCCAAAAGCCAAAAGGACCTCCTTTGTAAAATGCATTCTGCTCATTTCTCCCAAACACTCTTCCCAGATTCAAAACTCATTCTGGCCATAATCCAAAAAATCAAAAAGCCAAAAAGTCAAAAATGAAAAGTTGAAAAGTTGACTCCCAAACACCCCCTAACAATCACAAGAGAGCGACATTTTTCTTTCCAACGTGACATTACAACTAACTCCAGTACTATAGTACTCCATGAAGAAACTTCAATGCCAAGTTTGGTGATCACATGCTACCTACCTCTTTTTAGAGGCGAGGAGGCAGATTTTTACCACTAGCCTTGCCTAGTTTCTCAAAAGATTTTATCAAAATTTGATAAAATCACCTCTTGATTTTATCAAATGAGGAGGAGAGTTGATAAAATCTCAGTTTTTTTGCATTTGGGAAAGCTGAGATTTTATCAACCTTCCTCCTCATTTGATAAAATCAAGGGTTATTTTATAAAATCTTTGATAAAATCAAACAAGAAACTCAGGAAGTCTATAAAGGAGGCATCTAATTTACTATTAAAGTAAGTCATGCTTTTTAATTACCATTAAGGTAAATCACTCTCTTTTGGGGGTTAGGTTTATGGTGCATTTTTCTATTATAGGGTATTAGTGGTTTAGACACTTTCGTAGAGTATCCTAGGATTTTGGTCACTTTTATAGGGTACACTTGGGTTTAGGTTTAGGTTTAGGGTACGCTTTCCTATTATAGGATTTTAGTTTAGGCACTTTCATCGGGTATCTTAGGATTTTATTAGGTTTAGACATTTTCATAGAATATCTTAGGATTTAATTAGGTTTAGACACTTTCATATGATTCGGGAAGTTGAGGAGAGAGATTGTGTCATGTGGAGAGAGAGAGAGAGAGTACAGAAAGTGACAAGGGAGAAATGAAATTGCTTTTGTTGGGAAGCACGTGATGATGACAGAGAGAGTTGTACTGCAGAAGGCTTTTGTTAGAAGTGGAGTTGCCCACAATTGACTTTTCTGGGTGCTTTTATCACAAGTAGAGTTGCACGTCCATTTTAAAAATTGGGCTGTACCTGGATGTAAATTCTTAAAGCGGGCTGTATCGGCCCATAAATGTCTCTTCTTAAATTTGCTAATGTTGCATGCCCTAAATGGCAGCCC
Organism: Vaccinium myrtillus; assembly: GCA_016920895.1. Lineage (NCBI taxonomy): Eukaryota > Viridiplantae > Streptophyta > Magnoliopsida > Ericales > Ericaceae > Vaccinium > Vaccinium myrtillus. The sequence continues at coordinate 16,631,054 of CM029272.1, read as the reverse complement.
AGCCCACATATAGCCTTTATGAAGTGCCGTGCGAGCCCATATCATGCTATGCCATGTGTGTCACACGGAACGGGCAAGACCGAGCATATAAATTGGACTGCCAAGCAGCCAAGGAACGGGCAGGACAAGATCATGGTTCCTTTTTTACTGTTTTATTTACTAAAATTGAACTCTGTGAATCATATATATCCTGGTTTTCTCCAGCTTCATATTTTAGAATCATATCTAGCTTTGCGTGTAATTTTATTTTTCTTCTTAATATTGTTTTTTCCCTCTCTTGTCAATTGTCACCGTCGATTTTTCAATTCTGGATTATTGACGAACTTTCCACTAGATGTTCAAACCTGTTAATGAATCAAGAATATAAATGCTTTGGCCTTTTGAATCATGCGTGTACGTTTATGATTTCTACTCTATGTGTCCCATAATAAATTTTTAAATTTGGTGTATGGAAATTTGAAATGTTACAATTGGAAGTATTTTATTTCTCGATCCGAAAAAATTGTACGTCTTTTTGAGTCATGAGTACAAATGTATAAAAGGTAATATTAACAAATGCATATTCTTTGTGTTCCCTTCCAATTCATTTCCTTTCCCTTCTCCGCAAATTAATGATCCACACACAACCAAGATGTACAAGTTCCATTATGTTCTTGTATATAATAACAAATTCAAGACATTTGGCTGAATCCCGAATTGAAGACAATCTATATCCAAGTGTCTAATGCCCTACCTCAGGTTCCTCTATACAGAAAATTGGTCTAAAGGCCAAGTTTGGGGCTTTAAATAGTGTTCAGTCCAGCTTAACTTATTTTAATGCTTCCAATACATTGATGTGAAATTTTTGATGGCTCAAGGACAACATGAGACAAAAATACCCTTAATGAACTACACCATTCACGCTCACTGTGTGGAGAAATCTCCAGCGGACCAATCTCGTCACTATTCAATGAAAGCGACATGTGGACATTATAACCATTTACCCCCCGGACATTACAACCATTTACTGTGCTGAGGAACAGTGACGGGACCCGTCACTTTAGTTACCCCTCTCTCTCTCTCTCTCTCATGAGACAAAATTGAAAGCGACGGGTGGTCACTAATGTCACTCTCTCTCTCTCATGCAAATGCGTGGGTCCTGAGTGGGTGGGACAAAATTAATTGTCCCTTTAATTTTGGGATTGAATTCAATTTTGGGGTTTAATTTTAGGGGTTTAGGCTCTTTGGAGTAGGGTATAGTGGGTTTAGGCATTTTGGGGTTAGACACTTAGGGTGCACTTTCCAATTATAGGGTTTTAGTGGTTTAGACACTTTCATAGGGTACCCTAAAGTTTTAGACACTTTTATAGAGTACCCTAAGGTTTAGGCACTTAGGGTGCACTTTCCAATTATAGGGTTTTAGTGGTTTAGACACTTTCATAGGGTACCCTAAAGTTTTAGACACTTTTATAGAGTACCCTAAGGTTTAGGCACTTAGGGTGCACTTTCCAATTATAAGATTTTAGTTGTTTAGGCACTTTCATAGGGTACCCTAGTGTTTTAGGCACTTTCATAGGGTACCCTAGGGTTTAGGTTTAGAGTGCACTTTCCAATTATAGGGTTTTAGTGGTTTAGACACTTTCTTAGGGTACCCTAGGGTTTTAGGCACTTTCGTAGGGTACCATAGAGTTTAGGTTTATGCACTTTCATTAGGTTTTGGAGTTTAGACACTTTCATTGGCTAGTGGAGGAATTTTTGGAATGTGTAGGTGATTTGTCCTTTTGACATTAAGAAAAAAGTTGATGTCCTTATTAAAGTAAAGACCCATTTACTATGTCCTTCCCAAAAATGGACTCTTCTCTATAAGATATGTTGTGAGTGGTGTCTCTAGTTCAACCCGTTTGATGCTTATCAACGCTTTAAATAATGATTTCGCAATGCGTAACTGTAATAGTTTGAGTGTAACGGTTTCGGTAGTATCGAACGTCGTGTAACGGGAATCGGGTCGTGAATTTTTAAAAATCATGTTTTGGTAAAAAATAATTTATAGTTGCTTAAATAACCTGTAATGGTCGAGTATCAACCGTGAACCGGTCTATAAATCAGATACGGACCCATATGTAATGGGAACATGCAAATACGTAACGGGAACTGACCGATACGCATATGATTTTTACTCTTGCCGGTATACCGCAGTGTAACGGTATCGGAGAGCCCAAAAATCATTACGTAACGGCCGGTATTTAAAACTATGATGCTCATAATCCGTTCACAAACGCTTGAGGCTTGACCCAATGAAGGGATAAATAGTCGCTAGGTATGACTTGCTTACTAGTCTCGAGCATTTTGCGACCCGATTTGTAATTTAGGAATTTTCATTTTCGTACCTAACAGCAGTGCTTGGGAGCCCTATTAGATATGTTCTGGGTTATTGGATATATTCACCTCTTTTCATAGAAGTTCCTCACCTATCTTCACCCATTAACGTCTGCTTAGCAGCCGAACCACACATATATCCTTGTGTTTCGAGTGATTGCTCTATTTGTTGAATTCTTGGTTTTAAAAGTTTTCATAACAAGATTGTTAGTAAACATGGGTTGTTGGACCGGACCCAACCCACACGGATCGTCCACATGGGTTAAGTGATTGGGTTAGTTAGAAGGATGATAAGAGATGGACTCTTATCTCTTTCTCTTAGGAGATTTTAAAGAAAGTTTGAACTCTAGGACTTTGTCTGTAAATAAAGTCATGCAGATATTAGAGAGACACTTGAAACAATTAGAGTTTCATATATCTCTTTCTTCCCACAACATTCTCCTATCAATATCTTCTCTCTCTAGGGTTTTCATCTATAAGCCCTAGGATTTGCGGTGTGGATATTAAGAGTAGACTCTAGTAGTCTTCTCGACGTGACGAGGATAGAAGATGGTGTTCGGGTTCTTATTTGTGGTTACAGTTTGTGTTTGTAGAGTGGGTCTTGGTTCGTCGATCTCCGAAAGCTCGAAGTATTCCGCTGTGCTTCATTATGTAAGTCTTGTGTGATTTACACGCTTTTGATAGATTTAACAATAAAATCAAATTTCATACATGCATGTCAAATGACAAGAAGAGGAACAAAGCTATAACTAGCTTGCACTAACAAGAACTAGCTAGATGGGAAGGGTTACTAAGAGAGGATGACAAACAAAGTTTGTAAGAAACTAAAACAAAGTAAAAGAATAGCAGCTATAAAGGAAGAGATAGACCATGGATTGTTGAAATAATCTCGCCTCAGAGTAGCTCTCCACGTTGGCCATTGAGACCTATGGTATTCATTTATCTTTCGCGCTACCCCTCCATAACAAAAATTATAGACAAGAGTGTCGTTGTAAAGCCCGTTGAAGAGAATGGCCAAGTCTTCAGTGCTCAACGCATGTACTATAATTCTCTCATCAACTAGCAAATCGGCATCCTTGCTTGTGTTGATGAGGCAATCCAAAAACACAGCATAAGAGGTGAACTTATCAGTGCTATGACGATCGCATTGCTCATACGCGATGAGATTCCGAAACAGTGATTCAGAATTCCCCCCGATTCTTATCGGGGGGATTTTAAACACCCCATTTGAAAACTCGATATTCACGATGTCATCACCAGCTCCCTTCTCGAATCTGACTCCTGCCCTTAAAAGCTCAGTTACAGGTGGAAATAATTCCCAAGTTGTATTTTTTGGTTCAATGTCTAGGGATGAGGATAGTAAACTACTACGTAATAAGTCCAGAATATGCTTAATTTCGCGACCTCTTGGTTTGTATTCACCTGGTACTGTCATTAGCATCATGGTTTCGAAGAATCTAAGGACAAGTTTGGTTAGGAAATCTTCTTCTTGTTCATGAACAGACACCGTTAGGTTAAAAAGACACTCTAGAACAAACCAAGGGATCTGGTTTTCAAGCAAAATCAGATCATGGTAGAGATTTTCAAGCATCCAGGAGGTGTTGTATATAGGGTCATCTTTGTGTCTAGGCACTAACCATGCGTCTTTCCTGAAAAGCTCTAGTATGAAGCAACCATCAACAATCATGACTTCCACGAGCTCGCTTTCGCTTAAATCGATGATCTCTCCATAGCTATTTCTAGTGCGTTTTGCAAGCTCTCTAATGCTCTCAACGAAAACTTGCAAACTTTCTTCTGGAGGACTTGGTAAGCTGGCCAATAAGCAATTCAAATACCACATTTTTATTTTCTCCATTGGTTCAAGTCTATTCTTTCCATGGTGAAAAGGGCCGATAGAGACTATTTTAGGTTCATAACTTGTCTCACTATGTCGTCTGAGTGTACAAGGGACCTTGAAGATGCAATTCTCAGACAAGGAGGGAGATTCATCACGTAGTTTATCTCTCAGGGCACAAGCCAAAAGTTTGTTCAACTCTTCAATTTCAACCGTAACTTGCGTGCTACAATCAATTTCTTCCATCCCAAACTAGTTTCCAAAGTTGCCACTGTTTCCCTGTTGCATGAAAGGAAGAAAGAGTGTGAAACTACGTATTGGAGAGAGTCGAGTGACTCCTTTGTTGCAAAGATTCTTCAAAATGTATAGACATTTGAGTTAAGGGTATGGAATGTGTCAGTCACTTTTGTGAGACACCTAAATGGCAGATTTAGCATTGAAGTGTACTAGAGAACAATGCAAAAATCACGTAGCACGCTTAAAATTATCTATAGCACCTTGTAAATAATATGTTGGTTAGAAAACAAAAGTACTATACAAGAATGTATGGAGCATCCAGCACTCAAGTCCATGCATGGAGCATCGAGAGACTAAAAACTTCGGGGCAAGTAAGAGACAAAAGGGAATAAAAAATTCCACTAGACTAGCGAAAATTTTGAATACTAAATCAGTAACCAATATGATCCTTAAACTTGTTCAGGCTCTTTGAAAACCAAAAGAATAATTCAGGATCCTGGTTTTCTGGAAATAGCAAAAAACCAAATGGAATTCATAAACTTCAATCATTTCAGATGGGAATAGACCAGGTATCTGGGTAAGTGACTCAAGTCTTATCTTCTTGTTGTTTATCAAATGAAAGATATAGTAGTAAGTAGCCTAGTGCTTGGCAGCTGCCAATAACTCCAAAATTACTGCATAATCTTATCCAATGAGTCTCAACTCTATAGTAAATCCATTGTTCCTTTGATGAATCGAAATTGATTCCCTACTTTTTTCCCCTACCTAATCAGGTTTTAGAATGCCACATTTTCATCAGAGCTAGCATAGGTTGAACTGGAAATAAGAATCAAGAAACAGAAGAAAAAGGAGAAACATTTTCGAAAGGTACTCTACGAAGAACCAAATTCATTATTTTTTCCCATGTCAAAACTAAATAACCCACCAGGTAGTTGAGAAACTTTTTGTTTTGTCCTTCCCCAAATCTGACCACGTGGAGGATTACTGCCCTTAGGTCTGTTTGCTTGACCAGATATGAGCATCGGATTGAGTTATATATCCTAAGGATCAGTTAAAATTCTTACAATCCATATTAAATATGCATCGGATAGATTTGTGAAGTATGTAAAATTACATATCGTACGAGATTAAACATCACCAATAGTCCCGTCACCATACTCCCAATTGCGATATGATGAGAACTCAAGTTCACAGTGAATGTAAACAACATATGTTGTAAATAGATTAAAAAAAACACAGAGATGGCATAAAGAGGGAGATTACCAGAGCCAAATCCAAATTGGGTGATAGACAGTTGAAATCCCTTTCCAGTATAAGCACTAAAGATTTCAGTGACAGATCAGGTAAGAGAATTTTAAGCATAGAATGAAGTGTGAGAGAGGTTTTTGTTAGGACTTACCTTATATTTAAGCAGCAGAGGAAACCTTTTCTTAGCCTTTGAGGAATAAGGAGAAAGCAAAATTTATATATAACTCCAGGATTATCTTATATTATGGTTAGCAATAGCATCAGAGACAGCAAAATCTAAACAATATAAGTTTTGTTTGTCTATTTTACAAATTGAAGAGCCATTGGAGCCAGTCCATTTTATTATAATATTGATATTGTTTATTTTATCTGTCAAATTTAGAATATTTGACTTCAACTATTAGTGATGAGTTGACAAGTTGGAGAGCCATATATTTCACTCTTTTTAAACTTGAATAAACTTTTGCTTCTTTTTTCGGAGATCATTTGGTCCGAAATTGCTGATGAGTCGTTCATGGGGGGGGGGGGACTGTCGAGTAAGATTGTGAGGACGTGAGCCAAATCGTTTCGTGAGGACTAACCTGCAACTTGCAGGAGATGCAGAGATAACAAACAAAGCCTCGGAAGATCATGGCATGTTGGTTTCCAACAGGAAGAACGGGGATTTAGCTCGCAAAAAAGTTTTCAACTCCTTATAATTCCAGGATTATTGTAAAATTTATGGTTAGCATCAGAGAAAGCAAAATTTATACGAAATACAAAGTTTGTTTATCTATGTTACAACTTGAAGGGCAATTGGAACAAGTCCATTAATCCATAAAAATGTTGTGATTATTTCTCTTATCTATTAAATTTAGAATAATTTATTTTTAAATATTGATGATCAGTTGTCAAGTTGAAGAGCTATTTCTCCCTTTCCAAACTTGAAGAGAAAGAGAAACCTAGTATAAACTTTTGTTTCTTTCCTTGTAGACCATTTCGCAGATATGGATATTCGAATTTGGAGAAATTTTAGTTTCACTTTCACCATTAAAGTTGCTCTTAGAGTTAGCAATCTAAACCTAACTAATTTATCCGACTGGACAAAGTGTCTGAGTATGCTCAATCGATTTTTATTTTTTATTTTTTATTTTATCTTGATCTGAATTGTTCTGTTTTGTAGAGTATGTTGTGCAGAAAATCCAAGAAAACAAATTATATTGATCAGTTATCATTAGTCCCTTGGGGAAGTAGCATAAGGCGTTCTCCAATGGTCAACCCCCTGAATTTATCCATTCGACATGTGATAAAATCTGTGGATTTTTGCATTAAAAAATCTCAAAAATCCACAGATTTTATCAAATGTCTTCACGAATGGATAAAATCAAGGGGTTGATTTTATCAAAATCTTGATAAAATCCATTGGAGAACTCCCTTAGTTATGTATGAAAATGGAAGGTCAGTATAATTCAATTAACACATTGGTACTGTGAGACAAATCTATTTTGATCACGTGGATATTACGTTGATTTTTTTATTCACCTGTAGTGTTCGACAACTTCTACAAATTGAATTACCGAACTACGTCCGAGTAGGTGCGTACACGAATCGTAGTACATTAACGAATTATCTCAACAACAACACTGCATACATACAAAAAGTTACACACAACTGTGTGGAGCCCACACACTTGTGTGTGTGTTTGGGTAATTTGTGTGTAACTTTTTGTGTGTACCTAACATTATTGATTATCTCAAAGAGAATTAATTGGAAAACTCCGAGCAGTTCCGTACAGAATTGTAAATTTTGAATACCAACTAATCAAAAAATCTCTCCAATAAATTTGTCTTCTTTTTAGGTTCATCCAAGGTGTAGCAACATGCTTAATTTCTTTTCTTTTTTTTTGCAAGTCAACTAACTCAAAATATTGATTTGATGGGGACGGAGTTTGGAATGGGCCAGCCTTAGACCATCTCCATCAGTCTCGCCATGTGCTCCGGCGAGATCAAATTGGCGAGTTTTCCCCAGAAATCAGTACCCAACAGGCTCGCCAAGGCTTTGCCATTTTCTAGTTTTGTTTTTTGGCTCGCTTGCCCAAGCGAGGCACTGTAGCCCTCGCCCCAACCTCGCTGCAACGGTTTTGGTCGGATTTCATGGCGGGGCAACCCAGAGGACCTACGGGCAACTGTGGTTGCAGCCATGGCGAGAGGCGGTGATGATTTATAGTAGATCTGAGTCTTAATTTGTGTGTGTGTTTTGATTTTGGCCGGATTTATGGTCGGTTTTTGGGCCTGTGATGGTGGTTGGTGGCGGTGATGGTAGTACTATGTGTATTGATGGTGGTGGACGGTCGGTGATGGTGGTCGGTGATGGTGATGGTGGTGGTGGTTGGTGGCGATGATGATACAAATATGAGTCTTTTTTATTTTTTTTTATTTTAAGTTTTTTTTGTTGAGTTAAATGGCTAGTCTGTTGAGTCGAGGTGACATTTTTTGGTTAGCTATGTCATTGTATGACACATTTTCTAGCTAATTTGGTGAGAATTATGTTGAGTCTGTTGGAGATGCTCTTAGTAGGACTATTTCTCGGTCAACATGAGAAACTACTCCCCCAGTCCCGCAATAATTCGTGCATCTTTTTTTTTTTTCACTCTGTCAGGACGAATGATGAAATTAAGAATATTAATCCAAAATTTAAAAAGGTGGGGATCGGGACAAAATAATTATAAAAAGGCAAAAGGTAACGAAAAGCCAATTTTCGTTCTTATGTTGATGTGTATCAATTGTGGGGTGATACACTTCTTACTTTTTGCTGTTCTATTTACATACACTTCTTTCTTCCATTGTTCAGAAAAAACGAATTTAATTTACTGATTCACACCACCATCTAAAAAAAGGGCAGCAAAAAAGTTGAACGTGTTTCATATATTGCACGCCATTTTTTAAAATGCACTTTAAAAATTATCTTTTGGTGTTTTATATTACACATAATACAATATAAAAACTACACAATACAGAAGAATTTTTTTGTTTTTGCTTAATTTATAAGTTGTTGTCATACCCCACATCACGGGATAGTTAAGCCAATAGGAATTCTAAATTTCTAAATTAAGAATTCCAAAAAAGTTGTAGTCTATCATGTCATTTTCTTTGAATGAGATAGTCAAATAATTACTAATATTACCATTGAAATAAATATCTATATAGAATCCTATTACATGAAAAAACGTTTAGGTTTGATTAAAATAAGAAATCGAATCTTTGGGAAGATATGATTAATCGCTTTCATTTACTAAAATTATTGTTAAAAGGAATAACCAACCGGGGAGAACCAATATATTTCCTTATACCAATTATTCTCAAATTAAAGGATCATTTGATTGTCTCCAATTTTGAATTATTATTCTTCTCAATCCGGTATCGGCCAATATACATCTTAATTATAGTATACTCGATCTACTCAAATAGGGAGTGGAGTTCCTGTCGTGCACCATGTGCATGGCACCACGCGTCATCTGGCCGTCCATTGTGAAAATGCCCGGCTCGGATTTAATCCGAGCCCCATGCAAATCCGAACCGTCCATTACTTGGATTAAATCCCAGCCGTACATTTTCGCAATGGATAGTCGGATCCCCGCACCACACGGCGACCCTTGATCACTTCAAATCCTGGTATGCTTTACGTTTGGGTGGACAGACAGTTTTTTCTTAACACATCTTGAATTAGAAATTTTACATTGAAGTAAAGTAAATCCAAAATGATTTTATCTTAATATCAGCAACATCAATGAAATTGGTTGTGTAGACACCCCAATTTGAACCCACGACAATCCTTAGCATTCCCGATGATGAAAATGCCCGATAAGAGTACACGGAGCTTGATTGTGAACTTGGAAACCCCTCCTAAACCTTTTCAAAATAAACCCAAGCTTGCACCACTTTCTAGTACATTCAAAACCCTCTTTTTTGATATATAATATGTCCCGATCCATTTTGAAATGAGGGAGATATGCTCGTTTTACCGAAATGACTTGTTTTCCCGACCTTCTGAGGGTAAAATTGTCATATATTTTGATGTACAAATCATCTTGGGTTCAAACCACTTGGGTTAGAAAGTAGAGCATGTTGTGGTTCAGAGTGACGTTTCAGACTCTGAGGGTGAAGTTCATTCTACTCCCAAACTTGAGTGCTATAACCAAACAATCCAACAAGCCTTTACTACAGATTCGTTATCCTCTTCAAATATTGGAAGCTCTCACAAGGAGGGACAAAGTAAGGAAGGGTTTAATGTGCACCGGTCTTGCTCTCCTTCTGATTCAACTCATAATAAAGCTGCTGCATCTAAATCCAGTCAGCAGGAGGATAGTTTGAAGGATAATCCGATAGCTCCTCCTCCATTGGAGCCAGATCCTAAGCCACCTCACATAGATGCTGACAATCCCATACCACTATCTGCTGGAAAAGGTGTGGATGAAGGGATTGGAAAGGTCAGTGGCACTGTTAGCAGGAGGAAGGGGAAGAAGCATAGCAGGGGCATTCCAAATACCCCCCACCGTTCAGATAAGCACTGAGGCTTACAGCTGTATCCTTTTGGGCATGTACAACTACTTCCTATTCTCTGCCTTTATTGTTTTCCAATAATTTATGACTTGCTCAGATGTTCATTTTGGGTTTTAGAATTTAAGGGGTCTTAATGATCCTCTTAAACAAAAGGTGGCTAAGTCTTTTTTGAAAAATAATAATTTGTCTTTGTTTGGTATGATTGAACACAAGATTAAGAGTCCAAATGCTGGTAGGGTTTTGAACTATATTTGTCCTAACTGGAGCTATGTTCATAACTATGATCAAGCTCCAATTGGGAGAATTATTGTCTGTTGGGATCCCCTGATCATGACTGTCAAAGTCATAGCACAAACTGCCCAGTTGGTTCACTGTGAGGTTCATATCCTTAAGAGTGACATTAACTTCCTGGCTACCTTTGTTTATGGTGCCAACTATTACATCGAGAGACTTGACCTATGGAGCTCCTTGGTCAATATTAATAGTACCAGCCCCTGGATTGTTCTTGGGGATTTTAATTCTATTAGGAATCCCCAAGAGAAAGTTGGTGCTAACACTCAGTGGGCTGCCCACATGGATGATTTTAACTCGTGTTTGTACACCAATGAACTTAATGATTTGAGGTATTCTGGCTGTTTGTTCACCTGGACTAATAGACAGATTTACCCAAATCATGTTGCTACTAAGATTGACAGGGTTCTTGTCAATGACAGTTGGAGTAGTTTACACCCACACTCTTCTGCCTTCTTCCATACACCGGGGGTGTCTGACCATTCCCCTGCTATTGTCCATCTATCCCCGCCTCCTAAAAAGAGCTTTAGGCCTTTCAGATTCTTTGACTTCTTGGCAGATCATCCTCAGTTCCTCTCCATTGTTCAGAAGGTGTGGAGAGGAGTCATTATTGGGAATCCCATGTTCTGTGTTGTAGAAAAGCTTAGGCTTTTACAATCTGAGCTCAAAGCCCTCAATGTTAAGGAGTATAGCTCTATCTCTAATAGAGTTATAGACATCAGGCATCAACTTGAAAAACTACAAAAGCAGCTGGGATCTGACCCTTCCAATCCACAAACTCAAGATCATGAAAGAACTGTTTACAAACAGTTCATGGTTTTATCCAGAGCTGAGGAAAGTTTTGCTAGACAAAAGTCTAGAATTCAATGGCTCAAACTAGGTGACCAGTGTACCTCATACTTTTTCAAATCCATCAATAATACTAGGAATAGGAGCAAGATCACTACTCTAACACTTAGCGACTCCTCAGTTACTCATGATTCTAAAGAGATTAAAGCTGCTTTTGTTGAATTCTACACTGCTCTTTTGGGCACCGCTCATCATACTCCTTATGTAGGGGCTTCCAGGGTGAATCAACTCATCACTAAGAGGTTATCTAGTGATCAATGCGCTGCCATGGTACTTGAGATCACAGATAATGAAATTAGAGACACCTTTTTGTCTCTGAACCCTCACAAAGCCCCTGGTCCTGATGGTTACAATGCTTGTTTTTTCCAGAAGACCTGGAGCATCATTGGCCATGAAGTAACTGCTGCCATAAAAAACTTCTTTAGATCTGGTCAGATGTTGAAGAAGGTAAATGCCACTAGTGTTGCACTTGTCCCTAAGGTGCCTAACCCATCCAAAGTGGACGATTTTAGACCAATATCTTGTTGTAATACAATTTATAAATGCATTGCCAAGATATTGTCTAAAAGAATTCAACTTGCTCTTCCCTCTCTCATTGATCCAGTTCAATCTGGTTTTATTAAGGGTAGGAGAATAGCAGATAACATATTCCTCACTCAAGAGCTTATGAGAGGTTATCATACTTCCTCTTCTGCTCCTAGGTGTGCTTTGAAAGTTGATATAATGAAAGCTTATGACAATGTTAGATGGGAGTTCCTCTGGGATATTCTCACTAGCATGAATTTTCACCCGAGGATGATCCAATGGATCAAAGCCTGTGTCTCAACTACAAGTTATAATCTCAACATTAACGGTGAACCTACTGGTCTTATTCAAGGTAAAAGAGGTCTTCGTCAAGGGGACCATTTGTCCTCTTACCTTTTTGTCATTGTCATGGAGACTTTGACTTGCATTCTAAAAGAAAAAGCTAAACAACCTGATTTCCATTTTCATTGGAAATGTGAGAAAAATAACATAATCAATCTTTGTTTTGCTGATGATCTCATGATATTCTGTAAAGGGGAATTGAGCTCAATTAAGAACATTCAAGATGCCCTTTCTGAATTTGAGTCTTTATCGGGCCTGGCTCCTAGCCCTGGCAAGAGTAATATATTCTTCTCAGGTCAATTCCTCTACTAGGAAGGACATTCTCACACACCTTGGTTTTAAGGAGGGTGCTCTTCCCATTAAATATCTTGGTGTCCCCCTCCTCTCTACTAAACTTAAGCATTCTGATTGTAAGACTCTAATTGAAAAAATAACCTCTAGGGTTAACTCTTATGCTGGTAGAGTACAGCTCATCAAAAGTGTGCTCTTCTCCATGCAGACTTATTGGTCTTCCATCTTTATTCTCCCAAAAAGAGTTTCCTGGGAGCATCTTTGTTCTCCCAAGCATGAAGGTGGAATTGGTTTTAAGTCTATGAACACATGGAACAAAGCTGCTATATCTAAGCACATTTGGTTCCTCATCTCGGGGGACATGGAACAAAGCTGCTATATCTAAGCACATTTGGTTCCTCATCTCGGGGGGGGAGCAATCCATGTGGTGCCAGTGGATTAAGTCCTATTTGTTAAAAGGGAAGAGTTTCTGGGAAGCTAAAATGCCAGCTAATCCCTCATGGGTTTGGAGGAAGATACTAAATCTTAGACCCATTGTGCATCCACACATCAAAACCATAATAGGCAATGGTCAGAATACATCTCTATGGTTCGATAACTGGCATCCTCTTGGCCCTCTTGCTGAGAAGTTTGGTGCTAGAATACTTTATGACTCTGGTCTTCCCAGAGATTCTAAAGTATCTACCATCATCAGGAATTCCCGATGGTCTTTTCCCATAACTCAAACCCTGGAGCTTAATGAGATTAGATCCACCATGTCCACGTTGCCTGAGCCCAATATGGCTGAGGACTCCCATAAATTGATGCTCACCTCTAATGGTCAGCATAGCATTGATTCCATGTGGAACCATCTAAGAACACATTTCCCTAAAGTCCATTGGCATCAATGCCTTTGGTTCCCTGGTCACATTCCTAAGTGTAGCCTCATAAGTTGGGTGGCAGTTCAAAATAGGTTGTACACCAAGGATAGATTGGTCACATTTGGGACCAAAACTCACTCTTGCTGTAGTTTTTGTCTAGGCCAGGAGAGTCATGATCATCTATTTTTTAATTGCCCATATACCTCCCGCGTTTGGACTCAAATCACTGAACTCCTCAATGTGACATGGCCTTAAGTGGCTCCCTGAAGCTCTCGCTTGTCCCATTGGGTTCTAGTTACAATTTGAATGAGTATCTGGCTGGATTGCTGTGTGTGTGCAAACTACTTATATGTGGGTTACCAGTGAGATTTGAGCCTCCATCATCCATTTGTTTTGAGTGGAGAGTTCTGTGAGATCAACCTGATTCTCAAGGCATGTGGGAAACGAGAGAGGGAGGTCAGGACGTGAGGGAGATAGGAGGAGAGTTCCAGAGTCTTGAGAATTATGTTTGTGAATGATTTCAGTTTAACGTGCATATTCAGGATGTTCATTATTGTATTCTCTGTGGACTGCCATCTGTTGGGCAGGGTAGATATATGGGCTAAGCATAGATGTGCTTGCTTGTTTGTTAGAATTGATACTGATTGTTACTCTGGGTACCTTGTGCCACTAGCTGACTTGATAGATTCAACTATCACCTTTGAATGTTGCTACTGTTATGTTCTGTTACTGCATCAGTGATTGAACCTTGCATTGACTGATACATACTTGTGCCTGCCGTGTCTGTGGAATGTCATTCCTGGCAGAGACCACTTGCTACTATTGCTACTACTGTTCGATGTTACAGTCAGCGTATGGAGGTACTTACGGTCCTGTACATTGAATCTTGTGTGAATCTAGAAGACCTGCTGCTGCTGTGTTCTTACGGTCCTGCAGCACTTACGGTCATGCCCAGTTTTCTGCTGCTATCCCAAGCGCTGCAGCTGCTGTCCCTTTCTATTGCATTGCTACTGCTGCATCTGTGCTGCAGCAGAGATGCTTATACTGCTGTTGCAGTATGTGTTATGGGCAAGAAAATGTCAATTCAAAAGGGCAATCACTATCTTTAGTACTACCGTTCACTATACCGGGGTTGAAAAACTAATATCAAACAATTGGTTAGTACTACCACAAACAATGCTTTGGCAAAAAAAATCAAAAAGTAGTTTTTTTGGTTTTTTCGTTGTCTTTATTCAAATTTTTTTTTTTGCATTTGTTAGATTTGCGTCAAGTTTTCGTGGTTTATGGATTCGTCTCGACGAGACGAATCCAAAGAGTATAAAATTATGGTCAAAAGTAATATTTTTTTGAATAAAGCCGAAAATAAACCAAAATTCTCTAGTTTATTGGTTTAATTTTGGCTTTATTAAAAAAAAATTTAGTTTTGACCATAATTTTATACTCTTTCGATTCGTCTCGTCAAGAGGAATCCATAAACCATGAAAACTTGACGCAAAACTAACAAATGTAAAAAAAAAATTAAATAAGTACGAAACGAAAAAAAACCAAAAAACCACTTTTTGGTTTTTTTGCCAAAGATAACCTCTCTCTAGGTTTGAGAGCTTCTCTCTCTAGAGCTTTCTATCTCTAGGGTTTGGGCTTTGTCGCCCGGAGCATCGACCATGTTGCCATGGCAGACGACGTGGTGGAACGAATGGGACGGGTCCAACTGCTCTCAGATGACGAAGAAGATGATATTGTCATTAGTGCCGAGGTAGTGGAGAAGGCGGTGGAATCCTGTATGTTCAGTTTAGTGGGTAAACTTCTCACTTCTAAGAAGTTCAATCGTGTAGCTTTCAAGGAGAATATACGGAAAGCATGGGGAATGAAGGAGGATTTACGAATTGTTGAGGTGGGGGATAATCTCTTCCACTTTCGATTTACAAGAGAGGAGGGCATGCAAAAAATTTTGCTAGGAGGACCATGGAATTTTGATAACCATTTGCTGGTTCTAAAACGGTGGCAGGAAGGTATGGTAGCGGAGTCATTATCCTTTGAAACTGTGGATTTTTGGGTCCAGATTCATGGACTCCCATTCGAATATGTGAACATCGAGGTCGGGAAGGTGGTGGGTGCCAAGATTGGAGAGCTGATTCTCGTGGACGACAGATTTGAGGATGGGGAACAGGGCCGGTTCATACGGGTCCGTGTTCGTCATTGTGGACGGCCCACTGGAAAACGGTGCGGTTCGCGTTCGAAAAGATTGTGATTGTTTGAGTCGCCACCCGGATTTTAGGTCCGAACCCGAGAAACCGATAAAAATATGACTCGTTGCCCGTTGAAAAAGATTTTACTAGCCATCGTGAAACCAAAGATTTCTCGGATTCGGGGGTTTGGTTACGAGAGTGGAAGGGTTTTACGGCACCCCTCTCGCCCGGTCCGTGAACCGGTCTCTACTCAACATTTTGTGGGATTTTGGAAATATTTGAAATTTGATTTGTTCACAAAAATAAGGAATCGGGGATGGGAAAACACATAAACAAGTATTCAAATACGAACCAAGTGATGGTGGATGCTTGTGCAATGTACAATGCGATGGTGGAATGATATAAACAAAGAAAATAACAATGAAAGAGAGAAATAGGACTTAGAACACCATTTTGAACAAAATTATTTGTCTTTTCGACACTATTTGCATGTTTTGGAGGGTTTTGATATAGAAATGAGAAGAACATAAAACTACAAAGTTGTAGCCCTTCAAATTATCTACGTTTTGATATATAATACGCCCAAAACAGAGTTCGGAGTAAAAAGTTATGGCTGAAACACTGTGACTGACTTTCTGTTGGGGTTTGAGCGCTCAAAGTGGATTGAGCGCTCAAGGGTAAGGCCTTGAGCGCTCAAGCCACTTCCAGGTCGCCAAATTCTGCTATGTTATGACTTTGGATGATCAAACCACCCCAAATCAATGATTATGGTTTGCTCAGAACAAGATTTGTAAGCTGTTAGAAAACAGATTGAGCGCTCAGAGCCTTGGGCTTGAGCGCTCAATCCTACCAAAATAAAATGCTTTTCTTGATACTTTTCAGACCTTGTAGGCTCATTTCAAGTATGAGGAACTTGAATGAGACCACTGGTCTCCCTCAGCAAGACCAAAACAATGATTTCTCACATGATTTTCTACCTTTTGGCTTGATCAAGGCTTGAATTTGGGGTTTTGATGGATGATTGAGTAGTGGCTTAGAATATAGGCTTGATTTGAGGTATTTTGGACAGAGGAGTGTGAGTGTAGGGTTGATTGGATGATTGATTGAGTGGATGTGGGTGTATTTGGGCTCAAATGACCATTTTTGGCATGATCAAGTGGGTTTACTGGATTTTGGATGATGGAGCTGCAATTGATGGATGATTACAGTAGAGAGGGGCTGTTGTAGTTGGTTTCTCAAAGACCCATGTATTGTAGGCCTTTTTTTTAGAAGGTTTTTGGGTGTTTTGGAGGTTGAAGATGATGGAGGATGGTGGCTATGGAGGAGAGAGAGGCTAAAACGTGATTGAAGTGATGAGAGAGAGTGGAGAGGTCTGATGAAGGGTGTGAGAGTGTGTGTCCTCAGCCAAGAGGGTGGAGGAGGTTTATATAGAGAGAGAAATGGGAGAGAAATGAGTTTAATTTTTGAATTGGGTTTGGGGGGTGATTGAGGAGATGTTCAAGGGTCTAGGAAGTGTATTTAGGCAGTAGAAAACATAGGTAGACGCTCCTCTTGCAGTAGAATATCATTATTAAATGCTCTGCAGAAAACTGATCTGGATCAGAGTTGAGCGCTCAAAGCCATGGGCTTGAGCGCTCAAGGTGGTTTTTTTAGGGTTTGAGCGCTCAAGGTCCAGGGCTTGAGCGCTCAAGGCTGTTGCTCAAAAGGTAAAACTTTGCGGGGCCGCCCCGGGTGCTACCGAACTCCGTTTCGTGCGTGGTTTGAAGCGTTGGAAACCTTGTTGAGTGTACTTTCTAACCCAAGTGGTTTGAACCCAAGATAATTTATACATCCAAGTATGTGACCATTTTACCCTCAGAAGGTCGGGAAAACAAGTCATTTTGGTAAAACAGACACATCTCCCTCATTTCAAAACGGATTGGGACATATTATATATCAAAAAAGAGGGTTTTGAATGTACTAGAAGATGGTGTAGGCTTGGGTTTGTTTTGAAATGGTTTATGGATGGTTTGAAGGGTATTTTGGTCATTTTGGTTGGTTTAAGGTTGTTCTAGGAGGGTTTAGAATGGTTTAGGGTGGTTCGGCGAGTTCAAGCCTTGTTCTTAGCCTCGAGGTATGCACGATTGGTCTATTTCATCATCGGGAATGCTCGAGCGCATCCTGGGTTCAAAATCGGGGTGTCTCTGATTTGCCCCTCTTGGACGGGACTCGATGCCATTGATTTGGTATGAGTGACGTCCAAGACATAGACAACCCGACTCATTCCCCGCGATACATCTCAAGCCACAAAGGAAAACATTAAAGATCCATCGGTCGTGCCACTCAGGCTGCCTACGTACCCCATTGTAGGGATCAGACCGGCGTAGTTCCTGGGGGCATATGCAAACAAATGCAACGGGTTCTCCTGTCCCTCAGGACGATTGATTAAAAAGTTTGGTCCCTCAGGACGATTGATTTAAAAAATTTTGTCCCTCAGGATGAAAAAAGTTTTGTCCCTTAGGACGATTGATTTAAAAAGTTTTGTCCCTCAGGACGATTGATATAAAAAGTTTTGTCCCTCAGGACGATTGATATAATGCGAATCGACGAGCCTTCCCGGGTCGTGAAACGCCAAACAAACGAATTATGCAAATCAACGAGCCTTCCCGGGTCGTGAAATGCCAAACAATTATGCGAATCAACGAGCCTTCCCGGGTCGTGAAATGCCAAACAATTATGCGAATCAACGAGCCTTCCCGGGTCGTGAAACGCCAAACAAACGAATTATGCAAATCAACGAGCCTTCCCGGGTCGTGAAATGCCAAACAATTATGCGAATCAACGAGCCTTCCCGGGTCGTGAAACGCCAAACAAATGAATTATGATTTTACGTGAATCGTCAAGCCTTCCCGAGTCGAAACACTAAAAGCAAATGATGGTGACTATGATTGTGATTGTGATTGTGATTGTGATTGTGATTGTGATTGTGATTGAGATTGTGATTGTGATTGTGATTGTGATTGTGATTGTGATTGTGATTGAGATTGTGATTGTGATTGTGATTGTGATTGTGATTGTGATTGTGATTGTGATTGTGATTGAGATTGAGTGTAGCTACCCTCTGAACAACGGGGAGGCTAAATTTAATGGGGCTATCCCTTGAGCAACAAGATAACCAATGATAAGATGATTGTCTACTGAGCAACGAGACAATCGAGGAAATGTGATTGCTTACTGAGCAAAGAGGCAATCAATACGCTATTGAACCAAACACATAAATGTGATGGTCTTAGCGGCACAATGGTTCATCAACAACAAATTCTCAGAACAACTGATTAAATGCACTAACTGGTTAAACAAATATACTCAAACAACTTGACATGATTGATGTACACAATAAATGATTGATTGATTGAATGCACCAGCTAGGCGGCTTTTCAATGATTATCCCAAATGACTTGACCATGCTGGTTTTGAAATTAATTTTGAAAAAGGTGACCATTTCTGGTCTTGAAATTAATTTTGAAAAGGTGACCATTTCTGGTCTTGAAATTAATTTTGAAAAGGTGACCATTTCTGGTCTTGAAATTGATTGAAAAAGTTGTCCCTCAGGATGATTGGTTGAAAACTGCCCCTCAGGACGATTGATTGATTTAAAACTTGTCCCTCAGGATCATTGACTTAAAAGTTGTCCCTTAGGACCATTGATTTAAAAGTTGTCCCTCAGGACGATTGAGGACGATTAATTGAAAACTGTCCCGCAGGACGATTGCATGCGACTCGTGCATCGACACTCGACGACAACAACGACAACATTCCTTCTTTAAAAAAGTAGGAGGCTCAATGGGTGGCTCTTTTGCTTTACTGTCTTTCCCTTGAGGCCAAGGTTTGGGTTGGAGCTTAGCAAAACTTGGGTTTTGGATTGGTTTGAGGCTTTTAGGCTTCTATGCCCCAGTCCTGGATTTGGGTGTATGCTTCCCCCAGAAATGGCATTAGGCTGACATGCCCCATAGATGATGATCCTCAATTCTGATTTTCTTTCTCGGCTCTGCTGATGGTTTTGACAACCAATTGACCATGTACCCAAACACGGGTTCTTTGATGCATTGAAATCGTTTCCACGAGTCAAGGATAGACAAGATTAAGACTACATGATTGACTGTTTGACAAAGAGGTGGATTTTTACAAGGCCGAGGAATTTGATCGGCCTTTTGGACAAAAGGATGGACATTGATGAGACCGACAAGGCCAAGGAATTTGATCGGCCTTTTTGACAAGGGGGTGGACATTGATGAGACCGACAAGGCCAAGGAATTTGATCGACCTTTTTGACAAAAGGATGGACATTGATAAGACAGACAAGGCCAAGGAATTTGATCGACCTTTTTGACAAGAGGGTGGATTGTGACAGACAAGGCTTGGGGAATTTGATTGACCAGGTTGACATGACGGATATGAGCAACTATGTGAATGGCTTGATTGGGGTGCCCCGAGTGAGCAAAGGTTGATACGGAAGAACATGTCAACTCGAAGGGTATGGAAGACTATGCTGACCCAAAGTTTCTGAAAGATGGCAACCATGCTTCACCATTGATGTCGAAATTGTCGTGACAAAATTAGATTTTGATTTTGTGATTGTTTTACTCCGTCAAGTGATGTTCATTCAAATCTACAATAAAACACAAGATTTCTTGTCGTGAACCTATGCCCCAGATTGCTGATGATGCCTCATTGATTTTCCTTCAAAATGCCCAAGTTTAGAGGGCTGCTGATGAAGACTCGTTGATATGCCCCAGTTTGGATTTTTGCTTTGCATGACGCCAGTGTTTGCACAATGCTTTGACTTTTTCAAGGGGAGATTAGACTGTTCCCTTTTGACTTGAATTCTCACTATCAAGTTGCACTTTCCAATCTGAAAGGACTTTTATCTAGGTTATGATGGGGCCAAGGTTATGGGCTTAACAAAGGAAGGATTATAGGCTCAAAACATCTCATTTTTCCTTGGGGTTATTTGAGCTAGCAGCTATCTTAGACTTTTTGTGCCATTTTTTGCTTCTGATGGGTGCTTTCATGTGCTTCTTCTTGCTTTAAATGAGCACTTCCTTTCATTCGTTTCAAATTTCTTCAGTGTTCTTCATCTTGTTGCACCCATGTATTTGACAAGCCTATGAGTTTGGCACTTTCATTGTTATGATACTTTGAATCTTCACACGCTTGTATCTTTGGCCCTTTTATTCTGCTGGCTGTCATGTGTTTGACACTTTCATATTTCTTGTTTCACCCCAGTGTGGGGGATAGCTGCCTAGCTGGGTTCTTTTTCAAGGAAATTGATTCAGGCTCAAAAGGGCTTTGCAATGGATATTTATGTGGGGAATCAAACAAAGAATGCCTTTCTTCATTTTGAATTGTGCAACTTGATGTGGAGAACTCATGCTTGCTCTAACTTTTGCCTAGATCTCATTTTGAAGTTTGATCTAGCGAGCTTTTTGCCTTAACTTTTGCCTAGACCGCCCTTACGGGTTTTCGACCTAGCAGGCTTTTTCTGTGTCAAAGCATTGCTTCTTGATGGCGCTGGGGAATGGTCCATTGAAAATCCTCCTTGTACGGGGCGAGAGTTCAATCCAAATCCATCTCGTGTTTTGAAGTGATTATCATGTTTCTCAAATGATGGTGGAAAACAATTCCAAGTTGAGGTATTATTACAAAAATCCAAGTTTATGATTGACAATTTTAACACAACGGGGGACAACATTGATTTTTGATAGTTACGACCGAACCGCGAAGGGTTGCCTACGTATCCCTTTGCAAGGAATCAGGTCGCGCGTAGTTCAGGACTACAAAGTTGACTCTATTTTTGGTGTTTTTCTTTTTTTGACAATAACAACAAGACATTACAGACTCGAACATGAAAACACATAGATGAGGAAAGCAAAACATAAACAGACTCGGAACACAAACTGACTCAATTTGAAGTGAAAATTTGACTCGACACTTGAAAACTTCCAAGACTCGTGGAAGGTTGAACTACTGCATGGCCATCGATGGTTCATTGATTTGGCAAGGTATTCAGCTTCGCCAGTGGTGCAGAGATGGATCCGTTGTCAATGAGATCTTGAATCTTGTGGCGGAGGCGTTGGCATCTCTTGGTAGGGTGACCGGGTGTTTGGTGATAGATGCAAAAGGTATTTGGGTTGTAGGAAGGTGGGGGATTTTGTGGGGGTGGAGTTGGTTGAAGTGGTTTGAGGAAACCTGCCATGAGAAGCTCTTCATAAACCAAGGGCAAAGGAGCAGAGAGTTGGGAAAATTTTCTTCGTCGGCTTTGAGGGCGGTTGATTTGGGTTGTGACTTCGTTGACTGGTTCAGTTTGGTTGGGATCATTGTTGGTGAAGCTTGAAGAGGCATTTTTAGTGGAAGTGAGGCTGATTTGATTGATGCCGAGGTTTTGTTTATGCTGAGGCATGGGGTTTAATATGGTGTTGGATTTGAGTGGCAGAAGAGAGATGGTTTCATCGTCAATGAGATCTTGAATCTCATGACGAAGGCGTTGACAATCATCGGTAGCATGATCGGGCACTTGATGGAAGGTACAGAAGGCGTTTGGGTCGTGGTAAGTTGGGAGCTTTCGAGGTAAAGGAGTTGGAGAGAGTGGTTTAAGAAGACCGGCCATGAGAAGCTCCTCATAGACCGAGGACAGGGGTGTGGGGAATTGGGAGAATTTTCTTGGTTGGTCTTTAGGCTGGTTGATTTGGATTATGGTTGTGGTTGGTTTGGCTTTGCTGATGGTGCTGGTTGTGAAGTTGGGTTTGATATTTGTGGAGCTGGGGGTGGCTTTTGCATTGTTGTTGGTAAATGGTGTTTTGTCCTTCTTGGAGTAAGTCATTTCGCTTTCTGGACTGAGGTTTTCCTTTTCAACGTCCCAGTGGTGCATCTCTATAGGTTTGAATCCTTCCATGATAGATTCCTCTAGTTCAGAGATCTTGGCCAAAGCTGCAGCCATTTCGGGGCTATTTCCGGGTCGTTGGAGGTTCTCTTGGACCCCCGGAAGACGGTCACGGATGTCTTGCACCATGATTATGAGCTGGGTGATTTGATTTCCCAGGTTATTCACAGCCATCTTGAGTCCTTCGATTTCAGCCGGAACATCCATGTCTTGAGGTTCGGGTTGAGTCAACTTCTGTTCGGGAAGTTGTAAGGCTTCTTTCTTGGATCAATGGCTCGGGACTGACAGTAAAGCAAAAAGGTCAAGCTCAGACAGCCCCCTGGTTTTATTGAAGGAAATGTTGTGCATGTGTCATTGTCGTGTCGTCCTAAGATCTGGATTACCGGTCTCAGTCTCACTTAAGGCATTGCACGGATGTGCGAAACAACAACCACGGGTAGGTCGTGACAGGCAGGTTAAATCCCAATCGTCGTGGAATCAGAGCCAATCTCCTTATAGACTATCCGAGACAGAGCAATAAGGTTGTTGAAATCCGGATACAAATGCACTTAAGGCTAGCCCGAGACACGGGGAGCCGTTCGAGCACGGCAAACACTGGAGGTATCTCAAACTCCGTAGATTTAAAGTCTCCTAGACTGAATTCGACAGCTTTGGAAGATTGCCCCAATCCTCAAGTTTTCTTTTAAGTGATAAGTCCTTGATATCGGATGATCGGATTTGGGAAATTCTGATCCACACGAATTCCGACAATGATCTAAGATCGGATGCCTAAGGGCGATTGACCCTCCTTGGGCCAATGTCCCTTAAACCCGTTTAGATCAGTGTTTAGGAATTTGATGATCCAAATTTTCCCACGTCCGGTCATCCTAAAGGCTTACTCGTAAGAACAACGCGCATATGGGATGCACGACTCATCATCGGGCCAAGGCAACCTCCTACTAACCGCAGAGGCACTAAAACAAAACGGGATATTTACACGAAATATCTATACAAACGACGCTCGCGACGACTGCATTCGACAGCTTTGGAAGATTGCCCCAATCCTCAAGTTTTCTTTTAAGTGACAAGTCCTTGATATCGGATGGTCGGATTTGGGAAACTCTGATCCACACAAATTCCGACAATGATCTAAGATCAGATGCCTAAGGGCGATTGATCCTTCTCGGGCCAAGGTCCCTTAAACCTGTTTAGATCAGTGTTTAGGAATTTGATGATCCAAATTTTTCCATGTCCGGTCATCCTAAAGGCTAACTCGTAAGAATAACGCACATATGGGATGCACGACTCATCATCGGGCCAAGGCAACCTCCTACTAACTGCAGAGACTCTAAAAACTAAACTGAAAAAAAATAAAACGGACGAACGCTCGTGACAACTATATACAATGCAAATGCATGAATGCAGCATGGCATGGCGGGAAAAGCGGTAACAGATAGCAAGTTAACATGGTGAAGCACGTAAACTTAACACACGGGTGGGTTGCTAAACGTGGGGTTCTATGGCTAATTATATGCAAAAGGCTGGTTTTGGTCACTGAGGGTACCCCGGACTCAAAATCAAAACCGCCTCCTACCGTCAAAGACGATAGTGACGATATGATTTATCACGGTCGAGGGCTGCTGGGCATTTCGGGATTCCCTGTCACCGGCAAGCCGGGCAGGATTGCCAAAACACGCCAGCGGGGCTAAGAACCATGCAAGTGCAATGCAAAATCAAATTTCAAATATTTGAAAAATCCCACAAAACATCTTTCAAATTAAACCCACTTTGATTAACACATATTTCAATAAAATTACACAAGTGTAATAAAGATTGCACAAGTGTAATTAAATAAAATATATATTAACCAATATTCCCCAGCAGAGTCGCCAGCTTGTGGACGGCCCACTGGAAAACGGTGCGGTTCGCGTTCGAAAAGATTGTGATTGTTTGAGTCGCCACCCGGATTTTAGGTCCGAACCCGAGAAACCGATAAAAATATGACTCGTTGCCCGTTGAAAAAGATTTTACTAGCCATCGTGAAACCAAAGATTTCTCGGATTCGGGGGTTTGGTTACGAGAGGGGAAGGGTTTTACGGCACCCCTCTCGCCCGGTCCGTGAACCGGTCTCTACTCAACATTTTGTGGGATTTTGGAAATATTTGAAATTTGATTTGTTCACAAAAATAAGGAATCGGGGATGGGAAAACACATAAACAAGTATTCAAATAGGAACCAAGTGATGGTGGATGCTTGTGCAATGTACAATGCGATGGTGGAATGATATAAACAAAGAAAATAACAATGAAAGAGAGAAATAGGACTTAGAACACCATTTTGAACAAAATTATTTGTCTTTCCGACACTATTTGCATGTTTTGGAGGGTTTTGATATAGAAATGAGAAGAACATAAAACTACAAAGTTGTAGCCCTTCAAATTATCTACGTTTTGATATATAATACGCCCAAAACGGAGTTCGGAGTAAAAAGTTATGGCTGAAACACTGTGACTGACTTTTTGTTGGGGTTTGAGCGCTCAAAGTGGATTGAGCGCTCAAGGGTAAGGCCTTGAGCGCTCAAGCCACTTCCAGGTCGCCAAATTCTGCTATTTTATGACTTTGGATGATCAAACCACCCCAAATCAATGATTATGGTTTGCTCAGAACAAGATTTGTAAGCTGTTAGAAAACAGATTGAGCGCTCAGAGCCTTGGGCTTGAGCGCTCAATCCTACCAAAATAAAATGCTTTTCTTGATACTTTTCAGACCTTGTAGGCTCATTTCAAGTATGAGGAACTTGAATGAGCCCACTGGTCTCCCTCAGCAAGACCAAAACAGTGATTTCTCACATGATTTTCTACCTTTTGGCTTGATCAAGGCTTGAATTTGGGGTTTTGATGGATGATTGAGTAGTGGCTTAGAATATAGGCTTGATTTGAGGTATTTTGGACAGAGGAGTGTGAGTGTAGGGTTGATTGGATGATTGATTGAGTGGATGGGGGTGTATTTGGGCTCAAATGACCATTTTTGGCATGATCAAGTGGGTTTACTGGATTTTGGATGATGGAGCTGCAATTGATGGATGATTACAGTAGAGAGGGGCTGTTGTAGTTGGTTTCTCAAAGACCCATGTATTGTAGGCCTTTTTTTAGAAGGTTTTTGGGTGTTTTGGAGGTTGAAGATGATGGAGGATGGTGGCTATGGAGGAGAGAGAGGCTAAAACGTGATTGAAGTGATGAGAGAGAGTGGAGAGGTCTGATGAAGGGTGTGAGAGTGTGTGTCCTCAGCCAAGAGGGTGGAGGAGGTTTATATAGAGAGAAAAATGGGAGAGAAATGAGTTTAATTTTTGAATTGGGTTTGGGGGGTGATTGAGGAGATGTTCAAGGGTCTAAGAAGTGTATTTGGGCAGTAGAAAACATAGGTAGACGCTCCTCTTGCAGTAGAATATCATTATTAAATGCTCTGCAGAAAACTGATCTGGATCAGAGTTGAGCGCTCAAAGCCATGGGCTTGAGCGCTCAAGGTGGTTTTTTTAGGGTTTGAGCGCTCAAGGTCCAGGGCTTGAGCGCTCAAGGCTGTTGCTCAAAAGGTAAAACTTTGCGGGGCCGCCCCGGGTGCTACCGAACTCCGTTTCGTGCGTGGTTTGAAGCGTTGGAAACCTTGTTGAGTGTACTTTCTAACCCAAGTGGTTTGAACCCAAGATAATTTGTACATCCAAGTATGTGACCATTTTACCCTCAGAAGGTCGGGAAAACAAGTCATTTTGGTAAAACAGACAGATTTGGTCCTTGGATGAAGGCGACGTCGGGTGGCCGACGCGGTTATGATCATGATGGGGGACGCAAAGGAGGGTGGGGTGGTTCTGGTTATGGGCAGTCAAGTTTGGTCGGTACAACAAACGAAGAGGCTCGTTGTTCCGATGTCGGACTCCGCCCTGCGTCTGTCGCAGGTTCTAGCGGATTGGGTGGGATTCGTACCAAAAATCTCGGAGGGGAGGGGCGTGATCAGCGGCTGTTGGAGATTGAGGATAATGCATTGGTTACTTTGAATGGAAAGTCCCTGCGATTGGGGGATTTGATACAACAAGTTGATTTGGTTGGGAATGGTAAGAGTTTGAATTTTGAAAAGGGAGGGACGAAGCAGCAAGAGAAGTTGGTCGAGCGTGGGCCAGTCAATGGGGACGAAGCGGAAAATATGGGGGTTAATGGGTTGGTTTCTGCGGAAGGAAATTCCATTGGGCCAGCTACTAATTTGGATTGTGTTTTGGGACAGGCTGGAAAAATAAGCAAGCCCAGTGGTGGGATTTATTTGGAGGATAATGGGCTGGTGGATATTTCAATTAACAAGTGCAGTAACGGAGTTAGTTTTATTTTCTCTCAAGAAAACTCGGATAGCAGTTCAACGAAGAAGAGTAAGAGGGGCACAGGAGGGTCTAGGGCCCGAGGACGGCCTCCAAGCAATGTGAATAGAGGAAATGGAGTCAGGATATTGGGGAAGAGGCGTGCAGCGGTAGGAGCAGAGCATGATCTTGGGGTGTTCAGTCCAGCTGATGGGGAAGATGGTGGTGGAGGGAAGAGGCATGAAGGCGAGGGGGTTCAGACGAATGTGGCGGAGGCGGCCAGCCATAATCGGCCCCCAGCCCAGCCATGAGTTTGCTCTTTTGGAACTGTCAGGGTGTGGGGAACCCCCTGACAGCCCATTACCTTAAGGAATTGTGTAAATTCCATTCCCCCGGTGGGGTGTTCTTGGCCGAAACAAAGAACAGGAGGGATAAGGTGGAAAGGTTGTGTAGGAAGTTGGGGTTCAGTCAGTTCTTTATCGTTGATCCGAATGGAATTGGGGGTGGATTGTGCTTTATGTGGAAGAATGACTGTAAAGTGAGAATTATTGGGGATTCTAAGAATTGGATTGATGCTGAGATTCGATTTGGTAATGGAAAATTGTGGAGGGCTACGGGGGTTTATGCTAGCACGGATCTCCGGGAGCGGCGTGCAACTTGGGCGTGTATTTCCAATTGGGTGGTTGATCAAACAGTTCCATGGGTAGTGCTTGGTGATTTCAACTCGATTGTTTCGAATGATGAAAAGAGTGGAGGTGTGGATAAGGAAGAGAGAGATGCGGGACTTCAGAGAATTTATTGGCACAAATCATCTTATTGACTTGGGGTATGTGGGATACCCGTTCACGTGGAACAACAGAAGGGGTGGCGCCTCTAACATTCGTGTGCGGTTGGATAGGGCTTTGTCTAATGCGAGGTGGAGGAATGACCACTCCTCTGGGATTCTGAGACACCTTCGTTCGCGGGGGTCCGATCATTGTCCCATACTACTCTCCGGGTCAGAAGTGGTTAGTCGGACGAGGGCTCGTTTTATCTTCGATAGTAGGTGGGCGAAGGAGGGGCAATGCAGGGAGATTGTTCGACGGAGCTGGGCACATAATATCGTAGGGTCTAAGTGGTATTCGATCCTTCAACGTCTGAAACTTTGTCGACAAAACTTAAGACAATGGTGGTTGAATACTCCTTTGAACTCACTTTTAACGATTCGGGATCTTGAAGAGCAGCTGGATAAGTTGGGGGATGATAGCGATTTTGATGTTCAGACTTTCACTGATGTGGAGAGAAAATTAAAAGAAGCGGTGATCGCGGAGGAGACATATTGGAGAAATAAGTCCAGATTGGCGTGGCTTAAGCTCGGAGATAAGATTACTGCATTTTTTCATGCGAAGGCGGTGCAAAGGCGGACCCAAAACCGTATTCATGGGCTGCAAGATGATAGGGGAAATTGGACAGAGGGCGAAGCGGGTATTCAGGAAATTATTTTGCGGTATTTTGCTGAAATTTTCAAGTCTACTAGTCCATCTGCTTTTATTGATGTGCTCAGCTGTTTGGATAGGAGAGTGGATGCATCTATGAATAGTAGACTGATTCGTGCTGTGTCGGTTGAGGAAGTTAGAGAAGCGCTGTTTCAGATGGATCCATCGACGGCCCCCGGGCCGGATGGGTTTACGGTTGCATTTTTTCAAACTCATTGGGAGATCGTCGAGAGGGATATCGTGGATGCAATCAGCAGTTTTATGCACTCGGGGAAGTTGCTGAAAGGTATTAATCACACCCACATTGTGCTTATTCCTAAGGTGGCTTGTGCTATGAATATGTCTCAATTACGTCCGATAAGCTTAAACAATGTAGTTTATAAGATCTTAGCCAAGGTTCTAGCGAACAGGCTTAGTTCTTGTTTACCTCGCATTATCTCGGAAAATCAGGGGGCTTTTGTTTCAGGAAGACAAATTACTGATAATGTGATTCTTGGCCAAGAAGTGATCCATTTTTTAAAGTCAAAACGGCAAGGTAATAAATTTGAGATGGCAGTGAAGCTTGATATGAGTAAGGCCTATGATCGAGTAGAATGGAGGTTTCTTGAGCTCGTCATGCGTAAATTGGGCTTTCACGGAAGGTGGATTAGGTGGATTTTGGAACGCATCTCGTCAGTTTCCTATTCTGTACTTGTGAATGGTGCGAAGTGTGGTTATATTGTTCCATCTCGGGGACTTAGACAAGGAGACCCACTATCTCCTTATCTCTTCGACTTGTGTGCTGAAGGGTTGTCGGCTATGTTATCCAAAGCAGAGATGGTGGGGAGGATTCATGGTGTGAGGATTTGTAGGAGGGCTCCTTCTATTAATCATCTTTTTTTTTGCAGACGATACACTTATTTTCTCAAGGGCAAATGTAGAGGAGACAGATGTTATTTGGAATATTCTTAACGACTATGGGGGTGCTTCGGGTCAAGTCATCAACTTCTCTAAATCAGCGATCTTCTTTAGTGCTAATACTCCAGTTGGGTGGAGGGATCATTTGAGCAGGCGGCTGGGAATCCGGAGGGATGCGGCTGTGGGGAATTACCTGGGTTTACCGGCGGATATTGGTAGGTCTAAGACTAGGGTTTTTTCTTATGTAAAGGAGAAATTGTTCGCCAAATTAGAAGGCTGGAGTGGAATGCATATCAATCAAGCGGGACGGGAGGTTTTGCTCAAATCAGTGGCCATGGCCCTTCCAACTTATGTGATGTCGTGCGTCAGATTACCCGAAGGGCTGTGTTCGGAGTTAGTGGCTGAAATGGCAAAATTTTGGTGGGGTGGTGATAGGACACGGAGGAAAATCCACTGGCTTTCTTGGGACAAATTGTGTGAGAAGAAATCCGGAGGGGGACTAGGATTCAGGGACCCATCTAGTTTTAACTTGGCACTTTTAGCAAAACAAGGTTGGCGTCTACTCTCTTATCCGAACTCTTTAATTTCTAAAGTCCTGAAGGCCAAATATTTTCCCAATTGCTCTTTCTTGGAGGCTGTTCCAGGCTCGAATCCATCGTGGACTTGGCGGAGCATTTTGGAAGGGGGGAAGATTTTGAAGCAAGGGCTTAGGTGGCGAATTGGAAATGGGAAAAAGGTGAGAGTATTGGAGGATCCTTGGCTGCCCAGAGGTTCGGGTTTTCGCCCTCTGGGGGTGGAGGAATCGGGGAGAAACATGATGGTGTCTGATCTGATTGATGGGCGTAGTATGCAGTGGAAGGATAGTACTCTCTGTTCTATCTTGCAACCAGAGGATGCTGCCCTGGTCAGATCATTTCCTTTGCCAGTGTAGGATATGGAGGATAGGTTGATTTGACATTACTCGGCGACCGGTGAATATTCAGTCCGTTCAGGTTATGAGTCGGCAATGATGATGAAGCGGAATGGGGTGGGAAATAGTAGAGGTCGAGGTGAATCCAGTTCCCGGGATGCAGAGAAGAAGATTTGGACTAAGGTTTGAAATCTTCCTACCCCTAATAAAATTAAGAATTTTATTTGGCGGTGTGTACAAGGTGCGCTGGCGATCAGAGAGAACCTATTCAAGCGTCGAGTTACACTGGATATGATCTGTCCACTGTGCAATAATGATTGTGAGACTTTTAAACATCTCTTCCTAGAATGCCAGTTTGCTCAAATTATGTGGAGGATTTCACCTATTGCGTTCGTCCCAACTATGAATGCACAAGCATCAATCTTGGCTTGGTTTGATAATGTGATGGATAGGTGGAAAGGATCTGAGGAGGAAGCAAACAATTTAACTCTATGCACAATGATTTTATGGCGAATTTGGAAGTGTCGAAACGAAAAGCTTTTTAATGGTATTATGATTGAGCCAAGTCAGGCAATTTTACTAGCTGTTAAAGATGCTACAGAGTACGTGACAGCGATGCGTGAGGAGGGTGGAGTGCAGAGGCTGAGTTTGGAGCCAAGGGAGAGTGAACCATGTTCATGGCAACCTCCAACGGCAGGAAAAATGAAAATAAATGTGGACGGTGCATGGCATTCGAACAGCTGCAAGGTGGGGGCTGGAATGGTGGTAAGGGGAACGAATGGTGTCTTTATGGCAACGAGGGCGGAAAATCTGGGGTATGCTAGGTCGGCTCTCATGGCGGAAGCTTTGGCTTGGAGAGCTGCATTGGGCTTTGCAGAGGCGATGGGGTTGGAGACGGTCATTTTTGAAGGAGATTCTCAAGCACTGGTTAGAATTCTTGAAAGTGCGGTAGCTTGCCATGCTGATATTGAGGTGATTGTTGAAGATATTAGGAGGGGGAAGCACAGTTTCAAGGAGTGTGATTTTCAATTTGCACGTCGGACTGCGAACACAGTGGCGGACAAGTTGGCAAGTAATGGGCTTCAATGTGTGGGCACGAGAACGTGGGAATTTAGGCCACCCGACTGGTTGCGGGAGTGTCTTGATCGTGACCTTTCTTGACTTTGGTTGTATTAGTTTTTCCTACAGTTTGGAAGTAATGGAATTTCTATCATTTTGACAAAAAAAAACTTTCAATGTCTAAAAGATTGAAAACAATTAAAGTTCCATAACAACCATACAAAACATGGGTGAGATAGCAAAAATGAAATTGACAAAAACTCCGATTTATAATACTTCACACAAAATATAGGTTTCAATCCTATGCCATAGGGAGTGGTTTTCTTCTTCTTTTTGTGAACAAGTGATAATGTTTTCCTTTTCCGGAAAATTTGTATTAATTCTTTGGGTTTTTCCGTATTCTTTTATTGTTTTTTCCGCTTTCCTCTTTGAAAGAACTTTTCAAAAAAGAAAGAAAGAAGAAGATAGTAAGCATATTGAAGTGTTTGCTTCAACCTTGAATATAAGTCTGTCTCTTGAAAAAGTGCCATTTTAAATATTGTTTGACTTCTTTCAATGGGAATTAATGATTTGTAATCAATGTGATTATTAACAAATGAAATCAAATTACCAAAAAAAAAAACGTAATTAATGTATTTAAACTTGTACCCCCACGGGCACCTTTTAGAATTTGCCTTTCACATAGATTGACAATCATAGAAAGATAGTTTGAAAATCACAGAAAGATGGTTTAAAGAGAACGATTACCTTATTTTCTCTAGGATCCATCTTTTTTTGATCAAATATTCTTGCAGGATTAAACTTTTTATGCTAGTCGGGATTCAAGTCCTCAATCTTGCAACTTCGGCCAGACGCAGATCTGGCCTTGCTGATGGCGTATGTATTGGGGGACTTTACCGCAACCAAATCCAACATTTTGAAGCGTGCAAATTTTGGAGATAGATCATTCATTGAATTAATTTTGATACATGAAGGTTGTACTATAATTTCAAATGAATAAAGCAAAAAAAATAAAAATAAAATTAACAACACAAAGTGTGCAATTGGTATAAAAGGAGTGGAAAATCATTACCTTATTCGTAAAATCAGTCAAGATTTAAGTAGGGGAAATATTCACCCCCACATCCCAAAACACTCACTTTTTTGTCTTTATTCACTTTGAAATTACTAAATTGTCCTTCATATGGAAAAAATGAATTATGAGGTAAGGGTAATTTGGTAATTTCAAGGTAAATAAAGACAAAAATGGAGTGTTTGGGGACAAAAGAGAAGTGTGAAAAATAGAGGTGAGTGACAGAATTTAAACACAAGTCGGAGCAAGAGATGTTAAGACTTACTCCCTCCGTCCCTTTTTAAATGTGTTGCTTCGTAAATCCAACTTATTAAAAAAACATCATCATTACACCTTTCACATCAACTTTTTCACTTTCCACATCAACTTTTACCTCCACTTTCCAAAATTATCCTTCACCATTACCCATTAACTTTTTACCCACTAACTTTTCAAAAGGGCAAAATGATAATTCTACAAACTTTTACCCATTAACTTTTCAAAACACACACTTATTAAGGGACAGCCCAAAATGGAAATGTCAACACTTAAAAAGGGACGGAGGGAGTACCTTATGTTTAAGCGCCAGAGAAAACCTGAATTCCAGTC
Source organism: Vaccinium myrtillus (assembly GCA_016920895.1). Classification (NCBI taxonomy): domain Eukaryota; kingdom Viridiplantae; phylum Streptophyta; class Magnoliopsida; order Ericales; family Ericaceae; genus Vaccinium; species Vaccinium myrtillus. The sequence goes on along the minus strand of CM029272.1, from coordinate 16,598,260 downwards.
TTATTTGTTTCTCTGTCTCCCTCCCTTTGATTCTCTCTGTAATCTCAAGCCTACGCTCTGAGAAACGGTCATTAAATGGCAGGTCTCGGTAGGTAAATCCAACATAGTACTAATTGTACGTAATCTAAGACATGTTAGTATAGTATGCTGTTATTTTTGAATTTTGAAGGTGCAGTTTCCGGGCCCGGGGTACTGGTGATCACCTCTGGAGAGCGTCCCTGGTGAGCATATCTGAATCGTCCATCTCAGCAATCGACGGCAGGGACGGATCTGTACAGGGGCAAGGGGGGCATGTGCCCCCGCTCAACTCCAGAGAATTGCATAGATTTTATTTTTTTTTTCCTAAAAGTGAAAGAAAGAATAGAAAATAGAAGTGAAAATGCTCAGAACGACCCTCCAGAAGTTTGATTACGCCGGAGTTCACTCCATCGCCGTCAGTCGAAGACCTTGGGTTTTCCGACCATGGAGATTCGGCTTCGCCTTCTCTTGTTTTGAATAGAGAAGAAAGGTTCAGAAATGGGTAATAAAGAAGAGAAGAGGTACGGATCTTGTGATAAGAAGAAGTACGTGTCATCAGCTGGTGGTTTCCATCCACATGTGCACACATGATTGGCCTTTATGGCAATTGTAGACTTTATTTCCCCACTGTGTATATATAGATTGCATAGGTGAACCAAAATCAGTGGATAGAAATGTAGAGATGGAGAGGTAGTAGAGGGTTGGGTAGCACCTTTGGTGCTATTGGGATACACTGTGAGGATAAAGAAAAATATTAGTGAGCGGGTAACCCATGAGATTTGGGGCTCATGGACACCGGGTGAGCGGGGAAGTGTGTATAACTTCAGGGCTCGGGTATTGGTGCCGGGTTGGGTATATTTTTGTCTCACTCTCTAGTGTTCATATAATGGAGTGTCTCTCTCCCGTGGACTAGGCTAGTTTTGGGCCGAACCACGTAAATCTCTCGTGTCACTCTTATTTTTTTTCCTTTGTGTTAATACTTGTTTAGTATTGGATCTCAATGTGTGTTGTGGGTATCACCTAATTTCCGCTAAAATCCCAACATTTCACGGAGGGCTTCCTCTTGGTTCCATTAAAAATTAATGAAGTTATGATCAAACATGCATGAAGAGAGAAATTCTTCCCTCTCTTTAGCCTCAGTTTTTCTTCCCTGTATTTAATTTCCACTATTTTTTTCCTTTCCCATAATTTTGCTATTTGATTCTATTCTTTTGTGCAAGTATTCCAAGTGATGTTGATACGAAGGAGGTTTACAGTCCTTCTATTGTCAGCCCACTATATTGACAATATATAAGACTCTTTAACCGGCAAGAGTGTATTCTAATTTCTGACCGGTAAGGATACACTCTTACCCGTCAAAGAGTAGTTTTATTGAATTTTCCTTGTATCTAGTTATTATGTACTGAAAAGAAATTGAACGCGCCACGCCTTGGACTAAATGTTTTCTAACAATCACAAGAGACAGCGACATTTTTGTTGGGATTCCACCCCGTGTGGGCCAGTTGGGCTTAGGCCCAGAGGGAGTGGATTAGGGTTTTCTGTGTAACTCTATAAATACGTTTATTGGGGTGGTAGCACAATGTAGAAAGAGAGGCAGAGAGTGTGTGTGTGTGTGTGGGGGGTTGTGGCTCCGAGAGAGAGAGATACACGAGAGAACTTGTGAGGATTTCATTGTTGTGAGATAGAGTGTGAGTGTTTAACACAAGAACACGGATTGTCTCCGGATTATAGTGAAACCCCCTCCCCGTGGACGTAGGTCTGATTTGGCCGAACCACGTATATTGTGTGTCGTGTTTTCTCTTGTTTTACTTCTTCTGTTGCGTGTGGTGCGTTGTTTGGAATCCTAACAATTTTTTTTCCCAACGTTACGTTACAACCAACTCCAGTACTATAGTACTCCATTAAGAAACTTCAATGCCAAGTTTGGTGATCACATACAACCTACCTCTTTTTAGGTGTAAATTGGGGTGGGCCGATAAGTGGTGGCTAGCTCATGCGGTAGAGCTCTTGGATGCCCCACACTCTTGGATGCCCCACACTGCATCTCGGGATCGAGTCCCATTCCGCCTACCCCATGTACGAGCCATGGCATGTGTAACACATGGCATAGCATGATATGGTTGTTGGAAATTATCAAAATAAACGGGTTTTTATTTGGGGTTTTATCAAAATATTCCTTGTGCCTTTTAGAAAGCTTTTTTTTGTTGTGTTTTGGTTTTGTCCCACATTGGCTAGTGAAGGAAAAGTTGAGTTGTATATATGTGGAAACATTCCTATAATGTTCACATAGTATTAAGTGGCAAGACACCTATGGTGCTCCTCGCATTACCGGCGTAGCCGGTGATGGGACACACTCATACGCACCCTCACTCGCGCCCGCGTGCGTGAGCGTGGCAGTGGGCTGTGTGGCGCTTTGATGGTGCACTTTGCACTTGGCGCAAGGCGCCTTGTAGGCGCCCTTTCTTATTGCCACTTGGCGGTATCGATACCCCTATTAGGTGTATCGATACCGGTTGGTTCGTGAGCGGCTGTTTCACGAACAGAAGGTTGGGTATCGATACCCCATCCAGGTGTATCGATACCGGTTTGTTTGCACGCAAATTTCAAACACTAGTTCGTGTACGGATGCAACTCTAAACGGAGGGGTATAACCCAAACTCAAGTCTATTCACTAAAGGGCGTGTCCTAAAGTGAAATGGTACATTTAGGTCTATATATAACACCCAAATTACATTCACGATATGACCGAATTCTAGCCTTGTTACTTTGCCAAAATTACTACAGATTGCTTTCTAGTATTGCTGTACCGTTACTCTGCAGAAACGGTGCCATCAATTCCTTGGTTCTTTCGATTCCTTTTCGACTCGGTATTCTGTCTGTCCTTCGTTTGTGCGGACGCAGGCAGAAGATCATTGAATTGATCGGGCTTCGTTGTATCCTCGGACAGATTCTCTATCAACCCGGTGCACACCAAACGATGGGGGCGAATACTGTTTTCGGAAAGCGACATAGTAACGTGCCTCGAAGCAAGTTCCATCATCAACAAGTTCAGTTTCCCGAAGACTCCTGAATTTTTGCACCAACAGGCTGGCATGGCACTTCTTAGTGGCTGTATGTGGGCTGGGCGGCCATTTAGGGGCATGCAACATTAGCAAATTAAAGTACACGGGCACGGCCCGAGCACAGAAATTCGACTGCCAAGCAGCCGAGGAATGGGCAGGACAAGATCATGGTTCTTTTTTACTGTTTTATTTACGTATAAATAAAATTGAACTCTATGAAATCATATATATCCTGGTTTTCACCAGCTTCATCTTTAGAATCATATCTAGCTTTGCGTCTATTTTTTTTTTCTTCTTAATTTTGTTTTTTTTTCCTCTCTTGTCAATTGTCATTGTTGATTTTTCAATTCTGGATTATTGACGAACTTTCCACTAGATGTTCAAAGTTCAAACCTGTTCAGTTAATGAATCAAGAATACAGATGCTTTGGCCTTTGAATCATGTGTGTTTATGATTTCTACTCTCTCTGTCCCATAATAAATTCTTTAATTTGGTGTAAAGAGATTTGAAATGTTACAATTAGAAGTATTTTATTTCTTGATCCGAAAAAATTGTACGTCTTTTCGAGGGGACTAACTTTATGAGATGAAGGGAGTATAGTATTTGGATCATGAGTTGAAAAGGGAATGCCAAATGTAAAAGGTAAATATAACAGATGCATATTCTTTGTGTTCCCTTCCAATTCATTTCCTTTCCCTTCTCCGCAAATTAATGATCCAATTGTCTAATGCCCTACCTCGGGTTTTTCCATCAGATATGTTGTGAGTGGAGTCTCGAATTCAACCCGTTTGATGCTTATCATGGTTTTAAATAATGATTTCGTAATGCGTAAGTTTAATGGTTTGAGTGTAACGATTTTGGTAGCATTGAACATTATGTAACGGGAATCGGCTGTAGCGGTCGTGAATATTCAAAAATCATGTTTTGGCAAAAAATAATTTGCAATTTCTTAAATAACCCGTAATGGTCGAATATCGGCCGTGAACCCGTCTCTAAATCGGATACGGACCAATATGTAACGGGAAACGGCCAATACGTAACAGAAACTGGCCGATACGCACGCGATTTTTACTCTCGCCGGTATGCTGGGTGTAATGGTATCGGAGAGCCTAAAAACCGCTACGTAACAGTCGGTATTTAAAACTATGATGCTGATAAGCCGTTCACAAACGCTTGACCCAATGAATGGATAAATAGTTGCTAGGTATGACTTGTTTACAAGTCTCGAGCATTTTGCGACCCGATTTGTAATTTAGGAATTTTCATTTTCGTACCTAAAAGCAGTACTTGGGAGCTCTATTAGATATATGTTCTGGGTTATTGTATTCACCTCTTTTCATAGAAGTTCCTCCACCTATCTTCACCCATTGACGTCTGCTTACTGCTTAGCAGCAGAACCACACACATATCCTTGTGTTTCGTTTGATTGCTCTATTTGTTGAATTCTTGGTTTTAAAAGTTTTCATAACAAGTTAAAATCAAATTTCATACATGCATGCATGTCAAATGACATTTGACAAGAAGAGGAACAAAAACAAAAACAAGCTTGCCACTGTCATATATTTTGCCATTAGCTTGCACTAACAAGAACTAGATGGTCAGGATTTGTAAGAGAGGATGGTAAACAAGGTTTGTAAGAAACTAAAACAAAGTAAAACAATAGCAGCTATATAGGAAGAGATAGACCATGGTTTGTTGAAATAATCTTGCCTCGGCATCGCTTTCCACTTTGGCCATCGAGACCTCTGGTATTCATTTATCTTTCTCGCAACCCCTCCATAATAAAAATCATAAACAAGAGTGCAATTGTAAAGCCTGTTGAAGAGAGTGGCCAAGTCTTCAGTGCTCAACCTTGGTACTAAAATACCCTCTTTAACTAGCAAATCGGCATCCTTGCTTGTGTTGATGAGGCAATCCAAAAACACGGCATAAGAAGTGAACCTAGGACTGTAAGGGCATTCACATTGCTCATACGCGATGAGATTCCGAAACAAAGACTCAGAATTCCCCTGGATTCTTATCAGAGGTATTTTAAACACCCCATTTGAAAACTGGAAATGGCTACAATACACACCCCTTATTTGGGTGTACCATATGCACCTATTGTGTGGTCCAGATTGTGCCACCTCATCAGCAATCGTAACATTTTTTAGTTTTTCGTAACTTTTCAGCAATATGATTCGTAACATTTTGGTGTGTCTCGTAACTTTTATAAAAAAATTCGTAACTTTTACAAAAATATTGTAACTTGTACAAAAAATTCGTAACTTTTACAAAAATATCGTAACTTGTACAAAAAATTCGTAACTTTTACAAAAAAATCATAACTTTTACAAAAAAATCGTAACTTCTACAAAAAAATTCGTAACTTTTGTAGGGGTGTGTATCATACACACCCAAACAAGGGGTGTGTATTGTAGCCTTTTCCTTGAAAACTTGATATTCAGGATGTCATCAGGAGTTCTCTTCTTGAATTTGACTCCTGCCCTTAAAAGATCAGTTACAGGCGGAAAGAATACCCAAAGATGGTGCTCTCTTTGTTCATTTTCTTGGGATGAGGATAGTATACTATTACGTAATAAGTCCAGAATATGCTTTATTTCTCGATCTCTTGGTTGATATTCAGCCGGTTCCATGATTAGCATCATGGTTTAGAAGAAGTTAAGGACAAGTTTGGATAGGAAATCTTCTTGTTGTTCTTGAACAGACGACGTTAAGTTAAAAAGACACTCTAGAATAAACCAAGGGATCTGATTTCAAGTAAAATCAGATCATGGTAGAGATTTTCATACATCCAGGACATTTTGTATACAGGGTCATCTCTGTCTCTAGGCACTAATCATGTGTCTTTCCTGAAAAGCTCTAGTATGAAGCAACCATCTACAATCATGACTTCCACGAGCTCGCTTTCGCTTAAATCGATGGTCTCTCCATAGCAGTTTCTAGTGTGTTTTGCAAGCTCTCTAATGCTCCCAACGAAAACTTGCAAACTTTCTTCTGGAGGAGTTGGTAACCTGGCCAATAAGCAATTCAAATTCCACATTTTTACTTTCTCCATTTGTTCAAGTCTATTCTTTCCTCGGTGAAAAGGGCCGATAGAGACTATTTTAGGTTCATAACTTGCCTCATTGTGTTGTCTGAGTGTCCAAGGGACCTTGAAGATACAATTCTCATACAAGGGAGATTCATCACGTAGTTTCTCTCTAAGGGAAAAAGCCAAAAGTTTGTTTAACTCTTCAATTTCAACTGAGACTTGCTCACTACAATCACTTTCTTCCATCCCAAACTAGTTTCTAGAGTTGCCAATGTGTCCCTGTTGCATTAAATGAAGAAAAAGTGTGAAACTATAGGGGAGAGTCGAGAGACTCCTATGCTAGACATTGGAGTGAGAGTACTATGGAATGTGTCCATTATTTTTGTGAGACTCCTTAAGCAGATTTAGTATTGAAGTGTACTGAAGAACAATGCAAAACTCTCATATTACCTTAAAATTGTGTATAGCACCTTGTAAATACTCCTATTTATCTTTGAAAACAAAAGTCATATACAAGAGTGGACCAGTCTATGATTTGTGTGGCGCTTACACGTTGCTTGGAACAAAGACACATTTGATTGTTACTTTCAAAGTGGCAGGTATAGATAAAGGCATCTATCTACACGGACCTATCAATCGTTCAAGTTAGACACCATAATCCATTTTCTCTGAGGAGAATTTCCTTCAATTATTCATGTTGAATAAGTAACAATCCACAAAATGTGAAGTACATAATATCATAAGAGGTGTGGTGTTATCAATCTGATGAGATTACATAACCTACGCGATTATACATGACTTCACTAAATTTGCCGTTAATGCTTCAAAAGTTTCTCATACTTTCAATTGTCAGTCATATTGATGAATGATGAGATCTCAGGTTCACTGTTTAAATTATACATGACAGCATATGAAAAACTACTGCAAGGTCGTACAAAGAGAGAGATTGCCGGAACCAAATTCAAATTGGGTGATAGGTAAGAGAATTTTAAACATAGAATGTAGTGTGAGAGTGGTTTTTGTTAGGACTACCTTACGTTTAAGCAGCAGAGGAAACCTGTCTTACTAGTCGATTCAAGGTGGACTTTGAGGAATTTAAAGAAGATTTCAGGAGCAACTAACCCTCCCTTTTCAAGTTAGCCTTTGAGGAATTTAAAGGAGATTTCAGGACTTGAATCCTTACAATTTCAGGATGAGCTTATCTCATAGTTAGCATCAGAGAAAGCGAAATTTATTAAGTTTTATTTATCTATGTTGGTTGACTTCAAGAGCTATTGGAACAAGTCCATTCGATTAAAATATGGATATTGTTTCTTTTATCTGTCAAATTTAGAATATGGAGTACTTCGAATATTGTTTGATGAGTTGTCAAGTTGAAAAGTCATAATTCTCGCTTTTCGATCTTGAAAAGAAAGATAAACCCACTCCAAAATAGTACTCCCTAGCTCCGTCCCTTTTTTAAAGTCCGCATTCTCATTTTGAATTGTCCCTTAATAAGTGTGAGTTTTGAAAAGTTAACGGGTAAAAATTCATACAATTATCATTTTGTCTTTTAAAAAAGTTAGTATGTAAAGAGTTAATGGATAAAAGTGGATGATAATTTTAAAAAGTGGAGGTAAAAGTTGATTTGAAAAATATAAAGTGGAGGTAAAAGTTGACATAAAAGGTGTAATGATGATATTTTTCAAAAAAATTGAATTTACGAAGTAACACACTTAAAAAAGGACGGAGAAAATATAATTTATTTTAATTATTGTTAAGTTGTCAAGTTACGAGCTATTTCTCTCTTTTCAAACTTGAAGAGAGAGACAAACCTACCCCAAAGTACTATAAACTTTTGTTTCCTTGTTGGATATTTAAATTGGGTTTTTCTATTGTCAGCCCAATGGGCTGACAATAAGGCAACAACAAAATAAAAAAAACACAAGATTCAATGTACTTTTCACACATGTATATACACTTTCACACATTTTTATACATTTCAATACACTTTTTAAGGTTTGGTATCAACCCAATGGGCTGATTATAGAATTTTCCATTTAAGTTTGGAGAAACTTTAGTTTTACTTTTTTCCATTAAAATTGATCTTAGAGGGGATAATCTGAAGGTGAAAATCCATGAAGATATGGATCTTCGAATTTGGCGAAATTTTAGTTTCACTTTCTCCATTAAAGTTGCTCTTGGAGTTGGCGATCTAAACCTAACTAATTTATTCGACTGGACAAAGCGTCTCAGTATGCTCCATCGATTATTATTATTTTTTTATGATGACCTGAACTATTCTGTTTGTAGAGTATGCAAAGCCGGCTTTGAGTTTTTTGAGACTGGATCAAGGTTCTGAATCTCGTACCGGACAGGGTACCAGTTTTCTTACTGGTACGGTACGGTACCGGTACCGGACGAATACCGGTACCGTTTCAGATTTAGCGGTACTACCTATATATATTAGATATATAAAGTATCCACTTCTAGTCCGGGATCCGGACCTCTGGACCTCATTGATCCGAGCTTTTTTTTGACGATCCGAGCCGTCCAATGTGTTCAGAAGGTGTTTTCAAGGGTCCACGTGGAAAATCTTCAAAAAAAAATACCGGGAAGTGCTTGATCCAAGCATTTTTCGCAAAACTGTACCTTCTGAACACATTGGACGGCTCGGATTTTCAAAAAAAATTTTGCAACACAAAAAAAATCAATTTTTTCTTAAATCCGGGAGGAGTGGATAAGAAGCTCACATTATATATTTATATAGAGTCCCCTTCCTATCCAAACTCCCTTAACTTAGTTAAGTTACGGACCTCCCCTTCCTATCCACTTTCCGGACCAAATTTCGACGATCCGAACCGTTAGATGTGTTTAAAAGGTGTTTTCAAGGTCCAACGCGAGGATTTGGCAAAAAAAAATACCCGGAAGGGGTTGATGTAGACACCCCAATTTGAACCCCACGAAAATCCTTAGCATCCCCAAGGATGAAAATGCCGATAAGAGCACGTGAAGCTTGATTGTGAACTTGGAAACCCCTCCTAAACCTCTTCAAAATAAACCCAAGCCTACACCACCTTCTAGTACATTCAAAACCCTCTTTATCGATATATAATTTGTCTCAATCCATTTTGAAATGAGGGAGATGTGCCCGTTTTACCAAAATCACTTGTTTTCCCGACCTTCTGAGGGTAAAATGGTCACACATTTTGATGTACAAATCATCTTTGGTTCAAACCACTTGGGTTAGAAAGTATACTTTTCAAGCTTTCCAACGCTTCAAACCATGCACAAAACGGAGTTCGGTAGCACCCGGAATGGCCCCGCGAAGTTTGGATTGTTGTGCAGTCCCCCAGTCCAGGCGCCTGGATTCCCCAATTCCAGGCGCCTGGAATCACTTCCAGTAAACAATTTGCTGCTGGTTTATGATTAAACAATTGGCTCCCCCCTATTTGGTCCCACGTTTTCTTCATTCCAATCTCCCTCCAACAGACTATGGCTCCCCATTTTGAAGTTCAAATTCATTTCCCTCTAAAAATCACCCAAAAACTCTCTCATTCTCTCCCTATATATACCCCCCTCCCACTCCATTCTAAGAGATCAGTTTCTCCCTCCTTCCTCTACTGTTATTCTGCCAAAATCACACCAGAAACTTCATCCCCAAACTGATCCTCTATAGTTCCACTCATTTTTAGCCTACAAACCCATCTTTCATCACCAAAATCTTCATATTTCAACCTTCCACCACTAAACTTAATCAAAAATCAAAGGATCAGCTCTCCCTTCATTTTCCTTACTGTTTTGCTGCTGAAATATTTCCAGAAACTCATCCCCAACTGATCCCTCTCAATTCCATCCATTTTCAACCATCAAAACTCAATTTTCCTCCATCCTAACTCCACAAACTCACTTGATTCTACCCATTTTTCATCATCCACCATCAAACCCCCAATCAAACCACCTATAATCAGTTTGATACACTTCCAACAATCAAAATCCAGTTCACTCAACTTCCAAAAATCATCCCAAATAACTCTCCAAAGTTCACAAATCAAGGTTTCAAGGTAGTTTTTTTCTACCATTGTGCTCAAAAGGCCCTGAGGGGATACCATCCAAGCTCTTACTAGTTCTTCATACTAGTTAAGAGTTTGGAAAGGTTTCAAATTTCACAAAAATGGAAGTTCTTCATTAGCATTTGTTGTGTATATTTCCAAAAATCATTCAAAATCAAGTTTCTTTTAAGCTCATATCATGCATTTGAGTTAAATTTAAGGTTCAAGTTTGCTACTGTGGTGTTATACATCTTTTAGAGTGCATATGAGTTAGTTAAAAGCATTGCATTTGGTGCTTCCTATCAAAAATGGAGTTTTGAGTTTGCTGTCTGGGAGGCCATCCAGGCGCCTGGATTGGCCCTTCCAGGCGCCTGGATCTGCCTAATCCAGGTGCCCAGATTGCTATCCAGGTGTGACAAGTTTGATGCTTGTGATTAGTTTTTGGAGCATTTTAGAGCAGTTTGAGCATGTTTTAATGAAAATTCAGGGTCTAATGCATAAATCATCCATTCATCCACATTCATTCCATTGATCTTCTTGATGCATTTATGTGTTCTTGCATGAGTTCGAGTTTGAAGTCCATTTAAACAATATTTTCAAAATCTTTCTAAACATTTAGTAGAGACCGGTAATCATACCGGGCGTGAGGGGTGCTTTAAATTCCTTCCCCTCACGTAACCTAGCTCCCAGACCCGAGAAATCTCATTTTGGAGACCGGTAAAGCATTTTCCATTTCAAGGGCAAAAGAGTCATTTTTCAAATGGTTTCTCGGGTATGGTCCTCAAATCCGGGTGGCGACTCCATTCAACCAATCAAATCATTTTCCAAGTCAAAGCCGTTTTCGTGGACATCGCTCCCGCGGGGTGTTCACAAGCTGGCGACTCCGCTGGGGAGTATGCACTGATATGCATTTTAGTACTTTTACACTTATGTGTAATTTTATTAAAATGTGTATTAATCATTGAGAGCTAAACTTGAAAAATGTTTAAAGGATTTTGAAAGTATTGTTTAAATGGACTTTTTGCATTGCACGTGCATGGTTACTAGCCATCGCTGGCGTGTTTCGGCAATCCTGCCCGGCTTGCCGGTGATGGGGAATCCCGAAATGCTCAGCACCCCCCGACCGTGATAAGTCACAATTGTCGTTATTACCATCGCCTTGCGGGATCCTTGGCGGTGGGAGACAACTTTGGCTTTGAGTCCGGGGTACCCTTTCAAACCAAAAAACCGGCCTTTGCATATAGATATCTGTAGAACCCCACGTTAGATGACCAACCTACGTGCTAGGATTATGTGTTCCGTCCTGTTATGTGCTATGTGTTACCGCTTTCTTCAGCATGCCATAATGCATACATGCACGCATTTGCATCTGTACATACAGTCTTCAATATCTTGTGCACCGTCAGTATAGCATAAGTTAGGTTCCCGGCAGTTAGTAGAAGGTTGCCTTGGCCCGATGATGAGTCGTGCATCCCATTTGCGCGTTGTTCTTACAAGTTGGTCTTTAGGACGACCGGACGTGGGAAAATTTGAAATGATCAGATTCTTGACAACGATCTAAATGGGTTTTACGGGACCTTAGCCCGAGGAGGGGTAATCGCCCTTAAATATCCAAATTTAGATTTTTGCCGAAAATCTGTCTGAGTCATGTTTTCCCAAATCCGTCCATCCAATGTCAAAGACTTTTTCCTTAAAAGAAAACTTGAGGATTGGGGCAACCTTCCAAAGCCGTTGGGTCCAGTCTAGGAGACTTTAAATCCATGGAGTTTGAGATACCTCCGGTGTCTGCCGTGCCCGAACGGCTCCCCGTGTTTCGGACTAGCCTTAAGTGCATCTGCATCCAGATTTCAACAACCTTATTGCTCTGTCTCGGATGGTCTATAAGGAGATTGGCTCTGATTCCACGACGATTGGAATTTAACCTGCCTGTCACGACTTACCCGTGGTTGTTGTTTCGAACATCTATGCAATGTCTTAAGTGAGACCGAGACCGGTAGTCTAGATCTTAGGACGAAACGACAACAACATATGCACGACATTTTCTTCAATAAAACCCAGGGGCACAATCTGAGTTTGACTTTTTGCTTTACTGTCAGTCCTGAATCAAGAAAACCTTACCTGTTTGGATCCGACCGCCCGGGCAAAGATTATCTCGACCTTCATCGCCAGTGTTTGAAACAAGTATGTCGGCAGATCAGGAACAAGATCCTCCGAATGAGATAGAGCGACTGAGGAAGGAAATGCAAGATGAGAGGGTTCGGAATGACACTCGAACTGCCCAACTCATGGCAATCATGGTAAATATCCAAAGCCGGCTGCCTCCACCACAGCAACAAATACCCGATGGCGGGGCCCGAAATCATGAGATCCCTAATGACGACCGCCAAGAGCAGTCACCTGAAAATCCTCAATTGGCCGAGATGCTAGCCAAGATTGCTAAGCTTGAGGAGTCAGTAGCCAAGAACAAGCAACGGACAACCACCGGATTTCATATGGATAAGCTCTGTCTGTTTCCGGATGCTAAACTCCCCGAGAAATTCAAGCCGGTGAATTTTGAAAAGTTTGATGGAATTGGGAATCCCAAGGGACACATTCAAGCATATGTAAGCTCCCTCTCACTTCAAAATGTTAACGAGCCAACCATGGCCCAAATGTTTCATGAAACTCTCATAGGGCCTGCATTTCAATGGCTCTTGTCTCTTGACATCTCAAGGAGGCAAACTTGGGAAGAAATGGCGGCTGCTTTCATAAAGCAGTATGAGTATAATGTGCAGCTCAAGGTCACTATTCGTGAGCTTGAAAGTGTCAAAATGAAAGAGAAGGAGTCCTTTGCAGAGTTTGTGAAAAGGTGGAGGGCGAAGGCCGCGCAAATGACTGATCGTCCCAGTGATAAGGACCAAATGAGGATCATAACCAAGAATCTGCAACCCGACTTGGCCCAGTACATGGTGATGGCCCAGGCACATAACTTCGAAACCTACTTTGAGACAGGTCTGTCAATTGAGCAAGCAATACAGGACGACATTCTAGGAAAAGATGGTCCCACTCCAAACTCCGGGGATAATAACACCTTACATGCAAACACCTCCTCCAGCTCCACAAAACACAACCCCAACCAAATAGCATCCATCAACAAAATCACAATCCAAACCAACCACTCTAAAAAGCCACAAAGAACCCTCTCACAGTTCTCCACACCCCTATCCTTGGTGTATAAAGAGCTCCACGAAGCTGGTCTTCTCAAACCACTCCCTCCAACCCCTCTGCCTCAAAAGCTCCCAGCCTACCACAACCCAAATGCCTTTTGTGCCTTCCATCAAATGCCTGGTCATGTTACCGATGAGTGTCATCGCCTCCGCCACAAGATTCAAGATCTCATTGACAATGGGTCCATCTCTGCTCCACTGGCGAAACTGAATACCTCGCCAAATTAATGAACCATCAATGGCCATGCATTAGTTCAATCTTCCACGAGTCTTGGAAGTCTTCAAGTGTCGAGTCAAGTTTTCGCTTCTGATTGAGTCAGTCTGTATTTCGAGTCTGTTTATGTCTTTACTTTCCTCGTCTATATGTTTTTTTATCTTCGAGTACGCAATCTCTTGTCGTTGTTGTCAAAAATAAAAAGGAAAAGACCAAAAATAGAGTCAACTTTGTAGTCTCGAACTACGCGCGACCTGATTCCTTGCAAAGGGATACGTAGGCAACCCTTAGTGGTTCGGTCGCAACCATCAAAAATAAATGTCACACAGTTGTGTCGAAATTGTCAATCATAAACTTGGGTTTTTGCAATAATCTCTCAACTTGGAATTGTTTTACACCATCATTTGAGAAACATGATAATCACTTCGAAACACGAGATGAAATTTGATTGAACCCTTGCCCCGCACAAGGAGGATTTCCAATGGACCATTCCCCGGTGCCATCAAGAAGTAATTCTTTGACAAAGAAAAGCTTGCTAGGTTGAAAACCCGCAAGGGCGGCCTAGGCAAAAGTTAAGGCAAAAAGCTCGCTAGATCAAACTTCAAAATGAGATCTAGGCAAAAGTTAGAGCAAGCATGAGTTCTCCCTATCAAGTTGCGCAATTCAAAATGAAAAAAGGCATTCTTTGTTTGATTTCCCACATAAATATCTATTGCGAGCCCCTTTGAGCCTAAATCAATTTCTTTGAAAAATAACCCAGCTAGGCAGCTATCCCCCACACTGGGGTGAAACAAGAAATATGAAAGTGTCAAACACATGACAGCCAACATAATGAAAGTGCCAAGGATATAAGCGCGTGAAGATTCAAAGTATCACGAGAATGAAAGCGCCAAACTCATAGGTGCAACAAGATGAAGAGCACTGAAGAAATTTGAAACGGAAAAATCAAATGAAAGGAAGTGCTCATTTAAAGCAAGAAGAGGCACATGAAAGCACCCATCAGAAGCAAAAATGGCACAAATGAAGTCTGAGATAGCTGCTAGCTCAAATAACCCCAAGGAAAGATGAGATGTTTTGAGCCTATAATCCTTCCTTTGTTAAGCCCATAACCTTGGCCCCGTCATAACCTCGATAAAAGTCCTTTCAGATTGGAAAGTGTAACTTGATAGCGAGAATTCAAGTCAAAAGGGAACAGTCTAATCTCCCTTGAAAATCAAAAGTCAAAGCATTGTGCAAACGCCGGCGTCATGCAAAGCAAAAATCCAAACTGGGGCATATCAATGGGTCTTCATCAGTAGCCCTCTAAACTAGGGCATTTTGAAGGAAAGTCAATGAGGCATCATCAGCAGTCTGGGGCATTGGTTCATGACAAGAAATCTTGTGTTTTGATAAAAAAATTTGAATGAACATCACTTGATGGAGTAAAACAATCACAAAATCAAAATCTAATTTTATCATGACAATTTCGACATCAATGGTGAGGCATGTTTGCCATCTTTCAGAACTTCGGGTCTTCCATATCCTTCGAGTCAACACGTTCTTCCATATCAACCTTTGCCCATTCAGAGCATCTCAGTCAAGTCATTCAGATAGTTTCTCTTATCCGTCAAGTCAACATGGTCAATTAAATTCCTCATGCCTTGCCTGTCAATATCTACCCCCTTGTCAAAAAGGTCAATCAAATTCTTTGGCCTTGTCAGTCTTATCAATACCCACCCTCTTGTCAAAAGGCCGATCAAATTCCTTAGCCTTGTAAAAATCCACCTTTTTGTTAACCATGTCGCCTTAGTCTTGTCTATCCTTGACTCGTGAAAATGATTTCAATGCATCAAAGAACTCGTGTTTGGGTACATGGTCAATTGGTCGCCAAAACCATCAGCAGAGCTGAGGAAGAAAATCAGGATTGAGGTTCATCATCTGTGAAGGCACGTCAACTCGAAATTGGGGCATGTCAGCCTAATGCCATTTCAGGAGGGAAGCATACACCCAAATCCAAGACTGGGGCATAAGAGCCTAAAAGTCTAAAACCAATCCAAAACCCAAGTCTTGCCAAGCTCAAACCCAAACCTTGGCCAAAAGGGAAAGACAATAAAGCAAAAGAGCCACCCAATTGAGCCTCCTACTTTTTAAAGAAGGAATGTTGTCGTTGTTGTCATCGAGTGTCAATGCACGAGTCGCATGCAATTGTCCTGCGGGACAGTTTTTCAATCAATCGTCCTGATGGACAAATTTTAAATCAAATCATCCTGCAAGACAGTTTTCAATCAATGGTCCTGAGGGACAACGTTTTGGTCCCGCGGGACAACTTTTCAATCAATGGTCCTGAGGGACAACTTTTAAATCAATGGTCCTGAGGGACACTTTTAAATCAATCGTTCTGAGGGACAAACAATTAATTTCAAGACAAATAATGGTCACCTTCAAAATTAATTTCAAGACCAGAGATGGTCACTTCAATTTCAATCAAAATTAATTTCAAGACCAGAAATGGTCAC
Source organism: Vaccinium myrtillus (assembly GCA_016920895.1). NCBI lineage: Eukaryota > Viridiplantae > Streptophyta > Magnoliopsida > Ericales > Ericaceae > Vaccinium > Vaccinium myrtillus. The sequence continues at coordinate 16,582,200 of CM029272.1, read as the reverse complement.
ATTTTCAATAATGTCATTCAATTTAAAAATAGATTCATTACATGACGTAGCCACCAAGCTGGTGCATTCAATCATTTTAGCCGCCTAGCTGGCGCACCCCAATCATTTTAGCCACCAAGCTGGTGCATTCAATCATTTTAGCCACCTAGCTGGTGCATCAATCATATCAAGTTGTTAGTTGTCTTAATCACTCAGTTAGTGCTTTTAATCAGTTGTTCCGAGTATTTGTTGTTGATGAAACGTCGTGTCGCTAAGTCCATCACATAAATGTGTTTGGTTCAGTAGCGTATTGATTGCCTCTTTGCTCAGTAAGCAATCACATTTCCTCGGTTGTATCGTTGCTCAGTAGACAATCATCTTATCATTGGCCATCTTGTTGCTCAAGGGATAGCCACCGTCCGATTTAGCCTCCCCGTTGCTCAGTGGGTGGCTTCATTTAATCATGACACAACATGAATCATTTTAGCCACCAAGCTGGTGCATTCAATCATTCAAAAGCCGCCTAGCTGGCGCATCCAATCATCCAATCATCATTCAAAAGCCGCCTAGCTGGCGCATCCAATCAATCATCACTCGTCCTTTCAAATCAATCATTACCCATCAATCATTCAATCAATCAATCACCCATCAATAATCAATCATATATTGTGTGCAAGATAATTCATCATTCATTGTCAAGTGAATCATCAATCTATTCCTTTGCCCCCAAGAACTACGCTGGTCTGATCCCTGCAATAGGGTACGTAGGCAGCTCGTCGAGCACGACCGCGTGATTTCAATGTTTGTGTTTTGTAGCTTTGGAAATTCTTGGGCAGCAGATTGGGCTGTCTAGGTCTTTGACGAGACTCGCATCAAATCAATGATGTCAAGTCTCATCAAAGAGGGGCAACTGTAGACACCCCAATTTGAACCCCACGAAAATCCTTAGCATCCCCAAGGATGAAAATGCCGATAAGAGCACGTGAAGCTTGATTGTGAACTTGGAAACCCCTCCTAAACCTCTTCAAAATAAACCCAAGCCTACACCAACTTCTAGTACATTCAAAACCCTCTTTATCGATATATAATTTGTCCCAATCCATTTTGAAATGAGGGAGATGTGCCCGTTTTACCAAAATCACTTGTTTTCCCGACCTTCTGAGGGTAAAATGGTCACACATTTTGATGTACAAATCATCTTTGGTTCAAACCACTTGGGTTAGAAAGTATACTTTTCAAGCTTTCCAACGCTTCAAACCATGCACAAAACGGAGTTCGGTAGCACCCGGAATGGCCCCGCGAAGTTTGGATTGTTGTGTAGTCCCCCAGTCCAGGTGCCTGGATTACCCTAATCCAGGCGCCCGGACTCAATCCAGGCGCCTGGATTCCCCAATTCCAGGCGCCTAGAATCACTTCCAGTAAACAATTTTCTGCTGGTTTTTTGATTAAACCATTGGCTCCCCCCTAAGTCCGAGGGGTCTCTTTAAACCTGGTACCCTAAGGCCATCTGGCTTGGGGATGACCGACCTAAAGCTCGTTACATGGGTCAACTAGAAAGCCATACAGATCCAGGCATTGCATGACTACAAGCAAAAAAAAAAAAAGAAGAAGAAAAGTGGTAAGAAAAAAGTGAAAAAAAAGATTAATTGTTAGGGAAAGGGGTGAGTTTTTAGAGTCACACCGGGCTATTGATATTGTGTGAACTGTTTTCGGGGTTAGTGAATTTCTATGTGTGGTTCTCACTTACACGCATGTTATGTGATAAATCCCTATCCAATCGTAGGCGAGAAGGCTAATTTTTGTGGAAGATTGTATACGAGAATTCACTTGTTTAAATCTTTCCATGAATGAAGCACATTGTCTTTGACTTGCATGGCAATCGCTGCGGTACTTTGAGAGGTTATTGGTTGGGTTTGAGTTGCATTTAAGTGTCCAATTCTTTGTGTGTTTTGTGGGTGATCACTGCTGAAAACCCTCACGAGACTTCACTCGTCCTACCGGGGCCGCCTGGGGGTTTAAAAGACATATCTCTTTCAGTTTTTTTGTTTATTTCATTTGCTTATTGTAACGCCCCGATTTTTCGGAAGCATTAATTAAAACATTTATTAAAAAGATTCATTTATTAAAACAGGTTTATCTTAATCAAACAACAAAAATAAATAATAGTCGAATGATCTTGGTTTTATTACAATAAGACAACGTACTTTATTAAAATTTCAAATCACATTTATTCAACGTAAAAATAAAGGGGCAGAGCTCTAATAATAATAGGGGTTCCAAGCTTCTTCTGTTTCTCCTCCTTCAGCAACGAGGTTCACCTCTAGGAGATTCTGCTCATGTCCTCTTGTCTCATTAGGGTACTGTTCACCCTGTTGATTCTCTGTAAAATCTGGCACAGAGCCAGGGTACACCGTACCGTGAGTGATGAGGTTCACTCAATAGATAATTCTTACCCACTAACCCTTACAATACACAACAAAGCATTTATAACATAATATAACAAAACAATGAGAAACAGAACAACAATCCGTTTATTCATTACTAATCTTTAATCTGCGTGAAATCTATGATTCTCTGCCTAGAGAATCAATCCTCCCAATTGAACCTCTTAGAAAATAGCCATTCGTGATTCCACTCCCTCCTTGCTTACCCTGACTGGGAGCACAGATGACAAGGACTAAATTATGTATTTAGTCAAAATCATCAACCGCCTCACAAGGAAGAATCCCCCAGGGACTGACTGTACCACTGGGCCCACAAGGTGCTGACTGCAACCTTTAGAGTATATAGCCCTGGATCCTGGGTCTATAATACAATATATCTCTGGCTGACTGCCAATATATCTCTGGCTAACTGCCAATCATTTAGTAACCATATTCATTAGGAGTGATCACGCAATGCCATTTCTAAGGTTCCGAATCTTAATCAAACTCTGGCTGACTGCCAATCATTTCAAATTCACCATCTGGCTACCTGCCAACCATAACAACAATTTTTCCAGGATAACCTCCCCAATCCTTTCATAACAACATTCCATCAAATTTTCCAATAACTCAACGTCTAGGTGATCATCTATATTCGTGCACAAATCCCGGGAACCTAATTATCCAATCTGACAAACAACTTGCTCATTATAAATTTTGCATTGACAAAATCAGGAATAAAACGATACAACAAATAATAGCGTACAAACAATACACATAAAATAATAAGAAATGACTTCATAAAACATATTACTTAGCAATGAAATTTTATCATATTCTATACTATATCAGATTCCTCTCTTAATCTATTAATAAAGATTCCTTTCAAACACTACATTTACTAGTTATCAATAGAATGTCAAGTAAAACAAAAATAAATAATAAAAGAAAATTAATTAACAAGGCATGCAAGACCACCTACATCTAGTACTCCCACGTGTAACGGTTCTTGGAAAATCAAATTTGCCATTCCACGTGTAATGGAGTTATGGAAATCAACTTTGTCATTTTCCAATTGTTTGTCAACGATAAATACATGCATATAATAGTAGTTGGTCTTGGCAGAACCATGTCGGTTCACAGACCATAAATAATTGGGTTTCGTAACTTAATTTCTAGGTTTGGTTTGGTTTCATTCGGGCTTAATACAAGCCCTAATATCAATTCGAGATATTCTAAATATACTTAAGATTAGAGAGTAAGAGGTATCTACCTTTTTCGGAGTGCTAGGAGTGAAATTAGCGGAAGGTGGTGCAACTCGGTTGTCAGAAAAGATAGGCTTAAAATGAGCTGTTCGGATGTAAAAGAAAAATGGACTGCTTTGGAACCTCACTCTATCTTTCTCCTGCTTGTATGGTGTAAAAAAATAGAAGCCGGAGGAAAGGAATTTTTATAGGTGAAATGGAGACAGTGGAGTAACTAATGGGATGGGGTGGTGGCTGGCAATGCAGGGTGTGGAGGTTTCCAGAGATAAGGATTGATGGGATAGTGGTTGGGCATTGCAGACTTGTAGTGTCAAGGTGAGTTAGTAGGGGATGGGTGTGGCAATGATAGAGTAATGTTTGGGTCAGGATAGCCTGACTCAGCATTGATAATAGCATGGTAAAAGTTACATATATAACTACGTATATGTATATAGCTAATTACTTATCCGCATGTGTATTCGTATAATGTGAACATTATTCCCCCGTGTGGTACAACACATATAACCTCTAGGGTGCACGCCCATTTGAAATAAAGACGAAATTTATCAAATACAATTTCAAAATAAAATGAACTAATAATTTTTATAAATCAAATCTTTAACACCACGTGTTCGGAAATTTGGATCTTCATAAATATACTTAATCGAAAATAGTTTATTACATTCTAAATAAAATAGGATCGAAAATTGGGTCGCTACACTTATTTCTTTTCTTTGCTAAGGGACTAGCAAAGTGTAAGTTGGGGGGTGTGATAGGTGCTTAATTGTACCCAATTAAGCCCTTTAACTTATATTTGCGGGTCCATTTATGTTTTTACTTGGTGCGGATTAATTAGTATAATGTGTTTGTAGGATTTGGAGATCAATGAGCCAAATAAAGTGCAATTTGGAAAGGAAATCATTCAATCCCGAATTGAAAAGGAATCTGGACAACCTTCAGTATTTTGACCATATGTTTTAGCTTGAGTGTCCGATTGAGGCAAGGTTTTGCGGCACCAGAAAGGAAATTCAATTTCCTACAATTTTCCTGTTTATGAGTTTTCTAAATTCCAACATATTGAAGGTCGAAATTGGACTGGAAGCGGGTTGCAGAAGACAAGAACGGGATTTTTGGGAAGTTTGGTTGAGATTGGACTTCCTAAACTTATTCTTTTACTTGAACTCCAAGAGAGTTGTGAGCACTATAAAAGGATAATCCTAGGTCATTATTAGTGGTTCAGAAGTTGAAGAGAGGCTCCATGTCCAGCTAAACCCCTCATCTAGGGGGAAGATGAAGCTCCGCTCCAAGTAACGTTAATTTATGTATAGGATTCAGATTTCTTATTCGGATCAATTGTTTAACTAAGAACTATTTTCATTACATATGAATGAAATTGTTTTACTCCTTCCATTATGTTGAGTATTTGTGAGCGCAACACAAATACCTAGTTAATCAATAGTTTTCACTGATTGTGCTTGGGTGACTGAGATGAGTTATGCTCGTAAGACGGATCGTGCCACTGGACAGGCCGTGAAAGAGACGGGGTTGCACCACCGAGATGGGCCGTGCTATGGGATAGGCCATGCCTGTTGGCAACACAATAATCTTCTTGACAAAATTATGATTCGAATAGAAACCCTAGCCTATGCATATTTTCGTTACGCGGTCGGGGTGGATTTGAAACCCTAGATCATTCTCTCCATCTCCAATTTAATCACTGCTTTGCTTAGTTTAATCATTCACAAAATTAAAACCAATCAATTAATCTTTTCTGAATTAAATTAGAAATTAATCGAATCTATTTTAACTTAGCCAATCTATCTCCGTGGATCGATACTCGGACTTAGCCACTATTCTCTGGAGTAGTAGTTAATTCTTAGTTGTTATAAATATATTTTTGACTCGGAACGACACGGTCAATTCCCTAGGAGGAATCTCAGGATATATATACTACGCGGAAGCTCTGCTGGTTTTTTTTTATAGAAGAATTACTAATTGTACGTATCTAAGACATGTTAGTATATTATGCTGTTATTTTTAAATTTTGAAGGTGCAGTTTCCCCAAGGGCTTCCTCTTGGTTCCATTACAAATTAAGGAAGTTATAGACGAAAAAAAAAATAAAAAATTTCTTTCTCGCATTTTACCATGATCAAACATAGGGGTAGGCAACAGGTAATTTTGTGTCAGAAATTTATTTATGAATTCCCACAATATTTTTCAACTCACCAAATTTTCGTGCCATGTTTCGAGCCGTGTTGGATTCGTGTTGTCATGTCATGTCAAAAAGTTCAACTTTTAGCTAAATTTTTATACATATATATATATATATAGGATAATGATCTACTAAGGACTCCCTTAGCCAAATTTGGTGCGGACCTCACCATTCCGGATCAAATTTTGACGATCCGAACCGCTCAATGTTTTTAAAATGCATTTTCCAGGGTCCACGCGGAAAATCTTCTAAAAAAAATACCCGGAAGGGCTTGATCCGATCAGTTTTTGTTAAAAACACTATATAAAATGCATTTTAAAAACACTGAGCGGTTCGGATCGTCAAAATTTGATCCGGAAAGTCGAAAAATGGCTTGGTCCGCACCAAATTTTGGCTAAGGGAGTCCTTAATAGATCGGCTTCCTATATATATATATATATATTTTTTAACTTGACAGTCATCAAACTAATGTCTAATGTATAAAATTACTCATAAAAATTTCATTTTTAGCTCAATTATATATTTCCTGTCAGGCATTCCCACCCTAATCTAACATGCATGAAGAGAAAAATTCTTCCCTCTCTTTAGCCTCGATTTTTCTTCCCTGTATTTTAATTTCCACCATTTTTTCCCTTTCCCATAATTTTGCTATTTGATTCTATTCTTTCGTGTAAGTATTCCAAGTGATATTGATTCGAAGGAGATTTACAATCATTTTATTATCAGCCCACTAGACTAATAATAAGATTGCTCTTTCATTAGTAAGAGTGTGAATACACTCTTACGTTTAAAGAGTAGTTTTATTAAGTTTTCGTGGTATCTTAATTGAATACGCCACGCCTTGGACTAAATGTTTTCTAACAATCACAAGAGACAGCGACAATTTTTTTTTCTTTCTCCCAACGTACAGACAGCGACATTACAACTAAGTACACTTCAATGCCAAGTTTGGTGATCACATGCAACCTACCTCTTCTTTTTAGAGCAGTAAATTGGGGTGGGCCGGTAAGTAGTGGTTAGCTCATGCGGTAGAGTTTTTAGATGTCCCAAACTGTATCCCGAGATGGAATCACATTCCGCCCTATCCTATGTAATAGATTAAGAATGAGAAATGACAAAAAAAAAAAAAAAGGCAGTATTAGGGTTGCAATGGCTGATGGCACTCTGTATGTGGGCTGGGCTGCCACTTAGGGGCATGCAACATTAGCAAATTAAAGTACGGGCAAGACCGAGCCTATAAATTGGACTGCCAAGCAGCCAAGGAACGGGCAGGACAAGATCATGGTTCTTTTTTACTGTTTTAGTTACCTAAAAATAAAAAATAAAATTGAACTCTGTGAATCATATATATCCTGGTTTTAAAATTGAACTCTGTGAATCATATATATCCTGGTTTTCTCCAGCTTCATCTTTAGAATCATATCTACCTTTGCGTCTAATTTTTTTTTCTTCTTCTTAATATTGTTTTTTTTCCTCTCTTGTCAATTGTCACAGTTGATTTTTCAATTCTGTTTAGTTAATGAATTAAGAATACAGATGCTTTGGCCTTTGAATCATGTGTGTCTATGATTTCTACTCTCTCTGTCCCATAATAAATTCTTTAATTTGGTGCAAAGAAATTTAAAATGTTACGATTGGAAGTATTTTATTTTTTGATCCGAAAATATTGTTTGTCTTTTCGCTCGGGACTAACTTTATGAGATGGATCCGGGAGTATAGTATTTTGATCATGAGTTTTGAATAGGGAATGGCAAATGTAAAAGGTAAATATTAACAGATACATTTGTGTTCCCTTCCAATTCATTTCCTTTCCCTTCTCCGCAAATTAATGATCCAAGCCCAACCGTCAACCAAGATGTACAAGTTCCATGATGTTCTGTATATAATACAGTAACAAATTCAAGACATTTGGCTGAATCCCGAATGGAAGGGAATGTATATCCAACTGTCTAATGCCCTACCTCATGTTCCTCTATCAGATATGTTGATGCTTATCAAGGTTTTAAATAATGATTTCGCAATGCGTAAATGTAATGGTTTGAGTGTAACGGTTTCATTAGTATTGAATGTTATGTATCAGGAATTGGCTGTAGCGGTCGTGAATTCTTTAAAAATCATGTTTTGGAAAAAAATAATTTGTAATTGCTTAAATAACCCGTAATGGTCGAGTATTGGCCGTGAACCGGTCTGTAAATCGGATACGAACCAATATGTAACCGAAACCGGCCAATACGTAACGGAATCGCCAATACGCATGCAATTTTTACTCTCGCCGGTATACCGGGGTGTACAATATCGGAGAGCGCAAAACCGTTAGTAACGGCCGGTATTTAAAACTATGATGCTCATAACCCGTTCACAAACGCTTGACCCAATGAATGGATAAATAGTCGCTGGGTATGACTTGTTTACTAGTCTTGAGGATTTTGTGACCCGATTAGTAATTTAGGAATTTTCATTTCCGTACCTAAAAGCAGTAATTGGGAGCTCTATTATTTTATATGCAATATGGATCTTATTTGATAGATCTCAATTAGTTCTATTAGACAAATTTTTTAAAAACTTTTGAAACCTTACCAATAAAAAGATATAGACGTTTGAAAATGCCACGGATATACGTAGGGAGCATTTAAAATGGGACGGAGGGAGTATATGTTCTGAGTTATTGTATTCACCTCTTTTCATAGAAGTTCCTCCACCTATCTTCACCCATTGACGTCTGCTTACTACTTAGCAGCGACGAGGATAGAAGATGGTGTTAGGGTTCTTTTTCGTGGTTACAATTTGTGCTTGTAGAGCGGGTCTTGGTTCGTCGATCTCCGAAAGCTCGAAGTATTCCGCTGCGCTTCATTATGTAAGTCTTGTGTGATTTACACGCTTTTGATACATTTAACAATAAAATCAAATTTCATACATGCATGTCAAATGACAAGAAGAGGAACAAAGCTATAACTAGCTTGCACTAACAAGAACTAGCTAGATGGGCAGGATTACTACGAGAGGATGACAAACAAAGTTTGTAAGAAACTAAAACAAAGTAAAAGAATAGCAGCTATAAAGGAAGAGATAGACCATGGATTGTTGAAATAATCTCGCCTCAGAGTCGCTCTCCAAGTTGGCCATTGAGACCTGTGGTATTCATTTATCTTTCGCGCTACCCCTCCATAATAAAAATTGTAGACAAGAGTGTCGTTGTAAAGCCCGTTGAATAGAATGGCCAAGTCTTCAGTGCTCAACGCATGTGCTATAATTCTCTCATCAACTAGCAAATCGGCATCCTTGCTTGTGTTGATGAGGCAATCCAAAAACACAGCATAAGAGGTGAACTTATCAGTGCAATGGCGATCGCATTGCTCATACACGATGAGATTCCGAAACAGTGATTCAGAATTCCCCCGGATTCTTATCGGGGGGATTTTAAACACCCCTTTTGAAAACTCGATATTCACGATGTCATCACCAGCTCCCTTCTTGAATTTGACTCCTGCCCTTAAAAGCTCAGTTACAGGTGGAAATAATTCCCAAGTTGTATTGGTTGGTTCAATGTCTATGAATGAGGATAGTAAACTACTACGTAATAAGTCCAGAATATGCTTAATTTCGCGACCTCTTGGTTTGTATTCACCTGGTACTGTCATTAGCATCATGGTTTCGAAGAATTTAAGGACAAGTTTGGTTAGGAAATCTTCTTCTTGTTCGTGAACAGACACCGTTAAGTTAAAAAGACACTCTAGAACAAACCAAGGGATCTGGTTTTCAAGCAAAATCAGATCATGGTAGAGATTTTCAAGCATCCAGGAGGTGTTGTATATAGGGTCATCTTTGTGTCTAGGCACTAACCATGCATCTTTCCTGAAAAGCTCTAGTATGAAGCAACCATCAACAATCATGACTTCCACGAGCTCGCTTTCGCTTAAATCGATGATCTCTGCATAGCTATTTCTAGTGCGTTTTGCAAGCTCTCTAATGCTCTCAACGAAAACTTGCAAACTTTCTTCTGGAGGACCTGGTAAGCTGGCCAATAAGCAATGCAAATACCACATTTTTATTTTCTCCATTGGTTCAAGTATATTCTTTCCACGGTGAAAAGGGCCGATAGAGACTATTTTAGGTTCATAACTTGTCTCACTATGTCGTCTGAGTGTACTAGGGACCTTGAAGATGCAATTCTCAGACAAGGAGGGAGATTCATCACGTAGTTTATCTCTCAGGGCACAAGCCAAAAGTTTGTTCAACTCTTCAATTTCAACCGTAACTTGCGTGCTACAATCAATTTCTTCCATCCCAAACTAGTTTCCAAAGTTGCCAATGTTTCCCTGTTGCGTGAAGGAAGAAAGAGTGTGAAACTACGTATTGGAGAGAGTCGAGTGACTCCTTTGTTGCAAAGACTCTTCAAAATGTATAAAGCACTCGTATTGGATACTAGACATTTGAGTTAAGAGTATAGAATGTGTCAGTCACTTTTGTGAGACACCTAAATGGCAGATTTAGTATTGAAGTGTACTAGAGAACAATGCAAAAATCTCGTAGTACGCTTAAAATTATTTATAGCACCTTGTAAATAATATGTTGGTTAGAAAACAAAAGTACTAAACAAGAATGTCCTTATTATGGTGATTATATGAGTCCGATACTAAGACACATCCTGCACTCAAGTCCATGCATGGAGCATCGAGAGACTCAAAACTTCGGGGCATGTAAGAGACAAAAGGGAATAAAAAATTCCACTAGACTAGCGAAAAGTTTGAATACCGAATCAGTAACCAATATGATCCCTAAACTTGTTCAGGCTCTTTGAAAAACAAAAGAATAATTCAGGATCCTGGTTTTCTGGAAATAGCAAAAAACCAAATGGAATTCATAAACTTCAATCATTTCAGATGGGAATAGACCAGGTATCTGGGTAGTGAGTAGCCTAGTGCTTGGCAGCTGCCTATAACTCCAAAATTACTGCATAAACTTATCCAATGAGTCTCAACTCTATAGTAAATCCCTTGTTCCTTTGATGAATCGAAATTGATTCCCTTTTTTTCCCCTACCTAATCAGGTTTTAGAATGCCGCATTTTCATCAAAGCTAGCATAGGTTGAACTGGAAATAAGAATCAAGAAACAGGAGAAAAAGGAGAAACACTTTCGAAAGGTACTCTAAGAACCAAATTCATTATTTTTTCCCATGTCAAAACTAAATAACCCACCAGGTAGTTGAGAAACTTTTTGTTTTGTCCTTCCCCAAATCTGACCACGTGGAGGATCACTGCCCTTAGGTCTGTGTGCTTGACCAGATATGAGCATCGGATTGAGTTATATATCCTAAGGATCAGTTAAAATTCTTACAATCCATATTAAATGTGCATCGGATAATAATCCACTAAGTGTGATTTGTGAAGTATGTAAAATTATACATCGTATGAGATTAAACATCACCAATAGTCCTGTCACCATACTCCCAATTGCGATATGATGAGAACTCAAGTTCACAGTGAATGTAAACAACATATGCAGTAAATAGATTAAAAAAAACACAGAGATGGCATAAAGAGGGAGATTACCAGAGCCAAATCCAAATTGGGTGATAGACAGTTGAAATCCCTTTCCAGTATAAGCGCTAAAGATTTCAGTGACAGATCAGGTAAGAGAATTTTAAGCGTAGAATGGAGTGTGAGAGAGGTTTTTGTAAGGACTTACCTTATGTTTAAGCAGCAGAGGAAACCTTTTCTTAGCCTTTGAGGAATAAGGAGAAAGCAAAATTTATATATAACTCCAGGATTATCTTGTATTATGGTTAGCAATAGCATAAGAGACAGCAAAATCTAAACAATATAAGTTTTGTTTGTCTATTTTACAAATTGAAGAGCCATTGGAGCTAGTCCATTCTATTAAAATATTGATATTGTTTATTTTATCTGTCAAATTTAGAATATTTGACTTCAACTATTATTGATGAGTTGACAAGTTGGAGAGCCATATATTTCACTCTTTTTAAACTTGAATAAACTTTTGCTTCTTTTTTCGGAGATCATTTTGTCCGAAGTTGCTGATGAGTCGTTCATGGGGGCTGTCGAGCAAGATTGTGAGGACGTGAGCCAAATCGCTTGGTGAGGACTAACCTGCAACTTGCAGGAGATGCAGAGATAACAAACAAAGCCTCGGAAGATCATGGCAAGTTGGTTTCCAACAGGAAGAACGGGGATTTAGGTCGCAAAAAAGTTTTCAACTCCTTATAATTCCAGGATTATCGTAAAATTTATGGTTAGCATCAGAGAAAGCAAAATTTATACGAAATACAAAGTTTGTTTATCTTTGTTACAACTTGAAGGGCAATTGGAACAAGTCCATTAATCCATAAAAATGTTGTGATTATTTCTCTTATCTATTAAATTTAGAATAATTTATTTTTAAATATTGATGATCAGTTGTCAAGTTGAACAGCGATTTCTCCCTTTCCAAACTTGAAGAGAAAGAGAAACCTAGTATAAACTTTTGTTTCTTTCCTTGTAGACCATTTCGCAGATATGGATATTCGAATTTTGAGAAATTTTAGTTTCACTTTCTCCATTAAAGTTGCTCTTAGAGTTAGCAATATAAACCTAACTAATTTATCCGACTGGATAAAGTGTCTGAGTATGCCACTACTTGTCCCCCTCTAGCTCCATCCTTGTGTGTTTGGGTAATTTGTGTGTAACTAACATTATTGATTATCTCAAAGAGAATTAATTGGAAAACTCCGAGAAGTTCCGTACAGAATTGTAAATTTTGAATACCAACTAATCAAAAAATCTCTCCAATAAATTTGTCTTCTTTTTAGGTTCATCCAAGGTGTAGCAACATGCTTAATTTCTTTTCTTTTTTTTTTTGCAAGTCAACTAACTCAAAATATTGATTTGATGGGGACGGAGTTTGGAACGGGCCAGCCTTAGACCATCTCCATCAGTCTCGCCATGTGCTCCGGCGAGATCAAATTGACGAGTTTTCCCCAGAAATCAGCACCCAACAGGCTCGCCAAGGCTTCGCCATTTTCTAGTTTTTTTTTTTTGGCTCGCTTGCCCAAGCGAGGCACTGTAGCCTTCGCCCCAGCCTCACCGCAACGGTTTTGGTTGGATTTCATGGCGGGGCAACCCGGAGGACCTACGGGCAACTGTGGTTGCAGCCATGGAGAGAGGCGGTGATGATTTATAGCAGATCTGAGCCTTAATTTGTGTGTGTTTTGATTTTGGCCGGATTTATGGTCGGTTTTTGGGCCTGTGATGGTGGTTGGTGGCGGTGATGGCAGTACTATGTGTATTGATGGTGGTGGACGGTCGGTGATGGTGGTCTGTGTGTGGTCGGTGATGGTGGTGGTGGTTGGTGGCGATGATGATACAGATATGAGCCTTTTTTGATTTTTTTTTATTTTAAGTTTTTTTTGTTGAGTTAAATGGCTAGTCTGTTGGGTAGAGGTGGCATTTTTTGGCTAGCTATGTCATTGTATGACACATTTTCTAGCCAATTTGGTGAGAATTATGTTGAGTCTGTTGGAGATGCTCTTAGTAGGACTATTTCTCGGTCAACATGAGAAACTACTCCCCCAGTCCCGCAATAATTCGTGCATCTTTTTTTTTTCACTCTGTCAGGACGAATGATGAAATTAAGAATATTAATCCAAAATTAAAAAAGGTGGGGATCGGGATAAAATAATTATAAAAAGGCAAAAGGTAACGAAAAGCCAATTTTCGTTCTTATGTTGATGTGTATCAATTGTGGGGTGATACACTTCTTACTTTTTGCTGTTCTATTTACATACACTTCTTTCTTCCATTGTTCAGAAAAAAGAATTTAATTTACTGATTCACACCACCATCTAAAAAAAGGGCAGCAAAAAAGTTGTACGTGTTTCATATATTGCACGCCATTTTTTTAAAATGCACTTTAAAAATTATCTTTTGGTGTTTTATATTACACATAATACAATATAAAAACTACACAATACAGAAGAATTTTTTTGTTTTTGCTTAATTTATAAGTTGCTGTCATACCCCACATCACGGGATAGTTAAGCCAATAGGAATTCTAAATTTCTAAATTAAGAATTCCAAAAAAGTTGTAGTCTATCATGTCATTTTCTTTGAATGAGATAGTCAAATAATTACTAATATTACCATTGAAATATAATATCTATATAGAATCCTATTACATGAAAAAACGTTTAGGTTTGATTAAAATAAGAAATCAAATCTTTGGGAAGATATGATTAATCGCTTTCATTTCCTAAAATTATTGTTAAAAGGAATAACCAACCGGGGAGAACCAGAGGGTGTTTGGGAGCCAACTTTTCAGCTTTTCATTTTTGGCTTTTTGGATTATGGCCAGAATGAGTTTTGAATCTGGGAAGAGTGTTTGGGAGAAATGTGCAGAATGTATTTTGCAAAAGTAGTAGTAGTGTTTGGGAGAAAAATGAGGAAAATGAGTTTTGGTATGGATTTTACCAATTTAACCCTCAGCCATGCCACGTGGGCAACCTATGCCTTTGGAATTTGCTGTTGGTATTTTAAAACTGGGAACATGCATGTTAGTGAAAACATATTTGGGCCCTTTTTTTTTTTTTTTTTGAAATTACGTTTGGGATTTTTTTTGTTAATGAAAACCTTGAGATTTGAGGCTTTTTTTTTATGGAAAATATTATTAGATGGTCCTTTTTTCCCTTTTTTGTTTTTACACAAATTGATGTAATTGCGAAAACAATGTATAGAAGTAATTGTGAAAAAAATGAAAAAATGTTGGTCCAACCAAAACAGCAAACCATCCAAATACATAACCATATTATACATAATAAAAACAGCCACAAAAACCGAAAACAACCTAACAAACCATCGAAATTTGAAAAAAAGAAAAAGAAAAGGCAAACACTTGCTCCATACGCATCTAACGTATATGATTGGCTACAATATGATCTCGAATTTGAGTCCTCACATGGTCCATTTCACGATCATCGTGTTGGCACGTCTCTCCATGTGCCCCATTAGCTGCCGTCGTTTCCACTCCACGGTCGTAAGGCATGAATTCTGGACGTGTATCGTAGAAGCCAAAGGGAATATCAGGCATGTTGTTCCTTCGTATGAAATTGTGAATGGTCATTGTTGCAGTGACAAGACCTTTATGTGTTTCCATTGAGTACCCAACAGGCATGTCACATGTAAGGGGCCAACGCGCTTTCCATACTCCGAAGGTCCTTTCTATTGTGCACCTAAGGGATGAGTGTATTTTGTTGAAACATTCGAAGTTATTCCTTGGTTGTCGACCTCTTCGCCAGTCTGGAACATGATACGTACAACCTTTGTATGGTGCTAGAAAACCCCGAATGTTTGGGTACCCAACATCTACCAAATAATACTCACCTGCGGTATGATACATTTTTAGTTGTAATCCCTAAAAAGTTTTGCGGCCATATGTATGAATTCACTGTTATTGGGCAGAAAGAAAAATGTCGGACTAACCTTGTTGTGGGTGGGGAAAATTATTGGTCGCATCCCTTATACAATCATAGAAAATTCTAGTGTCGTGTGCACTTCCCTCCCATCCTGATAACGCAAAAGTAAAGCACATATCAAAGTCACATGCCGCCATAATATTTTGTGTCGGATACCCCTTCCGACCAATCCATTTGGCAATCTCATTGGGATTTGGGTGGGCCTTGATGTGAGTGCCATCAATTGCACCAATTGCACCCTGCGGGAAACAAAAAATTTGTTCAAGTCAAAAGGAAGACAATATTGATAAAGTTATCCGAATGGTCCCGTATTTCAGTACATAATTTCATAAAATTAGGCACCCTTCGAATGTGTGCATTCTCAGTCTTTGACATTTTAATTTATGATTTGTTGGTGAAATAGGTGCCTAACCCGTACACCATTTTTTTTTACCAACAAAAATGGCAAAAAAAAATCCATGGAAGAAAAGATCCGGTTTGGAAAAAAAATACCTCAAAATGTGGAAAATATCATTTACTTTCTCGTATTTTCTTGTGCACTTCTTCGCGAGGCCATGGCCATGGTCTAAGCCATTCGATAGCCATTCGGTTGAGGGCATCAAGTACATGATGGAAACGCCTTGAAATCGTCTCCCCCAAACGTTGGAAACGCTCTTGTGCACTTCTATTGTTAGCTCGTTGCCCAACAATCCATAGAAATATAGCCACTTGCTCTTGCACGGAGATTCTTTCCGCCTCTCGCAACCCATATCTACTCTCGAGCAACTGACAAAGGGCCAAAAAATTGGTCTTGCTCATACGAAATGCTTGATACATACGCTTTGGGTGACCCACGTTCAACTCAGCGATCCACTTTGCACCCGTGAAAGCAGAGGTACGACAAGGCTCCTTGGCCATGTAAGTTTGGTTGTGGATATGTAAAATAGCTTCCGCAGCTGGTCTTCTCCAACTGGAGTTGTGACGCGGTATGGGGTGACTCGACCCTTCTCCGTATTCGTTGACATTGAACGGGTCATCGAACTCATCGTCATTGTACGGGTCTTCATCGTAAATATCATAGTCGTAGTAGTCCACCGGTTCAACATAATCGCTCATTTTAGTAAACTTGCAAAGATTTATCTACTGAACAAAATTTTAGACGACTTCTCAATTCAATGTGGGGGTAATATTGTTCGCCATGCATGTATTGCTTTTAAACAAATGCTTGCAAGGCAGTTGCCAATGTGTACTAAATGCACTCTGATACTTTTCCATATGTAGGTGCAACCAATCTCTGATAAAAGCAATACAATACAGAACCACTTTCCTATATTGGCAGAAGAAAGTACCAAAATTGTGTAAATAGATGGACTTCTTGTGCACTTGAAAATGACTACACACATCACTAGTTGGCACTTTCGACCTTGACAGAGTGCAATTTATAGCACTTGTGGTTATAAGACTTGAATAGGAGTAGAAAAGTCTTCTGTGGTCATAACCAATAAAGGTTATAAAAGTCTGCACTTGCCAAAGTGCAATGTATAGGAATTTATAGCACTTGTAGTTATAAAAGTCTTCTATATGTCCTTTTTTAATAATATCCATTCATAATAACCTATAAACATGTGTGAATTCGAGCAGTGAGATTGAGGACCACGTTCGAGCAGTGAGTGAGACCAGCAATTCGACTAGTGAGATTCGAGCAATAATAAACATGTGTGCATGTGAGTTTCTTGTGTATTCAGAGAACAAAGTGGAGAATGGATGATTATATATTTTTCTTCTTCGATACTGGGATCAAAAGTCCTGTTGGTATTTTGTACCTACGGTGCACGGGGTATTTTCCACATTCGAAACGTTCAAAAAATTTCGACAGCATTCCGTTTGAAAGTTGGCAACCCAGGCGTGAAGCCTTGCACACAGCAGTTCCACAAATCATATTTCTATTACAGTCTAGCAAAACCAAAGAATGAGTCAAGCAAAACCAGCAAAAACAGATTCCTATTAGAGTCCAGTAACCCCAGTCATCCTCCAGGAGCATTAGAGTCCAGCAAAATCAGTCATACTCCATTCACATGAGGAACCAGCAAAACCAACAAAAGCATTTCTAACCACTGCCCAGAAATGGCAATCTGGACAAACAAAAGCATTCCTAAACACAGAGTTTAAGAACAGGAAACAAACAAGTTCAACACACAAAGTTATAAGTTTGGAACTAAAAGTCTAAAGAGCAGATTTCAAACAAACAACAACCATTGACAAGTTGAAAATCAGGATTTAAAGATCCCCAGGATTTGTGGAAGGTGGTGCGAACCAGTTGGAGGGACCGAGCTCAGCTTTTTGCACCCTAGTCATTTCATGGGTGAGCCAATAGTACCTCTTCATCTGATCGGGACACGCCATGAACAAAGCTCGCTGTCTAGGACCTCCTAAAATGTTAAAGGCTCGTGCCCATAAGTCCGAATCATCTTTAAACTCAGGGAGGTCATTTAAAGCATCTGCGGCCTCCTTCAGTGTGGGAATCTCAACTGATCGCTGGACAGAGGGGGAACTAGCACTGTCGGTTGAGTCGACAATTTGTTGAAGACAAGCTTCAAGCCTTGATGTGGCAGACCCTGTGATTTGGTGACAAAAAGGTGCAGCTTTCAAAAGGTCCTCACCCTTCTTCCCTTTAGGTGACATTAAAAAGTACCACAAATTTAATGCAAGTGATATATGAACTAAAAAAAAAACTGTTGTATTGTTATTGAACTCAGAATTTTTGGGTAGTGTGATATATAAATAACATTGTATTGTTATTGGGTTTACAATTTGGTTGACTACATTTGGACAGAAAAAAGCATTGTACTTGTACACAATAACTTGCCAATAGCACCATTATTACATGATACTATGACACCATAAAACAGATCATGTGAAAATTGGAAAAATTATAAGTTTAAAGCTCCCAAAAAAAGAGGTGACATGTAGGCATCCCACAGCAGTAAATAAGATTGGAACCTAGACAAATTTGGGTCAACCTCAACAGGAGAACAATGACTAATGCTTGGGAACCCAAGAAACCACTTATGCTTGGGAAAAATTTGATACCAATCAGTGACTACTATGCACAATAGATTTATGAAAGTGCTTGGTTTATGTTGTTGCAGCCTTAAATGTGTAGGTGTATGTGGAAGACAAGGAAAAAAAACATGCCGCTGAGATAAATTAGGACAGTTACAAGCAGGAGCAACCAAAAATGGAAAATGCGAAATTTAAATATGCTCACCCTTCTTCCCTTTGGCAATGGTTTTCTTTGCGACTGAACTGTTTGCACGCCTCTTTTTCAGCAATTCTGTCGGGTGCACTAGCTCTTGGATTTCATCATCGTCCTCCAATAAGGCGTCAATGTTTTCAAGATCAATATTTGGTGTCATCTTAACACCAGGAGCAGCAGGAAGAAATCCGGAACTTGGGGTATACTTATGCTCCCCCGTAGCTGTGTTGCTTCCAAACAGAATACGCATTTCGTCCTCCAACGACAATGGTTTTTCACGAAACTTGGCACAATCAGGATGACGCTACAAGTAAATTTGTTGGCAAAGATTAAGATTAAGTGTAACAATGATATATTGAGTACTTACAACTTTAAACAAAGATTAAGTGTACCAATGATAAAAACTTCAAGGATAGATTACCGATATCTTTAGGTCCCACCAGTCGTCTGATGCTGCAATTGCACCCGTGTCGGGATCCCTACCCAAACCAGTTTCACTTAACACCAAGTTTTGCCACAGTTGCCAATTGTAGACACCCCAATTTGAACCCATGAAAGTCCTTGGCATCCCCGATGATGAATATGCCTGATAAGAGCACACGGAGCTTGATTGTGAACTTGAAAACCCCTCCTAAACCTTTCCAAAATAAACCCAATCTTGCACCACCTTCTAGTACACTCAAAACCCTCTTTTTCGATATATAACGCGTCCCAATCCATTTTGAAATGAGGGAGATATGCCCATTTTACCGAAACGATTCATTCTTCCGACCTTCTGAGGGTAAAATGGTCACATATTTTGATGTACAAATCATATTGGGTTCAAACCACTTGGGCTAGAAATTAGACTTGATAAGCTTTCCAACGCTTCAAACCATGCGCAAAACGGAGTTCGGTAGTACCCGGAATGGCCCCGCGAAGTTTGGAATTTTGTGCTGTCTCGCCATCCAGGCGCCTGGATTCCCCTAGTCCAGGCGCCGGACTCAATCCAGGCAGCGCTGGATTGACTTAATGCAGGCGCCTGGACTCACCAGGTACTTGCTGCCCAAGTTCAAGTGAGTGGGGAGGAGCGTCTTGAGGATCTTTCAGGGATTTTTTGCAGAATATTGTTGAGAGAGAGTAAGGTATTTTGGTGACCCATGGCCCCCTAAACCTCACCTCTAAGGGTCCAAGTGGCCCCTTTTTGAACCTTTCTTTGCCTATTTAAGCCACTCCCCTTTCCACTTGAAAGAGGATCAGTTTCTCCCTCCTTCCTCTCACTGTTATTCGCCAAAATCACACCGAAACTTCATCCCCAACTGATCCTCTATAGTTCCACTCATTTCTAGCCTACAAACCCATCTTTCATCACCAAAATCTTCATATTTCAACCTTCCACCACCAAACTTAACCACAATCCATCAAGATCATTTCTCCTTCCTTCCTCTACTGTTACTCTGCTGAAAATCACCCGAAGCTCCATCCCCAAACTGATCCTCTTTGGTTTCAACCCTTTTTCTAGCCTAAAAACCTATCCTTGCATTACATTAACCATCCATACTCCATCTTCTACACCCAAACTTCCACCCTTCAACTATAATCAGCTCTTAATAGCTCTGTAAACCCAAATCCAGTAGCCATAAACCAACAAAATCCACTCAAAAACCCATCCAAAGTTCATCAAATCAAGCCTCAAGGTAGTTTATCTACCAAATTTGCTCAACAAGGCCCTGAGGGGGACTCAACCAAGTTCTTACTAGTCTTTCTATACTAGTGGAGGACTAGGAAGAGGTTTGAAACATGTAAGAAAGAATTTAGTTTTGTGCATCAGTACTCAATCCAGGCGCCTGGATCATCACTTTCCAGGCGCCTGCATTGAGTCCAGGCGCCTGGATTCACTCCATGCAGGCGCCTGGATTCCCTTCCCCTTTGTCATATTTTCTTCTTTCCTTGCAGTTTAATTAGTTCATGATTCATTTTATGCTTAAGAGTGTTCAATACATGCCTTAGATCATTTTAGCATTTTCATTCCATCCATCAAAGCATGTTAGAATCACGAATTCCTAAGTTCATATCATGCATTTGAGTTGAGCTTGATGTTCATCCCACTCATTGTACCCTTAAATATCATTTAGAGTATGTGTGAATAAGTCATGAGCATTGCATTTGGTGTTCACTGCTGAAAATGAGGTTTTGAAGTTGCTGTCTGGTAGGCCCTCCAGGCGCCTGGATTGGCCCATTCCAGGCGCCTGGACTCAATCCAGGCGCCTGGATTCGCCTAATCCAGGTGCCCAGAGTACCATCCAGGTGTGATATGTTTGATGTTTGTAATCAGTTTCTGGGGCACTTTGGAGCAGTTTGAGCATGATTTGATCAAGCTTCAATGATATATGCATAAAAATCATTCACACATGACATTTTGCACAAGCATCCACTCATATTTCATCAATTTATCCGATGCATTTGTTGTGCTTTCACATAAATTCGTGTATGAAGTCCATTTAAACAATATTTTCAAAATCCTTTCGAACATTTAGTAGAGACCGGTGATCACACCGGGCGCGAGGGGTGCTTTAAATTCCTTCCCCTCACGTAACCTAGCTCCCGGACCCGAGAAATCTCATTTTGAGAGGCCGGTAAAGCATTTTCCATTTTATGGGCAAAAGAGTCATTTTTCTAAAACGTTTCTCGGGTACGGTCCTCAAATCCGGGTGGCGACTCCATTCAACCAATCAAAACCATTTTTCAAACCAAACTTCAATTTCGTGGACACATCGCGCTCCCGCGGGGTGTTCACAAGCTGGCGACTCCGCTGGGGACTCTGTATTAATATGCATTTTAGTACTGTTACACTTATGTGTAATTTTATTAAAATGTGTATTAATCATTGAGAGCTAAGCTTGAAAAATGTTTAAAAGATTTTGAAAATATTGTTTAAATGGACTTTTTGCATTGCACGTGCATGGTTACTAGCTCTCGCTGGCGTGTTTCAGCAATCCCGCCCGGTTTGCCGGTGACGGGGAATCCCGAAATGCTCAGCACCCCCCGACGGTGATAAGTCACAATTGTCGTTATTACCATCGCCTTGCGGGATCCTTGGCGGTGGGAGACAACTTTGGCTTTGAGTCCGGGGTACCCATCTTAAACCAAAACTGGCCTTTGCATATAGATAACTATAGAACCCCATGTTAGATAACCAACCAATGTGTTAGGATTATGTGCTATATTCTGTTACGTGCTATGTGTTACCATTTTCTCAAGCATGCCACACTGCATACATGCATACATTAGCACCCGTACATATTCTCATCTTACATGTTGTTAGTATAGCATGAGTTAGGTTCCCGACAGTTTGTAAAAGGTTGCCTTGGCCCGATGATAAGTCGTGCATCCCATATGCGCGTTGTTCTTACAAGTTGGTCTTTAGGACGACCGGACGTGGGAAAATTTGAAATGATCAGATTCTTGACAACGATCTAAATGGGTTTTACGGGACCTTAGCCCGAGGAGGGGTAATCGCCCTTAAATATCCAAATTTAGATTTTTGCCGAAAATCTGTCTGAGTCATGTTTTCCCAAATCCGTCCATCCAATGTCAAAGACTTTTTCCTTAAAAGAAAACTTGAGGATTGGGGCAACCTTCCAAAGCCGTTGGGTTAAGTCTAGGAGACTTTAAATCCATGGAGTTTGAGATACCTCCGGTGTTGGTCGTGCCCGAACGGCCACCCGTGATTCAAACTAGCCTTAAGATCATTTGTATCTGGATTGCAACATCCAAATTGCTTTGTCTCGGATGACCAGGAAAAGTGCTACGGCATCAACATTTAGGCTTTAGGTTGAAGCGCCGTACCCACCGAATAATGGTTTACCCGGGGTGTTGGAAAATCATCTGTGCAATGATCTTAAGTGAGATTTGGATCCGGTAGACTAACCCTAAGTTGTACATGCCAGTCTAGGAGACTTTAAATCCATGGAGTTTGCGATACCTCCAGTGTTTGCCGTGCTCGAACGGCTCCCCGTGTTTCGGGCTAGCCTTAAGTGCATCGTATCCGGATTTCGACAACCTTATTGCTCTGTCTCGGATGGTCTATAAGGAGATTGGCTCTGATTTCACGGCGATTGGAATTTAACCTACCTGTCACGACCTACCCGTGGTTGTTGTTTCGCACATCCGTACAATGCCTTAAGTGAGACCGAGATCGGTAATCCAGTTTTTAGGTCGACATGACAACGAAGCATGCACGACATTTCCTTCAATAAAACCAGGGGCACAATCTGAATTTGACCTTTTTGCTTTACTGTCAGTCCCGAGCCATTGATCCAAGAAAGAAATCTTACAACTTCCCTAGCAGAAGTTGACTCAACCCAAACCTCAAGACATGGATGTTCCAGCTAAAATCAAGGGGCTCAAGATGGCTGTGAACAACTTGGGCAATCAAATCACCGAGCTCATGATCATGGTGCAAGACATCCGTGACCGTTTCCCAGAGGTCCAAGAGAATCTTCAACGACCCGAAAAAAGCCCAGAAATGGCCGCAGCTTTGGCCAAGATCTTTGAACTGGAGGAATCTATCATGGAAGGATTCAAACCCATAGGCGCCGAGAATTTTATTGGCCCTAGAGATGTGGAGATGCACCACTGGGACGTCGAAAAGGACAACCTCACTCCAGAAGGCAAAAAGGTCTACTCCGAGAAGGCCAACACACCATTTACCAACAACAATGCAAAAGCCACCCCCAGCTCCACAAATATCAACCCCAACTTCACAACCAGCACCATCAGCAAAGCTAAACCAACCACGACCACAATCCAAATCAACCGCCCTCAAAGCCAACCGAGAAAATTCTCCCAATTCCCCACACCCCTGTCCTTGGTCTATGAGGAGCTTCTCATGGCCGGTCTTCTTAAACCACTCTCTCCAACTCCTTTACCTCAAAAGCTCCCAGCTTACCATAATCCAAATGCCTTCTGTGCTTTCCATCAAGTGCCCGGTCATACCACCAATGATTGTCAACGCCTTCGTCACGAGATTCAAGATCTCATTGACGATAAAACCATCTCTCTTCTGCCACTCGAGTCCAACACCATATTAAACCCCATGCCTCAGCATAAACAAAACCTCGGCATCAATCAAATCAGCCTCGCTTCCACTAAAAATGCCACTTCAAGCTTCACCAACGATGATCCCAACCAAACTGAACCAGTCAACGAAGTCACAACCCAAATCAACCACCCTCAAAGCCGACGAAGAAAATTTTCCCAACTCGCTGCTCCTTTGCCCTTGGTTTATGAAGAGCTTCTCATGGCAGGTTTCCTCAAACCACTTCAACCAACTCCACCCCCACAAAATCCCCCACCTTCCTACAACCCAAATACCTTTTGCATCTATCACCAAACACCCGGTCACCCTACCAAGAGATGCCAACGCCTCCGCCACAAGATTCAAGATCTCATTGACAACGGATCCATCTCTGCACCACTGGTAAAGCTGAATACCTCGCCGAATCAATGAACCATCAATGGCCATGCAATAATTCAACCTTCCACGAGTCTTGGAAGTCTTCAAGTGTCGAGTCAAGTTTTCACTTCAAATTGAGTCAGTTTGCATTTCGAGTCTGTTTATGTTTTGCTTTCCTCGTCTATGTGTTTTCATCTTCGAGTCTGTAATGTCTTGTTGATATTGTCAAAAAAGAAAAAGACCAAAAAAGAGAGTCAACTTTGTAGTCCCGAACTACGCACGAGCTGATTCCTTGCAAAGGGATACGTAGGCAACCCTCAGTGGTTCGGTCGCTTCAATTTCAAAAAATCAGTGTCATCGCCCATTGTGTCAAATTGTCATCATAAACTCGGAATTGTTTTCCACCATCATTTGAGAAACATGATAATCACTTCAAAACACGAGATGGATTTGGATTGAACTCTCGCCCCATACAAGGAGGATTTTCAAGGGACCATTCCCCAGCGCCATCAAGAAGTAATGCTTTGACACAGGAAAAGCCTGCTAGGCCGAAAACCCGCAAGGGCGGCCTAGGCAAAAATTAAGGCAAAAAGCTCGCTAGATCAAATTTCAAAATGAGATCTAGGCAAAAGTTAGAGCAAGCATGAATTCTCCCCATCAAGTTGCACAATTCAAAATGAAGAAAGGCATTCCTTGTTTGATCCCCCACATAAATATCCATTGCAAAGCCCTTTTGAGCCTGAATCAATTTCTTTGAAAAAGAACCCAGCTAGGCAGCTATCCCCCACACTGGGGTGAAACAAGAAATATGAAAGTGTCAAACACATGACAGCCAGCATAATGAAAGTGCCAAGGATATAAGCGCGTGAAGATACAAGCATCACAAGAATGAAAGCACCAAACTTATAGGCTTGTCAAATACATGGGTGCAACAAGATGAAGAGTACTGAAGAAATTTGAAACAGAAAAATCAAATGAAAGGAAGTGCTCATTTAAAGCAAGAAGAAGCACATGAAAGCACCCATCAAAAGCAAAAATGGCACAAAAAGTCTGAGATAGCTGCTAGCTCAAATAACCCAAACGAAAAAGAAATTTTTGAGCCTTCTTCCCTTTCTTTGTTGAGCCCAAGCCTTGGCCCCATTATAACCTGAATGAAGTCCTTTCAGATTGGAAAGTGCAACTTGATAGTGAGAATTCAAGTCAAAAGGGAACAGTCTAATCTCCCTTGAAAATCAAAAGTCAAAGCATTGTGCAAACACTGACATCATGCAGAAAAAAAATCCAAACTGAGGGCATATCAATAGGTCTTCATCAGCAGCCCTCTTAACTTCATCAGCAACCCTCTAAACTGGGGCATTTTTAAGAAAAATCAAGGAAGTATCATCAGCAATCTGGGGCATGGGTTCATGACAAGAAGTCTTGTGTTTTAAGAAGATTTGAATGAACATCTCTTGATGGAGTGAAACAATCACAAAATAAAAATTCAATTTTATCATGACAATTTCGACATCAATGGTGAGGCATGTTTGCCATCTTCCAGAACTTCGAGTCAACGTAGTCTTCCATGTCTTTCGAGTCAACACGTTCTTGCTCCTATCTGTCAGGTCAACATGGTCAATCAAATTCCTCAAGCCTTGTCTGTCACAATCCACCCCCTTGTCAAAAAGGCCGATCAAATTCCTTGGCCTTGTCTGTCTTATCAATGTCCACCCCCTTGTCAAAAAGGCCGATCAAATTCCTTGGCCTTGTCGGTCTCATCAATGTCCATCCTTTTGTCCAAAAGGCCGATCAAATTCCTCGGCCTTGTAAAAATTCACCTCTTTGTCAAACAGTCAATCATGCAGTCTCAGTCTTGTCTATCCTTGACTCGTGGAAACGATTTCAATGCATCAAAGAACCCGTGTTTGGGTACATGGTCAATTGGTTGTCAAAACCATCAGCAGAGCCGAGAAAGAAAATCAGAATTGAGGATCATCATCTGTGGGGCATGTCAGCCTAATGCTATTTCTGGGGGAAGCATACACCCAAATCCAGGACTGGGGCATAGATGCCTAAAAGCCTCAAACCAATCCAAAACCCAAGTGTTGCCAAGCTCCAACCCAAACCTTGGCCTCAAGGAAAAGACAGTAAAGCAAAAGAGCCACCCATTGAGCCTCCTACTTTTTAAAGAAGGAATGTTGTCGTTGTTGTCATCAAGTGTCGATGCATGAGTCG
This sequence comes from Vaccinium myrtillus, assembly GCA_016920895.1. Lineage (NCBI taxonomy): Eukaryota > Viridiplantae > Streptophyta > Magnoliopsida > Ericales > Ericaceae > Vaccinium > Vaccinium myrtillus. The sequence continues at coordinate 16,555,991 of CM029272.1, read as the reverse complement.
CATGCAATCGTCCTGCGGGACAGTTTTCAATCAATGGTCCTAAAGGGACAACTTTTAAATCAATGGTCCTAAGGGACAACTTTTAAATCAATGGTCCTAAGGGACAACTTTTAAGTCAATGGTCCTGAGGGACAAGTTTTAAATCAATCAATCGTCCTGAGGGACAGTTTTCAACCAATCATCCTGAGGGGCAACTTTTTCAATCAATTTCAAGACCAGAAATGGTCACCTTTATCAAAATCAATTTCGAGACCAGACATGGTCACTTTTTCAATCAAGTCATTTGGGACAATCATTCAAAAGCCACCTAGCTGGTGCATCCAATCAATTAATCATTCATCAATCATCAATCATTTATTGTGTACATCAATCATGTCAAGTTGTTTGAGTATTTGTTCAACCAGATAGTGCATTTAATCAGTTGTTCTGAGAATTTGTTGTTGATGAACCGTCGTGTCGCTAAGTCCATCACATAAATGTGTTTGGTTCAGTAGCGTATTGATTGCCTCTTTGCTCAGTAAGCAATCACATTTCCTCGATTGTCTCGTTGCTCAGTAGACAATCATCTTATCATTGGTTATCTTGTTGCTCAAGGGATAGCCTCATTAGATTTAGCCTCCCCGTTGTTCAGGGGGTAGCTACACTCAATCACAATCACAATCTCAATCACAATCACAATCACAATCACATAAATGTGTTTGGTTCAATAGCGTATTGATTGCCTCTTTGCTCAGTAAGCAATCACATTTCCTCGATTGTCTCGTTGCTCAGTAGACAATCATCTTATCATTGGTTATCTTGTTGCTCAAGGGATAGCCCCATTAGATTTAGCCTCCCCGTTGTTCAGGGGGTAACTACACTCAATCACAATCACAATCACAATCACAATCACAATCACAATCACAATCACAATCACAGTCACAATCTCAATCACAATCACAATCACAATCAGAATCACAATCACATAAATGTGTTTTGTTCAGTAGCATATTGATTGCCTCTTTGCTCAGTAAGCAATCACATTTCCTCGATTGTCTCGTTGCTCAGTAGACAATAATCTTATCATTGGTTATCTTGTTGCTCAAGGGATAGCCCCATTAGATTTAGCCTCCCCGTTGTTCAGAGGGTAGCTACACTCAATCACAATCACAATCACAATCACAATCACAATCACAATCACAATCATAGTCACAATCATTTGCTTTTAGTGTTTCATTCAAAAGCCGCCTAACCCGCGCATCATTCAAAATCCGCCTAACCCGCGCATTCAATAATCATTCAAAAGCCGCCTAACCCGCGCGTTCAATAATCATTCAAGAGCCGCCTAACCTGCGCATCCAATAATCATTCAAAAGCCGCCTGACCCGCGCATCCAATCAGTCATCACTCGTTCTTTTAAATCAATCATTACTCATCAATCAATCATTCAATCAATCACCCATCAATCATCAATCATATATTGTGTGCAACATCATTAATCATTCATTATCAACTGAATCATCAATCTATTCATTTGCCCAGAAGAACTACGCTGGTCTGATCCCTGCAAAAGGGTACGTAGGCAGCTCGTCGAGCACGACCATGTGATTTCAATGTTTGTGTTTGTGGCTTTGGTAATTCTTGGGCAACAGATTGGGCTGTCTAGGTCTTTGACAATACTCGCATCAAATCAATGATGTCAAGTCTCATCAAAGGGGCAAATCTGTAGACACCCCAATTTGAACCCATGAAAGTCCTTGGCATCCCCGATGATGAATATGCCTGATAAGAGCACACGGAGCTTGATTGTGAACTTGAAAACCCCTCCTAAACCTTTCCAAAATAAACCCAATCTTGCACCACCTTCTAGTACACTCAAAACCCTCTTTTTCGATATATAACGCGTCCCAATCCATTTTGAAATGAGGGAGATATGCCCATTTTACCGAAACGATTCATTCTTCCGACCTTCTGAGGGTAAAATGGTCACATATTTTGATGTACAAATCATATTGGGTTCAAACCACTTGGGCTAGAAAGTAGACTTGATAAGCTTTCCAACGCTTCAAACCATGCGCAAAACGGAGTTCGGTAGCACCCGGAATGGCCCCGCGAAGTTTGGAATTTTGTGCTGTCTCGCCATCCAGGCGCCTGGATTCCCCTAGTCCAGGCGCCCGGACTCAATCCAGGCGCCTGGATTGACTTAATGCAGGCGCCTGGACTCACTCCAGGTACTTGCTGCCCAAGTTCAAGTGAGTGGGGAGGAGCGTCTTGAGGATCTTTCAGGGATTTTTCTGCAGAATATTGTTGAGAGAGAGTAAGGTATTTTGGTGACCCATGGCCCCCCCTAAACCTCACCTCTAAGGGTCCAAGTGGCCCCTTTTTGAACCTTTCTTTGCCTATTTAAGCCACTCCCCTTTCCACTTGAAAGAGGATCAGTTTCTCCCTCCTTCCTCTACTGTTATTCTGCCAAAATCACACCAGAAACTTCATCCCCCAACTGATCCTCTATAGTTCCACTCATTTCTAGCCTACAAACCCATCTTTCATCACCAAAATCTTCATATTTCAACCTTCCACCACCAAACTTAACCACAATCCATCAAGATCATTTCTCCTTCCTTCCTCTACTGTTACTCTGCTGAAAATCACCCAGAAGCTCCATCCCCAAACTGATCCTCTTTGGTTTCAACCCTTTTTCTAGCCTAAAAACCTATCCTTGCATTACATTAACCATCCATACTCCATCTTCTACACCCAAACTTCCACCCTTCAACTATAATCAGCTCTTAATAGCTCTGTAAACCCAAATCCAGTAGCCATAAACCAACAAAATCCACTCAAAAACCCATCCAAAGTTCATCAAATCAAGCCTCAAGGTAGTTTATCTACCAAATTTGCTCAACAAGGCCCTGAGGGGGACTCAACCAAGTTCTTACTAGTCTTTCTATACTAGTGGAGGACTAGGAAGAGGTTTGAAACATGTAAGAAAGAATTTAGTTTTGTGCATCAGTACTCAATCCAGGCGCCTGGATCATCACTTTCCAGGCGCCTGCATTGAGTCCAGGCGCCTGGATTCACTCCATGCAGGCGCCTGGATTCCCTTCCCCTTTGTCATATTTTCTTCTTTCCTTGCAGTTTAATTAGTTCATGATTCATTTTATGCTTAAGAGTGTTCAATACATGCCTTAGATCATTTTAGCATTTTCATTCCATCCATCAAAGCATGTTAGAATCACGAATTCCTAAGTTCATATCATGCATTTGAGTTGAGCTTGATGTTCATCCCACTCATTGTACCCTTAAATATCATTTAGAGTATGTGTGAATAAGTCATGAGCATTGCATTTGGTGTTCACTGCTGAAAATGAGGTTTTGAAGTTGCTGTCTAGTAGGCCCTCCAGGCGCCTGGATTGGCCCATTCCAAGCGCCTGGACTCAATCCAAGCGCCTGGATTCGCCTAATCCAGGTGCCCAGAGTACCATCCAGGTGTGATATGTTTGATGTTTGTAATCAGTTTCTGGGGCACTTTGGAGCAGTTTGAGCATGATTTGATCAAGCTTCAATGATATATGCATAAAAATCATTCACACATGACATTTTGCACAAGCATCCACTCATATTTCATCAATTTATCCGATGCATTTGTTGTGCTTTCACATAAATTCGTGTATGAAGTCCATTTAAACAATATTTTCAAAATCCTTTCGAACATTTAGTAGAGACCGGTGATCACACCGGGCGCGAGGGGTGCTTTAAATTCCTTCCCCTCACGTAACCTAGCTCCCAGACCCGAGAAATCTCATTTTGAGAGGCCGGTAAAGCATTTTCCATTTTATGGGCAAAAGAGTCATTTTTCAAAAAGGTTTCTCGGGTACGGTCCTCAAATCCGGGTGGCGACTCCATTCAACCAATCAAAACCATTTTTCAAACCAAACTTCAATTTCGTGGACACATCGCGCTCCCGCGGGGTGTTCACACCAATCCTTTTTCAACACCCCCCATTGATTTTTTAGTTGAACTCTATCATATTGCTTACCCGTTCGTTCATTAAATTTTTTGAGAACATTGACCCACCCAACCTTTGTTAATACCGTCCCAGTTTTGTAGGAAGCACCTCCCAACTCTTCAACACAGGCGTGGATTAGGCACTCCTTTGACAGTTGATCCCATTTAGCTTTCATACCTACACTTGATGCATTCTTACCCTTCGATGCGGCTGTTTGGGATGACGACATGTCTCCACTATAACATAAATAAATGTCACTAACAAATATTTGCACCATATGAACAAGATAAACACATAACAGTTTTGGAATATAATAGCAAGCGAATAATCCCAACATTACTATTTCGTGACATAAAAGATCATAAGTCTTGTACAAACACCTCCCTTACTACCATAATGTGCCATAAACTAATAACATAATACAGTCATTGACAACTACATCCGTTAACCATTGCATTAATAGGAACAAATACTACAACGATTTCATTTTTATTTAAACGTGATCACAAGCATTGCGAGAATAAGGCACACCAACAACCCCTTTGTCAACAGCTTGGAGTACTCCAATTGTCGGCGAAGAATCATAAGCTCTCTTTGAAGTGCTCCTGCATCATCACTGACGTTCGAAGGACTTATGTTGAGAGGTATGGTAGCAGAACAAACACCAGAAGTGCCAATGTTGCCCCACCCCTCAGGGAGACACCAATTAAAGAACCCACACCTCTCCCTATGCGGCTTAGGACATCTAAAGTACAATTCTCCCTTCGAAGCCTTCTCTGATTCAACAATCTTAATTTCAGCCCCCAGACCACATCGGCAAACTCTTGGTTTATACACGAGTTTGGGGGTGCTGGTAATCCCTTTGCCGGCCTCATTCTCGGCTTGGTAATAATAACTATTCCTTGACGACATTCCCTTCATCAAAATATGTGTGCATCAGCGATGTGTATAAGTTTCTTTAAGTAAAACTCAATTTTATCTACGCATTGTGTCCATATTGTTGTTTGTAAATGGTAAAGAGTAATAGATTTTGTTTTCCTTAATAGCACCCTAACAATGGTATACATTAATGGGAATACAAAACTCATACAAAGACAAAACTAACCAAAGAATCAACTCTGTCCACGAGCCACCGCATTATTTAGAACTTGTTAAACCCTTTCCCGAATATTGTGACATCCAACATTGCTTGGTGAATGTAGAGCTATGGTCTACGACTCTACATATATAAGACCAAGAACTCTCCCGTGGTACAAGGCCTTTTCTTGGTGCAACAAATCAGAAACAAAGTCGTGCATTGGTGCCCATGCAGGTATGGGATTGTGTGTTGTGTGTGATGAGCAAAGCGGACAATAGGAGTTAAATAATAGTGGGAGCATAAAAAAGATAACAAAATTATTATATGCTCTCCTTTTTTGCATGCGAGGGAGAGTGTGTTAAAAAATGGTGGGGCCATAAAAAAGAAAAAGATCATGGAGATTCGGTGAACCATTTTAGCAAGGTTGTAAATATTTCATGTTACTTGGGGCAAAATCTAGAGAATAACGTATAAGGTATTGGGACAAAATTACCGAAATGTCTAAAAATATATGTACATATCTCTCTAGCGGGGTCAAGTGACCCCCTTGCCCATCAGTGTGTCTGCCCTTGCAAGCCACAACAAGAGGCAGCGAATAGTGTACAACGATTCACAATGTTTGCCTAAAGTCATGTGGACAGGGTCGAATGGGTCAATATAAGGGTCGTATGGATCTTGTACAAATAGGATCAGGGTCGTATGGGTTTCTATAGGGTCGTATGGGTCGCGTATGACAGGGTCGAAGCCGTATGGGTTCCGTATGCACAGGGTCGAGGTTGTATGGGTCTCGTATGGGGATTTCGAGTAAAGTATGGGTCGCATATGAACAGGGTCGAGGTCGTATGGATCTTGTATGGGGATTTCGGGTCAAGGCTGGTGTCAATTTTTAGGGTTTACAGTGATCGAAACTAACTGATGGATTTCGTTTTAGGGTTTTGGTGATATACGATGGAGATATACAAGGAAGCTATGGTGAATTAGGGTGAAAGTTTACCTCAACAATGGCTGAATGTCCAGTAGATCTGAAGAACAGGAACAACGTCTGACCTCTTTCTCTCTCTACTCGCTGGGGTCTCCTCCCTTCTCTGCTTCTGTCGTCTGTGTTGTGTGGAAGAAATTAGGGGTAGCACAGGGGTATGGATGACAAACAAAAGGTTCACGGGGAATGGAAAACGAGAATCCAAAAACGAGAATCCAAAAAGGAACCCAAGTCCAGTTTTTCGCTTCTTGCCTCTATCTTCAAAAACGGAGAATGAGTTCTACAGAACTCATTCTCAGAACTGGCGCCCAAACATGAAAAACTTGAAAACCAAAACGGCAAAATGCAAAAAACAGGCGCCCAAACAGCCCCCCAATATATTTCCTTATACCAATTATTCTCAAATTAAAGGATCATTTGATTGTCTCCAATTTTGAATTATTATTCTTCTCAATCCGGTATCGGCCAATATACATCTTAATTATAGTATACTCGATCTCCTCAAATAGGGAGTGGAGTTCCTGTCGTGCACCATGTGCAGGGCACCACGCGTCATCCGGCCGTCCATTGTGAAAATGCACGGCTCGGATTTAATCCGAGCCCCATATAAATCCGAACCGTCCATTACTTGGATTAAATCCCAGCCGTACATTTTCGCAATGGATAGTCGGATCCCCGCACCACACGGCGACCCTTGATCACTTCAAATCCTGGTATGCTTTACGTTTGGGTGGACGGACAGTTTTTTCTTAACACATCTTGAATTAGAAATTTTACATTGAAGTAAAGTAAATCTAAAATGATTTTATCGTAATATCAGCAACATCAATGAAATTGGTTGTGTAGACACCCCAATTTGAACCCACGACAATCCTTAGCATTCCCGATGATGAAAATGCCCGATAAGAGCACGCGGAGCTTGATTGTGAACTTGGAAACCCCTCCTAAACCTCTTCAAAATAAACCCAAGCTTGCACCACTTTCTAGTACATTCAAAACTCTCTTTTTTGATATATAATATGTCCCGATCCATTTTGAAATGAGGGAGATATGCCCGTTTTACCGAAACGACTTGTTTTCCCGACCTTCTGAGGGTAAAATGGTCATATATTTTGATGTATAAATCATCTTGGGTTCAAACCACTTGGGTTAGAAAGTAGAGCATGTTGTGGTTCAGAGTGACGTTTCAGACTCTGAGGGTGAAGTTCATTCTACTCCCAAACTTGAGTGCTATAACCAAACAATCCAACAAGCCTCTACTGCAGATTCGTTATCCTCTTCAAATATTAGAAGCTCTCACAAGGAGGGACAGAGTAAGGAAGGGTTTAATGTGCACCGGTCTTGCTCTCCTTCTGATTCAACTCATAATAAAGCTGCTGCATCTAAATCCAGTCAGGAGGAGGATAGTTTGAAGGATAATCCGATAGCTCCTCCTCCCTTGGAGCCAGGTCCTAAGCCACCTCACATAGATGCTGACAATCCCATACCACTATCTGCTGGAAAAGGTGTGGATGAAGGGATTGGAAAGGTCAGTGGCTCTGTTAGCAGGAAGAAGGGGAAGAAGCATAGCAGGGGCATTCCAAATACCCCCCACCGTTCAGATAAGCACTGAGGCTTACAGCTGTATCCTTTTGGGCATGTACAACTACTTCCTATTCTCTGCCTTTATTGTTTTCCAATAATTTATGACTTGCTCAGATGTTCATTTTGGGTTTTGGAATTTAAGGGGTCTTAATGATCCTCTTAAACAAAAGGTGGCTAAGTCTTTTTTGAAAAATAATAATTTGTCTTTGTTTGGTATGATTGAACACAAGATTAAGAGTCCAAATGCTAGTAGGGTTTTGAACTATATTTGTCCTAACTGGAGCTATGTTCATAACTATGATCAAGCTCCAATTGGGAGAATTATTGTCTGTTGGGATCCCCTGATCATGACTGTCAAAGTCATAGCACAAACTGCCCAGTTGATTCACTCTGAGGTTCATATCCTTAAGAGTGACATTAACTTCCTGGCTACCTTTGTTTATGGTGCCAACTATTACATCAAGAGACTTGACCTATGGAGCTCCTTGGTCAATATTAATAGTACCAGCCCCTGGATTGTTCTTGGGGATTTTAATTCTATTAGGAATCCCCAAGAGAAAGTTGGTGCTAACACTCAGTGGGCTGCCCACATGGATGATTTTAACTCGTGTTTGTACACCAATGAACTTGATGATTTGAGGTATTCTGGCTGTTTGTTCACCTGGACTAATAGACAGATTTACCCAAATCATGTTGCTACTAAGATTGACAGGGTTCTTGTCAATGACAGTTGGAGTAGTTTACACCCACACTCTTCTGCCTTCTTCCATACACCGGGGGTGTCTGACCATTCCCCTGCTATTGTCCATCTATCCCCGCCTCCTAAAAAGAGCTTTAGGCCTTTCAGATTCTTTGACTTCTTGGCAGATCATCCTCAGTTCCTCTCCATTGTTCAGAAGGTGTGGAGAGGAGTCATTATTGGGAATCCCATGTTCTGTGTTGTAGAGAAGTTTAGGCTTTTACAATCTGAGCTCAAAGCCCTCAATGTTAAGGAGTATAGCTCTATCTCTAATAGAGTTATAGACATCAGGCATCAACTTGAAAAACTACAAAAGCAGCTGGGATCTGACCCTTCCAATCCACAAACTCAAGATCATGAAAGAACTGTTTACAAACAGTTCATGGTTTTATCCAGAGCTGAGGAAAGTTTTGCTAGACAAAAGTCTAGAATTCAATGGCTCAAACTAGGTGACCAGTGTACCTCATACTTTTTCAAATCCATCAATAATACTAGGAATAGGAGCAAGATCACTACTCTAACACTTAGTGACTCCTTGGTTACTCATGATTCTAAAGAGATTAAAGCTGCTTTTGTTGAATTCTACACTGCTCTTTTAGGCACCGCTCATCATACTCCTTATGCAGGGGCTTCCAGGGTGAATCAACTCATCACTAAGAGGTTATCTAGTGATCAATGCGCTGCCATGGTACTTGAGATCACAGATAATGAAATTAGAGACACCTTTTTGTCTCTGAACCCTCACAAAGCCCCTGGTCCTGATGGTTACAATGCTGGTTTTTTCCAGAAGACCTGGAGCATCATTGGCCATGAAGTAACTGTTGCCATAAAAAACTTCTTTAGATCTGGTCAGATGTTGAAGAAGGTAAATGCCACTAGTGTTGCACTTGTCCCTAAGGTGCCTAACCCATCCAAAGTGGGCGATTTTAGACCAATATCTTGTTGTAATACAATTTATAAATGCATTGCCAAGATATTGTCTAAAAGAATTCAACTTGCTCTTCCCTCTCTCATTGATCCAGTTCAATCTGATTTTATTAAGGGTAGGAGAATAGCAGATAACATATTCCTCACTCAAGAGCTTATGAGAGGTTATCATACTTCCTCTTCTGCTCCTAGGTGTGCTTTGAAAGTTGATATAATGAAAGCTTATGACAATGTTAGATGGGAGTTCCTCTGGGATATTCTCACTAGCATGAATTTTCACCCGAGGATGATCCAATGGATCAAAGCCTGTGTCTCAACTACAAGTTATAATCTCAACATTAACGGTGAACCTATTGGTCTTATTCAAGGTAAAAGAGGTCTTCGTCAAGGGGACCATTTGTCCTCTTACCTTTTTGTCATTGTCATGGAGACTTTGACTTGCATTCTAAAAGAAAAAGCTAAACTACCTGATTTCCATTTTCATTGGAAATGTGAGAAAAATAACATAATCAATCTTTGTTTTGCTGATGATCTCATGATATTCTGTAAAGGGGAATTGAGCTCAATTAAGAACATTCAAGATGCCCTTTCTGAATTTGAGTCTTTATCGGGCCTGGCTCCTAGCCCTGGCAAGAGTAATATATTCTTCTCAGGTCAATTCCTCTACTAGGAAGGACATTCTCACACACCTTGGTTTTTAAGGAGGGTGCTCTTCCCATTAAATATCTTGGTGTCCCCCTCCTCTCTACTAAACTTAAGCATTCTGATTGTAAGACTCTAATTGAAAAAATAACCTCTAGGGTTAAGTCTTGGACCAATAGAGACATCTCTTATGCTGGTAGAGTACAGCTCATCAAAAGTGTGCTCTTCTCCATGCAGACTTATTGGTCTTCCATCTTTATTCTCCCAAAAAGAGTTTCCTGGGAGCATCTTTGTTCTCCCAAGCATGAAGGTGGACTTGGTTTTAAGTCTATGAACACATGGAACAAAGCTGCTATATCTAAGCACATTTGGTTCCTCATCTCCGGGGGGGCAATCCATGTGGTGCCAGTGGATTAAGTCCTATTTGTTAAAAGGGAAGAGTTTCAGGGAAGCTAAAATGCCAGCTAATCCCTCATGGGTTTGGAGGAAGATACTAAATCTTAGACCCATTGTGCATCCACACATCAAAACCATAATAGGCAATGGTCAGAATACATCTCTATGGTTCGATAACTGGCATCTTCTTGGCCCTCTTGCTGAGAAGTTTGGTGCTAGAATACTTTATGACTCTGGTCTTCCCAGAGATTCTAAAGTATCTACCATCATCAGGAATTCCCGATGGTCTTTTCCCATAACTCAAACCCTGGAGCTTAATGAGATTAGATCCACCATGTCCACGTTGCCTGAGCCCAATATGGCTGAGGACTCCCATAAATGGATGCTCACCTCTAATGGTCAGCATAGCATTGATTCCATGTGGAACCATCTAAGAACACATTTCCCTAAAGTCCATTGGCATCAATGCCTTTGGTTCCCTGATCACATTCCTAAGTGTAGCCTCATAAGTTGGGTGGCAGTTCAAAATAGGTTGTACACTGAGGACAGATTGGTCACATTTGGGACCAAAACTCACTCTTGCTGCAGTTTTGGTCAAGGCCAGGAGAGTCATGATCATCTATTTTTTAATTGCCCATATACCTCCCGCGTTTGGAATCAAATCACTGAACTCCTCAATGTGACATGGCCTTCTAAGTCCTGGTCCAGTTGGGTATCTTTTATATCATCCATAAAAGGCAAAAATCTTAAATCACTGATGATAAAATTAGCCTTCACCACTTTGCTTGACCGAAATCCTAGACCTAAATTACTGGGTTGCCCCAAGCGTAGGGCGGAGACCGGTGTAGCACAATACCCGGTAAGACCGGAATCGAATCCACAGAGAAGGTGGAAAGTGCTTACTAAGTACTCGGGTTGCTAGGTTTAAACACGGCTCTTAGGTAGCCACCCTTGTGATTTGATTGGTGAATTAACTAAATTAAGAGAAAAACTGATTTTGATTAAATTAATTAAAAGAAAGTACGGTCGTAGGGTTCATAACACGGTGACCAGGTTCGGATATTTCCTGCTCCATTCGTTGTTCCAAAAACATTTGACTTTAGAGAGAAAAAGGTATCCCGAAAGATGCGAATCCTCGTGGTCGCCGTTTACCCATGTACAGCGAAGAACGAGTTTTGGTCCCCCGTACCTCGCGTTACATGGGCTCCGATGATGCCCGGATTCGTCCAACGGACGTTCTTTAATAACCTAAAATTGCTTTTACCGTTATTAACCGTGAAAATCGGAGCAAGAACGTATCCAGCCTGGCCACGGCGTGTTAATCACCCCGCGACCATACCTAAGAAACTACTCACTCATATTGAACAGAACACATAAGAAAATTCTGAAATTAAACATGCTATTTTACTTGAATATGAATTAAAAAACAAGATTCGAGTCTCAGAACGAGGACAAACTCCCGCGAACTGAGATTAAAGTAAATAAACAGAATGTTACCGAAGCAAAGCGAGAATCAGCGAATAAAACTCTAAAACTTCAGTCGAACAAGCTCCGGAAAGTAACAACTCCAAAGGAAAAACGGCTGCCAAAAACTAAGGAAAAACTAGCAAAGTTCGAACCCTAATTCGGCCTCAAAACGAGGTATTTATCCTCCCCAGAAGTCAACACACGTGGCATGGTCAACCGAGTAATTTAATGCCCTCGGTATCGATACAGGAGAAGTCCTGTATCGATACCCGTGGGTTCTGTTTTCTCAATGGTGCTTGGGTATCGATACAGGACAATCACTGTATCGATACCGAGCCTGCTAAATTGAATTTCCAGCTGTTTGGTCCATTTTGCTTGGGTCCCGCCATGCCCCGCATGCCCGATATCCTATTGCCACTTTCCGTGCTCCTTTTCGACCTGTTCCCTACAAAGTAAACACAAACACCAAAAACAAGAGAAACACCGCATCAAGTGCAAAATGAAATAAAATGCGCCTCTAATGCGCTAATTCGCCCTACTTAGGCGCTTATATCTATGACATTGCGCGCCTATCACACCCCCCAACTTGAGCGTTGCTAGTCCCTAGGAACGAACGAAATAAAAACAATGAGAGGAAACTAGAAAAACACCAGCGGGGTACGGGGGTTATGACACCTGTAGGAGTAATCAATCATAGCAATAGATATTCGCCTCCTAATATGCCTGTAACTCAAATGCATGCATGCTTTGACAGAAAATTGAACATGGTTAGCATAGCGCCACATGCGCGAATAAATATCCCTACAAAAATAATCGCGTCACACAACTCACTAGATCGCTCAACATCCCATATAAGCGCTTGGCGAGATGCGTGGGACCGAGCAACTGGTCTCCACGTGCCAATCAAAATCAACGCTTAGCAAGAAATAACCGCACAATTTGCACAATATGTCCAAATATGATTTCACAAAATAAGCAACATCATCATGAATCATGCATAAGTGAGAGATAAACTATGTGCATGCGATCGACTAAGGACTTTTTGGATTATATTGACCTTGGTTAGAACAAAATAGGAAACTGCAAAATCAGGTGACGGCCTATAGAAGCTCAAGGTTCACTACCCTGACTGGCCGCACCTGTCATGTCTAAAACCTGTCAATGCGCCCAACGACGCCACCCAAACCAAGTCCACAACATAAAGATCAAAATAAAACACCATCCATGCAAATTATATTACAGACCCCAAATGAAAAAGAACACAAGTTCCACATGAAATAATGCTTGCGCCCTTTGATTGTTATCCAAAACTCTTACCCCAAGCGTAGGGTTCAAATCGACGGTAGCATGATACCGGAAGTCCGGGTCGAGTCCTCAGAGACCGAATGCGCAGCGCGTGTTCATTTGTTTCGCGAACGATGGATTTAGCCTTCAAACGGCAAACTTGGCTTAGCAGTTTGGGGGTGGGATTCACTTAACTTCGTGAATGACACGAGAAACTTAAAAGACTAATTAAAACCAAGGCTAAGTCAAAGGGGTTCACAACACCCATGACTTAGGCCAATTCATTCTCCTCTAAAATGACCGGCTCGGGGGCGTCGTTAAACAACCCCGAACGGAATATTTGGTTTTTAAACTCATTCAACTAGAAATGGTGTTTATCAAAGATTAGGATTTTTGGTTCAATCGGCAAACGGCCGAATTGACATCGCCCTAAGCATCACACGTGCCAAGTAGATAAACTCTTGGCTACATGTGATCAAAGAGATTAACAAACCCGGGCTTTGTTACATAAAATTTATCCTAACTCTTTGATTAACAAACAATGTTTGCATTGAGGCGAGGAGAGCGAATGAACCTAAGTCACGGGGTGTTAATCACCCCACGACCGAGCCTATAACGACTACTCGATCATAACCACTGGAAACATGACTATTTTTATGAAGGAAATAAAAAAACATGACAAATGAATTTATAAACTGATTTTTAAGGAAGATTATAAGCTAGCCTACAACGTTAAACTACGAGGAATTAACAGATAACCAACCGAACCAAGAGTTTTCTACGGATTAAGCTAGAAAAACCGGAAAACAAATTAACCGACAAAAACCGAAATAAAGTAGATTTATATGAAGGTCTCAGTACATACTACAACATTAAAGAAGAGCATTTACCTTGAATCTAAGAGAAAGAGCTTGAAAAACTAGAGAGAAGGTAGAGCAAAAATAAGAGCTAATTAATGGAGGTAGAGAGAGAGGGTGAAGAACCAAGCTAACCCTAGAATTCTGAGGTAGAAGACCCTTTATAGGGTCCAAAAGTCATCCTAAGTTATTACAAAATTGCCACTAGATATTCCCTGAGCGGGCACAAAATTTGCAGAAAATCAAAGCTTCAACCGGTCGAGCAAAAAGCTTCAACCGGTCGAGAAACTGTCTGTTCAAGTTCAACCGGTCGAGCAAAAAGTGTCAACCGGTTGAAAAACCTTCTGTTTTGCTTCAACCGGTCGAGCAAAATGTGTCAACCGGTTGAAAGAGTAAAATTCTGAGATTCCCTTTGTCTTGATCTCTTGGCCTCCCGGCTTATCATCGTGACTTCTAGGCTTCCCGAGTCTTGTTCAATGCCTCATTTCTTGACTCCCGGGACTCGGTGGCGGAGTGCTACGTGGCCTCGGGTGCTCGGGCACCCCTTGGCTCAACCATGGCACTAAAACACGTCCTATTCTCGCCTTTTACCTGAAACTTACAAAAAGCACCCTCGTGCAAAATCAATCGTATAAAGCAATGAAATATGCGTGCGCGTGATAAAAAAGGAGCGAGATAAGCCCCAATATATACACTTTTGGGGGCTTATCACACCCCCCAACTTGGACTTTGCTCGTCCCGAGTAAACTAATCCGAATTAACTTACTATAAACGCTATGTAAACTTCCCAAGATCCACGATACGATAACTATGCTCGATTAACAAAACAAGGTATGAGTACACACACCCCGGTGAATCCGAAATTATGAAACCCACGCATACACATGCCATGAACTAGAGAGAACAAATTATGCCAAGAAAAGTAGTCAAGTGCATGCACCACATCAAGTTTCAATTCCAAAACCTCACAAGGGTACGTTCAAATTCGAATTTTGTTCACTCGGTGAGTACAATCACATCCCATGAAAGGCGCTAGCGAGAGTTGCAAAAGCGAGAGATAAAAGCGCTAAGCATGCTATCAAAAGAGCGCCGAAATGCTAGAACAAACTACGTATTCACAACTATGCAAATTTAAGACGGAAATCATGCGTAGATAGATATAAACATCCAAAATGCATCACGTGGAGTTAGGAGTGACATAACCAAGATCAACTAAGGTCTTTAAAGCATATAATGACCGTGGTTTTCTTTCAAAGAAGGGGACACAAAAATGGTGGTGGCTATATCACTTGCTAGGCCAAACTACCCTTAGCCACCACCGGAACCACAATCCAACTGTCAAGGCCACATGCCGGCCACAGCAAAAACAACATGATACTCAAATAACTAAAAGTTTGACACGACAAATGTAAATCCTACCAAGCAAATCTACTAATCCTAACAACCACCGACTCAATCCGACTCATCATCGTCTTCCTCCTCATGGTACTCTCCCTCATCGTCCTCATCCTCATCTTCATCCTCTTTTTCGAAGTCAAAAGACTCCTCCGAATCCGAAGTGTCGGGCACCTTATCCTCCTTCGTCTCCACATATTCCTTTCCGGAGCGGGACGTCTCACATTGAACCAACCATCTCACCATTCTCATCAGTTTTCCCGTCTTCCTCTTTTGACGCCTCTGACCCGCTTTTATCTCCCGGCAGTCATCCATAACGATTTGTTGGCGTGCGTGGAGAATATCACAATATTGGTTCACACGAGCAACACCCTTCTTGGCGGTAGGCATAGAGGAGGCAAGGGTCTCGTCGCGAGTTCTCGAGAGGCTCTTGCTCTTGTTCCATGAGCCGGCAGTGATTGGCCCCGGTGAGCCGGGAACTAGTTCATCCCCCGGAGCCGGTTTGCACTTGGCTTTCTCGCAAAAAGCCGAGATCATAAGGGGGAAGGGTATCTTGCCTCTAGCACCTCCTCGGTCCCGAAAATCCCTGATCCCGTTCCAAATCCGCCTCGCCCAATCCACCACATCCGTATCGGACCCAAATACCACCAACTTCTCTCCATCTTCCTTCGAAGGCGTCTTCTCACCGCTAAAAGGTAAGAGGTTGCAATGGAGGATCTTGTTCAACGCCCGGTACTTCTCCTTCAACCGACCCACGATATACGTCTCATTATCAATATCAAAGGAGCTCGGATCATCGGTGAGAATATGCACTTGCTCATTTAGGGGCTTCTCCCAAGTCTTCCTCGGGTACGTGATGGAATCGGGGTCGGGGCGCCTATACCGGAGGTATTCAGCGATTGAGTCGGGTGTCACAACAACCCTTTGGCCCCCGACCATGGAGATGACCTTTCGCTCCTCCCTGTTCACCACCATGTTCTCATAAAAGGTCTTAACCATCTTCTTCCTAAACATCCCTCGTGGTTCGAAGAAAAAACGCAGCCCATGGCGTACAATGGATTGCACAGCAGGGTGGTCCTCCATTTTCCTCAAATCCACCTGCCGCTCGCAATTGAAAACCCTTTTCTTCATTTTCTTCACCCACTTTTCTTTATCAATTCTTTCCTTTTCCTCCCTCTCTCTTTTCTTCCTTTCTACCTCCTCATTTGGCTCCACCACTGGCCGTTTGCCCAAATTTTCAGCCGGCCCTCTGCTAGACCCAGACCCATCTCGTGGTTGACTGCCATAGCCCGTTTTCTTTGTTGCTACGTGCTTTCTTTTGACCATGACTGCGATTACGAAGTGCAGAGTAGAGACAGGTTCAAAACAACAGTGCAGTGGCAGCAAAACTCAACAATTTCAGCCCCAATTCAACACGAGCAAACCTCCGATCAATATCCAACCAACCCCCTACTTCAGTGATTCAATTCAATCAGGCAGTCAGACAGAGAGTAATACAGAGCAGTTCACAACAATGTCGATGAGGTGCACAATGCTAATTAACCCAACAACAATGGCAGAACAACTTCTAACAAATTGGAGCACACCAAGTAATCCCAGAATTTTCAACCAATTCAGTCAGAAAATGAACCCAAATTGCCCAACCCCACAATTTCAACTGACGTATCAATGGGTTTCATGAGAGTGAGATAGCCACACTTACCAAGCCAGATGACGTAGAGAACCCGGAATTTGTGCTTGAAACCCCCTTGATCTCGCTGTTTTCCTTTGAATTTGGGCCCCCAAAACCAGAATTTCTTCAAAACCCCCTCTGATTCACGTACCTCTTGACCCTCTGACTGCCATGGAAGTTTTTGGTTAGGGTTTTCGGAGTAGAAGGGAGTAGTGGTATGGGAAAGAAGATAGATGACGTAGAGAACCCGGAATTTGTGCTTGAAACCCCCTTGATCTCGCTGTTTTCCTTTGAATTTGGGCCCCCAAAACCAGAATTTCTTCAAAACCCCCTCTGATTCACGTACCTCTTGACCCTCTGACTGCCATGGAAGTTTTTGGTTAGGGTTTTCGGAGTAGAAGGGAGTAGTGGTATGGGAAAGAAGATAGAGGGATAGAGATCGTGTATGGTGGTGGGTTACTCAGCCGTGGGGTATTGAGTGACAGGAGAGAGGCTAGGGCTTTTTGGTGGAGATGGTGAGGTTGTCCGGTTATGGTGGTGGAGAGGGGAGAGAGAGATCGTGGATATGAGAGATTTTGAGAGAGAGAGAGAATCGGCAGGGTGAGAGATTTTTAGGTCGTGGGTTTGAAAGATAAGGGAAGGAAGTATTTATAGTGGAGAGAGAGAAAAATGGGTGGGCCTTTGGATTTTCTGAAAATTAAGCCTTTCGACCGGTAGAGCAAAATGTGCCAACCGGTCGAAAAACCTTCTGTTCGCGATGAACCGGTTGAACTAAAAGTGTCTACCGGTTGAAACCACAAATTCTGATTTCCCCTAGAATTTTCAACCAAACTTCTTCCAACCTTATTTCCCCCATTCAAACACCTCCAAATCACCTTCCCACATGAAATTCAATTCCCCACAACCCTCCGCACATCCGGTTTCCTACGTTTGAACAAAAATGGAGACTCGGACTACGGTTCAAATTAAAGGACAAGGAGACACGTGAGTGGTATAATCATTCAAGAATGCCTTGTATCATTTCCAATTTATGTCACCCACTCCAATATGATGCATTAATGATATCCACACTACTTGAGCATGAATGAAAGAATACTATTTGTGCAATTGCGGGAAATGAGAACAAAAAGCATGGGATGCTTAAAAATGAACTTCCACTCTAACCGATGCACGATACTCAACCACTAGAGATCAAATTGTTCGCTAGAGTTCATGTATATGCCAATGATATAGATTCAAACACAAAATTGAATTCACCGGAGTACCGACTCTTGACATTATGAACGAAACCGAGCATATTTAACGTATCATGCGTGATAAAAACCTAATCACAAGGGAAGATTACACCCAAAAAATTTTAATTTATGCAAAGACAAAAATATAAAGGATTAGTATAATCCACCCCCCCCAACTTGAAATGTGCAGTGTCCTCAATGCATGAGATAAATAGTAAGGAGAGGGTGGAACAAAAATGTACCGACGGGGAGGCATGTCAACCTCCAAGACCTCGACCAAGTGTGAGGAATTTTTCTACCACTTACTCCGTTCGTCATCGGCAATGCTTCCAAGGCTTCCTCCTTCGGCCCCTTTCCGGGACCACAGCTAGTCGTACAGGACCATCCTCGACGACTTTATAGGCCTTACAACCGCGACGTTTCATCGCACCCATGCTTTGAGCTCCTGAATGCCGCACTCGCCGCCAAGTTAGGCCCAAACTACCAAGGCTGGTACGGTAGCATGGTCACCCTGCAAAAGACTTAATTGCCGACTACCTACTAAGAGAAGCAATATGAGAACTGCCCGGCTCGTGTTATCCGGGCTCCACAGAGAACAATATATACAATATGTACAATGAAAAAGGAAAAGCCACCATGATCTTCACGCGATCGCACGGGTACTACTTTTCTTCCCAAGCTCGAGACTGTGGCTAGGCCATACGTAGCTCAAACTCGGGTGGCTATACCGGACCGTCTAAACACCATTCGAGCACGGCAAACACTAGAGCTCTTTCAAACTCCACGGATTTTACTTCTCCTAGAAAGATGTTGCGTCAGAACTCGGAGCGTCCAAGTCGTACACAATACCCCGTCAAACAATCAAGTCCAACGTCCCCAACGAAGTCCGCACAAGGCGGACACAAGATAGAGCCTGTCGCCGTGCCATAAGCATGGGAGTATTCAAGCGCCCCCACCCATTCACGGAAACTCACTCTCTGCCAGGGGCTGATCTAAAGAGCGCGGGCGTTTAGTTGCGAATTACTCCTATCAGAAAGGCCGTTTATAAATACAAGCCCTATGTCACTGACGCGTTCGTGTTATCTTATCCTCACATGTGGGGTCTCCAAGATTTTATTAAAAAGAATAAAGAATGGCCCTTCGAACCGGAGCTGGGCACACGCGCATTGTTGTCTAGCCGGCGTGCAAGCTAGTCTCAAGTCAATGATGGGAAACCCAATGCAAGAGGGAGCAAAGGGCCGGGCCCTCCAAACAATGAAGTTCAGAGGTACGCGTTAGCTCCCCGTGAAAAGTGAAGTCACAAAGACTCCACGGGCAAATCACACAAGAATTCTTAAACCGGAGGGTCGTCCTCATAGACCGGATCGACCAACTTTTCAACCGCCTCCTCTTCATTGAAATTATCCAAAAATGGTTTTAGCCTTTGACCGTTCACTTTGAAAATATTACCATCCTTGGGATTGTAAACATCTATCGCCCCATGAGGATACACTTGATGCACAAAATATGGCCCAACCCAACGTGAGCGCAATTTTCCCGGAAAAAGATGGAGTCTAGAGTTATACAAAAGCACTTTTTGGTTCACATGAAAATCCTTTCTCAAAATGTTTTTATCATGAAATTCCTTAACCTTAGCCTTATAAATGGCCGTGCTCTCATATGCATCTCTCCGAATCTCCTCAAGCTCATTGATTTGGAGCTTTCTATGCGTACCGGCCTCGGGCATGCGATAATTCAAAGATTTAATGGCCCAATAGGCCTTGTGCTCAAGGTCAACCGGCAAATGACACGCCTTCCCATAAACCAAGCGGTAAGGGGACATCCCCAACACCATCTTATAAGCGGTTCGATAGGCCCACAAGGAATCGGTCAATCGCTTAGACCAATCCTTCCGATTAGGATTCACCGTTTTCTCAAGAATATGCTTAATTTCCCTATTAGCAAGTTCGGCTTGACCATTGGTTTGTGGATGACAGGCCGTAGAGACCTTATGAGTGATAACGTACTTACGCATTAAGGTTTCAAAGGGCCTATTACAAAAATGGGTCCCTTGATCACTAATGATCGCGCGCGGAGTACCAAACCTAGCCAAAACATGCTCTTTCAAGAACTCTATGACCACCTTGTGGTCATTCGTACGAGTGGGGATAGCCTCGACCCACTTGGACACGTAGTCCACCGCAAGAAGGATATAGAGATACCCGAAAGACATAGGAAACGGCCCCATAAAATCGATGCCCCAACAATCGAAGACTTCCACAACAATAACATTGGTTAGGGGCATCATGTTCCGCCTAGTCACTCCTCCCAATTGTTGACACCTCTCACACGTTTTACAAAACTCGAAAGCATCTTTAAAGAGTGTCGGCCAATATAACCCGCATTGAAGAATTTTTGCGGAGGTTTTCTTGGCGGAGAAGTGTCCCCCACATGCCTCGGTGTGGCAAAAGGAAAGGACGGCACGGTGATCCACATCCGGCACACATCGCCGGATGATTTGGTCCGGACAATACTTAAAGAGATAAGGATCATCAAAGAAAAATCTTTTCACCTCAAACAAGAACCGCCGCCTCTCTTGCGGAGTCCAAACGTAGGAAGTTGGCCCGTGGCTAAGTAATTCACAATATCCGCGAACCACGGGCAAGACGAGACACCAAACAACTGCTCATCCGGGAATGTGTCGACTATAGGGATGTTCGAGGAGCGATCCTCAAACTCAAGACGAGACAAATGGTCCGCGACCACATTTTCAACTCCCTTTTTATCCTTGATTATTAAATTAAACTCTTGGAGCAAAAGGACCCACCTAATTAACCGCGCTTTAGCATCTTGCTTAGTCATTAGATATTTTAGCGCGGCGTGGTCCGTGAAGACCACAATAGGAGACCCTATCAAGTAAGACCGGAATTTATCAAGAGCAAAGACTACCGCGAGCAACTCTTTCTCCGTGGTGGAGTAGTTCAATTGAGCATCATTAAGAGTCTTGCTCGCGTAAGAAATGACACATGGCTCTTTCCCTCTCCTTTGGCCCAAGACGGCGCCAATCGCGTAATCACTCGCGTCGCACATCAACTCAAACGGAAGGTCCCAATCGGGCGCTCGCACAATCGGTGGAGTGGTGAGACTAGACTTCAACTTAGAAAAGGCCTCCTCACACGCGGGTGTCCAAATGAATGGCGCGTCTTTGGAGAGGAGGTGACACAAGGGACGCGAGATGGCACTAAAATCCTTAATGAAGCGGCGGTAGAAACCCGCGTGCCCAAGAAAAGACCGAATGTCCTTCACACACTTAGGGGTAGGGAGGTTTGCAATTAAGTCAATTTTGGCCTTGTCAACCTCTATCCCCTTTGACGACACAATGTGCCCCAACACAACCCCATTAGTTACCATAAAATGGCACTTCTCCCAATTGAGAATAAGGTTTTTCTCCTCACACCTCTCCAAAACACGCTCAAGGTTTCCTAAACACGACTCAAATGAGTCCCCGAATACCGAGAAGTCGTCCATGAAGACTTCAACGATCTTCTCCACCATATCACTAAAAATGCCCATCATGCACCTTGAAAAGGTTCCGGGCGCATTGCATAAGCCAAAGGGCATGCGCTTATAAGCGAAAGTGCCAAAGGGACACGTGAAGGTGGTCTTCTCTTGATCCCCAAGAGCGACCTCAATTTGGTTGTACCCGGAGTACCCGTCGAGAAAGCAATAAAAAGCATGACCGGCTACCCTCTCCAAGATTTGATCTATGAATGGGAGAGGGAAGTGGTCCTTACGCGTGCTCGCATTCAACTTCCGATAATCTATGCACACTCTCCATCCGGTGGTCACCCTTTGAGGCACCAATTCATCATTGGAATTTTTGACCACCGTGATGCCGGACTTCTTTGGAACCACTTGGATGGGGCTCACCCACTTACTATCCGCGATAGGGTAGATGATCCCAACATCCAACAATTTTAAGACCTCCGCCCTAACCACGTCTTTCATGATTGGATTCAAACGACGTTGTGGTTGGCGAGACGGCTTCACATCTTCCTCAAGATAAATGTGGTGTGTGCAAACTGAGGGGTCAATCCCGTGAATATCGGCAATGGACCAACCGATGGCCTTTGTGTGCCGTTTCAACACTGCTAACAATCCGGACTCTTGGTGTGCCTCAAGGGAAGAGGAAATCACTACTGGGAAGGTTTCACGAACACCAAGGAAGGCATACTTCAAAGTGTCCGGGAGGATTTTCAATTCAAGAATGGGTGGTTGGACACTCGACGGAAGAGTTTTTCTCTCGAGGGGAGGCAACTCTTCAAACTTAGGGTACCATGTGTCCGTACCACAAATATCCTCCACTTCTAACAATGAGTACAAGTACTCAACCTCCGGCGAATCTAAGAACGACGCCTCCTCGGCGGTCAGACAAACCTCAAGCGGATCCTTATATAGTATGGTGTCAACATGCTCTTGGACCAAAGTGTCAATGAGACTCACATCGTGAACATCATCATCGTCTCCCATTTGGGACCCAATGTTAAAAACATTCACCGCCATTTTCATGTTCCCGAACGTCATTTTAATAACCCATTACGACAATGAATGATCGCATCGGAAGTCGCCAAGAAAGGGCGTCCGAGAATGATGGGTGTTTGTGCCTGTGAAGTATTGGCGACGGGACACGTGTCTAGAACCACAAAGTCCACAGGGTAGACAAAGTTGTCCACTTGGACCAAGACATCCTCCACTAATCCCCGAGGAATACGGATACTACGATCCGCCAATTGAAGCGTCACTCTCGTAGGTTTCATCTCTCCCAATCCTAACTCCTCATACACCGAAAATGGAAGCAAATTCACACTAGCACCCAAATCAAGCAAAGCTCTCTCAACTCTCTTACCCCCTATGACAATGGAAATAGTAGGACAACCGGGGTCTTTGTACTTAGGAGCGATGTTGTTTTGGATGATGGAACTGACTTGCTCAGTGAGAAAAACTTTCTTTTGGACATTCAACTTGCGTTTGACAGTGCATAAGTCCTTAAGAAATTTGGCATATTTGGGTATGGTTCGAATAGCATCTAACAGAGGGATGTTGATCTTAACTTGCTCGAGAACCTCATACACCTCGGTGTCGGAAGAAGGCTTGGCCGGCACTTTCAACCTTTGGGGACAAGGCAACGGAAACGGACAAACGGGAGGCTCTTGCTCCATGACCTTTGGTCCCTCAACCGGGCCACTAGAAGATGGTTGCTCAACAACAACCGGAATGGAAGGGACCACGGGAGGAGTAGGTTTCGGAGGGATAGTCTTATCAATCTCCTTACCACTCCTCAAGACGGAAATCGACTTGGCGTGCTCAAGATCATTCGGGTCTTGGCCCGGCGTGGTGCAAGCCAAATGGGCTCCTTGGGGATTTGCTTGGGGTTGAGATGGGAATCTTCCCTTCTCTTGTTGGAGCTGCCCCACGGACGTGGTTAACCGGGTCACTTGACCTTGGATCTCTCTCAATGCATGAGCATTTTGCTCATTGGTAACCATTTGACTTTGCATGAAAAATTGCATGGTCTCTTCCAAAGAGCGCTTTTGAGGCGCTTGATAAAAATTAGACCCATGGTGTTGTTGATTTGGAGGGAACCGGGCTTGACCTTGGCCTTGGCCTTGAGTTTGACCTTGGGAGGGTCGATAGCCTGGGTTATAGCCCGGGGGCGGCCTTTGAGCGTGCCCTTGGTTCGTTCCCCCCCAACCGAGATTAGGATGGTCCTTGGTTCCGGGGTTATAGGTGTTCGAGAAAGGGTCATATCGTTGACCGACGGCACTCACCTCTGCTTGTTCCACTACCCCACCATGAAGGATTTCCTTCAAACCCGGAAGAGTCGGGCACTCATCGGTTGAATGCCCTTGGGTCACGCAAAGCACACATTCCTTCACACTTTTGAGTTCCAAATTTTCCAACTTTTTAGTGAGTTGGGAAAGCTTAAAGTTAAAATCATCTTGTTCTTTGAGCACATACTTCCCTCTCTCACCTGAACCTTGATTCACACCCACATTCGCACTCGCACTTGCCGGTTGATAAGTTTTGTCCGAGGGATCAGTATAATCCCACGACTGGTTGTTCTCGGCAAGTTGATCCAGATAATCATAACACTGCTGAGGACTCCAATTTAAAAATTCACCATTACACATGGTGTCAATGAATTGCCGAGTCCCTTGCGAAATACCATCATAGAAAAATTGCATCTTGTCCTTTACCGAAAAACCATGATGTGGCACAACAGCCAAAAGATTTTTAAATCTCTCCCATAGAGAGAAAAATGGTTCATTTGGTTTTTCGGCAAAGTTGGAGACACGCTTTTTCATGTCAACCGTTTTATGCACTGGATAGTACTTTTTGAGAAATTCATCGTGCATTTCTTCCCATGATGTGATGGAAAGCGGTTTTAGAGTTGAAAGCCATGTTCGGGCTTGATCCTTAAGAGAAAACGGGAACAATTTCATGCGCGCGGACTCAAGTTCAGCCTGGACCGTGACAAGTGTGTTCACCAGATCCAAAAAGTCCCTCACGTGATCGTAAGGGCATTGGGACTTCATCCCATAAAAAGCAGGCAACATGGAAATCGTGTTGGGCTTTATAGTGTAGACAACATGATTGGCAGTGGGTCTCGGATGAACTATGGGTGATGGTGGTACATGGCGCGTGGGGTTAAGATGCTGTCGCATGGACTGCTCTTGCGGTGGTGGTTCACGCTCATCCATATCGGCGAATGGATTAACAAACTCAATAACTTTCCGGTGAGGATCTCTCACGTAATATTGCATACACCAACAGCAGACTGGAGGGGTTATACCACCACCTCACCACAAACAGTTCCGAGGGGCTATTCCGCCGCCTCGTTATATATAGCCAAAATTTAAAAACTAATATACTTCCTCGAGCTTCGTTAAACCTCAATTTAAACAATCAACTGTTTGGTTAGAGGTGTCCGCTCTTAGAACTATACTAGTTAAACAAAAGTAAACTAAGCGGTATATACTAATGAAACGAGATACTTACAGTGGCGTGGCGCGAGACAAACTCACGCGGAGCGGACCATTGGGTCCCCGGCAACGGCGCCAAAAATGCTTGTGCCCTTTGATTGTTATCCAAAACTCTTACCCCAAGCGTAGGGTTCAAATCGACGGTAGCATGATACCGGAAGTCCGGGTCGAGTCCTCAGAGACCGAATGCGCAGCGCGTGTTCATTTGTTTCGCGAACGATGGATTTAGCCTTCAAGCGGCAAACTTGGCTTAGCAGTTTGGGGGTGGGATTCACTTAACTTCGTGAATGACACGAGAAACTTAAAAGACTAATTAAAACCAAGGCTAAGTCAAAGGGGTTCACAACACCCATGACTTAGGCCAATTCATTCTCCTCTAAAATGACCGGCTCGGGGGCGTCGTTAAACAACCCCGAACGGAATATTTGGTTTTTAAACTCATTCAACTAGAAATGGTGTTTATCAAAGATTAGGATTTTTGGTTCAATCGGCAAACGGCCGAATTGACATCGCCCTAAGCATCACACGTGCCAAGTAGATAAACTCTTGGCTACATGTGATCAAAGAGATTAACAAACCCGGGCTTTGTTACATAAAATTTATCCTAACTCTTTGATTAACAAACAATGTTTGCATTGAGGCGAGGAGAGCGAATGAACCTAAGTCACGGGGTGTTAATCACCCCACGACCGAGCCTATAACGACTACTCGATCATAACCACTGGAAACATGACTATTTTTATGAAGGAAATAAAAAACATGACAAATGAATTTATAAACTGATTTTTAAGGAAGATTATAAGCTAGCCTACAACGTTAAACTACGAGGAATTAACAGATAACCAACCGAACCAAGAGTTTTCTACGGATTAAGCTAGAAAAACCGGAAAACAAATTAACCGACAAAAACCGAAATAAAGTAGATTTATATGAAGGTCTCAGTACATACTACAACATTAAAGAAGAGCATTTACCTTGAATCTAAGAGAAAGAGCTTGAAAAACTAGAGAGAAGGTAGAGCAAAAATAAGAGCTAATTAATGGAGGTAGAGAGAGAGGGTGAAGAACCAAGCTAACCCTAGAATTCTGAGGTAGAAGACCCTTTATAGGGTCCAAAAGTCATCCTAAGTTATTACAAAATTGCCACTAGATATTCCCTGAGCGGGCACAAAATTTGCAGAAAATCAAAGCTTCAACCGGTCGAGCAAAAAGCTTCAACCGGTCGAGAAACTGTCTGTTCAAGTTCAATCGGTCGAGCAAAAAGTGTCAACCGGTTGAAAAACCTTCTGTTTTGCTTCAACCGGTCGAGCAAAATGTGTCAACCGGTTGAAAGAGTAAAATTCTGAGATTCCCTTTGTCTTGATCTCTTGGCCTCCCGGCTTATCATCGTGACTTCTAGGCTTCCCGAGTCTTGTTCAATGCCTCATTTCTTGACTCCCGGGACTCGGTGGCGGAGTGCTACGTGGCCTCGGGTGCTCGGGCACCCCTTGGCTCAACCATGGCACTAAAACACGTCCTATTCTCGCCTTTTACCTGAAACTTACAAAAAGCACCCTCGTGCAAAATCAATCGTATAAAGCAATGAAATATGCGTGCGCGTGATAAAAAAGGAGCGAGATAAGCCCCAATATATACACTTTTGGGGGCTTATCAAATAACAACATATCCAACATGAAATAACAAAATACCCAAACTAAACTAACACCTCCTCATCAATACTACCTACCCTCAGCCAGCCCCATGCAACACAAGTGCCTCTAATCAATCCGACTCCTCCTCACTCTCCTCAGCAGCGTCAGCCTCATCAACGAAATCATCACTGACCTCCAACTCGGGCAACTCCAGCGGAACATATGGAGTCGAAGTCGACCCCTCAAGTCGGCCCACCATCCACTCTTCCCGGTGATTCATCATCTGCTGCATCCTTGCATTTTGTCGCACCTCTCTCTTGATCTTCTGATGGCTCCGGATGGTAGCGACCCCTTGGCAAAAGATCTTCTGCAGCCAAGTGGTGTTGGATGCGCTGGGGGGTGGTTCGGTAGTCAAATATGCTCCACCTCTAGCACCTCGAGACTGGGCTATGCTCTTAGTAAGAATGGTGCTGTCAATTGGCCCAGGAACCAGTGGATCGTTGTTGAACCATTTGGCCCCTTGCAACCCAGAGTCTCTAGCAATGGCCGTAATCAGGCAGGGAAATGGCATTCGGGTCTGTGTCGGGGCATCACGGAAATTGATAATCTTAGAGTAGATGAATAATGCCCAGTCACAAACAGTCTCATCCTCCATGAAAGCTGTCAACATATTCCCAGTATTCTCAGAGGGCTTATTTTCAGTTGCCCTCGGGTCCAGATTGTAACAAACCACCTGGTTCACAAACCGATATGCCGGCTTAAACTTGCCCGGCCGGTGAGGGATACTAGCATCTTTACGTTTCTCATACAAAATACCCGCCACTCTACGCGGGACAAAATCCTCAGTGAGGCAAGGGTAGTTAGTATCGGTCGGCCTCCTATAACGCAAACTCGCAGCAATGATATCGGGGGTGATCACAACGGGGGTCCTAGCCACTTTTGAGGTTATCTGAGTCCCGGAACTAAATGCAGTCCCGGATGCTGGAACATGAAATTTTTTGTAGAATTCCCTCACAAGTTCTAAGTTATATCCGGGGTTTGGGTCGAACCAGAATGACATACCTTGTCGCACGATGGCTTGTATTGTGACGTCATTTGGGAGAAACCCATCCCGGATAATGTGGCGCTCGTTCTTAACGCCCCTCTGTTCAATGGAAGCCTCCCACCTTTCCCGTTCATCCCGGGCAATCTGATCTTTGGTCCTCCTTCCTCCGGTCGCTTGCTCCGGAGGGGCACTCGAGGAAGCCGCCCCCTTACCCTTAGCAGCAGTACTAGCCTTCCTAGGTGCCATGTTTTGAAGTTTGGTTTTGGAAATTAGGGTTTTAGATCTGGAGAGATAAGGATTTTGGACGGGATTTGAGAAGTATATGTGGTAGAGATGGAGAAAATGAGTGTTTTGGTGAAGTTTGGTGGAATTTGGGTAAGATTTGGTGGAGTTTTGGAGGTTTGAAGGTGGTGGTTGTGGAGGAATTTCGTGGGTTAGGGTTAGAGAGAGAGAGAAGGTTGGGGAAGAAGATGAAGAGTGGGGAAGGTTTGACCGGCCAAACCTGTTAAAATCGCGTTAAAAAGTACTCGGTATCGATACAGTAAAATACCTGTATCGATACCCATAGGTTCTGTTCCGGTTGAGGGTAACTGGTATCGATACAGCACTTTTGCTGTATCGATACCGACACGCTTTTTTTTTTTTTTTTTTTGATATAAAGGCTGGGGTTTATGGGTTTTGGTTTCCAAAACATGACACCTAATCCGACTTCTTCAACTATTAATCCCTCAACAGCACTTTGCTTCACAAATTTTCCCACAACAGTACGACACTTATGATGCACGGAGCATGACTCCCCCAAACTTCAATCCAACCAAAACACCGGTTTCCTAAGTTAGACCCGGGAACTGACTCAGACTGGTTTAAGATGGGTCAAAGGGACTCGTATGTGGTTTAATCATGCAAAAATTGCCTTGTTTCATCCCCTATGCACGTTATTCACTCTCACAAATGCATGAAAAATAACTAGTCTCTTGCTTGCAAAACAAAAGCCTACTATTTTATGCGATTGCAGAAAGGAATACAAAGAACATGGGAATGCTATTCAGGATACGCTATTATCAATGTGGGGACACTTATTCACATGCTTGACAGTGCATTATGTTCAATGTAGATAGCCAAATATATGCATGCATTTGAGTTAACAGAGGCATACATTCAAGTTAAACATTCGCTCGATGATACTCATAAGATGCATAACACCCGTATCCCCAACAACTACCTAGCAACGCTAATATAAGTACACAGTACACCCTCCCCCCAACTAGAAACATGCTATGTCCCCAGAGCATGGAGACATACAAATTGAAAAAAACAAGGGGAAGAACTGGACCTCCGGGTGGCAGCCAACCACCATGACCTTGGCCGATAAAATGCCAAAAATGCTTGACCGAAATCCTAGACCTAAATTACTGGGTTGCCCCAAGCGTAGGGCGGAGACCGGTGTAGCACAATACCCGGTAAGACCGGAATCGAATCCACAGAGAAGGTGGAAAGTGCTTACTAAGTACTCGGGTTGCTAGGTTTAAACACGGCTCTTAGGTAGCCACCCTTGTGATTTGATTGGTGAATTAACTAAATTAAGAGAAAAACTGATTTTGATTAAATTAATTAAAAGAAAGTACGGTCGTAGGGTTCATAACACGGTGACCAGGTTCGGATATTTCCTGCTCCATTCGTTGTTCCAAAAACATTTGACTTTAGAGAGAAAAAGGTATCCCGAAAGATGCGAATCCTCGTGGTCGCCGTTTACCCATGTACAGCGAAGAACGAGTTTTGGTCCCCCGTACCTCGCGTTACATGGGCTCCGATGATGCCCGGATTCGTCCAACGGACGTTCTTTAATAACCTAAAATTGCTTTTACCGTTATTAACCGTGAAAATCGGAGCAAGAACGTATCCAGCCTGGCCACGGCGTGTTAATCACCCCGCGACCATACCTAAGAAACTACTCACTCATATTGAACAGAACACATAAGAAAATTCTGAAATTAAACATGCTATTTTACTTGAATATGAATTAAAAAACAAGATTCGAGTCTCAGAGCGAGGACAAACTCCCGCGAACTAAGATTAAAGTAAATAAACAGAATGTTACCGAAGCAAAGCGAGAATCAGCGAATAAAACTCTAAAACTTCAGTCGAACAAGCTCCGGAAAGTAACAACTCCAAAGGAAAAACGGCTGCCAAAAACTAAGGAAAAACTAGCAAAGTTCGAACCCTAATTCGGCCTCAAAACGAGGTATTTATCCTCCCCAGAAGTCAACACACGTGGCATGGTCAACCGGGTAATTTAATGCCCTCGGTATCGATACAGGAGAAGTCCTGTATCGATACCCGTGGGTTCTGTTTTCTCAATGGTGCTTGGGTATCGATACAGGACAATCACTGTATCGATACCGAGCCTGCTAAATTGAATTTCCAGCTGTTTGGTCCATTTTGCTTGGGTCCCGCCATGCCCCGCATGCCCGATATCCTATTGCCACTTTCCGTGCTCCTTTTCGACCTATTCCCTACAAAGTAAACACAAACACCAAAAACAAGAGAAACACCGCATCAAGTGCAAAATGAAATAAAACGCGCCTCTAATGCGCTAATTCACCCTACTTAGGCGCTTATATCTATGACATTGCGCGCCTATCACACTTCAATACATCAAATTTGGATTGAGAGGAATTGTAGGAAGTTCCAAAATGTGAACTGTTCTGAGCAAGTCTTGTATCATAAGATACACAATTTGATGAGGCATCGATTGATGTCCTTTAGGGAGCTCCCTCAAGGACATCAATCCCAGTGGCTCATCAGGAAGTGGGATCTTCATACCTAAACTTTCATGTCCCAAGATACTATTATCCTTGCAGTGCCTTCTATGTATCCTTGCAGGAGTGTGCTTGCGGGGCAATCCCACCACAATGGAGGGTCTCCTTACCCTGCTATTTACTTGCATAGAGGTTTGTTATCTTACTTTCTTCACAGCCTTAAGTGGCTCCCTGAAGCTCTCGCTTGTCCCATTGGGTTCTAGTTACAATTTGAATGAGTATCTGGCTGGATTGCTGTGTGTGTGCGAACTACTTATATGTGGGTTACCAGTGAGATTTGAGCCTCCATCATCCATTTGTTTTGAGTGGAGAGTTCTGTGAGATCAACCTGATTCTCAAGGCATGTGGGAAAAGAGAGAGGGAGGTCAGGACGTGAGGGAGATAGGAGGAGAGTTCCAGAGTCTTGAGAATTATGTTTGTGAATGATTTCAGTTTAACGTGCATATTCAGGATGTTCATTATTGTATTCTCTGTGGACTGCCATCTGTTGGGCAGGGTAGATATATGGGCTGAGCATAGATGTGCTTGCTTGTTTGTTAGAATTGATACTGATTGTTACTTTGGGTACCTTGTGCCACTAGCTGACTTGATAGATTCAACTATCACCTTTGAATGTTGCTACTGTTATGTTCTGTTACTGCATCAGTGATTGAACCTTGCATTGACTGATACATACTTGTGTCTGCCGTGTCCGTGGAATGTCATTCCTGGTAGAGACCACTTGCTACTATTGCTACTACTGTTCGATGTTACAGTCAGCGTATGGAGGTACTTACGGTCCTGTACATTGAATCCTGTGTGAATCTAGAAGACCCTGCTGCTGCTGTGTTCTTACGGTCCTGCAGCACTTACGGTCATGCCCAGTTTTCTGCTGCTATCCCGAGCGCTGCAGCTGCTGTCCCTTTCTATTGCATTGCTACTGCTGCATCTGTGCTGCAGCAGAGATGCTTATACTGCTGTTGCAGTATGTGTTATGGGCAGGTTGGTTTCTGGGTTGGTCTAAAAGCAGCGAAATGCTGCTCAAATATACAGAATCTGTACCTGCCTTTTGCCTAGCTAGGGGGGCTGTCCTCTTGGCAAGTTTGTTCCCCTTCAGGGAGGGGGCTTCCTCCCGTTCAACCCAAGTTGGCTGTGAAGTACACAGTTACTCAAGTGTGTGCAAGCCTACACTCTGAAGCACCGAAGTGATATCTACCAATTTAGTAATATTTTGTAATGTCTCCATATAGTACATATTCAATGTTGTTTATCCAGTTCAGTAATTATAAGTTTGTGTGGGAGTTTCTGATCCTTCTCTTAGAAGGCTTAGAAACTCCTTGGTCTACCTTGTGTTACTTGTAAAAAAAAAAAAATTTGATGCATGCTTTATTGTTAATGTTTATCCGGGCGTTCATTGAGTAACCGGGCAATCGGGCTTTGCTCCCACCGTATTGTTCGCGTCAAAAGATGGATAGACCTTGTGATGGCATTGTTGAATGTGGTTAGCTTGGACCTCACTATAAAGCCTTTTTGACTCGAGCAATTAAGTCTGAGGGGTCTCTCAAAACCTGGCGCCCTATGGCCATTTGGCTTGGGGATGGCCGATCTAACGCTCGCTAAAGGGGTCAACTAGAAAGCCCGAGAGGTCCGGACATTGCACGACCACATAAAAAAAAAAGATTCATTCGAATAAAGGGAAGGGGTGTGCTTAAAGAAATACCGAGCTATCAATGGTGTGAGAACTATTTTCAAGATTGGTGAATTTCTTTGTGAGGTTTCTTTTCACACGCATGCCACGTGAGAATTCTCTATCCGACCATAGGTGAGAGGATTGATTTTTGTGCTAAGTTTGGATATGATTCTTTGTCCTCCCTGGGGTATGCCCCTTGTAGGCTGTATATTCGCTTAGTCTTTTTTAATTTCAAGCTTATTTACCCAAAAAAAAACTAACAAATGCAAAAAAATTTGAATAAGAACAAAATGAAAAAACCAATAATCCGTTTTCGGTTTTTTTTCCCAGAGAACCGTGCTTCCCTCCTCTTTTTTTTTGACAACATTGTTTCCCTCCTTAATGTTAAAGAAGAAGTCTCTTTTTTTTTTACAAAGCACAATTATCATCTACACGTGTAGACTTCTCTAGTTCTTGAAAGTTTTTTTTATTTTTGTTTTATTTCCCGATATGGAAACAAGAAAATGTCAATTCAAAAGGGCAATCACTATCTTTAGTACTACCGTTCACTATACCGGGGTTGAAAAACTAATATCAAACAATTGGTTAGTACTACCACAAACAATGCTTTGGCAAAAAAAAATCAAAAAGTAGTTTTTTTGGTTTTTTCGTTGTCTTTATTCAATTTTTTTTTTTTGCATTTGTTAGATTTGCGTCAAGTTTTCGTGGTTTATGGATTCGTCTCGTTGAGACGAATCCAAAGAGTATAAAATTATGGTCAAAAGTAATATTTTTTTGAATAAAGCCGAAAATAAACCAAAATTCTCTAGTTTATTGGTTTAATTTTGGCTTTATTAAAAAAAAAATTAGTTTTGACCATTATTTTATACTCTTTGGATTCGTCTCGTCAAGAGGAATCCATAAACCATGAAAACTTGAAGCAAAACTAACAAATGTAAAAAAAAAAATTAAATAAGTACGAAACGAAAAAAAACCAAAAAACCACTTTTTGGTTTTTTTGCCAAAGATATGAGTCTCAACTTTCAATGTCTAAAAGATTGAAAACAATTAAAGTTCCATAACAACCATACAAAACATGGGTGAGATAGCAAAAATGAAATTGACAAAAACTCCGATTTATAATACTTCACACAAAATATATGTTTCAATCCTATGCCGTAGGGAGTGGTTTTCTTCTTCTTTTTGCGAACAAGTGATAATGTTTTCCTTTTCCGGAAAATTTGTATTAATTCTTTGGGTTTTTCCGTATTCTTTTATTGTTTTTTCCGCTTTCCTCTTTGAAAACACTTTTCAAAAAAGAAAGAAAGAAGAAGATAGTAAGCATATTGAAGTGTTTGCTTCAACCTTGAAAAAGTGCCATTTAAAATATTGTGACTTCTTTCTATGGGAATTTGTAATCAATGTGATTATTAACAAATGAAATCAAATTACCAAAAAAAAACGTAATTAATGTATTTAAA
Source organism: Vaccinium myrtillus (assembly GCA_016920895.1). Lineage (NCBI taxonomy): Eukaryota > Viridiplantae > Streptophyta > Magnoliopsida > Ericales > Ericaceae > Vaccinium > Vaccinium myrtillus. The sequence goes on along the minus strand of CM029272.1, from coordinate 16,522,103 downwards.
CTTGTACCCCCACGGGCACCTTTTAGAATTTGCCTTTCACATAGATTGACAATCATAGAAAGATAGTTTGAAAATCACAGAAAGATGGTTTAAAGAGAACGATTACCTTATTTGCTCTAGGATCCATCTTTTTTTGATCAAATATTCTTGCAGGATTAAACTTTTTATGCTAGTCGGGATTCAAGTCCTCAATCTTGCAACTTCGGCCAGACGCAGATCTGGCCTTGCTGATGGCGTATGTATTGGGGGACTTTACCGCAACCAAATCCAACATTTTGAAGCGTGCAAATTTTGGAGATAGATCATTCATTGAATTAATTTTGATACATGAAGGTTGTACTATAATTTCAAATGAATAAAGCAAAAATAAAAATAAAATTAACAACACAAAGTGTGCAATTGGTATAAACGGAGTGGAAAATCATTACCTTATTCGTAAAATCAGTCAAGATTTAAGTAGGGGAAATATTCACCCCCACATCCCAAAACACTCCATTTTTGTCTTTATTCACTTTGAAATTACTAAATTGTCCTTCATATGGAAAAAATGACTTATGAAGTAAGGGTAATTTGGTAATTTCAAGGTAAATAAAGACAAAAATGGAGTGTTTGGGGACAAAAGGGAAGTGTGAAAAATAGAGGTGAGTGACAGAATTTAAACACAAATCGGAGCAAGAGATGTTAAGTTTAAGCGGCAGGAAAACCTGAACTCCAGTCTTATTTGTTTCTCTCTGTCTCCCTCCCTTTGGTTCTCTCTTTAATCTCAAGCCTACGCTCTGAGAAATGGTCATTAAATGGCAGGTCTCGGTGTGTAAATCCAACAGTACTAATTGTACGTCTAAGACATGTTAGTATAGATGCTGTTATTTTCGAATTTTGAAGGTGCAGTTTCCCGGGCCCGGGGTACTGGTGATCGCCTCTGGAGAGCGTCCCTGGTGAGCATATCTGAGCCGTTCATCTCATCAGCAATCGAAGGTTCAGATTTTTTCATGGAAAAATCTAGGCCATTCAAAATACTTTTGGACGGTCAGGATGCGCTCTCCAGAAGAGTGATCACTAGCATTTGCCCCACTGAAAGAGATGGCTTGAAAGGATGGGTTTTATTGATGTCCTGAATGACTTCAATTGGCAGCCATGGAAGACTTTCTAGCCTAAGCCTGATGTGGCAATTGTAGACTTTATTTCCCCACTTCTGTGTATATATAGATTGTAAATAGGTGAACCAAAATCAGTGGATAGAAATGTAGAGATGGAGACTTTTTTTCCCCATGGAAGACTTTTTTTTTTTTTTTTAGCAAAAAAAAAGTTTGTACCTCTAGGAAAGTGCCAAAAAAGTTTGTACCTATGAAAGTGTCTAAAATCCTAGGGTACCCTATGAAAGTGCCTAAAACCCTAGGGTACCCTATGAAAGTGCCTAAACCACTAAAACCCTATAATAGGAAAGTGCACCCTAAAACCTAAACCCTATGGTACCCTATGAAAATGCCAAAAAAGTTTGTACCCTATGAAAGTGCCTAAAATCCTAGGGTGCCCTATGAAAGTGCCTAAAGCCCTAGGGTACCCTATGAAAGCGTCTAAACCACTAAAACCATATAATAGGAAAGTGCACCCTAAAACCTAAACCCTAGGGTACCCATTGAAAGTACCTAAATTTTAGAAAAATAAAATTGTGGACCTTAGACCTTGTAAAACTTTAACATGGACTAAATGACCCAATAAGTCCCCACTTCTGGACCCTAGAACAATTACCCCTAAAGGAGCGGGTAACTCGTGAGATTTGGGGCTCATGGACACCGGGTGAACGGGGAAGTGTGTATAACTTCAGGGCTCGGGTATTGGTGTCGGGTTGGGTATATTTTTGTCTCACAAATGTTGTAATCTCTCTAGTGTTCATATAATGGAGTGTCTCTCTCCCGTGGACTAGGCTGGTTTTGGGCCGAACCACGTAAATCTCTCGTGTCACTCTTGTTTTTTTTCCTGTGTTAATACTTGTTTAGTATTGGATCTCAATCAAGGACGGAGCTAGAATTTTACCTTTGTGGTGGCGAAAATATGTATTTAAAAAGTAAAAAGACAAACTGCATTATGAGGGTGAATGATTAAAAAAATCTAGTGGTGGCGAGTCTATATAATTCAGGGATAAAAATTTATTTTCTATATAATAATTACATTTTTTAAAAATCTTGTGGTGGCGGCCACCATCACTTGTCCCCCTCTGGCTCCATCCATGATCTCAATATGAGTGTGTTGTGAGTATCACCTAATTTCCGCTAAAATCCCAACATTTCGCGGAGGGCTTCCTCTTGATTCCATTAAAAATTAAGGAAGTTATGATCAAACATGCATGAAGAGAGAAATTCTTCCCTCTCTTTAGCCTCGGTTTTTCTTCCCTGTATTTAATTTCCAATATTTTTTTTTCCTTTCCCATAATTTTGCTATTTGATTCTATTCTTTTGCGTAAGTACTCCAAGTGATGTTGATACGAAGGAGGTTTACAGTCCTTCTATTGTCAGCCCACTATATTGACAATATATAAGACTTTTTAATCGGTAAGAGCGTATTCTGATTTTTGACCGGTAAGAGTACACTCTTACCCGTCAAAGAGTAGTTTTATTGAATTTAATTTCCTTGTATCTAGTTATTATGTACTGAAAAGAAATTGAACACGCCACGCCTTGGACTAAATGTTTTCTAACAATCACAAGGGACAGCGACATTTTTTTTTTCCCAACGTTACATTACAACTAACTCCAGTACTATAGTACTCCATTAAGAAACTTCAATGCCAAGTTTGGTGATCACATGCAACCTACCACTTTTTAGGTGTAAATTGGGGTGGGCCGATAAGTAGCGGTTAGCTCGTGCGGTAGAGCTCTTGGATGCCCAACACTGCATCTCGGGATCGAGTCTCATTCCGCCTACCCCATGTAGGAGCCATGGCATGTGTAACACATGGCATAGCATGATATGGGCTGGCATGGCACTTCATAGAGGCTGTATGTGGGTTGGGCTGCCATTTAGGGGGCATGCAACATTAGCAAATTAAAGTACACGGGCAAGGCCCGAGCACAGAAATTGGACTGCCAAGCAGCTGAGGAACGGGCAGGACAAGATCATGGTTCTTTTTTACTGTTTTATTTACGTAAAAATAAAATTGAACTCTGTGAATCATATATACCCTGGTTTTCTCCAGCTTCATCTTCAGAATCATATCTAGCTTTGCCTGTAATTTTATTTTTCTTCTTAATATTGTTTTTTTTTCTTCCTCTCTTGTCAATTGTCACCGTTGATTTTTAAATTCTAGATTATCGACGAACTTTCCGCTAAGATGTTCAAACATGTTAAGTTAATGAATTAAGAATATAGATGCTTTGGCCTTTGAATCATGTGTGTTTATGATTTCTACACTCTCTGTCCCATAATAAATTCTTTAATTTGGTGCAAAGAAATTTGAAATGTTACGATTGGAAGTATTAATTTATTTCTTGATCCGAAAAAATTGTATGTCTTTTCGAGGGGACTAACTTTATGAAATGGAGGGAGTATATAGTATTTGGCTCATGAGTTTTGGAAAGGGAATGACAAATGTAAATGGTAAATATTAACAGATGCATATTCTTTGTGTTCCCTTCCAATTCATTTCCTTTCCCTTCTCCGCAAATTAATGATCCAACTGTCTAATACCCTACCTCGGGTTTCTCTATCAGATATGTGGTGAGTGGTGTCTCGAATTCAACCGTTTGATTCTTATCAAGGTTTTAAATAATGATTTGGCAATGCGTAACTGTAATGGTTTGAGTGTAACGGTTTTAGTAGTATCGAACGTTATGTAACGGGAATCGGTTGTAGCGGTCGTGAATTTTTAGAAATCATGTTTTGGCAAAAAGTAATTTTTAATTGCTTAATTAACCCGTAATGGTTGAGTATCAGCCGTGAACCAGTCTGTAAATCAGATACGAACAAATATTTGACAGGAACTACTGATACGTATGCGATTTTTACTATTGCCTATATACTGGGTGTAACGGTATCAGAGAGCCCAAAAACTATTACATAACGGCCGGTATTTAAAAACTATGATGGTCATAATCCATTCGCAAACGCTTGACCCAATGAATGGATAAATAGTCGCTAGGTATGACTTGTTAACTAGTCTCGATCATTTTGCAACCCGATTTGTAATTTAGGAATTTTCATTTTCGTATACTTGGGAGCTCTATTAATTAGATATGTTCTGGGTTATTTTAATTTTTATTCACCTCTTTTCATAGAAGTTCCTCCACCTATCTTCACCCATTGACTTCTGCTTAGCAGCACAACCACACATATACCCTTGTGTTTCGGGTGATTGCTCTATTTGTTGAATTCTTAGTTTTAAAAGTTTTCATAACAAGATTGTTAGTAAACATGGGTTGTTGGACCGGACCCAACCCACACGGATCGTCCACATGGGTTAAGTGATTGGGTTAGTTAGAAGGATGATAAGAGATGGACTCTTGTCTCTATCTCTTAGGAGAGTTTAAAGAGAGTTTGAACTCTAGGACTTTGTCTATAAATAAAGTCTTGCAGATATTAGAGAGAGACACTTGAAACAATTATAATTTCATACATCTCCTTCTTCCCACAATATTCTCATATCAATATCTTCTCTCCCTAGGGTTTCCATCTATAAGCCCTAGGATTTGCGGTGTGGATATTAAGAGTATGCTCTAGTAGTCTTCTCGATGTGACGAGGATAAAGGACGGTGTTCGGGTTCTTATTTGTGGTGACAGTTTGTGCTTGTAAAGTGGGTCTTGGTTCGTCGATTTCCGAAAGCTCGAAGTATTCCGCTGCGCTTCATTATGTAAGTCTTGTGTGATTTACACGCTTTTGATAGATTTAACAATAAAATCAAATTTCATACATGCATGTCAAATGACAAGAAGAGGAGCAAAGCTATAACTAGCTTGCACTAACAAGAACTAGATGGGCAGGATTAGTAAGAGAGGATGACAAACAAAGTTTGTAAGAAACTAAAACAAAGTAAAAGAATAGCAGCTATAAAGGAAGAGATAGACCATGGATTGTTGAAATAATCTCGCCTCAGAGTAGCTCTCCACGTTGGCCATTGAGACCTATGGTATTCATTTATCTTTCGCGCTACCCCTCCATAACAAAAATTACAGACAAGAGTGTCGTTGTAAAGCCCGTTGAATAGAATGGCCAAGTCTTCAGTGCTCAACGCATGTGCTATAATTCTCTCATCAACTAGCACATCGGCATCTTTGCTTGTGTTGATGAGGCAATCCAAAAACACAGCATAAGAGGTGAACTTATCAGTGCTATGACGATTGCATTGCTCATACGCGATGAGATTCCGAAACACTGATTCAGAATTCCCCCGGATTCTTATTGGGGGGATTTTAAACACCCCATTTGAAAACTCGATATTCACGATGTCATCACCAGCTCCCTTCTCGAATCTGACTCCTGCCCTTAAAAGCTCAGTTACAGGTGGAAATAATTCCCAAGTTGTATTTTTTGGTTCAATGTCTAGGGATGAGGATAGTAAACTACTACGTAATAAGTCCAGAATATGCTTAATTTCGCGACCTCTAGGTTTGTATTCACCTGGTACTGTCATTAGCATCATGGTTTCGAAGAATCTAAGGACAAGTTTGGTTAGGAAATCTTCTTCTTGTTCGTGAACAGACACCGTTAAGTTAAAAAGACACTCTAGAACAAACCAAGGGATCTGGTTTTCAAGCAAAATCAGATCATGGTAGAGATTTTCATGCATCCAGGAGGTGTTGTATATAGGGTCATCTTTGTGTCTAGGCACTAACCATGCATCTTTCCTGAAAAGCTCTAGTATGAAGCAACCATCAACAATCATGACTTCCACGAGATCGCTTTCGCTTAAATCGATGATCTCTCCATAGCTATTTCTAGTGCGTTTTGCAAGCTCTCTAATGCTCTCAACGAAAACTTGCAAACTTTCTTCTGGAGGACCTGGTAAGCTGGCCAATAAGCAATTCAAATACCACATTTTTATTTTCTCCATTGGTTCAAGTCTATTCTTTCCACGGTGAAAAGGGCCGATAGAGACTATTTTAGGTTCATAACTTGCCTCACTGTGTCGTCTGAGTGTCCAAGGGACCATGAAAATACAATTCTCAGACAAGGAGGGAGATTCATCACGTAGTTTATCTCTCAGGGTACAAGCCAAAAGTTTGTTCAACTCTTCAATTTCAACCGTAACTTGCGCGCTACAATCAATTTCTTCCATCCCAAACTAGTTTCCAAAGTTGCCAATGTTTCCCTGTTGCATGAAAGGAAGAAAGAGTGTGAAACTACGTATTGGAGAGAGTCGAGTGACTCCTTTGTTGCAAAGACTCTTCAAAAGGTATAAAGCAAAGACTCTTCAAAAGGTATTGGATACTAGACATTTGAGTTAAGAGTATGGAGTGTGTCAGTCACTTTTGTGAGACACCTAAATGGCGGATTTAGTATTGAAGTGTACTAGAGAACAATGCAAAAATCTCGTAGTACGCTTAAAATTATCTATAGCACCTTGTAAATAATATGTTGCTTTGAAAACAAAAGTACTATACAAGAATCAAGAATGTCCTTATTATGGTGATTATCACTCAAGTCCATGCATGGAGCATCGAGAGACTCAAAACTTCGGGGCGAGTAAGAGACAAAAGGGAATAAAAAATTCCACTAGACTAGCGAAAATTTTGAATACTAAATCAGTAACCAATATGATCCCTAAACTTGTTCAGGCTCTTTGAAAACCAAAAGAATAATTCAGGATCCTAGTTTTCTGGAAATAGCAAAACCCAAATGGAAGAGAGTAGCCTAGTGCTTGGCAGCTGCCAATAACTCCAAAATTACTGCATAATCTTATCCAATGAGTCTCAACTCTATAGTAAATCCATTGTTCCTTTGATGAATCGAAATTGATTCCCTTTTTTCCCCCTACCTAATCAGGTTTTAGAATGCCACATTTTCATCAGAGCTAGCATAGGTTGAACTGGAAATAAGAATCAAGAAACAGAAGAAAAAGGAGAAACACTTTCGAAAGGTACTCTACGAAGAACCAAATTCATTATTTTTTCCCATGTCAAAACCAAATAACCCACCAGGTAGTTGAGAAACTTTTTGTTTTGTCCTTCCCCAAATCTGACCACGTGGAGGATTACTGCCCTTAGATCTGTTTGCTTGACCAGATATGAGCATCGGATTGAGTTATATATCCTAAGGATCAGTTAAAATTCTTACAATCCATATTAAATGTGCATCGGGTAATAATCCACTAAGTGTGATTTGCGAAGTACTATGTAAAATTATACATCGTACGAGATTAAACATCACCAATAGTTCTGCCACCATACTCCCAATTGCGATATGATGAGAACTCAAGTTCACAGTGAATGTAAACAACATATGTTGTAAATAGATTAAAAAAAACACAGAGATGGCATAAAGAGGGAGATTACCAGAGCCAAATCCAAATTGGGTGATAGACAGTTGAAATCCCTTTCCAGTATAAGCACTAAAGATTTCAGTGACAGATCAGTTAAGAGAATTTTAAGCATAGAATGGAGTGTGAGAGAGGTTTTTGTTAGGACTTACCTTATGTTTAAGCAGCAGAGGAAATCATTTCTTAGCCTTTGAGGAATAAGGAGAAAGCAAAATTTATATATAACTCCAGGATTATCTTATATTATGGTTAGCAATAGCATCAGAGACAGCAAAATCTAGACAATATAAGTTTTGTTTGTCTATTTTACAAATTGAAGAGCCATTGGAGCTAGTCCATTCTATTATAATATTGATATTGTTTATTTTATTTTATCTGTCAAATTTAGAATATTTGACTTCAACTATTATTGATGAGTTGACAAGTTTTTTTGAGTTGACAAGTTGGAGAGCCATATATTTCACTCTTTTTAAACTTGAATAAACTTTTGCTTCTTTTTTCGGAGATCATTTTGTCCGAAGTTGCTGATGAGTCGTTCATGGGGGCTGTCGAGCAAGATTGTGAGGACGTGAGCCAAATCGTTTGGTGAGGACTAACCTGCAACTTGCAGGAGATGCAGAGATAACAAACAAAACCTCGGAAGATCATGGCAAGTTGGTTTCCAACAGGAAGAACGGGGATTTAGCTCGCAAAAAAGTTTTCAACCCCTTATAATTCCAGGATTATCGTAAAATTTATGGTTAGCATCAGAGAAAGCAAAATTTATACGAAATACAAAGTTATAACTTTTTTTTTTTTTTTTTTTTTGAACAATAAATTTTTTTTTTTTTTTTGGATCGGCAACAAGATTTTATTAAAACTCGACAAAGGGTACATCGAGGATAAAAACCAAATCCAAGCACAAGAGCAAGAATAAGGCACAGCTCCACATCTAGCAAGAGACTAAATGTAAAGCCAGAAAAAGAAAAAAAAAAAAAAAAAAAGAAGGGAAAAAGATGTAAAACAACGTCCAAAAGGACTCTAGCCCAGGAAAGTGAATGAAACAAAAACTTCCATATGGACAGCATATGTAAAGACCAAACTCCAGCTAGAACATAGAACCTCAGCCTTGGCATTCCTCAAGAGCTTTCAGCATTAACATCAGCTCTTATATTCAGCAAAGCCCCTCAGAAAGATTAATAACAAACTCCACATGCATCCTTCTTGAATTTTGAAACACATGAATCCACCAGAATCTTAAACTAAAGCAGCACCAATAATTTTCTCAATTAGAAGCCTTCCAACCACCTGAGAACAACCTTAAAAACTGCATGCCACTTTGATGACCCCATGAAGGACGACCATCATGATGATCAATCTAACAAAGGTAAGCACACCAAATTCTGCGACTATAGATCAACACCAAGCTCCTCCTTGGAAAAAGCTAACAAATTAACATTTGGATTTGCTTCTACTTAGAAGAGCATATCTATTTGCATCCTCTTTGATCATCTTTGCCATCATCATTGTGTCTTCCTCAGAAAATTCAATCCCTAACCTCACACCCATTGCTGTTTGGGATTGCAGCTCCTCTTCAAAACCTTGAAAGATAATGGTATTCCTTCTCAGAATATCCTCTGAATCAATAGAGTCTGAATGTACGCTTACATCTTCCCAAACTTCACCAACTTGAGTTCCTTCGTCCAACGACTCACAAATATTCCTAATTTCCTTTCTCAGTCTAACTCTTTTTTGCCTTGCAGTTAGAACTTTAGGGACTGGATGCTGTTGCTCCCTTTGATTATGCTCGACTGCTACCTTCCAGTGCTCCTCTGGAAATTCCTTATGGTTTGAATTTTCATCAATCTCAATAAGTTCCAACTGATTGTTTACCTCATTTCCTGGAGTTTCCCCAACAAATGACTCTGCCTCTTCCTCCATTATTGTTTCCATATGCTTAATTGCTAACCTTGGTACTTGCATTATCCTTGAGCCTCCTCTAATTGATGCTTCATTTTCTTTTCCGGTAACCGCCAGCATCATATCATCTCCCAACAAATTATTTTGTTGGTTCGGGTATTGGGACTGTTGTTTCTGAACATTTTCCAATAGCACACTATTATCTGCATTAATTACTTGCTGCATGCCAACCCATTTATGATGTTCCTTGTCTCCTGTCATTACTGCCCTTTCCATTACTTCATTTTCCAGCTGTTCATCCATTTCCACTTGTCCTCTGTTAACTGAATCCTTCTCAGCATTCCTTCTGTCCACGTCATCTTCTTCTTCCTCACCCAACAACAGAGAATCAATTGAAAAGAATTTCTTGCTTGGTTGAACGGATCTGAATGAGTCCTCTTCTTGGACTCTGACTTTATACTGAAAGTCTCCAACCACCAGAACAAGTACACCTTCAATTTTGGTTTGTACCTCTGTGGCAATGAGGATTCTTCCTTTTTCATAGGAAATTTCTTTCAGAGTATCATCATCTACTTGAATGAATTGACCCCATTTGTTACCAATCTCCTTGAATGTGGGAGTCGTCCAAGCATTGAGTGGCATGCCAAAACATGCTAGCCACACGAATCTCTCATCTTTTGCTGATTCTCCATTCCATGGTTTGATCTCCTCCAACCATTCCTCAAGCCATTTTTCTTTTATAGCTTTCTCCCTAACCTTCTCATCAGAAAAGGTAATAATGGTGAATCTCCCCCCCATAGATTTAACTTTTACATCTTTGAACTTGTTTCTGAGTTTATCTTCCAATTCTGAGTTTATTAATCTTTGAAGAAGTACAAAGTTACAACTTGAAGGGCAATTGGAACAAGTCCATGAATCCATAAAAATGTTGTGATTATTTCTCTTATCTAATAAATTTAGAATAATTTATTTTTAAATATTGATGATCAGTTGTCAAGTTGAAGAGCTATTTCTCCCTTTCCAAACTTGAAGAGAAAGAGAAACCTAGTATAAACTTTTGTTTCTTTCCTTGTAGACCATTTCTTTTTTTTTTTTTTTTGGTACTTCGGAAATGCATTACGAAATTAAACAAGAGTTACAAACTGCATCAGATTTGCAGTAGTGTTGGTACCAAAATACCAGGGATAAACAAGACTTAAATTAAACAACATAGCTGATTGGAGGAAATAAAAGGTAACTATTCAAGGAATTGATGGAGGTTGAGGCTATCTCTGAGCATGTACTCCCTGATTCCCAGGGGAGGGGAGTTTATCACCACCAGTTCTTCCATTTGTTCTGCTCCAGCCCTTGCGAGAAAATCAGCACATTAATTTGCTCCACGGTAGATATGGGTGAGATTGCTCCTGGTGCGTTCCAGCAAGTACTTTCCATCGTTAATTATGTTGCTGTGGGGGTGGGTTGTGTTTGCGCCTTCATTAAAGAGAATCACCGCCGTTTGTGAGTCTGATTCAATCTGGACGTCGTATAATCCTCTCTCCAATATAATAGTTAGTCCCCTGTAGATGCTCCATAGTTCTGTCTCCAAACTCGAGGACGCCATCATTCTCCCAAAGTAGCCCAGCTCCCACTCACCTCTTTCGTTTCTGAATATTCCTCCGAAACCTGCTTTCCCAATTGATTCATACCAACAGCCATCTGTGTTTAATTTGAGATTTCCTGCATTTGGAGCATACCAGAGTGTCATTCGGTTCTTAGCAGGGCCAGAGACCAGGGGGGATTTGAAAGCTTCCACGATTTCGAGAGTGTATGTGCTTAAAATTCTGGAACTAACTTCTGGAATCATTTCTACGTTATCAAAACTTTTTTTGTTTCTATCCTTCTATCCTTGTAGACCATTTCGCAGATATGGATATTCGAATTTGGAGAAATTTTAGTTTCACTTTCTCCATTAAAGTTGCTCTTAGAGTTGGCAATCTAAACCTAACTAATTTATCCGACTGGATAAAGTGTTTGAGTATGCTCAATCGATTTATTTTTTATTTTTTATTGTATATTGATCTGAACTGTTCTGTTTTGTAGAGTATGTTGTGCAGAATATCCAAGAAAACAAATTATATTGATCAGTTATCATTAGTCCCTTGGGCAAGTAGCATTAGGCGTTCTCCAATGGTCAACCCCTGATATTATTCATTCGTGAAGACATGTGATAAAATCTGTGGATTTTTGCATTAAAAAATCTCAAAAATCCACAGATTTTATCAAATGTCTTCACGAATGGATAAAGTCAAGGGGTTGATTTTATCAAAATCTTGATAAAATCCATTGGAGAACTCACCTTAGTTATGTATGAAAATGGAAGGTCAGTATAATTCAATTAACACACTGATACTGTGAGACAAATCTATTTTGATCACGTGGATATTACGTTGATTTTTTTATTCATCTGTAGTGTTCAACAACTTCTACAAATTGAATTACCGAACTACGTCCGAGTAGGTGCGTACACGAATCGTACTACATTAGCGAATTATCTCAACAGCAACACGTGTGTGGAGCCTATACACTTGTGTGTGTATTTGGGTAATTTGTGTGTAACTTTTTGTGTGTATGTAGTATTGCCGATTATCTCAAAGAGAATTAATTGGAAAACTCCGAGCAGTTCCGTACAGAATTGTAAATTTTGAATACCAACTAATCACAAAATATCTCCAATAAATTTGTCCTCTTTTTAGGTTCATCCAAGGTGTAGCAACATGCTTAATTTCTTTTTCTTTTTTCCTGCAAGTCAACTCACTCAAAATATTGATCTGATGGGGACGGAGTTTGGAATGGGCCAGCCTTAGACCATCTCCATCAGTCTCGCCATGTGCTCTGGCGAGATCAAATTGGCGAGTTTTCCCCAGAAATCAGCACCCAACAGGCTCGCCAAGGCTTCGCCATTTTCTAGTTTTGTTTTTTGGCTTGCCTGCCCAAGCGAGGCACTGTAGCCCTCGCCCCAGCCTCGCCGCAACGGTTTTGGTCGGATTTCATGGCGGGGCAACCCGGAGGACCTACGGGCAACTGTGGTTGCAACCATGGCGAGAGGCGGTGATGATTTACAGCAGATCTGAGCCTTAATTTTTGTGTGTGTGTTTTGATTTTGGCCGGATTTATGGTCGGTTTTTGGTCCTGTGATGGTGGTTGGTGGCGGTGATGGCAGTACTATGTGTATTGATGGTGGTGGACGGTCAGTGATGGTGGTCTGTGTGTGGTCGGTGATGGTGGTGGTTGGTGGCGACGATGATACAAATATGAGACTTTTTTATTTTTTTTTATTTTAAGTTTTTTTTGTTGAGTTAAATGGCTAGTCTGCTGGGTATGGTATTTTTTGGCTAGCTATATCATTGTATGACACATTTTCTAGCCAATTTGGTGAGAATTATGTTGAGTCTGTTGGAGATGCTCTTACTAGGACTATTTCTTGGCCAACATGAGAAACTTCTCCCGCAGTCCCACAATAATTCGTGCATCTTCTTTTTTTTTTTTTTTGTTCACTCTGTCAGGACGAATGATGAAATTAAGAATATTAATCCAAAATTAAAAAAGGTGGGGATAAAAGACTTATGAAAAGGCAAAAGATAACGAAAAGCCAATTTTTGTTCTTATGTTGATGTGTATCAATTGTGTGGTGATACACTTCTTACTTTTTTCTGTTCTATTTACATACACTTCATTCTTGCATTGTTCGGAAAAAACAAATTTAATTTACTGATTCACACCACCATCTAAAAAAAGGGCAGCAAAAAAATTGTACCTGTTTCATTATATTGCACGCCATTTTTGAATGTGCACTTTAAAAATGATCTTTTAGTGTTTTATATTACACAATACAATATAAAAACTACATAATACAGATTTTTATTTTTTTTTGTTTTGATTAATGTGTAACTTGCTGCCATACCTGACATCACGGGATAGTTTTTTTTCTTTTTGAGACACGGAAATGAGAAGATTATATTAATGAACGCCCAACGACACTTACAAAAACGGAATTCATTACAAAGATCTTGGACAAAACCAAATTAGTCATCTTAATAGAGAACAAGAAACGCACAAGGTAATCGATGTGTTTCACCCTAACCCAGACATGGCCTGACGCAAACAGCGGCACTTATAAGATTCCTACCTAGAATCAGCATCTCTGAAGAGACTTAGTGTTAGTTAAAGATAAAAGACAAAGAATACCCAGACGATCGGATGGACTCCAACCAAACATGCTCGCACCAATGAACTCCCAAAACTATAGATCTTCAAAGCCACCACGAGTTGCCTTGCCAGCGATATCATGTCGGGTAAGAACACTGTTGGCACAGATACCATTGTAAAGCAACCACGCCTGAAAGTACCCGATCTGTAGACGACAACTCGTCCGAAGACGAAACTAATAACTCTCAGAAAGCGAGATACATAACCCTCTCAGATCAGACGACAAGTCTTTGATCTGGAGAGACAAAAAAAAAAAAAAAAAACGAACGAAGAAAATAAATAGTACCATGACCCTCCCCTCCCACCACCATGGGTATTGAAACCCTAGGGGGAAGGGAAATGAGGAAGAATAATATTAGTGGTGGCTAGGGTTTTCAGAGAAGAGAGAGAGAGAGAGAGAGAGAGAGAGAGAGTAGTGTTGAATAATTCCACATCACGGGATAGTTAAGCCAATAGGAATTCCAAATTTCTAAATTAAGAATTCCCAAAAAATTGTAGTCGATCATGTCATTTTCTTTGAATGAGGTAGTCAAATAATTACTAATATTACCATTGAAATATAATATCTATATAGAATCCTATTACATGAAAAAACGTTTAGGTTTGATTAAAATAAGAAATCAAATCTTTGGGAAGATATGATTAATCGCTTTCATTTACTAAAATTATTGTTAAAAGGAATAACCAACCGGGGAGAACCAATATATTTCCTTATACCAATTATTCTCAAATTAAAGGATCATTTGATTGTCTCCAATTTTGAATTATCATTCTTCTCAATCCGGTATCGGCCAATATACATCTTAATTATAGTATACTCGATCTCCTCAAATAGGGAGTGGAGTTCCTGTCGTGCACCATGTGCATGGCACCACGCGTCATCCGGCCGTCCATTGTGAAAATGCCCGGCTCGGATTTAATCCGAGCCCCATGCAAATCCGAACCGTCCATTACTTGGATTAAATCCCAGCCGTACATTTTCGCAATGGATAGTCGGATCCCCACACCACACGGCGACCCTTGATCACTTCAAATCCCAGCCGTACATTTTCTCATGTCTCTTTCCTCATTGAACTCAGGGTGTGTCACCTTCTTTTTCCCCTTCTCATCATCTGATGAGTCCATAACACTCTCATTTTCATCACTACTATCAATACTATTCCCATCCTCCTCATCATCACCACTTATTGCATCTTCTCCCACTTCCTCCCCAACCTTGGCACTTGTTCCTTCTCCCACCTCCTCCACAGCCTTAGCAGCAGCCTTAGCACTTGTTCCTCCTTCAGCCACAGAATCAGAGTTTCCACTATGTTCTTTCTGAGGCACAACACATTCAGAGTTTACTTCTTCAACAAGGGATTCCTCTGATGATGAAGAATCCCTTAACCCACTACATCGGTAATCACTGTCTATGTCACTATCATATCCACCTGTATCGCTGACAACGCATTACTCCCTTTCCCCCCTTAACTCCTCCCTTTGCCCAATCAACTCCTCTTCTTCATCCAATTGATTGGCAGGATGGGTTTGAAAAACTTGGATATCATTATCATTACCCTCGTGTATATCAAACATTTGTTTTATATCCATATCACTACCCAGCTCAACTAACCCATCATCTATCCCATGACCTGGTTTTAAGTACAAATATGTGGAACCTTGGCGGCACCCAAATTGTCCAAAAATTGACAACATATTTTTGTAGGTAAACAGCCGAGGGATAACTCTGGATATGGCAACATCCGGATCATCACTGTATTTTTTGGGATTTCCAGAAAACTTTCCACCAAACTTAACGTGCAAAGTCACCCTTTCCTCCCCCAGGAAGATCTATTAAATAAAAAATGGCAGATTATACAAAAAACAGTAAATGGGTTACTGAAGGGGATCAACTTTCAACACCATTAACAGTAAAAAAAAATGGACCACAAACAGTATAAAAATGGACCACAAACACTAAAAAATGGACCACACCTTTTGGTCGGTACTTTTGTGGATGGATGGACCACAGACAGTAAAAAAGGCTAAAAAATGTACTTCAAAAAAATCTCTTTTACTACGAAAAAAACCATGCACGATATAGAGAGAAGAAGGATTTCTCACAAACCATGCAACTTCTGGGTTCAATTGAAACAAAAGCCCTAATTTTGGGATTGTAAATTCAAAAATCGTACCAAAAACCCCAAACCCCAATTGGGTCTGTCGATTTGAAAATAATTACACAGTAGTACGTCGTATACTTACTTCTGGGTTCGAATCTTCTGAGTTGGTCGATCGGTCCATAAGTATGCTCCAAAAACCGTAGCTTGTACGTTTTGAACCCTAGCTTCTATGTTTTCAAGCCAAGTCCATAAGTATGCTCCAAACCCTAGATAGCTCGATTGACAATGCAGGTGGAGAGCTAAGGAAGAGATTTTGTGGTGTGTGACCGTAGAAAGAGAAGGAGAGAACGAGATCAAGTAGAGAGGAGAGAAGGAGAGAACGACATCGAAGGAGAGGAGAGAAGGAGATGTATTCTGATAAATGAGGAAAAAATTTTGACCAAGTGTTAGTAGGAGGAATCGTTAAATGAGGGGCATAAATGTCTTTCCATGGCCTTTTTTTAACGGAGTTAGGCCTTTTAAACCTTTTCAATAGTTGAGGGGGTGTCGTCGTAGGTTAATTTAGTTTAGGGGGTGTCTGGGTAAAAGAGGTATAGTATAGGGGGTGTCTAGGTGATTTACTCTATTTCCTTATACCAATTATATTCTCAAATTAAAGGATCATTTGATTGTCTCCAATTTTGTAATTTTGAATTATTATTCTTCTCAATCCGGTATCGGCCAATATACATCTTAATTATAGTATACTCGATCTCTTCAAATAGGAAGTGGAGTTCCTGCCGTGCACCATGTGCACGGCACCGCGCGTCATCCGGCTGTCCATTGTGAAAATGCACGGTTCGGATTTAATCTGAGCCCCATACAAATCTGAACCGTCCATTGCTTGGATTAAATCCGAGCCGTATATTTTCGCAATGGGTAGCCAGATCCCCGCGCCACACGGCGACCCTTGATCACTTCAAATCCTGGTATACTTTACGTTTGGATGGACAGTCAGCTTTTGCGTAACACATCTTGAATTAGAAATTTTACATTAAAGTAAAACTAGCGTGAAACCCGTGCTATGTACGGGAATTAAACAAAAATGTTTGCGTACTATTTTTCAAAATAACGCCTATGAAAGAGGTATACTTTTGGTATAAGTTGGGGTTGAGGTCGTGTGTAGGTTATTTTTCCCTTTGATTGTTTGGTTGCCTTCTGGTCAGCCTTCCAATTTTTTGGGTCTCGAGAGGTTTTGTTGCTTTTCTCTTGCCCTGTTTAATATTGTATATTTGATATTTGATTAATAAAATCCTTTTTTGCCGTGCAAAAAAAATAAAGATGTATACTTTTGAACCTCTCAATCAGTATGAACCTACACTAATGGTAGAAATTTTATTGATTACAATAACTCCAACCGGTTAACAAAGATGATTATCTCACCCTAATTAGTACAATGATCAATCAAGAGGTTTAACTTCCCAAGTCTTCATACAATAAATGGGTAGTTGTAGAGTCATATCACGCAATCAACATCAAAAAGTTCCATTTAGATAATTGGAACACTATTTTCAATTAATATAGATGCCAACAATTTAACGGAAGAATGGCCTAGTAGTAGATTGGGTTCCATTATAATGGATGCCTTTGCACTTTTTTCGTTTGACTTTGCCCTCGAGTAAACAGAAGGATCTCTGGTTGCATAGTAAGTCGAGTGAATAGGAGCCTCATTGATTGCATCATAACCTACCCAAAAAAATAAAATTAGATTGCAACAATTTATAGAACGTATTGGTTTTAAATAGTTAGATTCAATTAAATGCAGTTCGGATGTTAGGGTCTGCATGGCTTCTTGGAGGGGCATTAAAAAGAATGATTCTAATCGGTTGCTTGCCATTAGATGGAGAGTGTCTCCCAGAATTTTTGTTCCTTAGACTGGTAGTTTTCATGCTTTTTCTAGCATTGTATAGCTTTGTGCAGATAGGTTGTGATCCTTTCTTGAGCCTCTTAAACCCTTTGTTTGAGCTTTATAAAATTTACAGGTTATTGAAAAAAATGCAGTTCGGATGGAAAGAAACAAAATCTAATTCACCTGCAAATTCTTTTTGCAACACTTGTTTAGGAGATATCTATGGCTTTTTTAATGGTAGAGATAATAGAGGCTTTACACATTTTCTTTTCAAATCGGATATTATTTTGTAGCTTGTATAGGCATTAGAGTTTTGATTTTGAAATAAATGAATTCACTTTTTTATTATGACCTATTTTCCGATATTTTCCAATAATAGCATTTTTTTAAAATGTCTAAACAATTAGAAAATTTTCAATAGTGTCTTTTTCAGATCTCTCATTATGCAAAGTCACCCCTTACTGTAGAATATAGATTTCCTATTATGAATGTTGGAAAATGGCTTGAAAATATATTTTTCTCTCTTTTTTATAGTAGCATATAAGTCCTCTCTTCATTTCTTTAGATTTAACCCTAACTTCCACCTCCCTCAACCAACATCATCAAACTTTATCAACTTTATGGCAAAAAGAGAATGGTTTATAGCACAATGAAAATACATAGCACTTGATTGACGTTTAATTACAACTATACAACATAGTGTGCAGTTAAAATTTTCCTATCAATGAGAGCGTATTAACTAACTATTGTCAATGTCACCAAAATTACCATACATTAGAAATCGCAATATGTAGTAAAAAAACTTCGGTGTGAAATAACAAAAGTAAATGGACACAAAATACATAAACCCATAGCACATCAACATTTTATAATGCCAAACTCAATTCTAACCAAAAAATAAAAAATAAAAAATTGAGATGATTTTACAAAAAGGTAAGAATGAAGAAAGAATAAAAGTTCTATCAAGCAATTACCCAACATGAGAAATGACAGGTGCGGTAATGAATTGCTCTGGAATTCCATTAAGCCGTTAAATGCTAGTAAATATTGAGACTATTCTCTCACACTTTCATGTTTGTTTCTCCCAATTTTCTGCAAAAGAAACCAAATTATGAATTAAATTAAAAACTCCACTTATATATAATTACATCAGTGGTGTATATAAACACATTCTTACAAATCCACATATTGTATACCTGATTATGTTACTTGGTCGATGTTTGAATCAAACACCAAGTCTAAATAAAAATATACCTTTCATGTTTGTGGACGGCCCACTGGAAAACGGTGCGGTTTGCGTTTGAAAAAATTGTGATTGTTTGAGTCGCCACCCGGATTTGAGGTCCGAACCCGAGAAACCAATAAAAAAACATGACTCGTTTACCCATTTGAAAAAGATTTCACTGATCATGGCGGAACCAAAGATTTCTCGGATTCGGGGGTTTGGTTACGAGAGGGTAAGGGTTTTACGGCACCCCTCTCGCCCGGTCCGTGAACCGGTCTCTACTCGACATTTTGTGGGATTTTGAAAATATTTGAAATTCAATTTATTCACCAAAATAGGGAATCAGAGATGGGAATCACGTAAACAGTAAGAAAACATAAAACGTGAATCTAAAGTGGATGCTTGTGCACTTGATTTATGTGAGAAATGATGATGATAATAAAGTGAAGTGACACAAATATTTACAAGGAACAATAAATTACAGAAACTACACAACAATGCCAGAAATTATGAACATGAGGCCTAATTTGAACAACTTGCAATCTGAATTCCAGAATGAGGGTTGAGCGCTCAAAGATGATGGCTTGAGCGCTCAACCTTCCTAAACCAGTTTGAGCGCTCAAGGCTCATGGATTGAGCGCTCAAGCCAGTTTCTGACTCCTGTGGGTTTACCCCTTCTCTTATGGCTTCTCTTCTCATTCTTTGTAAGATCCAACATTTATAAACACTTTTTACAGATAAACCAATTAAAACACAATAGTTTGATTTCTCAAAGATTGATGAAAAGAGAAGAATCATCACAAAATTTACAAGGGAAAACACCCAAAAGAGTATATGAGAGGGAGATTCAAACTACAAGCTCAAACATAACAATGCACACACATCAGAAAAGAATTAACCCTTGATCCATCATCGAATCATCCAGTAACCAACAAATGGCTATAGAACAGCTTGAGCGCTCAAAGGAATGACTTTGAGCGCTCAAGCCATAATATAACTTTCTGGCTTCTGACTTGAAAAATAGGTTCTGGGATGATCCTCAGGGGGATAAGAATGCAGATTAAAAGCATTTGAAGTTTAGCAGTCACTGTTTTACTCTTTACTATGAATTTTGCAAAGGTTTTTACACTTGATCATCATGAAATAATTAACCAACGTTCATGCATGTGGTTTTAAGATGGAAATAAACTGTTTGGAGAATTACATGAACACTGATAACCATTAAATGATGATCAAGACTAAGATAAAACACAAAAATTAGTAAAACAGAAACAAGCTCAAAACTGGGCTTGAGCGCTCAAGGCCTGAGGCTTAAGCGCTCAACCTCTCTGGTAACTGCAGATTTTTAAAGTACTTTTTTAAATAACTTTTAGACCTTTGTGAGTTCAATGCAAGTATAAAGAACTTGCTTGAACCCACTGGTCTTCCTCAGAAGGATCAGGACAGTGAGTGTTTCACATGTCTAACTACCTTTTGAACTTGGTTGAAAACTGGAACTTGATTTTGGGCTTGAGGATGGGCGATTGTGGGTGTTTTTGTTGATGTTATGGATGAATGAGACAATGTGTATGATTGATTGAGAATCAGAGCACGAATTTAGAGTTTGAAGAGTGGTTTTTATGAGTGGTTTGGATGGTGGATGAGTGGTTTGTTTGTAGAGAGAGAGAGAGAGGATGTTTCTTCTGGAGGATTTTTTAGAGCTGAAGTGTGAGAATGGTTAACCCCAAAACCAGGGGTGGTGAATGGGTTTTTATAGAGTGAGTGGGAGGGAAGAGAGGAGAGAGAGGGAGTGGGTTTGTATTTGAAAAGGGGTAGGGGTAGATTTAGGAGTATTTTTGTAGTTAGTAGAGTGTATTATACATGTATAGATCGTAGAGGATCATCCAAGACGCTCCCATGCAGAAAATCTCATGATGAGATACTCTGCAAGTTGCTGACTGGATCAGAGTTGAGTGCTCAACGCCATGGGCTTGAGCGCTCAAGGTGCTTTCCCAGGGTTGAGCGCTTAAAGCCATGGGCTTGAGCGCTCAAGGCTCTGGATGGCAATTTGTTGGCTTGGCTTGGTTCAACAGTGCTTGGGTAGGTTTGGAACATTTTGATTGTTTGGGGTGGTGTTTGGTTGATTTTGATCAGTCTCAAATCATTCTCACAAGTTCCAGGCAATCATGATTGGTCCATTTCATCATTGGAAATGCTCGAGCGCATCTCGGGTTAAAAATTGGGGTGTCTACAATGTTCCAATATTGAATCTTTGGGATTGCACTGAAAAATCGAAAATACATAAGTTAAAGAAGTAATTGAGTCAATGATAGTGTTGGAATAAAAAACTTACCGATGTGTTAGACGTGTAAAGTTAGTTGGCCTGTATCCTGATGAATAAATGGCGTTCTAATGAGTACAATATTTTTTGGGCTTTTAAGATATGAAAGGTGGGAGGGAGAATTGTTTTGAGAAAATAAACAATCCCATAGACCAAGGGATTTAGTTACTAATAGGATTACTCGGGTGTCAATTGATATCTTTGATTAATTAGGTGATATCTTTGATTAATTAGGTGATATCTTTGATTAATTAGGTAATAGGAGGAAGGGATTATATTAGGTGTAGGAATTCAAGTTAAAAAAAGGCTTATTTACCTTTTTAGTCCCCAAAGTATTCGCGAAATGTCAATTTGGTCCCCAATATTCAAATCGTGTCTATCGAGTCCCCAATGTTCACAATGTGTGTTTAAATGGTCCCTGTGTCTAACTCCGTCCGTCTTCTCCGCCAAATGCAGGGGTAATTTCGAAATTTTACCCCCACAAAGCGGCTTATTTACCTTTTTAGTCCCCAAAGTATTCGTGAAATGTCAATTTGGTCCCCAATATTCAAATCGTGTCTATCGAGTCCCCAATGTTCACAATGTGTGTTTAAATATTCACAAAGCTTATCTTCAACCTCTAAACCCTTACGCCCTGTTTGGCTGGCGGATTTGCGGCCGGATTTGTGAAGCGGCCGGACTACAAATCCAGGGTCCACCTCTAATCCGGTCTTTGGCTGAAATTTCTCTTCCCCGGACTAATTTACTGCTGGGAGATGTAATCCACCTACGGGTGGATTTGCTAACGATGGCCTCACCCCCGTCGTTAGCTAATCCGGGCGTTTTTGGTACCAAACTGCCCTCCATGGGCGATTTATCGATCTGGGGCAATTCCAGACCAGACCTTGCAGAATATGAGAGAGAGAGAGAGAGAGAGAGAGAGAGAGAGAGAGAGAGAGAGAGAGGAGGAGGAGGAGGAGGAGGAGGAGGAGGAGGAGAAAAAAAGAAAAAGAAAATGGATCGGTTAAAAAAGGATCGGTGTAAGAAGGGGAAGGCAGGGTAGTCGGGTGGGAGTCGTGGGACTGAGATGTTTTTGGGGATCGGCTCTGATGAGGGTGAGGTTTTTTTTTTTTATCAACATGGTGAGGATTGGAGTTACGGGGTTGAGGGTTGAAGATAAGCTTTGTGGGGGTGAAGTTTCGAAATTACCCCTGCATTTGACGGAGAAGACGGACGGAGTTAGACACGGGCACCATTTAAACACACATTAGGGACTCGATAGACACGATTTGAATATTGGGGACCAAATTGACATTTCGCGAATACTTTGGGGACTAAAAAGGTAAATAAGCCGCTTTGTGGGGGTGAAATTTCGAAATTACCCCTGCATTTGACGGAGAAGACGGACGGAGTTAGACACAGGGACTATTTAAACACACATTGTGAACATTGGGGACTCGATAGACACGATTTGAATATTGGGGACCAAATTGACATTTCGCGAATACTTTGGGGACTAAAAAGGTAAATAAGCCGTTAAAAAAATGTGTCATATTCAAAATTTAGTAAAAATAGCTTTTAAATTAAGAATTCGAAATTCAAATTTCCATTCAATTCCTTAGATACGTACAGCATTAGGCATATGGATTGGTTTGTAGATGTTGATTATCAAATAGCCATTTAGGTTTCCTTTTCACCTTTTCTTTTGAATTTTCTAGTTTAATATTTATACATTAAATTTTTTCTTTTCCCGTTGAAAAGTTATAAGTGTCACTTGTCGCTCTCACGACACTCCTCACGAAAATTCATCCAGCAATACTATATAAGATGCAAAGCAAGAAGAAAAGAAATGATAAAATGTAATCAGACAAATGGGTAACTGTAGAACATGTAAAATTTTTGAAATTTGTGTGGTACTCAATTTCCATATAGGAATGGGTCTATTCTATAATAAAGATTGTGTACTGTAGGTTTAAAAAAAAAAAATTAGTCGATTATGGAAAGGGTAATTAGAATATTTATGGATATACACTAAGATTCATGGTTTGAAATTTCAAAAAAGATTTATGGAATGTGTTATATTTACTTTGATAATGCTACATACTTCCTTTACAATTGTCATCATAACCCAATTAATTCATGCCACTTGTCGCGCCACGACGCTTCTTGCGAAATCCATCCTGCAATACTATAATAGATAAATCCAAAATGATTTTATCTTTATATCAACAACATCAATGAAATTAGTTGCTGATGTGATGCTCTTACATACTCTCCCACTGAAAGTTCTTTTTCTTTAAAAACTCGACAAAAATGAGATCGGAAGAGACCATATCATTAATGGAGGTAACTTGCATTTTAGAGTTTCATAATTTTTTCAAACGAATACATTTTGTGGTTGCAAAATGTCCATGTTTGGTAGCAAAATGGAGGTAAGATGTGGAGAGAGACTTTGTGAGTTTTTTTGATATGTAATGAAGGTAACACAAAGGAAATCGAAACAGGACACAAAGATATACATGGATCAGCCTAAGCACACAAAGTTTAAATGTACTCCACGGGCGAAGAGCGAGAAAGGATTCACTATGAACGAGAAGAGGATATAAAGAACCGGCTATATATGCATGCTGCTCTCATAGAATCACAAAAAAATAGTCAATGACAAAGTGGAATCCGAAAGGGAGCACAAACCCTAGTGAAAATCCAAACACACTCCAAAACCTATATATCAAGCCCTCAAGATAAAAGGAACACCAATCTCCACAATGATACCCAAAGAAAACTCTCCACGGACCACGGTAATGGTAGTATCCAAAGGAGCCTCATCACCATAATGGTCCCAAAAGGGACAAACCCTAGTACTCTCGATAGTTCCTACTTATAAGAAAATTCTAAAACTTGACTAATAAGGAAGTCGTCAAAATTCAAGGTACTTTCTTAATAAATCTCCACATTGACTTAAATTCCATAGTATTCAACATGTACAACGGAACAATCATCTCGGCAACCACTCTTCTCCAAACCTCCCCAAGAGGCGACAAACGAGTCTTAGCAATATACCGGTAGATGTAGTCTCCTCCTCAATCTCTCGCCAAAAACACTCCTCTCACTATTACTGTTGTTTATTCAATATTACTGTTATTTCTGCCTCCTAAAAACCCTAACTAAACATTTACGATTGCAGCAACCTGGAGATAGGAAGGAGACAGCTAATTTACTACTATTGTTAAATTACCTACTAACTAAACAAAATTAAAATATCAAACTAGTATCTTATAATTAGAACTTTAATATTTCTCAGACACTCGGAGTCAGAATCTAAAATACACTCTTTCGAGGCCAACATTGATAGTACTACCTTTTCCACAAGCATAAACATTTTCGTTAAGAGCAAGAGCAGCAGCACATAGCTATTTTTCCTACTCAACAGTACCTAATTTTATTTTAGCTAGACAAGTTTTCTTTCAAAACTACACCAGCTTGTCTATTTTACCTCTATACCTCTTAAAATATTAGTTTTTCATTCTTTGTCATAACCACTTTCTTTCTTTTACCAACAGCATTCCCCAACGTCTATTTTTTCGTTTCTCCAGCAACTTTCATATGCACCAGAGCACCAGAGTTCACTTTTTACCAAAAGTAACGGTAATGTTCCAAACACAAAACAGAAAGTAACATACCAACGGTAACATTTCTTTCAACTATAAAATGGGGCTTTTGCTACTTCAAAACAGATTTTAAACATCTACAATTCAACATCATATATGCTCTGTTTTCATATCTAGGAGGAAACAAATCCTTTTTTCGTTCCATTCATTCCTTCACCCCCTTCATTTCTATGAATGGCTCCTAATCGCTTACTCGACGTGATTATGGATGATTTTTCTGACTCTGATGATGAGTTGGAAATATTACAAGCAATTGCTATGTGTGAAGAAGAAGAAAATAGTGAGGGGGGCTCAAGCTCACATCAAGGTTCTATTGAAGGTCGCAATGTTATTAAACGCAACATTCTTGGTGGCCAAAGACAGCTTTTTAACGACTATTTTGCTGAATCTCCTGTATATCCTCCGTATTTATTTCGAAAGAGGTTTCGGATGAGCCGTTCTCTTTTTCTTCGTATCCATGATGCCGTGCTAGCACATGATCCTTACTTTATCTAGAAAAGAAATAATGCCGGAAAGCTTGGTTTATCATCTCTTCAAAAAATGACGGCCGCATTCAGGATGCTAGCTTACGGTGCACCAGCTGATTCTGTGGATGAATACGTGAGGATTGGAGCGAGCACTGCCATACAGAGCCTAAGAAAATTTGTCAAAGCAATAATTGAACTCTTCTCCGAGGAGTATTTGAGGTCACCTAACGCTACTGATGTAGCTAGATTGCTAGCATTTGGCGAAGAACGTGGTTTCCCGGGGATGTTAGGGAGCCTTGATTGCATGCACTGGAAATGGAAGAACTGTCCGGTCGCTTGGCAAGGTATGTATACTGGCCACACTCATGAACCAACAATGATTTTAGAGGCTGTGGCATCAAAAGATCTTTGGATATGGCATGCATTTTTTGGATTGCCCGGGTCTCACAACGATATTAACGTTTTAGAAAGGTCTTCATTATTCAATGAGCTTTCTCAAGGACATGCTCCTCCAGTCAATTACTCTATCAATGGAAATGAATATACCATGGGATACTATTTAGTTGATGGTATATATCCGCAGTGGGCAACTTTTGTAAAAACAATTCCATCTCCTCAAGATAGGAAGAGAAAATATTTTGCTCGACAACAAGAATCTGCAAGGAAGGATGTGGAACGTGCATTTGGAGTGCTTCAAGCACGCTTTGCAATTGTGCAAGGACCGGCACGATTTTGGGATCGTCAAACACTTAAAGATATCATGACAGCATGCATTATATTACACAACATGATCATTGAGGAAGAACGAGATTATAATGGGGTGAACGATCTCAACTACGATCCATTGGACCATATTCCTCCTGTAGAAGTTTTACACGAGAGAACTAGCGACCTTATGGAGTTCATTGGCGCCATCATCGAATAAGGGACAGGGGGACTCATTCTCAACTCCAAGCAGATTTAATTGAGCACCACTGGCAAATTTATAGCCAATCATAATAACTTTTGGTTTGATTCGAATTCATTTATGTACTATGTTCTATAATTTGGAATCCTAGTAGTCCATTTAGTCGGTTCTCCTGTTTGTTCTTTGCAATTTACAATCTGACTATTGCAATATCTCTTATGCAGTTCTTGTTTTCAAATAACAGCCAGCACTCTCACCATAAAAGGGACAATTCCATGGTCTGAAATAACTAATCTAACAGCAAGAATAATATACTTTTCCACAAACAAGGCAAACCATGGAAATATGATCATACAAAATATGCCAAAAAGAGGTTCTTGTACTTGTATTCCCCATACATACATATACTTCCACTTGTCAAACCACAAAATGGATAAGGCCCATAGTTTGCCATTCAAGGCTTCCTTACAATTCACAAAATAGACTTCCTAATATAGTTTTAAACATCAAAATGTAGCAACTGATATACAACTATAACTTTGAAGACTTCAAAAAGTCAGAAGTAGATACATTTGCAGCACTCAAAACAAGTTTTTGGTACCCCAACAAACAGATTACTTAGCCCTTCGTTTTTCAAGGATTTCCATTTGCTTATGCCTATAGAATTCTTGTTGCCCTTCCGACAAGCCATTGAGATCCATCATCATTACTCTCTCATCCTCTTTGAACTGATCCATTTCAAGCCTTTCTCTCTTAATACGAATTTTCTCTTGCTCTTGATCATGAGTATTTTGAAGGCTTTCTTTCTTAATACGAATTTTCTCTTGCTCTTGATCATGAATTTTTGCAAGCATCTCCAATTTCTTGTCAACTAACATTTTTTTTCCTTCTTTTATCTCATCCAAAGCCCCAGAAATTAGAGTCAAACTTGCAATCTGATCCTTTTGTTTCTTCACCTGCACCTTTTTGGCTTTTGATCCTATTGGTCGCTCTAAGTCCACGACATTTTCTGTTGGTCCCTCCAAGTCCACAACACTATCCGTTGCAACATTGTCGTCCTCTAGATTTACCATATATGGGGTAGAAGGACAAGATTCTACCCCTTTTCTTGGCCTTTTCAATTGATTTCTCCTATCACACTCTAAGAACCATTTTGGTTGGTTCTTCAATATAACCCAGCAGTGTTCAAACAGGAATGCACTGCCATTGAATTGCTTGAACATATCTTTTGCATTTTGAATCTAAAAATAATACAGTCAATAGTAGTCGATAAGTTGCAAAGAAATGATAAATGCAAAATTGAAAAAAGGTTATAACTAGTACCTTATTTTCCTCGTTTATGCCACTTTGATTCAGTGACAAAACCTTCGAATAGCAGCTGCAAAACTTGTTTGTGCAGATTTGAATTGTAGACCAGCGATTCTGTAAAGAAACAATGGTATGGTTGGTACCATTTGGCATGTTCTCCTCGATGAATTCCTTCACCCGTTGCCAAAATGTAGTTTTTTTTTGGTTATTGCCTTGCACTGGATCCATGCTAATATTAAGCCACGCTGACACAAGCATTTTGTCCTCTTCCATAGTGAAATTGGCACCACGTGGTGGTTTCTTAGAAGAAGATCCCATTGCAGCAGTAAATTCAGTTTCATGGGTAAGGACTTGAGCATTTGGGTTGAAATATTGTGATTCCATCGCAAACTGGTCTTCATTGCAATCCGCTTGCATAAGACTGGTGAAGTACCCATCATTCCCTAGCTCCAACGGATCCATCCCTACAATATAATTATATGGGTTCAACTACTCTCATTGCCAATAAGTTCAATAAGCCAATGAAAAAACTAAGAACTTTATGCTTTCTACGATGTACTTCCGTTGTCATTCCTAGTTTTTTTATCACCACATGAATTGCAGCTACAAAGTGGAGAGAAAGCTCAAGTGGGCAACATGTTGAATATTAATAGACGTCCTGATATGTTCAGGTGTACTATTACTTGAGCTCCTGGTCATGGCTTTGCAAATTTTACTCTTCTTCAATCATCTATACACATTTATTGCATTTACAGAGGAACTGTCCGATATGCTAGTGCTCATGCTCACTTGGGTAGAACTGCCAGTAGAAGAGATGATCTAGAATCTCTTGCATATACACTCATTCTAGTCCTGTGTATAGGGATTAGCTAAAAACAAATTCTTTCTATATTCTAGTGCACTGACTCGTACCCAATTTCAGCTTCACTTGACTTCTTTCTACATGAATCAGTGACCCTTTTGAATTTAGTTCAGATTCGGGCATGGATATATCTATGCAAATAGCCCAGCAAACTACTATCTCAGGGATTGCTCGCACGGATTACAGAATAATGTAATGGGAAAAAAAAACAAATTTACCTTCATATGTATCTAGAAAACAAGGAATCAATATTTCTGATCTCATTTAGTAACTTTATCAAACAGTTGGTGAGCTATTTTCTCCAACAATTGGTTCATATACATGACTCCTAATAAAAACTCCATCCTTATCCATGGAAAAATTTAGCAGGTATTTATGCATAACAATTAAGGAGGAGAGTGTCCCCACTCAAAATAATCATGGATATTACCCGGATTTCTGTACCAAACTCATACAAAAAAACAATAAAAAGTTAGGGATTAATACCTGTTTAGTAGCAGATAGCTGTAGGGATGGGAGGAAACCAGGGATGAGAGGAAACCAGCTATATATAAAGCACAGGGAGAGAAGATGGAGCGGGAGATGCAAGCGCGGGAGGAGAGAATGGCGGGAGAAGAGAAGGGCGGGAGAAGAAATTGATAAAATATTGAATTGCTGGTGAACAGGGCTTCGGTAGAAGTAGCGTACCACTGTTCATGGAGGAACTCTACCGAGGCAGGTAGCGAAGCTGCTGCAGCTCCCATTCTCAGCTTTTCTCAGCTTTTCTTCTCCATTTCACCGAAGAAGAGGGGAGTAGCGTAGCTGCTGCTCTTGCTCTAAGAGATTTAACGGGCAAACTGATCTTCATGTTGACATGGCACTCCTCGTCCCAAGAACCTACTCACTGTCGAATTCTAAATACTACAATGTTACATCGTGCAATTAGAAGAGTGGTTGGAAGTTGGTATGACATATGGATTTTCCGTAACAGGTGGTCATACATGTTCCTGCCAAGCTCCCCTGTAATCAAGAGTGGTATACTCTCGTATGAATCCATTTCTTTCACTACAGAAGATCTAAACCAATTGTCAACAGATTTGTGATTTTGATGGTGAAAATCGTTTCCTTGAAATTCAATCTCAAACATGCAACAAGGCATCTTTGTTTTATTGAAGAAATAGGGATTCTTAAAGCAAGTTTCTTCAAGCTGTCAATACCATGTCCTCGAGGCTCAAAACAAACAGAAGAATTCACAATAAAAATCCAGTCCTACACAAGTTGGGGAGGAATTATAGCATCTCTGGTGCAATCGTTACTGATACAAAATCATAAAAATAACAGAAAATTGGCATAAAGGCCAAGTTTGGAGCTTTAAAGGGTGTTTAGTCCAGCCTAACTTATTTTAAAGCCTCCAATACATTGATTCGAAATTTTTAAGGGTTCCAGGACAACACTAGAAAAAAATACCCTAAATGATAAAAAAAAGTTACAAAAAGAAAAACGGTCACTTTTCTTTACCGATTGGAAGCGACTTGTCCCTGTCCCTGCCTCACTTTCCTGCCACGTCACACTCTCTCTCTCTTAAATATACAAAAATCAAAACAAAGCTCCATCGAATTCGATGTTACTGTTGGTCAAAACAAAAATCAAAACAAAGCTCTAACGCGAATTCGATGTTACTGTTGGTCAAGATTGTCTTCTCAAGGTAATCTTTCCCTTCATGTTTTTGTGCTTTTTAATGCCCCCGTCTCTCTAATTTTGGGATTGTGTTCAATTTTAGGGTTCAATTTTAGGGGGTTAGGCTCTTTGGGATAAGTTATAGTGGGTTTAGGTATTTGAGTTTAGGCACTTAGGGTGCACTTTCCAATTATAGGGTTTTAGTGTTTTAGACACTTTTATAGGGTACCCTAAGATTTTAGGCACTTTCATAGGGTACCCTAAGTTTTAAGTTTAGGCACTTTCATTAGGTTTGGGAGTTTAGACACTTTCATGGGCTAGCATATGAGCATTTTTGGAATGTGTAGGTGATTTGTCCTTTTGGCATTAAGAAATTAGGTTGGGTCCTATTTCCATAATTAACTCTTATACCATGTTCTTGTCGAAGAAAGACTCTAAAAATAAACATGCCAATCACTTGGACAGCCAGCTGCCAGAGTCAATTCTAATGTTGGGAGTACTTCCCTTTCCCCCGTTTCTATTCTACAATCCAGCAACAAAGGTGCTTCCCTACATACAAGAACACACAAATTGAGAATTGCCCTGAATCAGGAACGGTTAGATTATTCGTGCCCATAAAATGAACAAATAAACAAGGTTCTTCTATGTGATTAACAGACTATAATCTCTACCTTACCCTAATCACAAGTGTGAATTTGTGTGTGTGAGAGAGAGAGAGAGAGAGAGAGAGAGAGAACACAACTCCAAAGGCCGTCATCAATGCACAAGGCTCTTACTTTGACGGCAAGCTACACCTATTTGGAAAAACTGTAGGCATTGTTTTCAGTTTTCGCTCAGTCTTCTTACGCAGGTTTGTTCTGCATTAACTTTTCAAGGAAAATCAGTTCTCCGGATAAATTTAGACCTCCAATCTACAGATGATTTTCGTATCTTCTTGCAAAATTATATGGTTTCACCGACACTACAGCAGCATTATTGCCAATTCCTGTGATACTCAATACGAATTACGTTTAGAGGTATAACTGAAACGTATGTCTAAACTATATTTATGGGTGGCTTTAATGGCAGAGACAAAAGATATGGTGCCACGTTCATTCATGCCCTTGGACTTCTTACTGCTCAAGTTTTGCTCGCTCTCTCACCCCAATTCCTTGCTCAATCTCGGAGATTGGGCTCTCTGACGGTCTAACAAATACCTATGAAGCACGGATACTGGTACAGGGTAGTA
This sequence comes from Vaccinium myrtillus, assembly GCA_016920895.1. Lineage (NCBI taxonomy): Eukaryota > Viridiplantae > Streptophyta > Magnoliopsida > Ericales > Ericaceae > Vaccinium > Vaccinium myrtillus. The sequence continues at coordinate 16,490,880 of CM029272.1, read as the reverse complement.
TGTGATACAACAAAAACCTAAAAAAGTAGGATACGGGTACGGTTGGGTACGTCAGTGTAATTCATTTTATTTTTTCCTATTTTACTATGTTCCGTTGTATAAATTAAATAACAAACCCATTTTGCCAACAAAAAACAGCATAAATAAAAGTTAAAGAGACTTAGAGTTCATACATCAAGTTCAAGGTGCCTAGAATCCTAGATCAACGCAATGCAATGTCGTTTTAGAGTTTTAGTACATACCAAAAACTTAAAGCAAGCTCCAAAAAAAAAAAAAAAAAGAAACAAAGAAAATAGTCCTAAGAATTAAGGATCTTGAATAATTTCATCGCCTTCATCTCTAAACACCATAGCTTCATCTCTGGCTCATCAAGTGAAAGACCTGTGATTTTAAGAATACCAGCACCCCCCATTGAATCAAATACATCTCCAACAATGTCCCACAACCTAGTCTCTCCTTGGGTATAATGTGGTATCCTACTAGAGTCGTGGTCTTCAGTTTATGACTTTATTGCATTGAGGATCGCACATTAAGGCCAGTTGTTTGAGGTTTTTTTCCATGCGGAACCCCTAAAGTTTTTAAATCTTTACACATAGGCCCAACCCATTGCCGTTCCCAGAAACTCAAAAGTACCCATGGAGTACAAGTACCCGGTATGGTACGGGTACGAATAGTTGGTGTTTTAGATACTATCACCTATTTTGAAACAGATAGGAAAATTTGGGTCTTTTTCCATCAAATTTTTAGCCAAATTAAGAATTAGATCCCAAATATTTTAGCTTTTCATATGCGTTTTATCCAAAATTGGGTTTGATATTCTGCATTTTTTATTCATTTGGTGACCCATCTTAAAATTTCTCTCACCCTCTTTAGTCTTTATTAAACAATCAATTGATCGGTTTTTGATCGGGTTGATTAAAAGTTGTTTGCGTTCGAAGAAGATGATGGAGATCCCATCAATAATTGTCGTCAATGGTCGTGGGGGCGATACTTGTTGTCAAACTAAAACAAACTGTGAGATTGTTCTAATTATCCTAACCATAGACGATGATAGATTACATTCTTACTGTTGAATTTGAATCAAGAGAGATTGAATGTTGACTCAATACCAATGGAGAAAGGAGAAAGGCAGGAGACACATAGAGAAAAATGAAAAAAAAAAACCCTGATATTAGATAGTCGGTTTACATGATTAGCATCTCTCGTTTATTGGGTTTTCATGGTTTGGGGGTCCGGTTATGGGTGGTTGTGGCGAGGGCGCTGTGGGAGTGCGATGGGTGGTGGTTGGTGACTCAATGACAATACGGTATTTCTGTAGTGAAGTTTGAAGAGACTCGAATAATCTATTGACCCACCATAAAGATCACGCCTGAGGTACATAAGCTGTTAGTAAGGAGGGAAAAGGTAACGGTTGCGCTTTAGTCCAATACCGAAGGGTCCTTGCATATTTCCAAAATATAGGTGGGGTAAACTGAACATGAGATAAAGAAAAGGGGGTTAAATGGATTTTTCCCATTATTATTTCTAACCTTATAGGCTTATAGTGTACACTTATTGACGTATCTTATGAATAAAAATCCAGATACGAAAATTATAAGATACATAAAATGGAAAAATAAAAGATAAACAATAGGTATCTCGTTTAGGAGTTAGGGAACATCATTGGACAACAAGCTCTAAGATTAAGGATATTGGAAATGTTAGGGGAAGGGAAGATCTAATTTAACCACGGATATGGTTGTGAGAGAAGATTTAAAAAAGTGGCATTCTAATAACTGGTTTGGTAGGCAGGTGCCTTGATGGTCCTTCCTTTTCGGGGTTGCAGTCCAGTACAGACTCAACATCAAAGATCGACCTATTAGCTGGGGTATTAATTGTGATCATGCCTGTACTATGTGAGGGAGGACGGATGGTCTTACCGCCATTTGTGTTTTGAGTGCCCTTTTACTGGTGCTGTTTAGAAGGCCATTCCAAGAAGAATGCAGGTTCTGAAAGACCCCCTAAAGCTTTGATGAATGCAAAAGAGAAGGGATTCAGGAAAGCTGTTCTGAAAGTTTCTATAACAGCTAGGGTTCACCATATCTGGTGTGAAAGGATTCAAAGAACTTTTCAACAAAAAGCTTTGGATGTAGACCACCAGCTGATCACCAAGACCATAAAGCTAACAGGAGTGCTACAAGTGCTTGGAGGGGTATCCAGAATAGCATAGACAATAGGTTGGCTCATAAAGATTGAGTTTGTTCCATATTATTCTAGTCTGCCCCAACGAGAAACCTGGGCTAGTTTTGGGTTCTCTCCTTTATCTTTATCTTTTTTTTTTTACGCTGAGTTAGGTTGTTTGTTTTGTTCCTGGTCCTTCTGCTGTGTTGCAGGTGCGTGCTCTGTTTTTCGGTTGTTTGGCTGGGGTATGCCCCTGAGCTTCTGTAATTTTCTTCACACATGAAATGAAAAATGCGCACCTACCGAAAGAAACATATAATATGGCACTTGACAGATCAGAATGGCGAAAAAAAGATTCTTGTAGCCGGCCCCATAGACTGGGGCAGAAGGCTTACTTTGAGTGTGTTACTAAGAATGGTGCACGTGCCTAGATCATAGGGAATGGTTGCAAATACTCGTAATATAGAAACTAAAACCCAAAAAGGGTGCAGGAAGAAACCTGAATTCAAGACTCAAGCAGCAGCCTCCAATAACTCCCTCTCGGCACGCTCCCTAATCCTCCTCTCAAGCTCTGGCCTGAAATGCCTAATAAGACCCTGAACAGGCCAAGCAACAGCATCACCCAGTGCACAAATAGTGTGCCCTTCAATATGCTTTGTCACCTCCTGAAGCATGTCAATCTCTTCCAACCTAGCATTCCCAACTTTCAACCTCTCCATAATCATCCAAAGCCACCCTGTACCTTCCCTACAAGGCGTACACTGACCACAGCTCTCATGCTTGTAAAAATAAGAGAGCCTCGAGATCGCATCCACAACATCGGTAGACTTGTCCATCACGATCACAGCTGCAGTCCCTAATCCTGATTGGACGGCCTTGAGCGCATCATAGTCCATCATTACATCATCACATATGTCCTTAGGAAGCAATGGCACAGACGAATCCCCGGGTATCACAGCAAGTAAATTGTCCCATCCACCTCTAACACCCCCACAGTGTCTCTCTATCAGTTCTTTCAGTGGAATACTCATCTCCTTTTCGACTGTGCAGGGTTTGTTCACATGACCTGATACGCAAAACAGCTTTGTCCCAGAGTTGTTCTTCCTACCAAAACTAGCAAACCACTCTGGCCCGCGCCTTAAAATGGTAGGAGAAACAGCGACCGTTTCAACATTGGTAACAGTTGTTGGACAACCATATAACCCTGCATTAGCTGGAAAAGGAGGCTTCAATCTTGGTTTCCCTTGTTTACCCTCGAGGCTTTCCAGTAGTGCTGTCTCTTCACCACAGATATAGGCACCAGCACCATAGTGGATATGAATGTCAAAATCGTAACCAGAACCACATGCATTTTTTCCGATAAGTCCTGCTTCATAAGCTTCTTTCAAAGCCTTTTCAAGGTTCTTGCGTTCATTCACATACTCGCCCCTGATGTAGATATATGCAGCAGTAGCCCTCATCCCAACCCCAGCTATTAGGCAACCTTCAATAAGTTTGTGGGGATCATGCCGCATTATTTCCCTATCCTTACACGTTCCAGGTTCACTTTCATCGGCATTAACAACAAGATAAGAAGGGCGACCATCAGATACTTTTGGCATGAAGGACCATTTGAGTCCAGATGGAAAACCAGCACCACCATGTCCGCGTAAACCTGACTTCTTCATTTCATTAACAATCCAATCAGCACCCTTGAGTACTAGGTCTTTGGTTCTATACCAATCGCCTCGTTTCATAGCTCCTTTAAGGAAAGGATCGTGCAAACCATACACGTTGGTGAAAATGCGGTCTTCATCCTTTAGGCCACCAAAATGGGTTTTCTCAATAATCTGTTGCCTTGGACCCACCTCTCGCTGAGACGCTGAACCAAAGCCGTCCTATGAAGAGTAAGCATGCCCTTAAGGGGTGCCTATAAAAAAAGTCACAGAATGACAACAAAAGAAACCAAAATGTCACATTTTCCCATCTGGTTGAACTTTAATTCAGGTATAAAACTATAATGTTATGAACATAACTTCTACTTGACAGAACATAAACACAATTCCCCAAGTGTAAAAGAGATTTAAAAAATGGCAAGTTACTAATAGATAAAACAGAATAGAAGAGCATTGTAGAAAACATAGCCATATATACATTTATTTATTTTCTAGACAGTGGAAAACTACAATTCCAATATCGTCACCAAAGTAGAGTTTAACCACCAAGTTCGGTGGATGGTGTGGTTCCTCTACCCCTAGGACACTAAAATATCGACGAAGAAAGGCATGAGAGAAACGCATATTGGCTAGTGATCGTGAGGCCCCAATTCTGGACTGGAGGGGACTCCAAAGGCCTCGGCCAAATAATACTGCGTTCAGACATCCAAATTGTGGACATTCTTACAGAAAATCTTACCCAAATTTTTATGATTGCTATGAATTCCAACAACTTCATAAATAAAATCATGAAGTAGATCAACCAAAGCAAGTAAGCATGTACTTAATGCAATCTAGAAACTTCATCAATCTTTTGAAGATAGATCATACAATAACGATTCACGCATCTTCTGTATTAGAATGAACTTAAACAACTGAAAAGAAAAAACTTGTGAGATATCTGGGGGTTCCTCTTATATCTACTAGACTTAAAGCAGTTGATTGTTTGGTTATGAAGGAAAGGATTTTGCATAGAATTCACGGGTGGTCTAATAGGGAGCTGTCATATGGTGGGAGAGCTCAGTTAATCCAATCAGTGTTGTTCAATTTGCAAGTGTATTGGAGCTCTATTTTTGTTATTCCTAGTAAAGTAGTCAAGGAGATAGAGGATACTTTAACGACTTTCCTTTGGTCTGGCTTTGATCTTAAACATTCTGCTGCAAAGGTGAGATGGGAGCAAGTTTGTAGTCGAAAAGAAGAAGGTCATTCGGGGTTATAGAAGAATGAATGAGGGGAACAAGGCCACCATGTTGAGACACCTCTTGCACTGAGCATGAAGCCTGATACTTTATGGGTGAAGTGGGTCCATTCTTACATTATAAAAGGGCAGAGTTTGTGGTGTATGGATATCCCAAGTGATGCTTCATGGGCTATTCGGAAAGTTTTGAGGCTTAGAAGGTTGGGGCAGTCCTTGATTTAGTATAGGATTGGTAATGGACAGGGGACTTTCCTATGGCTTGATAATTGGCACCCCTTGGGCCCCCGTTATAGTAGATTTGGTAATGAAGTTGTCTTCAATCTTGGTCGATCTTTGAAGTCCAAGGTTTCTTCCACCATCTACCAAGGGGTTTGGAGATGGCCAAGGGCTAGGAATAGGGTCACTCAATGCATTGTTGATCACTCCTTCTGACTTTATGCTTGATGGTGAAAGGGAGGATACCGTTGTGTGGCTGGCACATCCGAGTTGTCATTACATTGTGAAATCTCCTTGGGAGGCTATTATGAATAGATTTCCTACTCAGACCTGGGCTACTATTGTTTGGGTTAGTAAGTTGGTTCCTAGATGGTCCTTTGTTCGTTGGTTGGTTGTGCAACATAAGTTAAATACAATGGATAGACTGGTGAGTTGGGGCTTGATGGTGAATGATGTATGCGTGCTTTGAACCAATGGTAAAGAGTCTCACAATCACTTATTCTTTGAGGGCCCATTTTTCTCCGCTCTCTAGTATGCAATGTGGCGGAGGATCCCCAATTCCGGTGTCCTAGGTAGATTGTTGGATGTGGTAGATTGGTTTAACTTGCATGTAAAGGGCAAGGGATTCAAATGCTTGATTATGAGGTGTGTTGTTGTTGCATCTATGTATGTTATATGGATGGAAAGGAATTACAAGACTTTCCAAGGTAAGGCTACAACTATTGATCAAGTCTTTATAAAGCTTGTGAATTCTATTAGGGATTTTCTTAGTTCCAGTTGTAAAGGGATTCTAGTAGTTGTATATAACCTTGAGCTTGAGACATCATACACACTGATACCTAATTGTGTCAAGGATTTTGAAATTTTTGGTTTTTACCAATAAAATTGTTGATGTCGTGTTTTTATACTGACGTAGTGTAGAAGAAGGGTTGTGGTATTTTTTTGCTTTAGTTTAGTGATGTCAGAATTCTCTATGTAATCAACTAATGGTCAATCAACGCATGGATCAAATCAGAAAAGGGATAGGTGTACAACAATTAGTCTCCAACACACTGACATGGCATGTGTGGGCTCCACACACCATGTTAGTGTGTTGGAGCCATGTTGGAGACTAATTGTTGTACCTCTATTATTTTTTGATCAGAGTGTTATACACAATTTAGTAAGGAAAAATCTAAAGTCAGCCTACTAGACTGTCACTAAGACCATTCTTTGACAGGTAACACTCTTACCGGTCAAAGAATGGTCTTAGTGGGCTGTCACTAGAAGATCATTTTAGTAAGGGGAGGGAAAACAGTGTGATTTCAAAGAGTGAAGTGGTATGTAGTGTTTTTTTTTTAATACAAAATAGAGGGCCTGTCGATGATATTTACCCTAATTGTTTTTATTGAGGAAATGGAGTATTTGACGGTGGGGATTAATGGAGATTTTTGTTGGAAATGAGGGTATTTTGTTAATTATTTTTTTGGTGCTTTGAGTAAAAAATTAAGTAGGGACCCGGTAACCTTTTGAAGTGGGTCCAAGTGGGTTTACATACTCCATCAAGAAATGAATGAGAAATTGTCTTATGAAGTGGGTGTATAGGCTCCAAGATTGGCCCTAAATGTTGGACACTTTGAGGTTACCCATTACAATTGTGAAATCAATTACGGGAATTCAATTTTGCCAATTGTGTTGACCATCACAATTGTGATATGCTAGAATTCAATAGCAAAATTGATTTGGAATTCAATTATGTGAATTGAATAGCATAGACAATCATTCATGCAATTTAAATTTGCAGTTACGGAAAATCAATTTTGTATTGATTTAATTCTCGTATTGATTTCAATATTGAATTTTGAGGCTCCCCATACTAAATTCAAAGGCTCCCATGAACACTTTATATTGGCTTCTCCTCACCAGAAATTCTCCCACTTCTTCTACATTTGAGTTGTACTTGTTTCTGTGTGAGAGAGTACAACATAGTTTAGTTTGCCGAGCAATTCCAGTGAGGTGCAGCCACAATTGTGCAACCATCTTATCCTGAGAAGCAGACACCCGTTACGCTCAAACATCCATCCGGTGAGGCAACGTATTTTGCTTTAAGGAGACCATGTGATACACGGGATTTGGTTTGGATTTTCTTTATAAATTACTGTTTGTGTTCTTGTACATTTGCATAATCTGTAATTTCAATACCATATTCTGTTTTTTGTATTTCTAATTTATTAATAAAATTTCAGATTCTGTTTTTCCACAATATTTTTTCCTACAATCTTAAAGCAAAATACTTTTTGGAAAAATAGATTCTTTTATGGAAAAAAAAACAGATTGACGGTTACGGTTCTAGATATTATTTAGATTTCTTGCTATGAGAAAACAAAAGGTTTTTAACAAACTAGTAAGGGTTTTGAAATTAGTTGGTATATCAGTGTGTATTTTCTGGAGATTTAGACTTTGCATTTTGTAAGAACCCGTGTTTTTAATTGATTTTTCGGAAATAATATCGGGGAAGTGTGAGTAAATGAAAATGAGTTAAGCTGGGGTCAATGTGGAGTTATTAAATTGCATTTGGGTTTATTTAAAACACATTACAAATATGAGGGGTGTGTGTGCAAGTGGGGGTGTGCTTATACACGTGTGGGTCAAATAAATTTCAAAACACAACACTCTCTCTCTCCTCTCCAAATTTTCTTCATTTCTCTTACCAAATCCACCTCCCACACTCCACCTTTTCAATATCTAACCTTAAATCCATCATCTACGCGTGATTTGGCGTCCTGGTCTTCGTGATTTTGCTTGGAGCAAGCATATTTCGATTTGGTTGCTTAAGGCTAGGGTTTTTCATCTCCAACCCATTTCAAGCTTAATTTGTGAGGTAGGGGACACATTTCTACTCCCTCTAGTTGTATCTAGTTGATTTTGTTGAACATATCTTAGTATTAGTCTCCAATTTCTAGTAATTTTTGGTTTCCACCATTAAAATGGGTTTTCTCCTTGATTTGTTCTTAATTTATGAATTTTGTTGATAGATTACTCAATTAGTACATGATTTACCCTCTCCATGTTTATTTGTTTTTTAGAACCTCTAATTTGAGCTTAAACCATCAAATTTGGCTTTGGGTTGAAATTTCACACCTTAAGGGTGAAAATCTGCAACTTTTGGAACCTTTACAAACTCCTCGACCGCCCGGGCAAAAAATCCAGCAATCACCCCATTTTCCTATTTTGTTCTGGGTCGTTCCTCGATGCTCGGTTGATCCCCGTTTGCTCATACCTTCGTGTATTTGACATTATACTTTGTGATAACACTCGAATTCACTTGGCAACCATAAAAATGAGATTGTGACTCGTGAATTGGTTGGACACTTAGTGATACATAATGGGCACGCACCACAATGAGTTAGTTTGACACTTATGATGAAAGTTGTGACGATTGGATGGAAATGTGAAGTTTGGTAACGTCTTAATGAATGAGTTATGATTAATGGCTTAATGTGACATTGTGAAAGGGTGCATGGAGCCCACAAAATTAGGCAGGGGTGCATGGAGCCCACGAAATTCGGCAGAGGGATAAACTCCCTGTTTAAACAAGAGGTTGACATTGTGAATTGATTGGAAATGTAGTAATTAATGTAAGATGCGACATTTTGGCAAATGTCGAGACATGACATGGTTGGTACTGAATAGGGGTTAAATGATGAATCGATTGGACACTTGGGTACTTGGTGGGCATTTGTCACGTGTTTTAGTCATCTATAGCACTCCTTGCTTATTGCATTCATGGCATCCAATTCCTTGTGCGCATATCATTCTATATACACCTGACGTTAGTAGAATCGTTTCCTACTGGGCTAGTTAGCTCACCCTTTATTTTCAAGTAATCGTCAAGGACAATGAGATGGATGCTTCGAGTATGGATGCATGGCATGAAGCATACATGACTGTAAAGTTCTTTTATCATCTTTATACTTAATATTTTTTGAGAGATGATTATGTAACTTCAATTTCTTCAATCTCTTGACAATTTCGAATTATGTAATAACTCTAAATCATTTTGGTACTTATGTATTTGGGTATGGGCACATGTTGGCTAGAGACGCTTGTAACTTTGGCTAGGAAATTGTATGTTTGACTTTGACTTTTCAACGGGATATATGTATGACTTTGATATATCCTACGTGGATTTTATGTGTATTTTGATTGTTAAAAATGAGGGCGTGATACTTTTAGTTGACATTTTTTAAGTATTACAAACTTATTGCACTGGGTAAGTCAAGACACTCTTTGGTTCATATTAGACCCATTGCGGTATCTTGTTGATTCATAGTCAGGATTTGGATTAAATTAGTTTTTTACTTAGCTACTAAAAATCTTTTGTTTGATCTATGTGACATCATTGGCATTGTCGCGCCCGGGATTTCGACCAAGGGTTTTTTGGAAAAAAGGCTTATGGTCGAGTGATCTAAATGATATTCAAGCGACATGATTTTATAAAACACGGGTTTTACAACTATAACTGAGCCAGAAAATTTAATATAAAATAACTCAGGGTTGCCACTTGACATGTTGTTAGGTGTGCCAACTCACCATATGAATAAATATTTTGGAAAATAAGAAATAAATATATCAGGATGAAAGACCCAATTTTATTTGATATAAATGACTCGGTTTATTATTTGGTCTGTGATTTCAGAGAAAAAAAATGTTCAGTAATTCACTATTACATGTAGAGAAATCGGAGCAACCTACCCCGCACTTTCGACACTCGGAACAAACTTTTCCAAAACAAAATAAGTGATTGAAGACTTGTGAGAACACTAAATGAAGACATACATACAATAAGAAGAAGAAAACTAATATTCTGTCTAAAAATGGTATTTTATTGCATGATATGTTTGAAATAGAAGGGGAAATATATACAAATAAAGGATTTAGAACGTGCCCGGCCTCAGGGCTGCCTACGTATCTCCGGTCATAGGAGAATCAGGTCATCACGTAGTTCAAGAAGACAAAAATAATTTACTGGGGAATGGGACCGAACCCGGGTGCGGGGCTGCCTTCGTATCTCCGGCCTCAGAAGAATCAGGTCTCGTGTAGAAGGACTAATATTTTAGAGAAGTTAGTTTCACAGGGGAATTTTGGCCAATGAGGCGCAGAGGAGTTTTATCATACACAGAGGACAATGTCTAGACTCTGGCGATGACAATGCTGATGATCAAAATAATACAGAAAACTCCAAGACATCTCTGGAAGATTCCGAGACTAGAGACGGGTCTAAACAGACTACATGACTCGGTGGGAAAAATATTAAAAAATAACCGTCCGGGGTTGCTGATAGCTGACGGGAGGTCCCGAGATGTTTATTGGGTGGCCACAAGACCGAAAATGGGTTTAAAACACTGTTTGCAAGTTTGTATAAAAAGTTTTCCGGAGCTAAAAAGGCTGCTAGCGGGCCCCAGGATATATCTAGTACAAAATTGAAAAGTAAAAAGGAATACAGAAAATATAAGAGTTTTTATGGTACAAATTAAAAAATTCATGACCGGAGCCCGAAAAAGGCTACCGGTAATCCCTAGTAATTATCCGGTATAGTTTTAAACAGTAAAAATGAGCACAGTTGACTTAGTTGACCTTTTAGCAGACGAAGGACGAAAGTTTCGTCCCCTCACTCGCTTTATATATAGTTATTAATTAATATTATATTATTATTAATATTAAAGGAGGATAAGGAAACCGCAAAAGGATTACCCATCTCTCTCTCTTTCTCTCCATGTTAGAAATTAGAAAATACTTCAGATGCTTCATTAAGTGTATTGTTAGGCTATCTGTGATTTCTCTCTTACTTAACTCCATTTATTGCTTAATTTTGTAGGATTACATTCATGTTCCGGAAAAACACGCCCCAATTCAAAGCCCATACGAGTATCCAAAAAAAAAAGGTATGTTTGTAGCCAGTATTTCAGTTTGGTGCTCTCTCTCTCTTAAAAATTACTCAATTTTTTGGTTAATTATGTAGGATTACAATGTTGAAAAATGGGGTAATTTTGTTCATAACAAAATTTGTTAGGGAATGAATGAGAAATTGTCTCATGAAGTGACTCTTTGGGGATACCCAAATTTTCCAAAGGAGGGAGTGCGCACACTATGTGGGCATTGGGCTTTGACCCATAAATTGCACGCACGCCGTTGCTGTCTGACTGAACTGGTCGTTGACTCGAGATTCCTAATATTTTACGGACTAAATTTTCGGAAATGGGGCTAGGAAAACTTTGGCCATATGGTCATTATGAGCACATTTCTTTCAACAGTTTTGAATTGAGAATTCACTATTGGAATTGAAGTGCAGATCTTCAATTTCATGGCTGTTTGAAATTTATTCTTGCAACATTGATTTGCCATCACATGAATTCATTTACATATTAATTTTGATATTGAATTAAGAGGCTCCCCATATTAAATCGTCGAGGGGAATGGGGCTAAAGCCTACTATGCTCAAAGTTACCGTGACGAAAAAGTCAACCTAGTTGACTAGAGATCCCAAGATCTAGGTACAATGGGACAACTTGATTCCATGTGACAAGGAACGATCACTGAGGAGACAAGATCTTTTAATTAAGTGGTCACCTATGTGAGAATGAAGTGGGGTCGCTTTTGTGAGAATTTGACTAGACAAAATTCTCTAAAACACTTGCAGACCCAGGCAAGTGTTTTAGGGCCGAAACGAGCACAATAATGAGAACTGAACTTTGTTAGGAGAAGTTTCCATGTGAAGTTTGTTGTCTCACACTACAAAAAAATTGGCCTGTAATGACAAGCAAAAATTGTCACTAAATATTGAAAAATTGTTACTAAATGTTTCAGTGACAAAAAATTTGTATGTCACAGGGATGTCACTAAAAATGTGTTGCTAAAAGTTAATAGTGACATTTTTTTACAAAGATGTCACTAATATTTGCTCTTTAGTGACATGTAGTAGGCTGCCACTATAAGATTGCATTTAGTGACAGCATTTAAAAAGTTACCCAAAACGTTTGCTTTGTAGGCGCTGGGTTTCGAACCTTCGTCACCATGCTTCTGACAGGATCCGTGCACCACCCATCAACCATCAGACCATCCACTACATTCATTTGCATTTCCGTCAAATATTTTATATATAGTATATAACGAGCGTTTCATGCAATTATTTATCGTCCTGCTAATAGATGCCCCTGAGGCAAATATATTGAGTTGTGTTTTTATGAAAACTTACAAACCATTACTTTTCACCATTATTTTCCATATTAGACATAAATGCTTGTAATATTTATTTCTAATGACAATCTTACCCTCATTTCCTTTAGACATGATTTTGCCTATATCTATATTGCATTAACAAATATGCATATATATCCTATATATGCATATTACTATGCATGTACATACACACACACCCATGAATATTGTAAAGTCTACTTAATAAGAATTATGCTTCGCTCCTTTCGTACAATTTTTCTAGTTACTCAAATTCAATTCATTAGATGTGTAAACATATTTTTATATGTTTTATTTTATTATGATATTGTATGTAAATTTGTGTACATAAAATATATAACAGTCAGGATCCAGTCCACACCCTTATGTTCACTCCTTAAGTCCAAACCTTCATTTCCCGATCAAATTTTTATGAAAAACAAATTACCCAAATTTAGTTAATTAAAATTGAACTCAACTTTTAAAAAAAAAAAAACTAATTACTATGAAAAATTTTCCATTATATAAACTTTAAAGGTAAAGTAGGACTATATGAAGATATTTAGGGACAACAATTAGTTGTCACTAATGTAAATCTATAGTGACGATATTTGTTTTGTCACTAAATTATTATCTTTAGTGACAATATTTATCTCTCGTTACTAAATATAACTTTCTAGTGACAATTTTCTTGTGTTGTCACAAAATACAATGTTTTAGTGACAAGTTTACTTTTGTCACTGAACATATCATTTCAGTGACAAATTTTGAGTTGCCACAAAGATTTTTGTCACAAAAGCCCATTTTTCTTGTAGTGTCAGTTGGCATAACAGTTCAAGACATTGCGTTCACTGATCTACGAGTAAACTCGATTGACTTTCACATGGGAAGGTTGAAAGCCAAAGTCTACCTATCTTTATATGGAATCTAATTTACTCTCCCTTCGAGTCAAATGTGTCAGCGTTGTTTTTCGCTTCGTTATTCTGCCAATTTCATTCATTTGGGGGATTATAGGAAAGTGGGGAATTTTGTTCATAACAAAATTCGTAGGGGAATGAATGAGAAATTGCCTCATGAAGAGTGACTCTTTGGGGATACTGTGGACACTGCCACGAGGCTCCCGACTTCGCCAATTTGAAAATTTGATTGATTTCGATTTGAGTAGGGAGTCGCCACCCGGTTTTGTGGAAAATTTTCCGGGAAACCACTTTTTGAAAAATATGACTTCCGTACCCCTATTTTGTTTTTGGAAAAGCTTTGCGACTGATCGTTTTAGAGAAAATGTTTTTGGGTTCGGAGCCAGGTTACGGGAGGGGAAGGGTTTTACGGCACCCCTCTCGCCCGACACAAAATCGGTCTCTACTTTAACGTTCGTGGGATTTCATAAATATTTTATTAAGAAACTTGACACATGTAACGGAATAGAAATGTAATTAAAATAAATTTGAACGCAAATGAATAAATGTAATGTACATGTAAATGCATATGAAATTAAAATGGAGAACTTAACCAAAACCAACTTTAATTCTTTAAAATTCGATGATTTGCAATATATTTTAAAACAAAATATTTTGCTTTTCTTTTTATTAGTTAAAATAAATAAATAAATAAATTAACCAACTGATTTCCTAGGAGACAAGGAAAATGAAGATTAATATGATGACTGAAAACATGATAAATACCAATCCATTTATGGAAATATTTTGAAATCAACGTTTGAGAAAAATAATTACAGAGGAGCATTCGTGCTCAAGAGTAGTATTTGTGCGCACAAGTAGTATTCGTGCGCCCAAATAGCATTCGTGCGCATAAATAGCATTCGTGCTCATGAGTTAGCATTCGTGCACCCGAGTAGTATTTGTGCGCACGAATGCTGCTCAAAATAATTTTTCGAGAAGACTTACTTTTTATAAGATGTAACCCTGTTTTAAATACATTACCAGTATGTGGAACTGGAATGTATTCAAAGGGGTCCCCTCAGGAGGTTGGATCAATTGCCCAAGGACCGATTATTACCTTGGAAAGGCTTGAACAATGCTCCTTTGAACTTGGATGGTAAAGCTATTAGAAGTGGTTGATGTTTCTGATGGTGTAGGACTATTGCAGAAGTATGAGAGGAGAATTTGGATTTTGAAAATGGATTTTTGAGGTTTTTAGGTGGTTATGGAGGTTGGTGATGAGAAAGAAGTATATGAGGAGTGTGTGGAGTTGAGCTAGAGTTTTTAAGAGGCAAAGAGAAGAGTTGAATGGTTAGATTTCAGAATGAGGGAGTCAAGAGAGGGTATTTATAGGCTTGAAGAGGGTCAAAAGGAGGGTTTTAAAAGGTCCAAAAGGGTTAGAGGAGCGTCTGGGCGTGCAGGGGAGCGTCTGAGATGCTCAGGAATCGAATAAGAATGATGAAATTCTCTTACAGCATGCTGGTACAAACTTGGCGTGCAAGGATGGACTTGTGCGCACAAGTTCAACTCGTGCGCACGAGTTGAACTTGGGCGCACAAGTACTATTTGGGCGCACAGATACTATTTGGGCGCCCAAGTACTATTTGGGCGCACAGGTACAATTTGGGTTTTGATAATTTTGGTTGAGTTGTTGGTACGTAGGGTTTTAAGGTTGGTGAATAAGGGTTGGTTTCAAAGTGGGTTTTTGACAACCTTGGAAAGCATTGTTTCAAGCATTTATCTAGGTAATTCGACCTTACTTTCATCATCGGGGAGGCCATTTAGGCCGTGGTTCGAGAATTGTAGAGGACGTAAATTGGGGTGTCTACAGATACTCAAATTTTCCAAAGGATGGAGTGCCCACACTATGTGGGCATTGGGCTTTGACCCATAAATTGCGCGCATGCCGTTGCTATCCGACCGAACTGGTCGTTGACTCAAGAGTCCTAATATTTTACGGACTAAAGTGTCGGAAATGGGGCTACGAAACTTCGGCCATATGGTCATTATGAGCACATTTGTTACAACAGTTTTGAATTGGGAATTCAATATTGGAATTGAAGTGTAGATCTTCAATTTCATGGCTGTTCAAAAATTCATTCTTGCAATATTGATTTGCCATCACATGAATTCATTTACGTATTAATTCCGATATTGAATTCAGAGGCTCCCCATATTAAATTCCGAGGCTTCTCTTGAATATTGTAACTTGGCCTCTCCTTTTTTTGTTTCAACACACTAGAAAACAATTCTCTTATCTTCTTTCATATTCGAGTAGTTCTTGTTTTTGTGTGAGGGAGTATTATAGTTTTTGGTTCGCTGAACAATTTCGGCGAGTTGTAGCCACTATTGTGCAACCGTCGATCTTATCTAAGGAAACAGACGCCGAAGATACTCAAGCATCCTGTGGTGAAGCGGCGATTTTTTTTTTTGAACGACAAAAGAAGATTTTATTAATGTTTGGAAACAAATTACAAAGATTAAAGGGAACCGAGGAAACGGTATCACAACGCTAAGAGAAATCCCAACAAGGTTGACACCCCTAAAAGCGGCAATCATATACCACCTCAGATCCAAAGGGAAATAGCAATGTTAACCAGAGGTCAACCCTCACAAGAACAAACTGATACATCCTCAGAACAAGATACAAAGCAAAAAGGAGATACACCTCAGTACAAGATACAATGGCTAAGAGGAAAAATTCAAGATCTTATCTAGGATAACCTTGAGCACAGCAATGAGAAAGCCTGGCAATTGGAAATAGCTTGAACATATCTTCACTTCAAAGAAAGTTCCCACAAGATAAGAGCAGATCAATCCAAAGAAATGGGAAGCCAACAACATTCAATTGACATTACAGCAACCAAGACACACTCAAATATCCCCAACAGACCCCTAAAAACCCCAGGAATAACCCACCCAGACATACACAAAACCCCCAGGAATAACCCCAAGAATTGAACTTCTGCTTCCACCAGCTGATCCATTTCCTACTACGTCCAGAAATTCATAACAGCCTTCCCACCAAAGAGATTACTTTAGTAAGAGTGACAGTTAGAGGTGGCAATCTGCCCTCCCCATGTCTTGTGTATCCAAGTTAGCAATCCTGCTGACTACTTCATGTTCATCCCCATCGTAATTGATCCCATGCATTTTATTGATTTCCCAGATAGCTTGTGCCTCATCCAAAAGAATTCTATTTCTGTTGTTAATCCCATTAGTGGAGATTGAAGCTGAGAGAGCTGCAGCTGCAACTGCAGACCTTAGGACTACACATTTGTTCTTTTTTCTGTCCCCCACCTTCGTGTGTGTGTTTACAGGCTTTACTTTTGAAAAACCAAGAATATTGTTTATGTTCTTCCTTTTCTTCTTCCCTTTCAAACTTTTCACTGCAGAATGGACAAAGGCATGGCTTTGTTCGAGAGGATCTGTGCTTGTATCTTCTTCAGAGTTATCACAATGGTTAGAGTTTACCACCTTCAATGTGGTATCAGCTTCATCCAAATTCTCACGAATAATGGCTTCTTGGGTTTCCTTAATTAAGGTGGTTGAGACTTCATCACTTAGGCTCACTCCTCTAGAAGGAGATTGGTTGGAATTTAAATTTCCCATGCTTCCCATAACCTTATCGTTTTCCATTGCTGATGAATCAATCCCCAATGAAGAGTTTAATGCATCCATACCAGCCACCTTCTCATTAAATTGCCCACTCATCTTTATTGAGTTTGTTGAGTTTACCTGCTTTTCCACCTCATTTTCTTGAACTCTATTGCTTGCTTCCACATCAGCATTTTCCTTCCTCTAATCACTTGATGTCTCCATGTCATCATCTTCTTCCTGTGTATCTTTATTTTCCAATGGTAAAACAGGAGATATTGAAAAAATGCTTTTTTCAATCATTCTAAAAAACGACTCTTCAACAATTCTGATTTGATATTTTACCTTTTTTACAACCAATTCCATATGGCCATTAATTGCATGCACTTGGTCAGTAGCTATAAGAATTTTGGCTTTCGCAAAGGATTTCTCTTTTGGTGTGCTTTCATCCATCATCAGAAATTGACCCCATTTCTTCCCAATATCTTTGAAGGTAGTGCATGACCATGCATTAAGAGGCATACCGAAACAGGACAGCCATACAAATCTTTCTTCTTTTGCATGTTCACCCATCCACGGATTAAACTCTTCAAACCAGTATTCTAACCACTTCTGATTAATGACGGTATCTCTATTAACTTTATCAGGGAAGGAGAATATAACATACCTTCCACCCATGGCTCTGACTTGGACATTTTGAATCCCATTATTTCTGAACAAATATTCCAGATCCTGACAAGATACCAATCGACTGATTTTTTCTATCACACTTCTAAGGAGCCATCCATTGCCTGAAGGTGAAGCGGCGATTTTGTTTGAAGGAGATCGTATGAAATAGGGGATTCGATTTGAATTTCTTTACATATGTCATTAATTTGTCTAGTTCATTTATTTATCCATAATTTGTGTTTGTTATTTTTCTCGTTGTTAGTGATAAAAATCTCATAATCTATTTTTCCACAATATTTATTCCTACAAGACTTTTCGTTCCTGTTTCAAAAAAAACTGTTTAATTCATATTGCAAACGAATACCTAAAAAAGGTACGATTTTGGCCTATATTTTTGTTCTGCCCCCATATTAATTTCTGTATGTGCAATTTCATAAGCTGTATGTATGGCAATTGAAAGAGAGATTTGGTTTCTACTTTCGATTTAATTTGTCAATTATTAGTACCTTGCTAAATTTGGGGTGTAACGCACATGGAGATTCCAGATATCAGTGGTGTGTCCGTTCAATGCCGGAAATACAAGAGATACTGACCCCCTTTGTACAAACCATGCACAGACGGCGTGTGGGTCCAAAACGATTAATCTGAACCGTTTATTCATGTCAAAATTAAATTCCGAGTGGGCCTACGCGGGGATCGATGCAATCGGACGGTCAGATGAGCTCGATCTAAATTCACCCCATTTCGATCGAGCTCATCTAGCCATCCGATTGCATCGATTCCCGCGTCGGCCCACTCGGAATTTGATTTTGAGATGGATGAACAGTTCGGATTGATCATTTGGTGGGTCCTCGACGCCGGTCAATACAAATAGACTGGTTCGTTCGATGCATATAAACGAAAAAAACTCGTTGTGGGCTTCCTTGTTTTGTGCGTTGAATGAGTACAATGTTAGTCGTTAGAAAAGATAAGATACTAGTTTGCTGGAAACAACACGATAAGCATTTGATTTGATACTGTTTTTTTTTTTTTTTGTGGCATTCCTGTATTATTAGTTGGCCGGACAATATTTTGTTAGCGGGTAATCCACGATTATACTGATGGAATTTCTTTTTCTTTAGGATACTTCTGTGTAGTTTGCCTTTTCGTCTCCAAAGATTCCCCAAGTAAGACAAGACACACAAGTGGCCCTTATCAAATTGTCACAGCGGGAGTTTTTCTTTTCCTCTTTTGTCAGTTCTTTTCTGCCTCTGTAGTGGGGTCAGCTGATGGAGAAGTCCTGATTGGTTTATACAAACGAGGGTGTTTCTATTGTCTGCCAGTCAGCGAGTTGACGATAAGTAAATAAAAAAAATTCATTATTTTTTAATATTTTTTAACACATCTCCACATATTTTTATACACTTTTCATATATATTGATATACTACTTTTTAAATTTTAAAGAAAGCCATTAATTTGATTTTATACACTTTCCATACAATAATACCCGCCACCGTTAGCAAAATGTATGACCCTAATCCACGAGGAAACACCTGATCATTTTTCTTCAGGAACACATTTCACTGTTCCTAAACTTCTGACCTGCACATAGGGGTGCCCATCGGACCCGTGGCCTGCTTTGCCCAACTCGATTTTTTTACGGTTTGGAATATATATATATATTTAGGCCTATAGGGTTGGACTGGGTTGATATTTTAAGCCCGATTAGTTAATGAGATGGGTTTAAGAAAATCATCAAAGCCCAGCTTGAATATAATTTTTTTTGCATGTCAAAGCTTTATGGATGTTGGAAAGTTCCACTTTCTGAACACTTTTATTGCCTTTTGATAAACAATTTAATTATTAGAACTATAATGTTTTATGAGTTTGTTTTTAAGTATTCCATGTTGTGAATTCTAATTTGTGATCGTCATAGTTGATTTATTTATTTTTGTGATATCACGTTTTAGAAAAATAAATGGGCTTGTTGGGTGGGTATGAGAAATAAAACTTTAATCGGATTGAGTTTGGGAATATAAAATGAAGCCTGATTCTTAATGGGTCAGGCTTGAGTATGCACAAGTCTCATTATTATTTAGTATAAGTCAGACCCGAACCCAACCCGGCCCAGCCCGAGGTATGTACACCACCACCTTCACATATTCACACAATGCACACACAACTATGGGAGTATTGCTTTTACGATTGCATTTGGTAAGAATCAAGTTTCTTCTAATTTGATAAAAAAAAAAACATGATCTTGGCCAATATTCTTTTAGGATTGCAAATATCAGCAAAAAAATAAAAAATTTATGGTGTCGAAGTCGTAAAATAGATGATTTGGAAACTACATGCTACTACCTCTCTTATTTTGTTTTATTTTGTTTACTTGATAAGGAAAGTCGTGTCTTTTTAATCTTGGGAAATGCTTTTGCAAGTAATGTTCTGATATTTTTTTTTTGGCACTGTTCAAAGGTGTAATTGAGATCTTTTGAGCATTGTGGAAAAATTCAAAAGATTTCGGGAAGCAATCTATTTTTAGATGTCAAATTGAACAAAATAGAATTGGAGTACCAAGTAAATTCGCGAACTACATAAACTTGTGAGTTGTTCATAATTTCATGATTTAATGATTGATTACACGCTAGGTTTGTAGGAACAAGTGAAATTTGTATTTGCAAGTGATTCAATCAATAAAAATTCCTAGAGTCCCTACTAGCTATAACCATAGAGGTTTTAGGGTTTCCATTAATTTGTGCTTTCTGTTTCTTGGTTGGAGCTTGTTCACCTTCTCATATTGACTACCACAGTACCACTAAACTCGACTTAGGTTCGGTCTGTTTTGCAGTATGTGATGTTCTGGTCTTGATGATGTAGGTTTTAGCTCTTTGTTCTATGTTATTATGGATCCCCTATGTGTAGACGTATGACTCTCCTTGAATGGATTTCTTATGATAAAAAAGATAAAAATATGTCACTACAACATTTTATGTTATTTCCCTTTTTGAAAAGTACTGTATATCCACGAATAACTGACTCATATGAAAATTTTACTTCAACATTGATGGTGCCGGAATATGCATGGCCTTTCCGAGTTCTCTTGATTGACTTACTTCAAACGAACAACGATCCAGACAAGTAGTTGTTGAGAAAGGGGCGAGAGAAAAGTTTTAGAGTGAGAGCGAGAGGGGAGGGCGTGCAGGAGAAGCCTCTACGTAGGTTTCCCCTAGCGGCCGCCACACCTCCCCTTCCCCCACTGCCTCCTTCCACCTTCTTGCTCCTCCTCCTTTCCTTTATTGCTTCTTCCGCTTGGTTTCTGGCAACTTCCCATGCTAATCGACCTTCTCTCCTCTTCCTATCGGCGGCTGAAATCCGCCGGATCTGGGGATTCCAGATCTAGACTTCTGACATCAGCGGCAATGGCAGCAGCGACGTGACAACTCTGATGATGGCTCCGACAATTTTTTTCCGGTATTTCCAATTTATTTTACTAATTTTTTTTTTTTTTATAGATTGTAATAGGGTTTTGATTTAATGGATTCTTTTATTTGTTTACCAAAAAAAACCAGTGATCCAATCAGATTGGGGATGAAAACTAGAAAAAATATTGAACTTGAATGATGAACGGTGCATGTACCTTTTGACCAGATCAAAGGTAGATGAGTCTTGTAGGTCACTGTTAGCTTGCCGAGAATTTCCCGATCATGTGGGTCGCTCGACAAGGACGTTGGGACTTAAAGGTTTCACGTTTGATTTCCTTTGTCAACAAACTCTAGGGTTATTGAAGGTTATGCCTGGTCGTTACATTCAGAGCCTCGGAATTAGTCGAGTTGCGTTCAAGTTAGCCCAGACATCCGCTTATAAAAAAAAAACCGACGTTTGGATACGACCCATCAATTACTTCAGGAAAATATATTCTACTTGCTCTGCGCGAGTAAAAAATCATTGATACATAGCATTAGTTAATCAGTAGAGTAATTGATTAAAAAAGTAAAAGTTAATAATCAGTAGAGTATTATAGAACATTTTTTACACCGGCAATGTAAACCAAAATTTTCTCCAAATCCATTACATTGCGCCTGTGTCCAAAAAGTGGTCCCCAAAGGTAGAACATAGACACATGACGCAATGTAATAGATTTGGAGGAAACTTTGATTTACACCGTAAAAAATGTTTTATAGGAACGCCAATATTTAGACTCCGTTTGTTTGTTTGGATGTAAATTATTTTTGTCAAAAACATTTTCCATAATTTCTGGTGTTTGGTTGTTGAAAATCCTGAAAAATGATTTTTTTTTTTGGAAAATCTTTTACTCCGTTTCCTGTAAAACAACTTACCCTCGAAAAACTGGCAAGGTATTTTCCGAGAAGTTGTACGTACCTCATCCTCCTCTTCCCTTTGGACAGCCAATCATTCTCTCCCATCCCCTCATGAGTGACAGTCATGACCAAACAATAAGATACTCTTTTTTTTACCAACGCAGGTTGGTTCAAAGTGGTTTGGCACTTGTTTCCTTTAAGCAAGGTCTCGAGTTCGAGTTTTGTGAATGGAGAAAACTTGCGCTGGGAGAGCTTTACCCCTTCGTGGGCCGACCCGGCTCGCACCAGATTTAGTCGGGGTCCAGTGGGCTTCCGGATACCGGTGGTTTAGACCAAAAATAAAAAAAATAAAAATAAATAAGATACTCTTTTTTTGGCACTGTTCAAAGGTGTAATTGACATCTTTCCAACATTGTATTCCCTACGTCCCAAATTGCTGGTCCTTCTTTCTATTTTGAGATGTCCCAAAATGTTAGTCCTATTCCTAAAACCAACAATAAAAATATGACAAACTTCCAATATTACCCTTAAAATTACTCTCTCTCTCTCCCCATTTATTTCACAGTTTTTGAAATTTGTGTCATTTCAAAATCGTTTATATCTTTTAGTTTATAATGTTTTTCATGATTTTTAAAACTTTATATAAAACAACTAATTGAGATCTATCAAACAAGATCCATATTGCGTGTTTTTTTATATCCATATTGAAAGATATAAACAATTTAAAACCACTTAATAAACTTCACAGTTTGAAAGAATAGTTTTGGAAATCTAAGACAATAGTTTTGTCTCCTTAAAAAGTTTGATTCCCAAAAGGGGTGACCAATTTGGGACGGAGGGAGTAGAAAAATTCAAAAGATTTCGGGAAGCAATCTATTTTAAGATGTCAAATTGAACAAAATAGAATTGATGGAGTACCAAGTAAATTCGCGAACTACATAAACTTGTGAGTTGTTCATAATTTCATGATTTAATGATTGATTACATGCTAGGGTTGTAGGAACAAGTGAAATTTGTATTTGCAAGTGATTCAATCAATAAAAATTCCTAGAGTCGCCACTAGCTATAACCATAGAGCTTTTAGGGTTTCCACTAATTTGTGCTTTCTGTTTCTTGGTTGGAGCTTGTTCACGTTCTCATATTGACTACCACAGTACCACTAAACTCGACTTAGGTTCGGTCTGCTTTGCAGTATGTGATGTTCTGGTTTTGAACGAAATGGGGTGATTTTGGATCGAGCACTTAGGAGCGTCCGATTGAAGTGATTTTCGCGTGGACCCCATCGGAATTTGATTCTGGAGTGAATGGACGGCTCGGATCGACCGTTTGAGACCCACAAGGGGGTCCCCGGCGCCGTCGGTACGGCTAGCATTGTTCCTCGACAAAGACAAGCTATATGCGATGGAAAAATTAATCAGCGTCCCTGGGGCACCCACCTAGCATGCCCCATAGTCATATATGTGATGAATCCCTCGACCATTGCTTACATCAGCTGGTAATTGGCCACAAGGACGTTGGGACTTAGGGGTTTCACGTTCGATTTCCTTTGTCAACAAACTCTAGGGCTATTGAGGGTTATGCCTGGTCGTTACCTCCAGAGTCTCAAAATTAGTCAAGTTGCGTTCAAGTTAGCCCACACATCCGGTTATAAAAAAAAAAAAAAACGACGTTTGGATACGACCCATCAATTATTTCAGGAAAATATATTCTACTTGCTCTGCGCGAGTAAAAAATCCTTGATACATAGAATTAGTTAATCAGTAGAGTAATTGATTAAAAAATAAGAGTTAATAATCAGTAGAGTATTGTAGAACATTTTTTACACCAGCAATGTAAACCAAAATTTCCTCCAAATCCATTACATTGTGCCTGTGTTCAAACAGTGGTCCCCAGAGGTAGAACATGAACACATGACACAATGTAATAGATTTGGAGGAAACATTAATTTACACCGTTGATGTAAAAAATGTTTTATAGGAACGCCAATATTTAGACTCCGTTTGTTTGTTTGGACGTAAATTATTTTTGTCAAAAACATTTTCCATAATTTCTGGTGTTTGGTGGAAAATCCTGAAAAATGATTTTTTTTTGGAAAATCTTTTACTCCGTTTCTTGTAAAACAACTTACCCTCGGAAACCACAAGGTATTTTCCGAGAAGTTGTACGTACCTCATCCTCCTCTTCCCTTTGGACAGCCAATCATTCTCTCCCATCCCCTCATGAGTGACAGTCATGACCAAACAATAAGATACTCCCTCCGTCTCTTTTTAAATGTGTTGCTTCGTAAATCTAACTTATTAAAAAAATATCATCATTACATCTTTCACATCAACTTTTTCACTTTCCACATCAACTTTTACCTCCACTTTCCAAAATTATCCTTCACCCTTACCCATTAACTTTTTACCCACTAACTTTTCAAAAGGGCAAAATGATAATTCTACAAACTTTTACCCAATTAACTTTTCAAAACACACACTTATTAAGGGACATCCCAAAATGGAAATGCCAACACTTAAAAAAGGACGGAGGGAGTACTCTTTTTTTTTACCAACGGAGGTTGGTTCAAGTGGTTCGACACTTGTTCCCTTTAAGCAAGGTCTCGAGTTCGAGTCTTGTGAATGGAGAAAACTTGCGCTGGGTGAGCTTTACCCCTTCGTGGGCCGATCCGGCTTGCACCAGATTTAGTCGGGGTCCAGTGGGCTTCCGGATACCGGTGGTTTAGACCAAAAGAAAAAATTAAATAAAAAAATAAAATAAGATACTCTTTTTTTGGCACTGTTCAAAGGTGTAATTGAGATCTTTCCAACATTGTACTCCCTCCGTCCCAAATTGCTGGTCCTTCTTTCTATTTTGAGATGTCCCAAAATGTTAGTCCTATTCCTAAAACCAACAATAAAAATATGACAAACTTCCAATATTACCCTTAAAATTACTCTCTCTCTCTCCCCATTTATTTCACAGTTTTTGAAATTTGTGTCATTTCAAAATTGTTTATATCTTTTAGTTTATAATGTTTTTCATGATTTTTAAAACTTTATATAAAACAACTAATTGAGATCTATCAAACAAGATCCATATTGCGTGTTTTTTTATATCCATATTGAAAGATATAAACAATTTAAAACCACTTAATAAACTTCACAGTTTGAAAGAATAGTTTTGGAAATCTAAGACAATAGTTTTGTCTCCTTAAAAAGTTTGATTCCCAAAAGGGGTGAGCAATTTGGGACGGAGGGAGTAGAAAAATTCAAAAGATTTCAGGAAGCAATCTATTTTTAGATGTCAAATTGAACAAAATAGAATTGATGGAGTACCAAGTAAATTCGCGAACTACATAAACTTGTGAGTTGTTCATAATTTCATGATTTAATGATTGATTACATGCTAGGGTTGTAGGAACAAGTGAAATTTGTATTTGCAAGTGATTCAATCAATAAAAATTCCTTTGTCAACAAACTCTAGGGCTATTGAGGGTTATGCCTGGTCGTTACCTCCAGAGTCTCAAAATTAGTCAAGTTGCGTTCAAGTTAGCCCACACATCCGGTTATAAAAAATAAAAAAACGACGTTTGGATACGACCCATCAATTATTTCAGGAAAATATATTCTACTTGCTCTGCGCGAGTAAAAAATCCTTGATACATAACATTAGTTAATCAGTAGAGTAATTGACTAAAAAATAAGAGTTAATAATCAGTAGAGTATTGTAGAACATTTTTTACATCAGCAATGTAAACCAAAATTTCCTCCAAATCCATTACATTGCGCCTGTGTCCAAAAAGTGGTCCCCAAAGATAGAACATGGACACATGACGCAATGTAATAGATTTGGAGGAAACTTTGATTTACACCGTAAAAAATGTTTTATAGGAACGCCAATATTTAGACTCCGTTTGTTTGTTTGGATGTAAATTATTTTTGTCAAAAACATTTTCCATAATTTCTGGTGTTTGGTTGTTGAAAATCCTGAAAAATGATTTTTTTTTGGAAAATCTTTTACTCCGTTTCCTGTAAAACAACTTACCCTCGAAAAACTGGCAAGGTATTTTCCGAGAAGTTGTACGTACCTCATCCTCCTCTTCCCTTTGGACAACCAATCATTCTCTCCCATCCCCTCATGAGTGACAGTCATGACCAAACAATAAGATACTCTTTTTTTTACCAACGCAGGTTGGTTCAAGTGGTTCGACACTTGTTCCCTTTAAGCAAGGTCTCGAGTTCGAGTCTTGTGAATGGAGAAAACTTGCGCTGGGAGAGCTTTACCCCTTCGTGGGCCGACCCGGCTCGCACCAGATTTAGTCGGGGTCCAGTGGGCTTCCGGATACCGGTGGTTTAGACCAAAAAAAAATAAAAATAAGATACTCTTTTTTTGGCACTGTTCAAAGGTGTAATTGAGATCTTTCCAACATTGTACTCCCTCCGTCCCAAATTGCTGGTCCTTCTTTCTATTTTGAGATGTCCCAAAATGTTAGTCCTATTCCTAAAACCAACAATAAAAATATGACAAACTTCCAATATTACCCTTAAAATTACTCTCTCTCTCCCATTTATTTCACAGTTTTTGAAATTTGTGTCATTTCAAAATCGTTTATATCTTTTAGTTTATAATGTTTTTCATGATTTTTAAAACTTTATATAAAACAACTAATTGAGATCTATCAAACAAGATCCATATTGCGTGTTTTTTTATATCCATATTGAAAGATATAAACAATTTAAAACCACTTAATAAACTTCACAGTTTGGAAGAATAGTTTTGGAAATCTAAGACAATAGTTTTGTCTCCTTAAAAAGTTTGATTCCCAAAAGGGGTGACCAATTTGGGACGGAGGGAGTAGAAAAATTCAAAAGATTTCGGGAAGCAATCTATTTTAAGATGTCAAATTGAACAAAATAGAATTGATGGAGTACCAAGTAAATTCGCGAACTACATAAACTTGTGAGTTGTTCATAATTTCATGATTTAATGATTGATTACATGCTAGGGTTGTAGGAACAAGTGAAATTTGTATTTGCAAGTGATTCAATCAATAAAAATTCCTAGAGTCGCCACTAGCTATAACCATAGAGCTTTTAGGGTTTCCACTAATTTGTGCTTTCTGTTTCTTGGTTGGAGCTTGTTCACGTTCTCATATTGACTACCACAGTACCACTAAACTCGACTTAGGTTCGGTCTGCTTTGCAGTATGTGATGTTCTGGTTTTGAACGAAATGGGGTGATTTTGGATCGAGCACTTAGGAGCGTCCGATTGAAGTGATTTTCGCGCGGACCCCATCGGAATTCGATTCTGGAGTGAATGGACGGCTCGGATCGACCGTTTGAGACCCACAAGGGGGTCCCCGGCGCCGTCGGTACGGCTAGCATTGTTCCTCGACAAAGACAAGCTATATGCGATGGAAAAATTAATCAGCGTCCCTGGGGCACCCACCTAGCATGCCCCATAGTCATATATGTGATGAATCCCTCGACCATTGCTTACATCAGCTGGTAATTGGCTACAAGGACGTTGGGACTTAGGGGTTTCACGTTCGATTTCCTTTGTCAACAAACTCTAGGGCTATTGAGGGTTATGCCTGGTCGTTACCTCCAGAGTCTCAAAATTAGTCAAGTTGCGTTCAAGTTAGCCCACACATCCGGTAATAAAAAATAAAAAAACGACGTTTGGATACGACCTATCAATTATTTCAGGAAAATATATTCTACTTGCTCTGCGCGAGTAAAAAATCCTTGATACATAGCATTAGTTAATCAGTAGAGTAATTGATTAAAAAATAAGAGTTAATAATCAGTAGAGTATTGTAGAACATTTTTTACACCAGCAATGTAAACCAAAATTTCCTCCAAATTCATTACATTGTGCCTGTGTTGAAACAGTGGTCCCCAGAGGTAGAGCATGAACACATGACACAATGTAATAGATTTGGAGGAAACTTTAATTTACACCGTTGATGTAAAAAATGTTTTATAGGAACGCCAATATTTAGACTCCGTTTGTTTGTTTGGACGTAAATTATTTTTGTCAAAAACATTTTACATAATTTTTGGTGTTTGGTTGTTGAAAATCCTGAAAAATGATTTTTTTTTTGGAAAATCTTTTACTCCGTTTCCTGTAAAACAACTTACCCTCGGAAACCACAAGGTATTTTCCGAGAAGTTGTACGTACCTCATCCTCCTCTTCCCTTTGGACAGCCAATCATTCTCTCCCATCCCCTCATGAGTGACAGTCATGACCAAACAATAAGATACTCTTTTTCAACAGCAAAACACTCTCTCTCTACCCACACTGCTCGAACAAAGCCCCCAATAATTTCCTTCATCAACTACTCACACTTTGATCTAACAACTGAAAACAATTTGTTCCTGTATATTTTTTCAAGTGCAACCAAACACCGAAAAACCAAATTAACAAAAAACATTTTCGCAAAATTATTTTACCTTAAAAATATTTTTCAACCAAAAATGTTTTATATTGAAACAAACGGAGCCTTAGTGTATCATATTGTTCCCAGTATTTCTTAACTTTTCTTCTTTTGTATTTTTTCCATCTAGAATGTTAACAAGAAGTGGTTTTCACTGGTATTGATTACAGTTTGTTTTCTTGCTGAATAGAGTTTTCAACTTACAGGCGACGGCTCTGACTTGGAGAAAGTGTCCAAAAAATCCCAATTTTCACTGGTATCAAAATACCGCGTTTTTATAGTCAATAGTGATAGGTACACACCCTCTTAATCACTCCCCACCACACCCTCTCTCACATGTGTGGTGGGGCTCACTGAGACCCACCGGGTGAGCCCCACCACACATGTGAGAGAGGGTGTGGTTGGGAGTGGTTGAGATGGGTCTATACCTATCATTTTTGTTTTACAGTAGTACTATCAAAAATCCCAACTTTCTGGCAGGCCCAGTGCAATTTCTGCTGGCAATGGACGACCATTCCCATCAAAATCTCACCTTTTTGCATTAAAAAAAACTTCTCATTTTTTTGCATTAAAAAGTTGAGATTATTAATCATCCTCCTCATTTGATAAAATCAAGGATTGATTTTATCAATTTTTTTAAAATCTTTTGGGAAAATAAAGTTTTTAGATAATTTGGTGATTAACAATCTAATATTGTATTAGAGCAGTCAATAAATCTTATGTTCGAACCTCATCGCCCACCTAATGATAAAAAAAATTTACATGCGTTTATTCTGCTTATAGACGAGAGTCCGGCTACACTCGAGGGGGCCGGGGTGTATTGCGAATATAAAGAATGAAGAGGTTTGAACTTTGTTGAGTGCTATGTCATAAATAATATATATACCTACTTTTAATTTTGATCTACCAATGTTTCTTTCTAGCAAATCGAAAAAGTGAATTGCTCGTGGTTCAAATTTTCGACTCCACATATCGAAATCCTGTCTCCGTCCGCGTTTATTAGTCCACAATCATACTTTTCTCATCCCTATAAAGATTGTCCATGTAGTCAAATCAAAGTACAAACTAGAGTGAGATTACTCTTTTACCCTTTTCTTTTTATATTAATTCATAGTTACCATCATTTGTAGAATGAGTTGAAAGAGAAATTTCCCTCACAAAAAACATCATAATTATGTCATCATTTTGTCTTCTTAATAAGTTGGAATCCCTAAAACAGACCGACAAACACGGACAGAGGGAGTACTAGCTTAGTTATGATTGTTTGACATTGTTCAATAACTACATATGCTGATAATAATTTACCACACCACAAAAATCTGCTAGGCCCTAGGTACATCAGTTTGACTAGTCCACAAATTCTGTGGCAGTATGGATCACTGTATGCCTTTATAAACACAACTGCATGTATTCTATGCCGGTAACCAATGTTGCTTTCACATTTTGCTAGAAAATAAAGCTTACAGTATCCACCCCTCCAGCTAGCGTTCGCTTGGCATACAGAAAGCTAGCAATTGAGATACTCAAATGAATTCCCAGTTGCATGGGTTAGTGCTACTCTTGGTGATGAGCTGCTATTACATTTTGCCATTATTCGGGGCTCAAAATGATAGTAGTTTAATAGAGGTTGATGTTGGGCTAATTCTTGATATGGACGATGATTTTGTGGGAAAGATGAGCCGGACGTGCATATATATGGCGCTTGAAGATTTCTATGCGTCACATGGTCAAAATTACACCACGAAAATTGTTCTTCACCCTAGAGATTCCAAGAGTGATGTTGTGGAGGCAGTATCTGCTGGTACGTTTTATATTCTCTATTCATGATTATTTCTCCTCTTCGTAGGTACTAATATATCTTGATTTCCTCATTTCCATACTTCATGGAAGGTTTAATACAATAGCAATACTGCAGATACAAATCCAACCACATATACACCTGTATGGCTGTATGGAAGTAGTCTTTGGCTTGATGTGTGTTTGGTGTTTGAGTCCCTATATTTTTTTAAATAGAATTTGTTTGTAGAACTCATAGGCATGTGAAACATACGAAGACCTTAACATACAAAATTGACGAGAAACTTGTAAGTGTTAAATTCCCTTTCATATTGAGCTCTTCTCTACAAATTCGTACCCCTTCATTTGGATTCAATTCCATTTTGCTCTAGGTTGCCTAGGTTGTAGCCTAGGTTGCCTTATTTTGTGTTTCCTTTTTAGATTTAGGTCATAATATTTAAATCCCTTTTATTTGTTTGTTTCCTGGTAGGATTGGGGCTATAGCAGTATAGCCTATAAACAAAGGGGTAAAAGCCTTCGGGCTAGGAGAGTTTTGTTTTGATTATTGACGAAATTGTTGAGTCTTAGAGAGAGTTTTATCTTGTTTTTTATTGTCCTTCTAGCATTCGTTGTTCTTTTTCGATATATGCTTCTCTGCTTAATCTACTTTTTCAATTGTTACATGTTTACACTTTGCATTCAAATAATAACATGAAAAGTAATTTTGTTCCTCCTCGTAATTCAAAATATAACAGAGATGCATGGATCACAATTCACAAGCAGGGTCGGAGCCCAGACTTGGCCACGGGGTGGAACCATTCAATGAAAAATAATTACATGTTATTCAAAAAGATATAAAGAAAAAAAGCTAGTTACATGTATGATGAATTTTTTTTTTTTTTGTATGATGAATTGGTTTTTTTTTTTTGTACTCGTAAACAACTAGTCAAACCAATATAGTCTATAAAAAATATTTGTGTAAAGTCCGAGTGACACTTATCCACACCCCTCTTTATGTTAGCACCGTCACAAAATAAAATTGGCCAGTAACTCCAACTTTAAATGAGTATAGACATACTACATATATTTTTCTTGTTACCAATTGAAGCCAACCAAATGGAAGGCCACTGCGTTACCAACTGAAAGAAGAACCAATTCATGTCAGATTCCGGGCTAGTTTTAATACAATATATCATGTGCTTTTCTTTAAAATTTTACCGAAAGGAAACCAAACTTTCTGCGTTCGAAAGACTATCGACATGCGCTTTGGCTATATTGACAAACTGGTACATTGTTGCAAACTTCCTTTACTTTTAAATTTATAACTTCTCTTTGCAATTTTTTTTTTCGTGGTATTTTCGAAACCAAGGTGGCACTCTCCTCCTTCTTAGCTCCGTCCCTAATCACAAGGCTGTACATGACCTTCTACTAAGAGCATCTCAAGTCCTTACCCCATGTTTAACCCAAATTTGGATGAAAATCTGGGTCAAAATTTTATTTGGCTCTGTCTTCTCCATTGCTTTACCTATTTTTTTAAGACCTAAATCTAGTGTTTTTCAGGCTCTCTCTTTAAAATTTCAAAATGGTACATTTGAAATCAATCTGAAAGTGAAAAGAGGGATTGAGAAAAATGTTTGGATTTGGGTCTCCCCAAATTTAGATAAGGAAAACAAAAATACTAGTACACAACCATCCAACCACCACGCAATCCACAACCCCTCACATACACGTGGGGCCCACCTCAGAATTGTGTGTGGGCCCCACATATATGTGAGGGGTTATGGATTGAGTTGTGGTTAAATGGTTGTGTATGTAGCATCTTTCGAAGGAAAAAGGTAAAACCCAAAATGGGTAGGGAAATAGATATGGCATTGGAGACGAATTTTAGTCTTCTTACTAATTTTGTGTTTGAGTAGAAAAAGGGTCAGAACTTGTGATGCCCCAAAAAGTGTGATGCCCTAAAAGTTACTGCTCATAGCTCTGACTATTTTACCAATTATTTGTGCACTCTTTGACCCTCATTCAGTGCACACAAAATTTTGGTCAGAAACTTAAATCTTCGGAAAATAAATGCGTTGATGAAAGTTGCTTCGAGGCACGTTACAATGTCGTTTTTCGAAAAATAATATTTACCCCACTGTTTGGTGTGCATTGGGTTGCAACAAATCTGTTTCGAGAATAAAACGAAATCCGATCGAATGATCTTCTGCCTGCATCTACACAAACAAACAAATGACGGACATAATACCGAGTTATAAAAGAATCAAACGAACCAAAGGTATGTTGAATTCGGTTCGACAGAGTAACAAATCAACAGTACAAGAAAACAACTTTTAGAGAGTAAGGGAATTTCTGGAATTTTCGGACACTAGAATGGTTAGATGCACCCAATCAGATGAAGTCGTACCTCTTCATCCATGTCTGTTAGACTTGTTCCTGCGGTGCAAGTTGCACCTATTCAAATGGACACTATAACTTCCCACACCCAGTCTGTCCATCCGAATGGCTATGCTGATCAATTCCTATGTGGACCGTTCGATCTCGATCGACAGTTGCAGCCACACAGCCCACTGCCAAACTTACGCATGTGCGCGGGTGAGCGAACTGCGGGTGGCTTCGCTAGTTTGGTGCAGAGCACCTTTGGAGCCAAGCCACTCTAGAATAATGCTAATATAGTGAATTTACTAGATGTGCTCCCCTATATGTCATTCAATCTTTTGCCACTTAAGTAATATGGGACAAACCAATAAGCTCTAAAAGAAGCCTTATCTAGAACAAGGAATATTTTGATAAAACACCCAAAAATAAACTCAATTTATTTTGATAAATTCCAACACAAACCACGGATTAGGTGTGCTCCTCATTCCAGTGTCACGGCATGAATAAAAATATGATCCAATCGAACAACAATTGGTGACCTCATTTGGTTGAACATCCTTATAAAAAATCAAATTGATTGGATGTCGATGACTATGTGATCAGTTCACGCTTGTGTCATACCTATCGTTCATACATTCATTCTTATAAAAGCAAGTAGCATTGTGTCCGTTCTATACACATGATGACATGTATTTACCATTACAAATTAAAATTTTAAAACGTAAGCAAAATAAATTTAATTAATTTACTATTGTTAAAAAGTAAGATAAACAAAGCCAATAACCAAAAATTAAATGGTGTGACTTTTATTTAGCTTCTTTTTCTAAAACTCAACTCTCTGCTTCTCAAAAACCTCCGTATAAATTCCCACCCCTCCCCCCTCTCTCTTTTCACCCCTCCAACACGTTTTTTACTCTGCCGCTCTCGATTTTGTTAAAAAGAATTAAAATTTTAATCATTTAGGGTTAGAGATTTGGAGACGTTTGAGGATCCCAAAAATATTTGCTTATAGTTAGATAGAATGTGGAATGCTTCAATATCCCTCCTTTTCTGTTACACTTCTAAATGTTAATGTTATGCCATGAGGTAGTTAATGTTATACCATCGAGTAGTTAATGTTATGATTGAGGACACCGTAAGAAAACTGAGTCATAACTTGTTCTACTATTTTGAAAAACGTTATGCCTTCTGAAGGTTAATGTTATGTCCAATGTTTTAAAAAACGGTCATTAACGTAACGTGTTTTAGCTAAGCCACTTTGTTTATGGGTGCAAATAACGGCGGTGCAAGAATTTACATGCATATTGGCCGTTACAGCCATTTCTGTTACGTATTGTTAAGCTGACCTTTCCGGAAAAAAAATTGTTCACCCTCACCAAAAGAGGGTGAACGAAACCCGCACTATCATTGGTTGAAATGGTGTGGGATCCAACCAAAAATGGTGTGGATCCCACCACAAAGTAATTTCATTCTTACCAAAAAGTGTATTGATTCCGTGGATCTCACACCATTTCAACCAATTAGGGTGAGGGTTTTGTTCACCCTTGTTTTAGTGAGGGTGAACAAATTTTTTTCCGACTTTTCCTCCTTTTCTTTCCTTGCAATAGCGTCCATCGAGTTCGGAGTGTAACAGTTGTAGCATAACAATAGCGTCCATCGAGAGTCGTGAATTTGTA
Source organism: Vaccinium myrtillus (assembly GCA_016920895.1). NCBI lineage: Eukaryota > Viridiplantae > Streptophyta > Magnoliopsida > Ericales > Ericaceae > Vaccinium > Vaccinium myrtillus. The sequence goes on along the minus strand of CM029272.1, from coordinate 16,456,640 downwards.
ATTTTTTGTTGCTGCAGCGTTAGAGTAACGGGTTGACCCATAGTTGTATTGAATAACGTTACATAGAGAAAGCGCCGCAACCGAAAACTTGCAACCCTCTTGGACTTACAATCACTCGGGAAAACAAGCCTCAGTTTCAATGAAGCTTGAATTAAAAGAAACCTTTGGCTATAGGATTCAAGAACGAAGAGTAAATCTGTAAATGAGGTGGTAAGGTAGTGTAAGGGAGAATGGGCAAGCTATTTCGTTACTCCATAAGTGTATGAGTTCACATCTCTACTAGGCCTAAAAGTAGTATTGAATAAATACTGAATCGCTATACTGTTTTCTTCGTGCTTATTGGGTTATATGCCGAGATGAATTATGTAAACTCCATGTATTCGTTATGAATAAATGATGTGATATTACAGTTTTGTTGACTTTGATTCATTCTTTGACCATCGTACTTCAAAATATTTTTGTTTATTTTTACCCCTCCACAAGTTTAGTTTCATCCATTCTATGGAAATTTTTACCCAAAGTGGTTCATTGTGGTTTACGAATTGTTTTGTACTTGGGTGAATACATACTCCTACTACGTAAGGGTGGAGGTTGTATTCATCCAAGACATACACACCCATACAAATAATCCAACGAAACGTTACTAGAAAAGAATGCAAAAATAGAATTGAATTTACGAGTCTTTACATGGGTCATAGGTTAGAAGATCTTCCTGGTTTGTTCTATCACTTGAACAAATATGGATGAATGTACGATTTCAAGTTTCCGTTGCGCTCATAGGTATTATCAATTTCTTTTACAAGGTGTTTATGTAACGTGTGCAATTGTCTGCCAGAGGTGGAGTGGCAGATCCAGAAAATTGACGCAGAGGTGGCACTTTTCAACATGATCTTGAAAAAAAAAATTCATAGTTAGAACACAATAAAAAAACCCAACAAAAATTAAATATTTTTCACTACGTATAAAATTTCTGACTGCACTTTTTTATAAAAATTTCCAAACACAAGTGTGAAAATTAACACATTCTACACATGAAATGAAGGTTCAATTTTGAATATTACTCCCTCTCCCTCTGTCCCATTTTAAATGTCCCCTACGTAAAGTTGTCATTTTGACTTTATAAGAAAACATATTTCTAAATATTTTTCTTCAAAAATTTCGACACCATTCAAAAGTACTCGTTGAGATCTTTTGAACGGTACAAAAAAAAATTTAAAAAATAGTTCCAAAAGTGTTTTATTTTTTAAGGTCAAACCTGCCCGGTCTCCCGTAGGGGACATTTAAATTGGAACAGAGGGAGTATTAAGAAACTTAGAAACACATTACTATTCACTCTAATGTAATTTTTAAGGAGGTAAGTGAGAAGAAGTTTAATAAAAAAATGAACAAATTAGAGAAAAAAGAACCAGGGGTCATGGTGAAAATATAGAAAATCCAGGGGGCAAGTCGTTTATGTGCTAACGTTCACTGAACGGTAATAGACTAATATTTTGGTCCATTCTCAACTGACCAAAAAAATTTCCGTTGATTTTTTTAGCTCCGTTCAGTAATCTCATGTTAAAATGCAGATCAGGTGTTTGAGGAAATGCTGCAACCAATTGATGCAAACCACAACCTGCAAACCTCTTGGTCTAGCGATAATTTTGAAAACCAAGTCTCAAACGAAGCTTGAGTTTCAAAAACCTTGGTTATAGGATCCAAGAATAAAGAATTAAACCTCTGATGGAAAATTGCATGCTTTGGAAAATTATTGAAGAATGCGTCTCACTAAGCACCGCGCATTGACTTGAAGTTAAGCTAGACATAATGCAATAACATTTGGCGCTTCATAATGTACATTTTATGTATTTCAATACGCCATTTAAATGACCTACTGTCGCATGCATGGAGACTAAACACCACCAATTGGGCGGTGATTGTTATTTTATGTATTATGTCTAATTGTTATTGAACTTTTATTTGCAGCTATAGACTTGTTGAGAAATGTCAAAGTACAAGCAATACTAGGTCCACCAACATCCACACAAGCAAATTTTGTGATTGATATTGGGAACAAAACGCAAGTTCCTATAATTTCTCCCGCGACAAGTCCTTCTTTGTCACCCAAGGACAATCCATACTTCATTCGAGGGGCACAAAATGGCTCATCTCAGGTTGAATGCCTTGCTGCTATAGTGAAGGCCTTCAATTGGCGAGAGGTTGCACTAATTTATGAGGATACCGATTATGGAAGGGGAATAGGTCCTTATTTAACTGATTCTTTGCTAGGTGTTGGTACTCAGATACGTTATCGAAGGGTGATGTCTCTTTCAGCCACAGACGATCACATTCTAAAAGAACTCTCCAAGCTAATGACAATGCAAACCAGGGTTTTTGTGGTGCATATGTTACCATCTTTCGCTTCTCGCTTTTTCTTGAAGGTGAAAGAAGTTGGAATTATGAACAAGGGATATGCCTGGATCATTACAGATGGGCTTACGAATCTTTTAGATTCTTTGGATCCTAAAATTATAGGTTCGATGCAAGGGGTCATAGGTGTGAAACCTCATGTTACAAACACAAGGAAGCTTCAAAACTTCACAGAAAGATGGCGAAAGAGATTTCGTCGAGAGAATCCAGACATTGATAGGTTTGAACTAAATGTTTTTGGACTTTGGGCATACGACAGTGCCACGGCATTAGCAATGGCAGTTGAGAGATCCGGTATTGCTCGATCAAAGTTTAAGAAACCAGACTCAACAAGTAACATGGCAGATTTGGCTGCAATTGGATCCTCCGAAATGGGACCACGGCTCCTTCAATCTATCAAGAACACTAGATTTCAGGGGTTGAGTGGTGAATTTTACCTAGTGGATGGGCAGTTACAACCATCGGCCTTTCAAATAGTCAATGTAATTGGAAAGGGGCCGAGGGAAATTGGATTCTGGACTAGGGATTACACCACTAACCAAGAAGATCTTGGAGCCATCATTTGGCCGGGTGAATCTCATATTGTACCAAAAGGTTGGGAAATTCCAGCAGGTAAACGGAAATTAAAGGTTGGAGTTCCTGCCAACAGAGGTTTCGATGATTTTGTCAAAGTGGTGACTGATTCTCAAACTAAGCCTGTGAATGCCACTGGTTTCTGCATAGATGTGTTCAAACAAGTCATGGAGCTCTCATTGCCGTATGCGCCCTACGAGTTTCTTTCCTTCAAAAGCGATAAACCTGGAAGTTACGATGATCTTGTTTATCAGATCGCTCTCGGGGTAATCAAATTTTCAGTATGATTTTGCTATGTTTCTTATTTTCTATTTGGCAAGCTCAAGTAATTTTGTGTCTATCTCCAGAATTATGATGTTGTTGTGGGTGATGTAACTATTCGAGAAAACAGAACGAAGTTTGCAGATTTCACGTTTCCATTCACCGAGTCCGGTGTGGCGATGATCGTTCGAATAGAGGATGATGAGAGGAAGAATGCATGGATTTTCATGAAACCCTTGAAAATGGATTTGTGGTTAACAACTGGGGCATTTTTCGTCTTCACTGGTTTTGTGGTTTGGGTTTTGGAGCATCGTGTAAACCAAGAATTCCGAGGCCCACCTCACAAGCAAGTCGGAATGATATTCTGGTTCTCCTTCTCCACACTCGTTTTCTCGCATAGTAAGACCCTTATCAATAATTATTTTACACATGCTCCTAGCTAGCAAAGATAGTTAGCAGCATCCGTTCAGTTCTGTAATTTTTAAACTTTTTAATTATCATTTCAATCTGATCATTTAATAATCTGGATGCCCAATGAATAGCACATTAGCACTGGCAAAAAGTAGAGGTTTTGGTGACAACTTGTTTTCTCACCACAAAGGAACTGGTTTGGTTTTTGTTTGTTTTCTCAGAGGAGAAGTTGATCAGCAACTTATCAAGATTTGTGGTAATCGTGTGGGTTTTCGTAGTACTGGTACTGACATCGAGTTATACAGCAAGCTTAACATCAATGTTAACAATACAAAAGCTCCAACCCAGTGTCACGGATATAAGGGACCTCAAAAAGAATGATGAATATGTTGGCTACCAGACAGGTACTTTTGAGGAAGGGCTATTGAAGAGAGAGGGATTTGATCCCTCCAAGCTTAGGAACTATAGCACTCTCGAAGAGTATGATGGCGCGCTTTCAAAGGGAAGTAAGAATGGAGGAGTTGCTGCAATTATCGACGAGGTCCCTTATATAAGGTTGTTTCTTGCCAACCCCAAATATTGTACCAAGTACACTATGGTTGGACCACTCTTCAAGACTGTAGGGTTTGGATTTGTGAGTCTCTCTCTCTCTCTCTCTCTCTCTCTCTCTCTCTCTCTCTCTCTCTCTCTCTCTCTCTCTCTATCTCTGTGTGTGTGTGTGTGTGTGTGTGTGTGTGTGTGTGCGCGCGCGCGCGCGTGCGTGCGTTATCTTGAAATATAATATGATGCCCTATTGAGTTGGGAAAGTAATTTCCAAAACAGAGTTTTTTGTTCGAGTGATTTAAAAATTGTGAGGTACACTGATTAGAATTTTAGTTTTAAACAAAAGAAACACAAAAGAACACATAATTCTACACAGGTATTCTGTTTAGTAGCATCAACCCTGTAGTTTTCTTGTCTTGAAAGTTGTCTGCATTTGTTTGGCATCTCTTTGTTTTCTGTTCGGGCCAAAAACAATTTTAAAAAAGTCGAACTTTGAAAAAGATAGACTTTCGAGAAGCTTCATTTTCTTATGTTTTGGCTTCTACTGATCAATAATCCTCTTTTACCACAAATTTAAGCAGCAAGAAAGTTTATATGTTTTATGTGGATCTTTACATGCAGGCGTTTCCAAAGGGATCTCCCCTTGTACCTGATGTTTCAAGAGCAATCTTAAATGTAACGGAAGGAGGTCAATTGACTCAAATCCAACGCAAATGGTTTGGAGAAGAAGCTCAATGTGAAGAGCAAGACGGTACCAGGGTCACCTCTGACAGCCTCAACGTCGAAAGTTTTAAAGGACTTTTCCTTGTTGCCGGCACATCTTCATGTTTTGCTCTTTTCATATTCCTGTCTATCTTCCTATACGACAACAGGTTGATCTTGGCTTCTAACAACTCGTCACTATGGCAAAAGCTGATAGCAATGGCTAAAAACTTTGACGCGAAAAAAGAGAACTCATCTGATGCATCCAAGAAAACAAACCCAGCAAATGAAGGGATGGCAGTGGCTTCTGATTGCCCACAAAGTCCTGCAACCAGCAACTCTTGGCCTGCAGAATGGATTTGTAATCCAGATGAAGGGTTTACTACAACGGAAACGGGTACTCCAATTCATGAAACTATAGAAATTGTAGAACTAACGAAGAACGATAATGATTTTCTACCGTAAAATTGTACAAGAGACTCAATTCTTTCTTGTACCACTTGTTCAAAATGTATAGAATGAAGGTCCTCACTTAGTTGGGAGAGTTGGGAGCACTTCGTTCCCTACGCTGTTATATATTTACCAATCTAATTGCATGATACTATTATGCATTGATTATTGCATTAAGTTCACATAGTTTAACATTGACTCCATAGCTACCCATCACCGCTCAACTCCATCGATCAAGACGCCATTTCACACACTTCCACACCACCGCCTTGTAATCTCCATCCCAAACAGTGCACAGAGCTAGAAAACAAAAAACAAAAGAAAAACTTCACAAGCTTGCTTTTAGATTTGTTACTTTGTTTCAACGCAAGACAGATATAACGCTGGATGATGTTGGGCTAATAACCAATCCGAATCAGCAAGTAGTGGATTTTTTTTCAAGCTTTCGTTTCAAATTTCAACAAGTTTAATTTTTAAAAATGTTTATGCTCGATTTGTTTATTACTTGTGCCGATCTCAAATAAGTTTTAATCGAGCCGGACGTAAGCCGATCTCTGAAATCTCGTAGACATTAAAAGCTGAACAAGCGGATTTGCAACTTGTACTCAAGTTTAATTTGAAACCTTAAGGAGTTTAATATATGTTTTTTTTTTTTCAACTCGAGAAGAAACAAATTTATTGCTTACTAATGGAAGGGCCAACGGCCTGAGAATCCTCAAGTGCTAGGATAGAGAGCCACGAGGGAACAACCTCCCACTAACTTTCTAGCCTAACAACCAACAAGGAATGTTTCGCCAACAAATGGGCGATCCTATTGTAGTCACGCTTCACAAATGGGCGATCCTGTTTTAGACACCGGGATTTTCCGCACATCCTTCAGTTTATTTGTCAATTTTTAACCTTGACCAATTTTTAGCGAGTTTAAATCAAGCCCAAACTCGAGTAGTTCCCTTTTCAACCATTGTCAAAATTAACATGTCTTACATCAAAATTATTTTCCTTGATTAGTCTGCCATTAAATTTGATCTTTCAAGTAATGTAAGCAGAGAGAAACCAGTTGAGTCAAGGCGCCTTTCAGAAATCCCACATCGAAGGGACGGAGATGAACGCACCCCAAACGAATGAGTAAAATACATAGACGAAGCACGAGGCAACATACTTACCTGGACGGGGTCAATGGGCGATCAAGAAGGCCCATGGCCTAGGTTGGTGACCTCCATTGCACTTTGGAGGGGTGCCCGCCTAAGGTCAGCTCAAGAGGTTGAGCCTACGTCATAATTTGTGATAGCGGGGTCTGCGTTCGCGCGGCCCGTCCAATTCAGTTCTAAATTACTGTTTTGATCCTCTTACATCTAGTACATGTATATATTGTGAATAGATTAGCATGGGTCAGTCAGATTTGTAAGTATGAGGTTACACTCTCAAATCTGGTCTGGATTGTGAGGTGGATTTCCTGGGTAACAAACCACTATGGATCCAGTGTTTGGCAAATATCTCTGAATCTATGGTCTCTTTTGTATTGCTCCAGATTTCTGTTTTGGGAGCGTCTGTGTTTTTAGTGAGATCATTATTCATTTTGTGGCCTTTGGGTACCTTGGTCATATTTGCACATCAGCTGTTTGACAAAACGTCTGTGACAACCCTACGTCGATTTGCTTGAAGGCATTTGGTGCAGCCCTTTTGCAGCGAAACTGTGGGAGAGGGAAATAGAAGTGACACACAGCCATAGGTAACTCATGTCAAAAACATGGAACAGCTTTAATCAGGCTTGTTATTCGCTTTAGAGTAGGTTAGAACATATGAGTTCAATCCCAGAGAGTTCATATCGACCATGAAAAACGAACAACTAGAAAAAATAGGCTGCTGCTACATGTTAAACATTGGCAGTTTGGCACGCACTCTACTAATATCTAGAATATATATTAGAAAACTAATGCCGCATTTTGGACCTGCGGCATTTCTGGTGTGTTTTGCACAGACTCTGCAGAGAATCTGGTACATAACAATGCCGCATAGGAGACATGCGGCATAGGGGAAAAGCAATTGATGCCTCTCATTTTCTCAAATACAACTAGTTATATTCTAACCTAGTCCAGGTTTCAACTCGCACCAGTAATGTTTGTCCCAAAACACCTACTATTTTGTTTGTCTTGGTGTTTTAATAAACCTCACTAAATTTTGGGTCAATCTGATTTCGAAAGCCCCTTCATCGGGAGATTTGGGACGTCGGAATCATTAGTAGGAAAAAATTTGTTAACTCCGATCGAGCATATAGAGATAATCAATTTACTTAATTTTTGACATAAATGAAATAATCCCTCTTAGAAAAAAGATAGACGGTTCCTATTTTTCCAAAAAAACTCGAAAGGCCCTCGAGTGATGCATCGTAACTTTACGAGAATTTTTTATACATGTTAATGCACTGCACTGCACACACACTATTTTTTGGTCCAAAATGCCCTGTATTATTTCGCCCACTAGAAATTCCCCCCAAAATCAAAATATAAATCTCCCAAAATGAGCAAAGAATTTCACCGTAAAACTTCCCCCAATTTTTTCAACGTGAAAATCAAAATATCTCCCCAAAATCAGATCCCAAATCCCTAACTCTCTCCCCCCAAAATCAGATCCCCTCTCTCCCTCACAGTCTCCTCACCCATCCACCACAGACCACCGTCCACCGACTGCACACGGTCGATCTCCACCATGTTCTCTCTCTCTCTCTCTCTCTCTCTCTCTCTCTCTCTCTCTCTCGCAGATTCGCAGCCTTGCTACAAATAGCTGCCCTACACCGCTAGTCCGACCACCACGCTCTCCGACCACCCGAAGGTGTATATATATATATATATATATAGACTTTTGGTAACATGAAAATCTCATGTTAATGTATTCCAAGAGTCAACATGAACATAAACTATGCTACTCTGACAAATAAATGCTGCAATGTTTCGTAGCAAAATCTAGAGACCCACAGGCATCACACTCGTGCAACGCACAAAGCACTAGAACTAGTTGAACAAAGTAAACGGGATACGATTACGCCTTTAATGAATTGCAATATTGAAAATCAAGGTGCAATCATCAAACAATGCCTACAAGCAAGAGACGTTGTCGTTTAATAAAGTCAATAACTCTTACATGTAAGAGATAACTCTTACATGTAAGAGTTTTTTTGGCACCCCCCCTTGACATAGCCCTCCCAATGCCAGCCCCACCCATTTCCCCAACTATTACTTATTTAATTTCGTTTACTCAAATTATATTTTGAACTAAATTTTGAAATGAAAATGAACAAAATGAACGGGTATATGATTGTGGCGATTTTAATGAATTGCAATAACTCTTACATGTAAGAGTCTGTGTTGAAAATTTTCCGTCGATGTCTCTTACATGTAAGAGTTCTTTTCGCACCCACAGGCCTCGGACCCAATGCCTGCCCCATCCCTTTTCCCAACTATATTTTCAACTAAAATAATTTTTTTTAAAAGAAAATTTAAACATATTTTGAACAAAGTGAACGGGTATATGATTGTGCTGATTTAAATGAATTGCTATAACTCTTACATGTAAGATTAAAATCTTACATGTAAGAGTCTGTCAAAAATTTACCCTCCATATCTCTTACATGTAAGAGTTTAATCCTTTATGTAAGATTGTTTCATTATTTTAATTTTCTTTCTTTCATTATTTATTTTAACTTTATTAAGGATTCTTCTTGGCCAAAAAAATTTAAAAAAAGTTAAAAGATCATTCGAAAAAAAACTCCAAGAAATCAACCACAACATTTTTGAAAATTTATGACCAACATTTCATTGTGCTTCGCATTACTGAATACATTATACCAAAAAACTTTAAAAATCTCTAACCAAATCAACATTTCAACTAAACAATTTTGTTTTCAACTAACATTATAACGTCTAAAAATTTTAGATTAGGGCTCCTATTGAATGCAGATCGACTAAACATTAGTACTTATCAGTAGGGATTGAAACTTTTGTTTGCAAGTCAAAGGCTGACCATAGAGTGATCATTAAAATACAATGCAACATTGGCTTGGCTTCTGAATTGTGCATCCAACAGAGGGAATGAAGCTAAATAAGTTTGATTCAGTACTTCAGTTTCCAAACTACCAATCGGTTGTTGAATCAATTGTCTACTACTTGAAGTTCTCAGTCAACAATTTTTTGAATGAATGAAATTCCAAATTTTAGTGTGTGTAGCCTTAGAGTTCTCTCTTTTAGGGCTTGGTTTTGAGCCCCATAACTCCTGCAAAATCTAATCTAGCCCTAATCTACCTCTATGCAACATCCAATCTTTCACTTTGTCCTCATCTTCGTCGTTATCATCAATATCATGATCATCCCTAGAAGCAGCGATAGTAGCATTGGTCTTTAGCCTATAAATTCGAACCTATTATACAAGCACGAGTTAGATAAATTTGAACTTCAGCCTTTAAGTTCATCTATAATACAAGTACAAGTTACTAGGGTGCAGTTCTTCAATTGTTGTTGCTAAAAATGAATGAAACGAAGTCATAAACACCAAACAAAGTTTATCCACATGTATCAGGTTCATCACAACATCAATGGCCTTGATCCATAAAATGATTTAACTCTAATAAGAAGCATACCAGAACAGGAAATTATATAGGGTAAGACGTTTTGAATTGGGAGGGAGCAATTATGTAGGGTAATATCTACAGTTTATTAGTTTATGTGCTCGAAGGAGTAGCTCACCGATGTTTCACCATGAGTCCAATAATAGGAAGCACTAGACCCTGCTATCACCGTTGACGAGCACGCTTTAAAAAACTGTGTAGCCCAATAGCAACCAAACAGATGGAAAAGGATTGCAGCACCGATATGAGGAGTATAATGTTCATCGGATAACGCACGCTTCTAATCTTCTATTTTCAAGCATGCATAGGAAACTAAGTTCTTCAAAACTAAAACGTACCAAGCAAACAGGAATGGTCATCGTCCACATTAAACAAAACTTGTTAGGTTTATTGGCATTTTCCGGGTTATGTCAAGCCTTTCGGAGTCTGTAATTCAGTTATTGGGATTTGGGAATTAGAGTGCTTAGGAGTTGAGTCTAATTGCTCCATTCGAGGATTTCAAGCTTCATGATCAAGCCATGGCCAAGTCAAGTGCTTCGAAGCCCAATCCAATGAGGTATATTCGTGCATATCATTTGTGCATTTAGGCCATTCAAAATAACATGTTTTAATGTGCTTTAGGTTGGGTTACTAATGCTTATTTCGGATCTTACATGTCAAATTAGTTAGGCATTAGTTTTTAGCTTTGTGCTTATTGCGTCTGCACGCGTCTACACGTGTCTGGCCTTGTCTGTTGAGATTGTGCCACGTGTCAAAATCCTGACGGAGCGTCTGCGCGCGTCTACACGGGGTTGCAGACTCTTTAAGTTGCCACATGTCTTGTTTTGAGTGGCTGTCTTTGGGAGCTCGAAAATGGGCACTATATAAACCATTTTTCTTTCATTCTCACATAACAACTTGAGAGAAAATCAGCCATTTTTAGAGAGAGAAAGTGCTCCCCATATGCTCTCTTTTTCCCTTGTTTGGTTTCTCTCTTCTTGAGATGATTTGGGTGTCTCCCAATCATCTTTCTTCCTTCTAGTGCTTTCCTTTCCATGGATCGGCTCTAGTAGGAGGTAGTTGTCCCAAAAATTTTCCAAAAAATTCAATCTTTATCATTTAGTCATGATTGCTTGCCTTGGAATCTACTTGGCCGGGTGAACCGGAGCCGTACGGAAGCGGAGATCGAGATGGTGACTCTCGTGGTGTCCATGGAATCAAGAAGGAGCACGGGGTGCTGCAACAAGAGTTGGAGCTAGGAAAAGCTAGGAGCTTTGGGTAAATTCCTTGTCTTTCATCTCTTGTAAACCTTTTGATTTGTGGAATAGAAGTAGTGTAAGGCCGTGGTTTTTTGCTTAGGGTATTAGACCCTAAGTAGTTTCCACGTATATCGTGTGTCTTTTGTTCTTGCTTTAAATTTGCTTCATTGAACATATTGGTTTGGACGCTTTGTCATGGAATTTGGATGATAAGCCATCACCTTGTGTTGCCTAATTTTTAGTTAGTAGTCCTATTCAGCCCCCCTCTAGGACTCGTTGTTCATTTGCATAATTTCAATTGGTATCAGAGCCCGGTGCTCTTTGTTTGCTTAATTGCTTGAGTTGGTCCTTATTGTGCAATGGATAGGACAGGTCCTATGGAAGGTGGGTCAAATTCTCGACCCCCTTACTTTGATGGTAGTGACTACTCTCTTTGGAAATAAAAATGAAGAACCATTTGATTGCGTTAGGGATTAGAGTTTGGAGGTCCGTTCTTTATGGTTATGAAGAACCCACGATTGAGGATCCTAGCTCTACAGAGGTTAGAAAGAAAAACGAAGCAGAGTGGGGTCCGGCGGATATCGAGAATTGTGAATTTAACTCGCGTGCGTTGAATACTATTTTCAATGCTTTATCCAAATCCGAAGTCAATCGCATTTCTTCGTGTGTCACCGCTAAAGAGGCTTGGGATCTTCTCCGAACCTCTCATGAGGGTATTGAAACGGTGAGGGTGTCTAAACTCCAAATGTGCACCACAAAATTTGAGGAACTCAAAATGCTTGATGATGAAAATTTTGATAGCTTCATAACTAGGCTCACCGAAATTGTTAACATGTTTCATAGCCTAGGGGAACCTCTTTCCAATCTTAAAGTGTGTCGTAAGATCCTTAGGTCCCTTCCCTCTAGGTTCTTGACCAAAGTGACCTCCATAGAAGAACGGTCGGATGTTGATGATATCACTTTTGCCGAGTTGGTTGGTAAACTCCAAATTTTGAACTAAATCACTTGAAAGACTTCAAACCTTCGAAGTCCCTTCCCAAGACCGGGAAGAATATTGCTTTCAAAATTGATAAAGAGGAAATTCCCGAAGGTAGTGACACGGATGAGAGTCTTGATGATGAGGAGTTGGCCATGCTTGTTAAAAAATATAAGAAGTTTGTGACACTACGAAAACCTAAAGAATTTGGCAAGAATCCGAAACCTTTGAGTGCTCATAAGAAGAACACGTTTGACACAAGTGGCAAGAAAACTTTTTTTGATAAATCCAAAAAGCCACAAGGGATACAATGTCATGAGTGTCATGGGTTCGGCCACATTCAATCCGAGTGCGCTAATACTCTTAAGAAGAAGTTTAAGAAGGGGTTTAAGGTCACTTGGGAAGATGAGAGTGATGATGAGGGTAGCGAGTGCGAAGCTTATGAGTTGGGGGAGGGAAACTCGAATGTCCATGCTTTGGTCACTACGGTTAGTACTCCTCCCTCTCCTAAATCGGTGTCCGAGTGTTCATCCTCTAGTGATGAGAGCGTTAAGAGCAAGAGATCTAATTCTAAAGTGGAAGTTGATAAGGTTGTTGCTAATAATCAAGAGGATTGTGAGTCCGAATCTATCAATGTGATCTATGATCAACTTTACAAAGACTTTAGAAAACTTGGGAGAAGAAAGAAGGAAGTGGAGTCTAATCTTAAAATTGTTGAGAAAGAGAAATCTTCTCTCAAAGAGGATCTTGTTATCACCACTCGTGAGTTGGAAGAGCTTAAAGTCTATAATGCTAAATTGGTTGAAAAATTTGAGCTCATTGAAAAGGAGAGGATTGAGGGTTTAAAAGAAATTGAAAAGGCCAAGTCTAGAATTGGCGAACTTGAGAACGATCTCCTTGAGGCTAATGAAGTTATAAAAAGGAATGATTGTGGTGTGTCTCGGATAGTGGAGATGACTAGGTCCTTTAGGGAAAAGAGTGGCCTAGGCTTCTTGAATTCTTCACCACACCCTTCCGAGCCTAGTAAAGAGCCTACTAGGAAGATTTCCTTTGTGAGTGTCGGGACTACTTCAAGTTTTTCTTCCAAAAATGTCATTTCTTCAAAGGATGAATCACCTAAGAAGAAATTCATACCGTTTGATATTTGTGGTCGTGATTCGGATGAAAAGTGTGATATCTCAAACAAGAACGTAAAGAGCAAATCGAGGGGTGTTAAGAGTTCTAAGCAAAAAATTGTTACTTGTCACCATTATGGGGTTGAGGGACACATTTGTCCTTTTTGCTATCGGTTGAAGAGAGAGAATAACAAGAGGGGTCAAACTCAAAGACCCATGAGTCGATTTATCCCACGGAGTGTGGCTCTTGGTCAACCTAATGTTGGAAGAACTCGTGTTGCTACTTCATCACCCCCTAAGTCTCAAAATGATGAGTCTTTCGCAAAATTGTCTCATCTTGCATCTCAATCATCATACATAGTTGAAGAGATAAACAAATTGTCCTTGCATGCTAAGAACTTGAATAATGGTCCTAACTTGAAGCGTACTCGGAAGAAAGTTGATTATGCTTGTCTAGTTGCACACACCGCCTATAAAGCTCACAATGCATGCATGTGGTATCTTGATAGTGGTTGCTCTAGACACATGACCGGGGATAGGGCTATGTTTGTTTCTCTTGAAATATATGATGGTGGTCTTGTCACGTTTGGTGATGGAAAGAAAGGTAAAATTGTTGGTCGTGGGACCGTTTGTTCACCCGGTCTTCCTAAATTGCGTGATGTGTTGTATGTTGAAGGTTTGAAAGCTAATCTCTTGAGCATAGGACAATTTTGTGATAATGAACATAATGTGCAATTTTCCAAAGATGCTTGTTCGGTGATAAACTTGAAAGGTGATTGCATTCTAACGGGGGTTAGGTCTAAGGATAATTGTTATTGTGTTGAGCCTCATCTCTCTAATGTGTGCAATCGTGTTTTGTTGGATGAAGTTGAATTGTGGCATCAAAGACTTGGTCATGTTAACTTTCATGACTTGCATAAAATAACCAAACATGAATTAGTAAGAGGAGTGCCCAAACTTGCTAGTGGCAAAGGTCTTGTGTGTGGTGGGTGCATGTTGGGGAAACAAATCAAGAGTCCACACAAGAAGACTAATCTAGTTGCTACCACCAAGCCCTTAGAGTTGCTTCATATGGACCTTATGGGGCCCATCTAGAACCGAGAGTCTAGGTGGCAAAAAGTATATCCTTGTGGTTGTCGATGATTTTTCTTGTTACACTTGGGTTGGATACCTTAGGGAGAAGTCCGATGCTTACGGTTGTTTAAAGACTCTTAGTCAAAGAATTCAAAATGAGAAAGGGTATTCCATTGTCCGGGTGAGGAGTGATCACGGTAAAGAATTTGAAAACCTTGAAGTTGACACTTTTTGTGATGAACACGGCATTAAGCATGAGTTCTCCGCTCCTCGGACTCCCCAACAAAATGGGGTAGTTGAAAGGAAAAATCGAACTCTCCAAGAAATGGCACGTGTCATGTTGCATGCTAAACATGTTCCCCGGAATCTTTGGGCCGAAGCTATAAACACCGCTTGTTACACCATCAATCGTGTGTATGTGAGACCGGGGACATCATTGACACCCTATGAAATTTGGAATGGTAAGAAACCATCGGTTAAATACTTTTAGAGTGTTTGGGAGTAAGTGCTATATTTTGAGAGAGGGAGAATTGTTGGGAAAATTTGACTCCAAGAGTGATGAGGGTATCTTCTTAGGTTATTCCACCACTAGTCGAGCTTATAGGGTCTACAAGTATAGAACATCTACATTGGTGGAATCGGCTAACGTGATTGTGGATGATACTTCTTTGGGAGAGTCTTCTCCTAGAAGAGATGATGATGACAGTCCCATGTGGGATATTTTTGAGGGGGAGATCACCGATAATGTTGAGAATGATGAAGTAATCCCTAGTGACAAAGAAGAGGAATCATTGGGAGAAGTTGAAAATGAAGGAGACAAGGAAGGTAGTGTGACCTTAGAAGATGAAGAACTTGGTCAACATGATCTTGTTCCCTTGACCTCTAAAGAACCTTCGGCTAGGGTTAAGCTTCACCATCCCATAACTCAAGTCATAGGTAATCCTAGTGATGGAATGAAGACAAGGAGGAAGGTTAGGAATGAAGTCAACTATGTGTGTTACACATCCTCCTTAGAGCCCAAAAAGGTAGAAGAAGCCTTAGAAGATGAAAATTGGATAGGTGCCATGCAAGAAGAACTACAACAATTTGTTAGGAATGATGTTTGATACTTGGTTCCTAGGCCTTCCCACACAAATGTCATAGGCACTAAGTGGATCTTTAAGAACAAGAAAGATGAGAGTGGCATTGTAGTTAGAAATAAGGCTAGGTTGGTCGCTCAAGGGTACTCTCAAATGGAAGGGATAGATTTCGATGAAACTTTTGCTCCGATTGCTAGGTTGGAATCCATTAGATTGATGTTTGCCTTGGCTAGTCATTTAGATTTTAAACTCTTTCAAATGGATGTCAAAAGTGCTTTTTTGAATGGTAATCTTAAAGAAGAAGTGTATGTTGAGCAACCAAAAGGTTTTGTTGATCCGTCTAATCCTTCGTATGTGTACCGTCTTCGCAAGGCTCTTTATGGCCTTAAGCAAGCCCCTCGGGCATGGTATGAGCGTTTAACCGATCATTTGTTGAATAATGATTTTGTTCGAGGGGGAGTAGACCGAACGTTGTTTGTTCGAAAGATTGAAAATGATCTTGTCATTGCTCAAATCTATGTTGATGATATTGTGTTTGGTTCTACATGTGAGAGACATGCTCATCGTTTTGGGGCACAAATGTCTCATGAATTTCAAATGAGCCTCATGGGTGAATTGACTTATTTCCTTGGTTTCCAAATCAAACAATTAAAAGATGGAATTTTCATTAGTCAATCCACATATGCTAAAGAATTGGTTAAAAAGTTTGGCTTGATTGATGCGAAAGTCACTCGAACTCCAATAAGTACGAGTGTTAAGATTGCCAAAGACTCCGAGGGGGTGAGTGTCGATCCTACGCTCTATAGGAGCATGATAGGGAGCTTGTTGTATCTCACCGCTAGCCGTCCCGACATTGCATTTAGTGTTGGTGTTTGTGCAAGGTATCAATCGGATCCCAAAGAGTCTCACTTGACCGCCATTAAGAGGGTCATTCGCTATGTGAAGGGCACCATGTCCCTTGGCTTATGGTATCCTCGTGGAACTAATGTTGCTTTGGCCGCTTTTTCCGATGCCGATTGGGCCGGAAGTGCCGATGATCGGAAGAGTACCTCGGGTGGGTGTTTTTACTTGGGGAATTGCTTGGTTGCGTGGCATAGTAAGAAACAAAATTGCGTGTCTCTTTCCACCGCCGAGGCCGAATACATTGCGGCGGGTAGTTGTTGTACCCAACTTTTGTGGATGAAGCAAATGCTTCAAGACTATGGATTAGCTCAAGGATCGATGACCGTGTTTTGTGATAACACGAGTGCAATTAACATTTCCAAGAATCCGGTCCAACACTCTCGGACCAAACACATAGATATTCGTCATCATTTCATTCGTGATCTCGTTGAAGATGGCGTCATCTCTCTTGAGTTCATTTCCACTCTTGATCAAAAGGCCGATATCTTTACCAAACCTCTAGACTCCGCTAGGTTTGAATTCCTTAGGAAGTCTATAGGTTTAACTTCAATTGATTAAGTTTGTCGGGTTGCATGTCACTCTTGTGTGCTTCATATCATATTTGAGTCTAGAGTGTTCATGTGTTTTTCATTTAGTTTTGCTTTGTTCTTCATTTTGTCTTTTGATTTCATTAGTTGAATGCATTTAGGATCATGTTTTGGTTCTTTTGCTTGTATGGTTGCTTGTCGGATGCTTGTGTGCTTGTTGTGTGGATACTTCTTTCATCATGCATGAGAATAAGTTTGATGCACTTGTTGGTTGGGCATTGAGATTTGAGCATATCCATTGGGATCATTGAAGTGTGCATTCGTGTTGATATCATGTCATGTTCATTGTCTCGAGTGAATCTCATGCTCTCATCTATTTGCACACTCTTTTGGGGCTTGATCCTTGTGGTGTTTAAGGGTACTCATTCTTATCTTGGTTAGAGTCTACTTGATTGGACTTTTGATTGACCAAATGCTTGAGTTCACCTTTAGATGCTTTCTCCCATTGATTTTTCTCAAGAGCTACCGTCTAGGGAGTAGTGTGAAAGATTCCTTGGTGCATAAAAGAGTGAGATCCTTGTTCAAAAGAACTTGTGCTTGTTGAAAAGAATCCCAAACAAAGTTTTTAAAAAAAAAAAAAAAAAAAAAAGTACTCATTGTGTGGCTTTTATTGATCTCGCACCTAGGTGAATGGCTGCCTATTCATTGCACCATCCTAGATGTGTGTGTACCTCTTGGGTCATAGAAATCGAAATGGGGTTTGTGCGTGAAGTCTTTAGGTCCAAGTGCCTTATGGTTTGACTTCATTTGTCTATCTTGTGTGAGTTTTTCTCGGGATTTGAGTGAGTGTCTCTTGGCATTTCTGAGGATCTTGAACCATCTTATAAGAGGTCACCCACTCACTTTGATAGTAGAGAGCATGAACTTCTCTTGTTGGTCACTTAAACTCATGATATTGTCATGACATGCATTGCTCTTGCTATTTTGGTTGTATTCGAAAATCGTGTCTCAATGCAAGCTTGCACACCTTCTTCTTATTCATGATGAATAGATGTGCATGTTAGTTTCGAAGTGCTTGATTTTTTTTTTTTTGACATTGTGTGTGCTTGAGAGTGTTCATTCATGAGGAAATCCATCTGTTTCGGGGAGTGTTGTTCTCAAAGTTCATGAGTAAATGTATTAGTGAGGGGGAGTTTTAACTCTCTTAGTTTTTGTGGAAGTGCATGTTTTTGTAATTGGGAGTATTTTCTCTAGTGGCTTGGTATTTTTTTTATGAGTGTGGAACAGTGCTTGTGATGGGTGTTGGTTCTTCCCTTAGAAAATATTTTTCCTTTGAAAAATCTGCACCAGTGCCTTAGAAAATTTTTAGGGCCTTTGAAAACTTTCAGTTGTGTTTTGGGTTGCAGGTCCTTCACATATTTGTGAAGGATTTTGTACATGACCTGTGACAGAGTTTTTCACGTCCATGTTGTGTTGAGATTCAGAGAGTGTGCGTTTGGGATGCGTTTACTCGCGTCTGTGAGGCGTGTGCGTGTGCCGGTCACGTGTTTTGTTTTAAATATTTTGCTCACCTCTCATACAGCCCACGTGGCATCATCTGGAGACCCCTGGGTTTAATCCAAGCCGCATATCACTAGGGCTTCCGAACCAACCCCTCTCTCCTCTCTCATTCTCGCCCGCTCCAATATCTCTCTACCTCCATCTGGCTTACTGCGGCGATTTCCATCCCTCACTCCACCGAAAATACCTCGACCTCTCTCCTCACTCCATCGAAAATTCCTCAGTGTTTGCCATGGGTTAGATCTAGCTTCTCGGTTCGAGCATCTCTCTTGTGAACTTCTGGACTCGAACGGCTTCGGGTTCGCTTCTTCACACCACGAAGTCTCCTCGTTTTGGCTAATGCATAGCCTCTCGGACTGCACTATAGGGCTTGTTTCTTCTTCTCAACCGTGTCAGATTTCGAGTTGGAGGTTCCTGTTTTTCTCTCGATCACCATGGGTTTGATGATTTCGAGGTCCTTCCTCACCTGATATCGCGATTTCGGTTTCAGCTCATGCTACTGGGTTCGAATTCCATCAAATCCAATTAGGATTTCTCAGATCTCGTTTGGGTTTCTGCAGTTCTGGGTTCGGTTATTTTGGGTTAGAAATCTGGTTGCTACAGTTACGGATTTCTTCAGTGCAGTCGGTTTAGGTTCGACCATTGTTGGTTTTTCTGAAGTTCAGGGTTCGGCTGTATTGGGTCTTCATCAGACTGGGTTAGAACTTCAAGTGAGTCTGGTGTCTTGTGCTTTCGAGGTACTACCGACGATCTCAGATCTATTTTCTTGTGCTCTCTGTTGCATTCACTGGTTTGGGAGTATGTGTCTGATATGTTATCTGTGTTCTATCAATGTATTTCTGGAATTGCAGGTCCTCATTTTGCTCTGATGTCTTGCATGATTATGGAACTGTTATACACTGCATTTGATTGAGATTTGTGCTTGGTTTGGTTGTCGGTAACTTCTTGCTCTGATTCTCTGGTGATTATCTCTGGATTTTGACTCGTTAATGACCGCTGAGATTTGTGTTTTGTGAACTGCGCTATCTGCTTGAGCTCTCTGGTAACATTCGCATTCTCTTTCTTAATCTGTGCAATCATGCCTAAAAATCAAAGTGAGTCCACTGAAAAAGTTTGGAAACGACCCCGTGAACCAAAAAATGGTTGGAAGTATTTTATCTCTCGTCATGCTAAACGTGTGTATGACACTGTGCTGGCTAACAAAGGTGTTTCTATGATTGAGCGCAATGTTCTTGTTGATGAACTCTCCAGTGTGGGTATTACTGCTCAGTTTGTTTCACGCGGTTGGGTTAATGTGTGTGTTGGCTGGCTTCCCTCTCACCCTGAGTTGGTTAAAGAATTTTTCGCTAACATTACATCATGTAATGCTGAGGATCAGTCACTCACGTCTGTTGTACGGGGGAAAGACATTGTGTTTTCTGTAGCCACTGTCCGTGATAAGCTCAAACTCCCGGTTGTTAACGATCCTCAATGGCCCCCTCCTCCATCCCTTGTTCCTACACGGTGTGAGATAGTGAGAGAGTTGACTGGTGGTGTTTTTTCTGAGATAGATAAGCTTCGGTTGGGTTTTATGACTCCTCAATATCGCTTGTTGCTGAAAATCTTGTGTTCTTTCATTGAAGCAAGCACTCATACCTCCGATGCTACCCATGACCAAGCTATCTTGATGTATGGTCTTGGTAGAGGTTACTCCTATGACCTCGCAACCGCTATTTGGAATGTGGTGTATGGTTACCATCTTCACCCTCCGGGCACCTCTTCCATACCTTTCGCCTCACTTATCACCCGCCTCTTATTTGACCACTGTGTCTATGTCACTCCCGGCGAGCCTTTTGTACTCCTTCCTCCTCCCATTGGGAGACTCATTTTGGAAAATAGCGACAAGCCCATCACCATACCCAAGGGACACTTGGTTCCTTCGTCTCCACCCACACCAAACTATCCTCCCACCGTCCCTCGCTATAGCTCGCTTTGTGTTCCACCTACTTTCAAGTTTCCTTGGGTTGTTTTCGTTGGTGGTCCTTCCACTTCTACTTCGGTTCCCGCTGGTGGTCCTTCTTCTACTACTTCGCCTCCCGTGATCTCTTCTCTTCCACCCACTCAACGTGACATCGATCTTATGGGAATTATTCGAAGTGAGTTTGCTTCCTTGCATGAAAAAATTGATAAAGGGAATGCCGCCATTGAGGACTTGGTGCTTCGTGTGAGCATTATTGAGGATGTTCTTCACATTAAGACCAAGTGTGCCGAACGATTGTGTGTCCTCTTTTGTTGCCGATGCTATAGAGAAGTTATCCGCTACGACTCGTGCATATCAAAATCTCCTTAAGAAAGTCTCTTGTGATGGTGATACCAATGTTCCGGGAGATGGAGTTGCCACTACTTTGGGAGGTGCTTCGGGGGATGTCGCCGATGGTGACACTTTGATGACGGATGATTGAGTTGTTTGTTCTCGACTTCCTCTCTTGTTTTTGGGATATTTCCCTTTGTTTGTTTCCGTGACAAAAAGGGGGAGTAGTATAGTGGTGGTTTCTTGAGAGGAGTTTCTACTTGGCTACTTATGAGAGATGTAGTGAGGTGTTTATGTAATCTCTCTTTTGCTACTTGATACTTCATTTGCTTGGCTACTTATTACGTGGTTAGGGCTTTGTCTTGCTACTTGATAGGTCATATGCTTGCTTAGTACTTGGATGATGCCTATCTTTGTGCTTTATCTTCCGTTGTGCTTGTTATTGCTATCTTATTCCATATATATGCTTGCATGTGTTGGATGAGCTTCTGTTGCAGGTTTGTAGCAAGTGCCCATGTTTGGGGCAAACATGGAAATCACAAATACAGGATATTTTATGCCCATGTTGGGGGCAAACATGGAACTTACATATTTGTGATTCTTTGTGCCCATGTTGGGGGGAAACATGGAACTTGTATGTTTGTGATACTTTGTGCCCATGTTTGGGGCAAGCATGGTTTAGATTTGTGTTGCCTACTGCTCGTTCATTGAATATGTTGCTATCTTGTGGGTATCTTGGCATATGTTTTGTGTTGAAGTTCCATGGCAGGTTCTTGGATGCTTTTATCTCTAGTTGACTCAAGTTTTTGGAAAGTTCTTGAGTTAGTTAGTCTTTGTTTCCTTGTAATGATTCTTGTCATGAAGGGTTTTGTCCCGGAAAAGCCAAAGAGGGAGATTGTTAGGTTTATTGGCATTTTCCGGGTTATGTCAAGCCTTTCGGAGTCTGTAATTCAGTTATTGGGATTTGGGAATTAGAGTGCTTAGGAGTTGAGTCTAGTTGCTCCATTCGAGGATTTCAAGCTTCATGATCAAGCCATGGCCAAGTCAAGTGCTTCGAAGCCCAATCCAATGAGGTATATTCGTGCATATCATTTGTGCATTTAGGCCATTCAAAATAACATGTTTTAATGTGCTTTAGGTTGGGTTACTAATGCTTATTTCGGATCTTACATGTCAAATTAGTTAGGCATTAGTTTTTAGCTTTGTGCTTATTGCGTCTGCACGCGTCTGGCCTTGTCTGTTGAGATTGTGCCACGTGTCAAAATCCTGACGGAGCGTCTGCGCGCGTCTACACGGGGTTGCAGACTCTTTAAGTTGCCACATGTCTTGTTTTGAGTGGCTGTCTTTGGGAGCTCGAAAATGGGCACTATATAAACCATTTTTCTTTCATTCTCACATAACAACTTGAGAGAAAATCAGCCATTTTTAGAGAGAGAAAGTGCTCCCCATATGCTCTCTTTTTCCCTTGTTTGGTTTCTCTCTTCTTGAGATGATTTGGGTGTCTCCCAATCATCTTTCTTCCTTCTAGTGCTTTCCTTTCCATGGATCGGCTCTAGTAGGAGGTAGTTGTCCCAAAAATTTTCCAAAAATTCAATCTTTATCATTTAGTCATGATTGCTTGCCTTGGAATCTACTTGGCCGGGTGAACCGGAGCCGTACGGAAGCGGAGATCGAGACGGTAACTCTCGTGGTGTCCATGGAATCAAGAAGGAGCACGGGGTGCTACAACAAGAGTTGGAGCTAGGAAAAGCTAGGAGCTTTGGGTAAATTCCTTGTCTTTCATCTCTTGTAAACCTTTTGATTTGTGGAATAGAAGTAGTGTAAGGCCGTGGTTTTTTGCTTAGGGTATTAGACCCTAAGTAGTTTCCACGTATATCGTGTGTCTTTTGTTCTTGCTTTAAATTTGCTTCATTGAACATATTGGTTTGGACGCTTTGTCATGGAATTTGGATGATAAGCCATCACCTTGTGTTGCCTAATTTTTAGTTAGTAGTCCTATTCACCCCCCCTCTAGGACTCGTTGTTCATTTGCATAATTTCAAAACTAAATTGTGAACGTAACTCTGGGATGTCTTGGTAGAAGTGGAAAAGGAAATTCTTTTTTTCCAGGAATCATGTCATTCTTAGAGACAATTGTCAACTTGCAATCTGCTAAATGTTCCATGTTGCAGGGGGTGACATCTGCTAAATGTTTCATGTTGCAGGGGGTGGCAATGTTCCTAAATATATCCAAGTGGCGCCTAAAGAAAATTAACATTAAAACAACCTAGTGAAGTTGATAAACGCTCCAAGCCTCCAACTTACAAATAGCCAAGGTTTGGTATCCTGCTGAGATCAGGAACAGCTCCTTGCAAGCCACAATTTCTTAGACTTCTGCCAAGAAAGAGAAAAATAAATAGCATAAGCACTGCTTCATCGATAGAAAATTCTTTTCTGTAATATTTACACTACAAGATAGACAAAAAAAAAGCCATTAATGAATCTAGCAACCACGAAAAGATAGTATATATTATCTTGTCATTGTCTAGGCATTTTATAATACAGCTTCTATTACTGTTTTAGTACTATTTTTCCAATGATTACCATCTTCACAAACCTAGTATTTCAAAAACTTACACAACCATGATGTTAAGAATTTGTTCCATCGATAGGGTCCTGATTCAAAACGCAAAAATTATGACCTGTTTTGATATCTATCAATGTCCGATAAAGATAATTTTTTTTAGTGAATGCTCCTCTCAACAAGCACTTCGATATCTAAGGTTCAAATCAAGGGGATACTAGGCGTACAATTGTATAATTTTTTTCAAAATTCTTTCGGATTGTAGGGTCTTGATTCTGAATGAAAAAATGAACTACTCAGATCAAAATATCCGATGGGCCTAATTTTTTATCCACTGACATATTTTAAAGAGGCAGAACAGATAAGCAGATAATAAAAAGTATGGATTATGACATATAAACAGACAGATGTGAACGAACATTATGGCTTTGAGATGTTTCTCTTAAATAAAGTTCTTGATAATTTAGTCTAGTTGATGCACAGGGACTCATGTAACCAGCCCCAATGGATTAGGACACAAGGCTTTAGTTGGTTTGGTAATGAACTTTTCTAGTAACTCATCTGTATGGTCAACATAATGACAGTAACACAGCAGAAATGATATGATTTCTTTACTTTGTTTTGATCAATTCATAAAACCTCACAATCATCATGATTATGTCTAATTAATTCATCTGCAAAAAAATAAAGACTCGAGGGACCCTTTGTGAAATCCTACTATGATTTGAAATTCAGTAGTTTCTTCCGCCGGTGATCTAATTGTGTTCACAGCCGAATTATACATTTTTTTGTTTCTGTACTTCCTTTTTCTTCAACACCTTCCATATCATATATCTGGGCACTTACATGACTTAAACGAATCAAAATGCACTAAATGGATGATTTGATTAACACTAATTAATGAGTAGAACTGATGGTAAGATCATTGGTCAAGAGAAAGAAAGAACTCGTGGAAGAGAAAGATTTCCTAAACTGTTGAAGCCCTTTGTACTCAGGTTTCTCGAGTTCAACTCAGTACGAAGTAAATATGTATATGTAGGCATGATTAAGATGCCACCCCCAGATGCTGACTATTTTACCAGTTTATCAGTACGTGCTTGTAAATGAAATCAAGACACAATGCTTTATTTTTTATTTCGAAGGAAGTTGTTTGCTACAGGGTCCATAGATGTTGAAAACATTTCTCCCGCTGCAATGATATTCAGATCGTCATATTAGAAAATCAGAAAAGTACAAGAAAGGCAACCACTGAAGTTCAAAGATAATGCCAAGAGGACATGACAGAAAAATCATTTCTTCATCTGCTCCAGGCAAAGCCCTAGGTGGGTAGAGGAACCCAGGCTCAAGGAAATCTCTCCTACGGAAGAGTGAATTACAAGTTGCAATTGG
Source organism: Vaccinium myrtillus (assembly GCA_016920895.1). Taxonomy (NCBI): domain Eukaryota; kingdom Viridiplantae; phylum Streptophyta; class Magnoliopsida; order Ericales; family Ericaceae; genus Vaccinium; species Vaccinium myrtillus. The sequence continues at coordinate 16,431,959 of CM029272.1, read as the reverse complement.
GACTACCGGAAAAATATAGTTAATCAGTGCGGAAAAAATATAGTTAACCAGTCATGTGACTGTTTGTTGGATTTTTCTTGCATCAAAATGCTGTGTCTAGAAAGACTTGTACTCCGTCCTTAAGGCTTTGCACTAATAAAAGAGTAGGTAATGATTCAAATTTGCAGAAACTGGAACTTCCCTAGGTGACTATTGACTACTAACGCCCTAATTAAACCACTAACTGAGTAACCTATTGAATCCTAATAACATGGCCAAGATACCAGTTGTATATATGGTTCATCAAGAGCACCCATGCACACTTTCAATGTAGACGGGGAGTTACAAACTGCCCTCCTTTAGAGCCTTGTGCCAAGTTACGAGTAGCTTACATAATCCATTATACTCCCAAGAAAACCCATGCAGACTTTCGGTATGGGATGGGGTTGTTCCAGAAACAGCCTATGGCTATTCAAGCTCACAAAACAAAAATTTTGGGAAGAACAAGCAATTCTTTGAAGAATGTATCAGATATTAGTATAGCAAACTAAATTACCATAATATTTCTCCAAAATAGAAGAAAAAAAGAAAAAAATTCGTAAGGGAGCTTTGCCGCAAAACCTTAATAAGGGTAGCAAATTCCTACTATTAGGACAAGCTAATTAATCAAATACTGATATTAGAATTAGCTACAATGTAAGCACGCAAAAAATGATTGGGAAATACAATCCCCAAGAGCCTCCATGCAATTGCAAACAATCCCTCTATGAAGAGGAGTTTCAATACAATTGACTTAAAAGCTACAACACAACATTGGTACATAAGAAATGATGATGCATTTTTGGAACTACTTCCTTTGAAGAAAAATTATGTATCTCCCAAGAGATTCCAATGAATAATATCATCACTTACATTTTTGGAACCAAATCACAAAGGATGGTAATGTATTCTGACCCGAAACTAAATAATATCCTAGAATTAGGGGTTTTAGGATTAGGGTTTCGAATTAGTTGGTTCAATTTAGGGGGTTCCAATTAGAGTTTTCGAATTAGGTTTCTCGTATTGGAACCCTAGTTTTTTCAAGTAATAGGGTTTCTAAATTGGGGTTTTCTATGGATGTGTGTGTGTGTGTGTGTTGGGAAGAGTGATCGCTGCTGTTGGGAAGAGAGAGAGAGAGAGAGAGAGAAAGAGTGATCGCTGCTGTTGGTAAATCATTTGAGGAAGCGTCGTTTCTTCTTTGGTCATCTGTTTGATTCGTTCTCGGTGGCGGTGTGGTGGTCGCCGGAGGTGGAGTGGGAGGCTTGTGGCGGTCGCTTTGTGATGATGGTCGCGGTCGTGGTGCTGAAGCTCCCCCTCTCTCTCTCTCTCTCTCTCTCTCTCTCTCTCTCTCTCTCTCTATGTATCTGGAGAGGGAATCAGATCTTGAAAAAGTTTGGGGGATTTTTTTTCAAAAAATTGGAGAATTTTTTGAGGGACTGTTCTTCTTTTAGGTGGGAAGAGTCTCCTATTTGTTCAACTTTAGGGAATTATTCTGTGTAACGAGTTCCGCGGGAGGAATAGAATAAAGTGTTAAAAGTGGACCCCGAGGCCCGTGTGACATTTTTTTCGACGATCGGAACTTTCAATATTTCAAATATGTTGGATTAGATCGCAACTTGCAATAATAAAGTCTATAGCATTTCAATTAAAGGCTGATCAGACAAAAAAATAACTTACTTATATTAATTTGCGCATCCCGATAAAGGGCTTCCCTAAAACCGATACGCCCAAAAATTGGTCACAATCATTAATTAAAACATCAAGCGAAACAATGCAGACGGTCTCGATCGTTATTATTATGTTGTGATTGTATGACTACAGGGTATTAGACTAATGCGCAACACCTTAGTCTATGTACAGTGAGATTGAACGTTTAGAGCCTAAAGGGAGTTATCAAGTAAATTTTCCCAATGATCAATCCAACCGTTCAGATTGCACATCCTATTGATTATATAATTGTCGCAAAATAGGTGACAATCGGATGTCGAAAACCACTTCATCGGAACACATTCGGTGCTTCTACAGGCTTTAAAAGGTGACAATGCGCTGCTCAGGAAATTTTCAGCAAATCAAAACCGTCCATCTCATACAAAAGAGAGATTTAGTCATTCCACTAAAAATTCACGTGAATCGGTTATGGTTACGTACTTGATCGCACTCCAACAATGCATATTTTCATTTAAATAAAGAGTTTTTTGATCGGTAACTGTACTTCTAAAGCCCGACAAGAGCCCAAATTTTACGACATTAACTACATCAATAATACCAGCCAAATCAACGTCCTCGATTATTAAAATTATCCATTTAACGAGGTCTGTTACACTCTACTAATCGAAACAATGTATAACATCTAATTGTTGCCCAAATGTTAACCATGGTTAAGAATTAAAAATAAATAAAATAAAAGGATTTTCAGTTTGGTATAACTGTTATACCCTTTTAATGAACATGTTCCCAATTTGGTATAATTGGTTATACCTCTTACGGTATCCCCTTTTTATGGTATAACTGTTATACCATAATGCGTCATATTTATACCACCGTTATACCACTTTTTATGGTGTCCCTCCCTAATGGTATAACTGTTATACCCTTTTTGGGGCAAAAATGGTAGAACACTTATACCCATAATTTTTATGGTGTGTCCCAGGGATACCATAGCCCTCGATCAGACGATTCAGATTTTGCCACGGAGGCTTAAGTAGAGGTTATTTTGCAAGTAAATAAAAAAATGGTATAACACTTATACCCATAATTTCCTAATTGGTTTATACAAACGAGGGTGTTTCTATTGTCTGTCAGTCAGCGAGCTGACGATAAGTAAATAAAAAAAAATTCATTATTTTTTAACATTTTTTAACACATCTCTACATATTTTTATACACTTTTCATACATATTGATATACTTTTTAAATTTTAAAGAAACCCCATTAATTTGATTGTAGACACTTTCCAGTTTCCATACAATAATAGCCGGCACCATAAGCAAAATGTATGACCCTAATCCATGAGGAAACACCTGATCATTTTTCTCCTGGAACACATTTCACTGTTCCTAAACTTCTGACTTGCACATAGGGGTGCCCATCGGCCCCGTGGTCTGCTTACCCAACTCGTTTTTTTTACGGTTTGGAATATATATTTAGGCCTATAGGGTTGGGCCGGGTTGATATTTTAAGCCCGATTAGTTAATGAGATGGGTTTAGGAAAATCATCAAAGCCCAGCCCGAATATAATTTTTTTTTGCATGTCAAGCTTTATGGATGTTGGAGAGTTCCACTTTCTGAACACTTTTACTGCCTTTTGAGAAACAATTTAATTATTATAACTATAATGTTTTATGGGTTTGTTTTTAAGTATTCCCTGTTGTGAATTCTAATTTGTGATCGTTGTAGTTGATTTATTTATTTTTGTGATATCACGTTTTAGAAAAATAAATGGGCTTGTTGGGCGGGTATGGGAAATAAAACTTTAATCAGATTGAGTTTGGGAATATAAAATAAAGTCTGATTCTTAATGGGCCAGGCTTGAGTATGCACAAGTCTCATTATTATTTAGTATAAGCCCAACCCGAACCTGGCCCGGCCCGAGGTACGTACACCACCACCTTCACATATTCACACACTGCACACACAACTATGGCAAGAAATAACTTTAATCTGGGAGTATTGCTTTTAGGATTACATTTGGTAAGAATCAAGTTTCTTCTAATTTGATAAAAACATGATCTTGGCCAATATTCTTTTAGGATTGCAAATATCAGCAAAAAAATAAAAAAATTATGGTGTCTAAGTCGTAAAATACATGATTTGGAAACTACATGCTACTGCCTGTCTTATTTTGTTTTATTTTGCTTGCTTGATACGGAAAGTCGTGTCTTTTTAATCTTGGGAAATGCTTTTGCAAGTAATGTTCTGATTTTTTTTGGCACTGTTCAAAGGTGTAGTTGAGATCTTTTGAACATTGTAGAAAAATTCAAAAGATTTCGGGAAGTAATCTATTTTTAGATGTCAAATTGAACAAAATAGAATTGATGGGGTACCAAGTAAATTCGCGAAATACATAAACTTGTGAGTTGTTCATGATTTCATGATTTAATGATTGATTACACGCTAGGGTTGTAAGAACAAGTGAAATTTGTATTTGCAAATGATTCAATCAATAAAAATTCGTAGAGTCGCCACTAGCTATAACCATAGAGGTTTTAGGGTTTCCATTTGTGCTTTCTGCTTCCTGGTTGGAGCTTGTTCACCTTCTCATATTGACTAACACAGTACCACTAAACTCGACTTAGGTTCGGTCTGCTTTGCAGTATGTGATGTTTTGGTCTTGATGATGTAGGTTTTAGCTCTTTGTTCTATGTTATTATGGCTCCCCTATGTGTAGATGTCGTATGACTCTCCTTGAATGAATTTCTTATGATAAAAAAGATAAAAATTTGTCACTACAACATTTTATGTTATTTCCTTTTATGAAAAGTACTGTATATCCACGAATAACTGACTCATATTAAAATTTTACTTCAACAGTGATGGTGCCCGAGTATGCATGGCCATTCCGAGTTCTCTTGATTGACTTACTTCAAACTAGGGGTGTAACCGGTTCAGTTCGGTCCGGTTCAGGGACGTTTTTTAGTGAACCGGGGAAAACCGGTTCGGGGAAAGGGTGGAACCGAAACCGGTTTCCTAGAGGTCAGTTCGGTTCCGACTCGGTTCGTCCTGGTTCGGTTCAACGAGAGAGAGAGAGAGAGAGAGAGAGAGAGAGAGAAATCTGCAGAGAGTAACAACAGACACAAACCCTAACACAAATGTACTCACTACAAACAAACTTGACAGATTTACAAATAGATTTACAAATACAAATCGAGAGAAACTAGATCACAATATACACCATAAATAGATACAAATCGAGAGAGATTTACAAATAGATTTACTTGACAGATTTATATACATATATAGACCACAATATATACAAATCGAGAGAGAGAGAGACAAACCAGATCTGATAGGAGTCGTCGTCGCCGTCGGCTCTTCGTCTTCTTTGTTTCATTCCTTTTCGAGTCGCCTATCACCAGATCCGATAGGCTAAGCCAGTAAACCGAGAGGGAGAGAGAACGCCGGAACTATTCAGCACCGGAGATGGGATCTCTGTGTTGTCGTCCGCCGTAGGAGAGAGAGAGAGAGAGAGAGAGAGAGAGAGAGAGAGAGAGAGAGAGAGAGAGAGAGAGAGCGAGCGAGCGAGAGTGTTAGGTTCTTTCTGCCCTTTCTGGTGTGAAACGTTTGGTAGTAGCTTCTGAAACGTTTGGAGTACATATATATATATACCATCCGCTTCTCTTGCGGGAGCCCTGAAATGGGCAAGTATCCGGACCAACCTTTTCAGCCGGTTGATTAAATCCAACGGCCCAGGCGCACTCTATCATTTAACTGACCCTTTCAATTAAAATGGACCCTCTAAGGGTCAAGGTTCAACAACAACAACAACAAACATTTATATCTTCAGCACATCATGTTGGGACATCTAGACAGATCTTTTCGAGAGAGAAGCCCCATCGCTGAGAGAGAGTCGGGCTGTTAGGAGATCAAGGATACGGGATCGTCGGTCCGACCTCCACCGCCGGCAACGGTAAAAGCCTGTGGATAAGGATCGGGGTGAATGTATTTCTGGCATCTCATCGCCTGACTCGCTGGATTTGGGTTTTCGTTTCGTTTCAAATAGTACAGGCGAATCTGAATCAAAGGAGCATTTGGGTCAATCTGAATCAAAGGAGCTTTTGGGTTCTGAATCTTCTCAGTGGTTTCTGGGTAGATATAGTCATGAATAGCCATGGATCTACTACTGCGTTCGTCGATAATCTTCCAGAACAAATTAGAAAAATCTGGGTTTATAACCTCTTCTCCAAATATGGGAAAATCAAAGATATTTACATCCCAAACAAAAAGAGTAAAGTTTCAGGGAAAAGTTTTGGCTTTGTGAGATTCGTTCTTACAAGAGATGCAGAGAATGCGATCGCAGAGATAAACAATTCATGGTATTGGGGTATGAAACTGAGGGTAAACTTTGCAAGATTTCAAAGGAAGGAGGATGTTTCTATGGGCGGTTCAAATGGAGCAGAAGTCGGAAAGCAACATGGTGTATCTTTTTCGCAAACTACTAATAGGGCAGAAGTTTGGAAGCATAACCCTAATCATGGAAATGGGTTTCCGAGCAAATACCCCATTAATCGGATGACAGGTAAATCCCATTTTAATCGACGGGATCTGTATACAAAGGGTACTAGAGGTAAAGAAATTTGGAGGAGAAAAGGTGTTGTTTAATCAAGCAAGCAAGGGGAGATGAGAAATGTACAAACTTACAACAAGGAAAACGCTAATACAAGAAAGGGCACTATCACCGTAAAACCAATGGGAAATGGCTGGCTTATCAGAAGCATCACGGCAAAAATCAAAAGGCTAATCACTGCTGAAGATCTCGAAAGTGTTTTCAAACGAGAGGGAATTCAGAAAGTTCAAATTAGACCCATTGGGGGAAGGTATGTGATTATTACTTTTCCAGATGAAAAAACCAGAGATTTGGTGATCAATGAAAAATGGATGGTTTGCTGGTTTGATGAAATTAAGAAATGGAATGGTGATCAAGCTAAGGCAGAAAGATTTGTATGGTTATCATGTTACGGTATGCCTCTACACGGCTGGTCTCATTCAACTTTCAAGGAGATCGGTGATTTTTGGGGTGAATTTATACAAGCTGATGAATCTACCAATATGGAAAAATCATTTGTTAAAGCAAGACTACTTATTGCTACGGATCAGTTTGATATATTGGATGGAAGCATGGAGTTAATGATTGACAATGTTCTGTATACAATCAGAGTGATCGAAGAAGATACTTTCAGAGTTCTAAAGCATAGTTCTGTTCATATTCCAACTGAACAAGCTCTGGAAAAGCAAGTACCAATTCAAGAAGAAGTTGATCAAAACGATTTAGTCAGAAATAACCCAAAGGGTGTGGAAGTTTCAAAGTCTAATATGGGTAATGATGATGAGATGGAATCTTCAAAAGCAATACATATGGAGTTGCCAGTTATTAATGAGGTGGCTGAGGACTCCATTAATTCCTCTTTGGGAGCGGAAAATTCAATTATGGGGAAGGAGAAAGTAATTGATAGCTTTGGGGGCTTTTCAATGGATGACCAACCATCATTATCTTCTCAAAACTGTCTGGAAGTCCAAGAGACAGATAATTGCAATGTCTTGGAAGGTGGTAATTTGGATAATTTTGAACAAAATGACAGTCTTATCGGTGAGGAAGAGCTGAACCAAGATCATTTTGAAGCAAATCAAATCCCAATTCAAGCTGCTATTAAAGGAATAAAAGGCAAAAGCAAGAGGAAAGATATCAATGAAATTTTGGGATACTCAAAAGTGGATAAAGGCACCATCAAAGGGAAAAAAAGGAATAGCAAATGTGTAATGTTTAGATCTGCGGTTGCTGCTGCTGCACTATCTACTTCTATTTCTTCAGGAGATGTAAACAACCGGAATAGAATCTTACTTGATGAAGCGAAAGCTATCTGGGAAGTAGACAAGATGTTTGGTATCCGTTACGATGGTGATGAACGGGAGGTTATCAGTAAGATAGCAGATATGGAAGCCCTCAACAAAGAAAGGGCTAATCATCAACCCTAATCCTTTCCCCAATACTACAATTCTCAATCCTCAAATGAAGATTTTGTCTTGGAATGTGAGAGGTCTGAGTAAAATGGAGAAAAGAGGCAGAATTAAAAACCTGTTGAGGAAACATAGAGTGGATATGGTATTTTTTCAAGAAACTAAACAAGGGGCAATTTCACAAGACTTTGTTAAATCAATTTGGTGGGATTCACATTTTGAATACCAGGATGTGGAGGCTATAGGCACTGCTGGCGGTCTACTATGCATCTGGAACCCAAAATTATTTACATTGATGGAAACGTGTGGCTCTAGAAATTTCATTGTGTTGAAAGGTATATTTCAGAATTCTTTCAACTCAGTCTTGGTTAATGTTTACTGTCCCTGTGATATTATTGATAGAAGAAAGGTGTGGTCGACACTTTTTAAGTTAAAGTCTATTTTTTTGGATCCCTGGTGTTTGGGGGGAGACCTTAATGAGGTCAGAACTGCAAATGAAAGGTAAGGGTGTGTGAGTAGAAATAATGGAATGATCGACTTCAATAAATTCATAGAAGATATGGATTTCATTGACCTACCAATGTTGGGAAGAAAATTCACTTGGTCTAATTGTCAACTAGAGGAGAAATGGAGTAGAATTGATAGATTTTTGATTCACCAAGATTGGATTGAACTCTTTAAGCTGAAGTTGTGGGGTCTACCAAGAACACTCTCTGATCATTGCCCTATACTCCTTATGAAGGACGAAAGTGACTGGGGTCCAAAACCTTTTAAGTTCTATAATTTCTGGTTTTCTCATCCTAAATGCTTGAAAACTATGAAACTTGCATGGGAAATCAATCAAAGTCAGAGATGGGCGGCAGTAAGGCTGATCAAGAGGCTTCAATGCATGAAAGAAGCCTTGAAAATCTGGAGTAAGGAAGAATTTGGCAACCTGCAACTGAAGATAGACAATGCTACAGAGATGCTTCACTCCCTTGATCTTCAAGCTGAAAATGGTTCCATTCAAGCAGGGGACATTTCCAGAAGGAAAATCCTTAGAGCTGAAATTTGGAAATTAAGTAGACAAATCGAAAGAATGTGGATCCAGAAGTCTAGGATGCAATGGCACCTTAAAGGGGACAGAAATACCAAATTTTTCCATGTTATGGCCAAATCCAGAGAAAGTAGGAACTCCATCACTTCTGTCACAATCAACAATCAAGTCGTTGAGGATCCCATGCTGGTAAAAATGGAGGTTTTCTCCCACTTTAAGAAGTTATTCTATGAAGATTGGGAAGTTAGACCTTTCTTCAGTGAATTCAATGGCAATACAATTGATGAAAACACAAGTGCTGAGCTGATCTCTGAGTTTTCTGAGAATGAAATCTGGAATGCAATTAAAGGTTGTGATGGAAACAAATCCCCAGGACCTGATGGCTTCAATCTTACATGCATAAAAAAGGGCTGGGATTTCATGAAATCTGAAATTCTTTTATTTATGAAAGAATTCCATAGAAATGGTAATCTTCCCAGAGGTATCAAATCTTCTTTCATTACCTTAATTCCAAAATGAGATAATCCTTCTAAGCTATCTGAATTCAGACCTATTAGCCTGATTGGTTCCATGTACAAGATTCTATCCAAAGTACTTGCAGCAAGGCTTAAACCCACTCTAAATCATGTGGTAGTAGAGGTTCAATCTGCTTTTATGGGTGGTCGAAATATCCAAGACAGTATACTGATTGCAAACGAAATTGTGGATGGATGGAGAAAAAGGAATTCCAAAGGAATTATTCTCAAATTAGACCTTGAGAAAGCTTTTGACAACATTAATTGGGCTTTCTTGCTTAGGATGATGAAGATGCTACGTTATCCGAATAAATGGATCACCTGGATACATGAGTGTCTCTCTTCCTCTTGGGTATCAGTTCTAGTTAACGGATCTCCCACTGAACAATTTCAAATGGAAAAAGGAATTAGACAAGGGGATCCACTCTCCCCTTTCCTATTCATTCTAGCTGCTGAGAGCCTTAATTGGCTGTTCCTTGAAGCTATCTCTCATGGAACCATAAAGGGTCTCAGAATCTGCGAGGAGGGACCTCTTTTGACCCATTTACAATTTGCTGACGATACATTGGTATTCTGTGGTGCTGACTTAAATGAAATTTCAGGGGTTAAACGTCTTCTCAAAGCTTTTGAAGTCATGTCAGGCCTTAAAATCAATTATCACAAATCTGTTCTATGTGGTGTGGGCTTGAAGCAAGATCAATTGGAGGAATTTGCAAGGGTTTTTGGGTGTAAGCCACAATCCCTCCCAATCAAATATCTGGGACTACCTCTTGGGGCAAATCCTAAGTTAAAATCCACTTGGAAGCCAATTATTGAAAAGATTCATCATAGGCTATCCTCATGGAAGCATAAAGCTTTATCCTTTGGTGGGAGGCTCACCTTAATCAAATCTGTTCTCAGCAATCTTCCTATTTACTACTTGTCCTTATTCAGAATACCTGAAGGTGTTGCTAGGTCAATTGAAAGCATCCAAGCTAGGTTCCTGTGGGGAAGCGATGGCCTTAGAAGGAAAATCCATATGGTCAGCTGGGAAAATATGAAGCTCAGAAAAGAAGATGGTGGTCTTGGTATCAGAGGCATAAGGGAAATGAATGAGGCTCTATTGTTGAAATGGTGGTGGAGATTTGGAACTGAAAAGAATGCTCTATGGAGAAAAGTGGTGTGTTCCAAATATAAGATGAACAACAACTGCTGGGCCCCTAGCATGGAGATCAATAGGAAGGTGTCATCCATTTGGAAGGACATTATGCAAATTCAGTATAGGAATCCACTAAGCTTTGATTTCTTCAAGGATAATTGCAGAATCTCTGTGGGAAATGGCAATGCTATTCAATTTTGGTCTGATCCTTGGGTCAATGGGAAATCTTTAAGCAATCTTTACCCAAGGATTACTAACATTATTCTGAATAAAGATGAATCTTTAGCTGATGTTTGGCACAGAAAGGAAGAGGTCTTTGGTTGGGATTTTCAATTCAGAAGAAACTTATTTGTTTGGGAAGAGGAAGAATTGGGGAGAATGTTGACATTGCTGGATGGTGTTAACATCTCCATCCAGATAAACCCTGACCACCTATTCTGGTATGCTTGCAATTCTAAATCTTATTCAGTGTCTTCAATGTATAATCTCTCTCTCATTCCAGCCTCAAGCACTGAAATTAATGACCGGAAGACTTTCAAATGGTTATGGAAAAATGTTGCTCCATTTAGAGTACAATGCTTTGTTTGGATGGTAAAACTTGGAAAAATCAAAACTGGGGACTTTATGATTAGGATTGGCATACTGCACCAGCATCAAGCTCTTTGCAAGTTCTGTGGTCTTTGTTTGGAATCTCACAATCACTCTCTCCTTCATTGTCATCCTGCATGGTCCACTTGGTGTAAGATTCTGTGTTGGTGGGGAATCCAATGGTCTACCCCTCCAAATTTGGAAGCTCTTTTTCTATGGTGGTTGAGCTGTAAAACCAAGAAGAGCCTTAAAGTAATCTGGAACTGCATACCGTTTGCAATCTTATGGTCCATTTGGAAAATGAGAAACGAATTCATTTTTCAAAATAAGCCTCTGAATTGGGAAGAATTGGCAGACCTTATTAAGCTCAGAGTGGCCTTTTGGGTGAAAACCAATTGGAAATTTGGAGACTATTCTATCAATGACTTCATATTCAGGCTTGATAGTATTAAAGAAGCAATTTAATTTCTTGGGTGGTTTGGGGGGTTTGGTGGTGATTTTTGGTTTTTTGTATGGGCTTTGTTTAGGGTTTGGTTGAGTGGTTTTTGTCGGGTCTATGGTCTTTCGTGCTTTCTGAGAGGGTGGTTTTTTCTTTCTGGTTTTTGGGCTTTGTGATGGTGTCTGGTGGTGTCTCCCTTGTCTCTCTTTGTTTTCTTGTTTTCTTGGGTCTTGTTGTCGTGGCTTTGGTCTTTCGTGATTTCTTTTTCTGGTTTTTGGGTTTTGTCATGGTGTCTTGTCTTCTTGTTTTTCTTGGGTGGCTGAGTCTGGAGTTGTGGTTATATAGTATTTTGCTGTGATTGTATGCGTTTGCTGTTGTTGTCATTCGATGCTGCTGTCTTGTGCTTATGCCTATGCTGAGGGTGTGTATCTGGGCTGAATTTGGAGATGTGGTTATAGTGATTGTTAGCTGCTTCTATTGGAGTTTTCATACGATATGGTTTTCTGTTGCTGCTGGTGCTTTTATCGTGTGGATCTTTCATTTTGGTCTTGTTTCTCTTTGGAGTACTCACAGGATGCTGCTATTTGATTGTTTTTGATGCTGCTATTGCTGGAGTTTCTGGTATTTGGTCATTCTGGAGTTGCTACCATGTTGGTTTGGTCATTCTGATTTTTTTGGATTTTTACTGCTGCTGCCCCTATGTTTGCTTGCCCATCACTTGTCTTGCTGCTGCTGCCCCAATGTTTGCTTTCCCATCATTTGTCTTGCTGGAGCCTTGCATTCATGAAGATGCTCATTTCGTTTGCTGCTACATGCTGGAGTTTCTTCATGGATTGGTTTGATCCAATATCTCTACGGTTGATACAGTCTCATACTATGGGTTTTCTGGATTTGCAGATGGGTGTATGTATCTTTGTATTTAATTGTATTGGTGATCTGAGGTGTTTTGGGGGCGGGCTGGTTGGCCTCTTGCCAACCATGCTCGGGTCTTCATGGTTCCAACCTTGTTGGGATAAAATCTTTATTGTAATTGTTCTATTGGTTCAATATAATCTTTTTTCCGTGCAAAAAAAAAGGTTCAACAACAAAACCCTTTCTTTTCCTTCTACCCCTCATTTTGCACGCTATTCTGGAGAGAAGAGATCCTCTGAAGAAGAACGACGACGACGAGCTCCTCCACTCTTCCAGATTCCGATCTCACTCGTTTTCCTCCATTTCCCACATAACGTGATTCAAGAGAGAGAGAGAGAGAGAGAGAGAGAGAGAGAGAGAGAGAGAGAAAGAGAGAGAGAGACAAGAGAAGAGAAACTAGCGATCGAAGTCGACGAGCTCCACGCGACTCCACTCTCTCTTTCCACACTCCGATCGTAAAGGAACCCACGACGAAAAGGTACCTCTCCTCCTTCTCTTCTCTCGCTCTCTTTCTCTGTCACGTTTTGATTTTATGTGTACCAAAAACTAGGGTTTTTTTTACTCAAGCATTTCAACTTCTAGTTGGATCTAATATGTTGACATCCTTTAGCATTTCATACTTGACGTCATCTCTTGTATCTATGCCACTATTTTAAATAACAACATTACATTTGACATCGACAATATCGATGCCGTCATGCAGGTCTAAATATTCCAACATTTAAGATCTTGATTTGGGACCCTCAGTTTTATAATATTCTGTCGTGGATTAATGATTTCCACATACCATCAAATTTACTCTTTAAGAAATAAAAGATAAAAGATATTTTTTTCTTCGAATAAAAATTTAAGAAAACTCTGTCAAAAACAATGGGTGGAATGTCTCGGTCTTGTTGCTATTTCAGGTTTTCTTCATCAATCATTGGGGGAAAATCCATGTTTGGACTCTTTTGTCCCTTGTTTTGATCAGTATTTGGGTTGGATAGTTTTTTATTGGAAGCATTCAATAGAAACAGTACTGGTATCTAAGAAACAGTCATTCACTCATTTGTGAGGGACAGATTGCTCACTCAGTTCCCAAGAATTAATATAATTCAGGAAATATTCCCCAACCAAGGGTTCCATCTCCCCTGGAAAACACCATGGGAATATTTTACATGTTTTGTGGTTTGTCATTCAAAACCAGTGATGTTAATTGCATAACCAAAAGTTATTAAGAATAAATTAGGGGATGTCTTGTGGATAAGGTCCTAAAGATTGTACTTTACTTTCTTAATTTGTTGATTGGGGATTTTTAGCTATTGTTTTGTCTTTTGCTTTTCAGGATGCAATCCTTGGAAGAGGTGCAAGTATCATCTGCTGCTTCTGCCCCAATAGTACACATTCCTCATGTACAAAGGGAGTTGAGACCTAAAATAAAGCAACACTTTGATAGTTTAGATGCCGCTCACGAGTTCTACAACAATTATGCCAGAGCAGCTGGATTTGGAACGAGGAAAAATTTTAGCAACATAAAGAGCAAAACTGAAGTAGTTAGAAAAGTGTATGTGTGCTTCAAACAAGGGTCGAGAAAGATAGGTCAACAAAGTTCTGAACCCACAATACGAAAAAGGGGGATAGTTAGAGAGGGTTGTGGTGCAAAGCTCACGGTTGTAAGAGATTACAAGTCAGAGAAGGGGTTTATTGTAAGCCAATTTGTCGAGGGCCATAACCATCCTCTTGCGACGCCTAGGAAGGTGCAATTTTTGCGTTCTCATCGCAAAATTTCAGCTGCCAAGAGAGCCTTTGCAGAACAATTAGCTCTTGCAAATGTGCCACCGTCGCAACAAATGGGTATTTTAGAGATGGAATCTGGGGGTTTTCAGAATGTTGGATTTTTACGACAAGATCTGTATAATGTTGCAAGGGACAAGAGGAAAGAGTTAGATGGACTTGATGTGGAGTTGTTGCATGAGAATTTTCGGCTTAAAGAAGAAAAGAATCCGGGTTTTAAGTTCAAATTTCTCCTAGATGGTGAGGGGAGGATGAAACATTGTTTTTGGGCCGATGCAGCCATGAGAAACTCTTACCGATATTTTGGGGACGTAGTGGTGTTCGATTGAACCTACAACACAAACCGATATAAGCTGATCTTCGCACCAATAGTTGGGGTTAATCACCATGGTCAGACAACTAGCTTTGGTTGTGCATTCTTGAATGATGAAAAAAGTGAATCATTTGAGTGGCTTTTCGAGGAATGGTTGAAGGTCATGCCAGCGGGGCCGCCAAAAATGATCATTACTAATCAGTGTCCGGCGATGATAAAAGCATTTTCTATTGTTCTTCCGAATACGCAGCACAGATATTGCATTTGGCACATCACGAGTAAATTTTCTGAAAAATTAGGTGCCATTCAGTATGCACAGCATTATGACCAGTTGAGGGATTGTATACGGAATTCTGAGAGCCCGACAGAGTTTGAAGCAAGGTGGAAAGAGGTAGTAGCAAAAGCCAACTTGTCGTCCAATGAGTGGTTAAATGAAATGTATGAAATTTGTGATAGATGGGTTCCCGCATATGTGAGACACATTTTTTCAGCCCACATGACTAGTAGTTGTCGCGCTGAAGGCTGTCATGCATTTTTCAAGAGGTTTGTGTGTGTAGATAATTCTTTATTGGACTTTGTGGTGCGGTTTGATAGGGCACTTGCAAACATGCGGCATAATGAATTGGACTTGGACCATAAAGATGTCAATGAGAAGCCAATTACCAAAACAATATGGGCGGTGGTGTCGACAATGAGTGAATTGTATACACGAAATATATTCTACAAGTTTCAAGAAGAAGTTTGTCAAAAGGACGTGTATGTGGTCACGAGGACAATTAAAGACGAACGTCTTTGTTTGTACAAAGTGCAGCGGGGAGAGAGTGGATCAAAGGGCCGTGAGCTGTTGTTAGATAATTCATCGAACTTACTTAGTTGCAGTTGCAAGATGTTTGAATGCGACGGAATCCCATGCCGGCACATGTTGGCGTACTTTAGTAGAAAGCAATTGTTGAAGCTTCCTGAACAGTACATCTTGCAGAGGTGGATGAAGTCAATAAAAGTTAATAGAGTGTTTGATGACTTGGGTTCCGTGAATGAAACATTTGACCCTTGTATGTTAGAGAAGCAAAATTCCCTCTTCCAGCATTTTTCTAGTGTCATTGATGAATCCTTAGAAATTGACGGTGGAACGGATGTTGTGCAAGAATGTTTGTTATTAGCTGGGAAGAAGCTTGGTTTGATGAAGAGTTCGCAAGGAGATGGCGAAGGGAGTAGTGTACAATTGAGTACCCGAACACCTACTACTCGTACAAGCGAAGTTACTCTTAAAGAACCACTCCCAGTAAGGACAAAGGGTTGTGGCAAATGACTAAAAGGAGGGAAAGAGAAGGCAATGCTCAAGAAGGGTAGGCGTTGCAATGGTTGTGGGAAAGTGGGTCAATCGCATGACAAGAGAAATTCTCCATTACTTCTAAGCAGGTAGTTGCATCTACATATGTTCAATCAATTGTTTAATTGTTAACATGTAATGGTTCAAAATGTAAGTCCTTAGTTGCATCTTCAGGTTGGCGCAAGATGTCACGTTAAATTTTGATGGGGAGGACGATGACGAGGACGAGGAAATCGAGGAGGATGACGAGGAAATTGAATTTGGCAGTGGGAATTGAAAGCTGTAAGTAGAACTATGGAATTATGTTGTCAACTTAGTTTAGTTATGGAACTCTTAATTTATTTTGAGGTGCTATTTCACAGGTACTACGCATCGAAATGAACTCAATTGCGAAGGGTATCAGGAAGCATGTGGAACTCTTTATTGATAGTTAATTTCCTCCGTTTATGTATCAAGCAAATGAACATCTCCATTGAAACAACTTTTATTATGTAACTCAGGTTGTCTGGAACTGGAATTATGTAGTCTGGGAACTTTTATTTTGAGGTGCTATATGAACCAGCACCTGTACCTACTGTTATGACATGGTTATTTGCTTCTGGTTAGTGTATGTGTAGGGTTTAGTTTGTGTCCTAAGGTCATTGAGCTTTGATTATGCTGCTGCTATTGTATTTGTAACTAGAATTATATACACTCTGGATTGGTGTGTTTGTTGTGTTTGTTGTGTTTGTTGCTGCTACTGTGTTCGTGACTGGAAATTATGGCAAGACATGATTGATGTGTTTGCTGTGTTTGCTGCTGTTGTGTTGTGTTTGCTGTGTCTGGTTCAGTTTGTGTCCTGTAGGTACTGTGTTTGTTGTTGCTGTGTTTGTGTTTGTGTGTAATCGAAAAATTGTAGCGGAGTTATTTACATGGTAATCGTTTGAGTGACTACGGAGGGAGGCCTTTGAATGGCTTGGAAAATCCCGCAATGGTGTGTTGTTTTCCTCCTTTTCTTGGTTCACTTTACTGAATACTTGGCAGTGAATGACAAAGGTAAATGTGTGGAATTACCTGCATATGGGTATTGCCAACTAGTTACTTGATTGAGGAAGGTCCAAACTTCAAAGGCTATGGACACAGATTGGACCCATGCTTTTCTATGCACTGAAATTTCACAATCACCATTTTGGGCAAAGCCGCAAAGATAGTGGAAGAGAGTTGAGTTCAAGTGTTATACTCTGTTAAAGCAGAAAAGTTGGAACAGAAGGAGTTGGGTCTGAGTGGTTCCGGCGATGGAGAAAACTTGATACAAAGACTTAAGTAGCGTCCTTTTTTTGGTACTAGATGTTCAAGGGAATGCACAAGATTAGTAATACTTGGCAAAGTGAATTGCTTGCGTTTTTTTTGTCTTGAGGGACTTCTTCATTGGTTATCTTGTTTTCTCACTTATAGATACAAGGCAACAAGAAAGTGATTGAGTTGTGTCCAGAGTACAAACGTTAAGTTACCGACTATTCCAACAATTTAAGCTATTAAGAAATGAGCTTCACAATATGTATGAAGCTATTAAACAATTTAAGCTACTGTTGAAACCAGTCCACATTCATACTTTTTGAAAACAAATAGATTCAATTCATGAGAGCCAAATATGCAATGGTTGCCCTTAATTGCCCACCCATTCATTTGTTTAAACAACAGGACAATTGCTACTAGTCGTAAGGAGCCAAACAAACTAAATATGGCAAGACATTCATTATAGAGTTTTTTCAGGCATTCAAACAAAGTTCAATTTCAAAAAGGCGCCAAAGTACTATTATAGAGTTTTTCCAGGCATTCAAACAAAGTTCAATTTCAATAAGGCGCCAAAGTACTCAAACATAGGTCCAACATACGCAAACTAACGAGATTAAAATTCACTACTATAGGCCAGTTGCCTTACAAAAGAGAGTTGCATTACACCACTAAGGCAGTGCTAAGTGATTGCCTTTGCCAAATGAAGTGTACAAGTAATACATTAACCAACGAAGAAAACCATAAAACAAGACTTTCCACTTTGAGGTTCCCATATTTTGGTATTATTGTGTACGATGCTTGACTAGATTGGCAACTTTCAATTTTTGAATTTCCTCTTCCATTGCATCAACCTTCATCTTCATTGCATTTCCATCAACGTTCATTTCTTCATTTTGCTTGAAAGGGGCCGAACTGCTCTCAGCTTGTTCACTGGCCTTCCCCACCTCTCTAACTTTCCAAATTTTCATTGGCCTCAAACCCTTTTTTTTTGTCGAAGTTGGCGGGGGGTCATACCAATAAAAAAATGTGCAATGTTCTTCATTCTTCATCAAAAAACAAGGGCAAAATTTGTGGTTCAATAAAAAAATAAAGAACAAGATGGAAAAACAAACATTAGGTTCATTGAAATCACTACCATGTAGTTGGAACACCCAAAGAATCTTCGGCCTGGGTTCGGTTTGGATTTTGACTTACACAGTGGTGCTACTTCTCCACAAAAGCACATCATCCCAAAATCAATCTCATCTCCGCAATAACTTCCTTCCAATTCCATCTATTGGACAGATATATCACAATAATGTATAAGACACACATACACAGGTACACTAGTATCCGAATCCATGTAACATGAATCATTCTAGCATAAAGAAGCCACAATTCTCTTTTTAACTCTACTTTGAATCTGGAAAATGGTAGCATTATAAGGGTGATCAAATTTAAATTCATTGGAACTTCATCATATGCATATTAACAAAGGT
This sequence comes from Vaccinium myrtillus, assembly GCA_016920895.1. Classification (NCBI taxonomy): domain Eukaryota; kingdom Viridiplantae; phylum Streptophyta; class Magnoliopsida; order Ericales; family Ericaceae; genus Vaccinium; species Vaccinium myrtillus. The sequence continues at coordinate 16,413,474 of CM029272.1, read as the reverse complement.
GATCAGGACCACAAATCCATATTGGATAGAATACCATTTTAGTACACAAACCTTCCTGGACAATTTTTGTTTTTGCCTATAAAGGGGAAAACATCGCAAACAACACATTTTTTACTAAGGTATCAACAAATTGGAACAAAGAAATTCCTTGAACACTGGACCCATATTTGATCTCAAGAAAATCGAGGCAAGCTTTAAACTAACCCTCTTACTCCATTAGTGTACAAACTCCGGTCTGGTGCTAATAGCTTAACTCAATACCTTCAATATGGTGGATCACTCATGACATAAAATTGAATATAGTTGGCAAATTAAAAGTGAGGAGTATAAAATAACATACTCCAAGTTAAATATCAGACTAGTGATTGAAGGAATTTTTATCAACGAATTTCCTGCTCTATTTGAAAATCAAATCTATAAGGGAAAATTGTATGCTATCTTCGGTTTACCATTCACACTCCAATTTTTTGTTTTTCAAACCCTAACTTCACAAATTTCATAAATTTGAAACCCTAACTTCACAATTTTGAAACCCTAACTTCAAACACTTCTCAAATTAACTGAGAAACCCTAAAATTACAAAGAAAGTGAGCCAGACCTAGAGAATTGAAAGACATGGCGTTTGATACCTTGAGTTAGAGAATGGACACAGATAGTGCAACAGTCGTGGGTGTGTGGTGGATCGATTCCTTCTTCTTCTCGTTCTTCTTCTCCTCCTTCGTTTGTTCGTCGTTCTTCTCTCAGATGATCGGAGTCTGGAAGAGTGGAGGAGCTTGTCCTCGTCGTTCGTCGTTCTTCTTCAGAGGATCGCTTCTCTCTCTTCTCTCCAGAATAGCGTGCAAAATGACGGGTAGAAGGAAAAGAAGGGGTTTTGTTGTTGAACCTTGACCCTTAGAGGGTCCATTTTAATTGAAAGGGTCATTTAAATGATAGAGTGCGCCTGGGCCGTTGGATTTAATCCAACGGCTGAAAAGGTTGGTCCGGATACTTGCCCATTTCAGGGCTCCCGCAAGAGAAGTGGATGGTGTGTATATATATATACGCCACGGATCCTATCAAGGATCCCGAATTGAGGGTTTTTCGGTGTTTTGATGCTTTTAAAAATTGTTGTTGGAAAATCCGAGCCGTCCAATGTGTTCAAAATGTGTTTTCAATTACAGGTTTTGCGAAAAACTGCTTGGATCACTACAACAATTTTCCCCATTGCCGACTAAAATTTTAGTCGGAAAATGTCGTAATTTAGTCGGCAATAGTAATTTCCGACCAAAAATTTAGTCGGCCCGTTTAGTCGACGGAATGAGGTCGGAGATGGTAATTTCCGACCAAAACAAGTTTGGTCGGAAAAAGTTTCGTTTTTACCGACTAAACATTTAGTCGGTGAATGTTTATTTTTCTCCGACTAAATTTTTGGTCGGTGAATATCTAGTTTTCTCTGACTAAATATTTGGTCGGTGAATGTTTATTTTTCTCCGACTAAATATTTGGTCGGTGAATATCTAGTTTTCTCCGACTAAATATTTGGTCGGTGAATTATTTATTTTTCTCCGACTAAAGATTTGGTCGGTGAATTATTTATTTTTCTCCGACTAAAGATTTGGTCGGTGAATTATTTATTTTTCTCCGACTAAATATTTGGTCGGTGAATATCTATTTTTCTCCGACTAAATATTTGGTCGGTGAATTATTTATTTTTCTCCGACTAAATATTTAGTCGGTGAAATATTTATTTTTCTCCGACTAAATAATTTAGTCGGTGAATAATTTTTATCTCCAACTAATAATTTAGTTGGTAAATGAATTTTTTTTTTTTTTTTGCCATTTTAATCCGAGCTCGTATTGAATCGTTAAATTTGTCAAATTTGGTTTGTAACCATCGATTAAATCAAGCAACCAATCATTCCATACAAGATTTCACTAACATGCTCTAATTAATTAATAAAGCACAAAATTGAAGACTTCCCAAATTAAAGGTCTTCACCTAACAAAATAGTACTATCATACTACAAAAACTGCGAAATACAAAATCCAACCAAAACAATCCATCCAAGGATAAAATAAAAAGTATCCATCCAAACAATAGAACGCACGATAATATCCAACCACGGTAGAGAATACATGGCAAAAATTCAACCTTTTCATCTAGCTCATAACTAGATGCGGCACTCTATCTGTAAAAAGAACAAAACACCACGATTATTAGATACAACATTTTCATCGACATCATCAAGGAGTAAATGATAACAAGGATATTGAAATTCAAGTAAATACATAGTCCTATGCATAGTGGAATATATGCCCAAAATAAATCAATAACTAACATCTCACCCAGATTTGTCAAGAGCATAAATAATTATCCCATTAATATTTCGTTCGACTAGATCTTTACATTAACGATTGAGATTGACCATCATCCAAGTCCAAGTTGAAAATTTTGGTCCTCAAGTAGGATACATATATACCAGTTCAAAAAAAAAGTAGGATACATATATAATTATCCAAGTGTTCCTGGATATTCTAATCACTCTAAATAGCAACTGATTCAGGAATACAACTGAGCCAGTATCGTATGATTTTAACAACAACGCCCACAACAACTCAGCACGAACAAAATTTAACTATGACATACTAATTTAGAACCAAGTGAACTTCAAACCTGCAATGTAAATTCACTACACAAATGTCACCTCCAGATGATCAATGATATTTGTTCACTCCATGCAACAAGAAAACACCAATCCAAAATAATACTACCCGATAGTGATACTATTTGCCAGTATGACATGGCATATGACCTTTCGGAGAATATTTTCAATATAACGCTTTTTTCTAACGTCTCTTTTGAATGGGGCGAGACTTACGCATACACATAACCCACTTCATAAGGGCGTCACAAATAATCATTGTATCCAAAAAAATTCAATCACCTCTCAAGTGAAAAACTCTCAGTTCTGCCCATAAAAGGCAAATATCAAACCAATGAACTTTTCAACTTTTTGCAACTCCATGAATGTTAATCTAGTAATAAAGCCTAGCAATTTGGAGGAGACCCAATGGAATTACTACAGTAACTCTTTAGGAAACGCCCATTTTTTAAGCTTCATACATATTAGATGAAGAAAATCATACGGAGTTCAACAATAAATTACAAAGTACAACAGAAACACAAGAACAAACAAAAATAATGGCTGCTTACAGGTAAGAAGTAACTGCTAGGAGTAAATTTCTCTTTCCGTGGTGGAGGGGATGATGGGTGACGTAACAAAGTCCAAGTTCCAAAATCGAAAGGCTTTTTGATCTCTTGTCAATATCCACTTCACATGAAAAGCTTTCTTCTTAATTATAACTCTCTACACAGTTTTTGAAACTTTCAAACCAAAAACATGATGTTGAGCTTGGTGCAAACTATCTGTGAAAACTGCAGTGAGTCACTAAAATTTTCTGTTTTGATATTGGTTTCGTTACTTTTGTACTTTTCGTAATTTTTTTGGTCAACTGTTCAGCGTTATTTTTTAGATTAATCATTTTTCTCAATGAAAGGCATTATAAAAGTATCAAAATGTGAACCCAAGTTGGAAAAAAATCGTATAGGGCGTTAAAATTTTAAAGGTCATCATTAAGTCAGTATTTACAATAGTCGATCTGAACCGTTAAAATTTTACGCACCACTGATTTTATCAGTGTCATCAAAATTGGTGATCATCAAATATCGGCAATTGTGTGATCGAATCACATTTAATGCATCAAAAGGCCTTAAAGTCGTATAGTGGACAATCCAAGCTCCACCTAAGGTTTCTTTTGGCGATCAGAACCGTCATTTTTTTAACATATTATAGATACAATAAGTTTGTACAAAAAATTAAGAAGACCGCATATCAGTACACATTTAATCGGACGAAAGTGCCTTAAAAAAAAACACAATTCGGTCCCGATCAACGTGTGTTTTTAAACTTGATCGAGAAGAAAAATTAGATGATTGATTTCTCATCAACAGAAATAACAAAATCAACGGGATCAAGACCGCACAGTTGCGTTCGAAGCCATCACTCGATCACTGTCGTTCCCGTTGAAACGTGAATCCGTCGGAAATGCTCAACAAGTTTCAAGTTCAGGTGGTAAACAAGGATTTGATCTGCTTAGGGATTCAGAGAATAGGAGACGGAGATGGATTCAGAAAGGGAGAGAAGGAGATCTGGGAGGGGCACCAGGGAGTACAGTTTTAGGGCATAAAATGAAATAAGTTGAAACTATTTGTTAGCTGCCGAAAATTTTTTTTTGGGGGGGGGGAATCCATCGTCTATAGCGCGCCAAAGGTTTTGGGGAAGCGGTAATCATCTCATTCCAATTTCAACTTTTCATCTCTCAGTCCAATTTTACACAAAGTCCTTATTTAATTTAGTACGGTTACGGTGGATCTAGAGTCCTGTATTGATTTCCAACTTTCTAATTCTAATCGAGCGAGGTTCCTTGATTTTCTTGAGATCAATTATAGGGTATCTGTAATATAATGTGAATTTATTTTAAACCAAAAAATTTGAAAAATTTTACAATGAGGATTTATTTCTTGCGAATAAAAATCGAAAAATTATATAATGTGAATTTTTATTTTTTTAAATACTCGCCTACAAGGCTACCAAACTTAGAAAACACTCCTACCAGTTTTCGATATCTAATTGAGCTCATTTTTATTTGAGTCTATTTATTCAACGGCCAAGCATGCACAGGTGATCGTTGTTAATTAGTAGAGACACCAAACAGTGGATCCAAAGTGATGACTGAGATGAAAAAATCAATTTAACTATTCGGGGACTTACAAGGGACCCACTTGTGGTTCCCACACAAATGATCCAAACTGTTCATTAATTACTCTTAGAAAAGGGAGGCAAAGTCACAGTGAATGAGAGCTTTGGGGGTAATTTTAGGGCTGGTTCTTTTGGGTTTACAGTAGTGACCGTGTGTGGGGGAGTCTGGAGAGTCTTTCTTTTTTCTTTTTCATTTTATTATCATTTTATTTAAAAAATGAATTGCCGACTAAATATTTAGTCGGAAAATATAAAAATTCCCGCCGAAATTTTTGGAAATCATTGAATTGGCGGAAAATTATTATTCCCTGACTAAATAGTTGGTCGGAAAATACTAATTAATTTCCGACTAAATAGTTAGTCGGAAAATACTAATTAATTTCCGACTAAATAGTTGGTCGGAAAATACTAAATATAAAAATTCCCGCCGAAATTTTCGCGAAATTTTTGGAAATTGTTGAATTGGTGGAAAATTATTATTCCCCGACTAAATAGTTGGTCGGAAAATACTAACTAATTTCCGACTAAATAGTTGGTCGGAAAATACTAATTAATTTTAGTGATATTTTAGCTACCCCTTAGTTGTGTTTCTTTTTTTTGTGATAGTGCTTATTATTACGACTTATTTTTCTTTGTACAAGTCCCTGTTTTGTGGAATCCTTTGTTTTTTGAATTTTTAAATTAGTTGGTTTATAAATAATAATAAAAAGAAGGAAGTGTGCCATTCCTAGGGATGTTTGGCCGCCACTTTTTTGGCTTTTCCCATTCTCATTTTCTAATTCTGGGTGTTTAGGAGACAACACCCAAAACTCATTCCCTCAGAACTCCTTTTGCATTTTGGTTTTTACATTTTTTGCCTTTTGAATTATGGTTAGGAACATAATATGAAATGCCTATAAAATAAAATAATCCAATGAACCTTCATACAACAATTGTTCATAAGAAAAACCGTTTTCCAAAGATCTGATTTATAATTCGACCAATACTTGCACTGGACCAAACATTTGGGGCAAATAGATGTTAATCCAAACACCTCTCTTTATGGGTCGTAGTAGTATCATTGATCACACACTTCTCTTTAATGTTTTGTTTTTGGAAATTGTTGAATTGGTGGAAAATTATTATTCCCCGACTAAATAGTTGGTCGGAAAATACTAACTAATTTCCGACTAAATAGTTGGTCGGAAAATACTAATTAATTTCCGACTAAATAGTTGGTCGGAAAATACTAATTAATTTCCGACTAAATAATTGGTCGGAAAATACTAAATTTTCCCGACTAAAAATTTTTGGTCGGCGATTAGCTTATAATTTCCGACTAAAATAGATTTAGTCGGCCAAGCCTATAAATATTTTCCGACAAAAAAAAATTTAGTCGGTGATTATATTAATTTCCGACTAAAATTATTTAGTCGGAAATTTTAGTGATATTTTCCGACCAAAGTTTATTTAGTCGTTGAATGAACAACAATTTCCGACTAAACATTATTTAGTCGGCGATTTTAGTCGGGAATGGTGTAAATTGTTGTAGTGTCAAGCCCTTCCCGGAATTTTGTTTTGAAGATTTTCCGCGTGGACCCTTGAAAACACCTTTTGAACACATTGGACGGCTCGGATTTTCAAAAAATATATCGGGAAGGTGGAGTCCCGGATCCGGGACTCCCGGACTAGATAGTTACTCTATATATATATAGTCCGGATCTAATCTGGGATCCCTAGGTCCAGGACTCATAGTTCCGGATCAAATATTCATGATCCGAACCATCCAATGTGTTTAAAACGTGTATTAAAGGGTCCTCACGAGAAATCATCCAAAAAAAATTACCGGGAAGAGCTTGATCTAAGCAATTTTTCCTAAAACTGAATGAAAAACTGCTCGGATCAAGCCCTTCCCAGTATTTTTTTTGGTCGATTTCTAGCGGGGACCCTTGAAAACACTTTTTAAACACATTGAACGGTTCGGATCATGCAAAAACATGTTTTAAAACGTTCAAAACATAAAAAAAAACCCAATCCGGGATCCCGAATTGGATAGTTGGCGTATATATATATATAGTAGGATCACTAAAAACCAATGTTTTAAAACCCGGACCGGTGAGCGAACCGGAAAAGGAGCCGGGTGGACGGATCACCGGTTCAACCGCGGTTGAACCAGAGTTGAACCGTAATGTCATAATTACGTCAAAAATAAATAATAATATATAAATAAAATAAAATAATTGTACATAAAATAGTTAATGTTGAAAATAATGAAGAATAAGTCCAATAGCACTGGAAATGGGGAGAAGTTTGCTTTTTCCAAAGGTTTTCAAGCCTGGTTATAAGTTTAAGAATCCCACGTCGGAAAAGAGAACTTTGGGAAACCCTTTTGCTTCTATAAAGCTCTCTTTTGCTGTTTATGAATGCTTACAGCTGTCATGTTGTCTAAGTACGGTTGAATGAAGCGCTTTTCTTGACTGTTGGCAGTTCAAAATTTTAGGAGAAGCCTCTACGTAGGTTTTCCCCTAGCGGCCGCCACACCTCCCCTTCCACCTTCTTGCTCCTCCTCCTTTCCTTTATTGCTTCTTCCGCTTGGTTTCCAGCAACTTCCCATGCTAATCGACCTTCTCTCCTCTTCCTATCGGCGGCTGAAATCCACCGGATCTGGGGATTCCAGATCCTGACTTCAGACATCAGCGACAATGGCGGCGGCAACGTGACAACTCTGATGATGGCTCCGACGATTTTTTTCACTGTATTTCCTGTTTCTTTTACTATTTTTTTTTTATAGATTGTAATAGGGTTTTGATTTAATGGATTCTTTTATTTGTTTACCCAAAAAACCAGTGATCCAATCAGATTGAGGATGAAAACTAGAAAAAATATTGAACTTGAATGATGAACGGTGTATTGTAGAAACTTTTTTTACACCGGCAGTGTAAATTAAAGTTTTCTCCAAATCTATTACATGCGCCATGTGCATGGGCACATGGCGCAATGCACACGACACAATGTAATAGATTTGGAGGAAACTTTGATTTACACCGCAGGTGTAAATAATGTTTTATAGGAACGCCAATATTTAGACTCCGTTTGTTTGGACGTAAATTATTTTTGTCAAAAACATTTTCCATAATTTCTTGTGTTTGATTGTTGAAAATCATGAAAAATGATTTTTTTTGGAAAATCTTTTACTCCGTTTCCGATAAAACAACTTACCCTTGAAAAACTGGCAAATTGGACCCTTTCCACACTTGACCTTTACCTCTCAGATAGCCAATCATTCTCTCCAATCCCCTCATGAGTGACAGTCATGACCAAAAAGTAAGATACTCTCTCTCTACCCACGTAGGCTGCTCTCTCTCTTCCCCCCAAAACAGCAAAACACTCTCTCTCTCTACCCACTTGCACTCTGCTCGAACAAAGCCACGCCAATAATTTCATTCATCAACTACTGACACTTTGATCTACAATTGAAAACAATTTGTTGTTGTATATTTTTTTCTAAGTGCAACCAAACACCGGAAAATCAAATTAACAAAAAACATTTTACGCAAAATTATTTTACCTTAAAAATATTTTTCAACCAAAAATGTTTTACATTGAAACAAACGGAGCCTTAGTGTATCATATTGTTCCCAGTATTTCTTAACTTTTCTTCTTTTGTATTTTTTCCATCTAGAACGTTAACAAGAAGTGATTTTCACTGGTATTGATTAAGTTTGTTTTCTTGCTGAATAGAGTTTTCAACTTACAAGCGACGGCTCTGACTTGCAGAAAGTCTCCAAAAAATCCCAACTTTCCGCTGGCAATGGACGACCATTCCTATCAAAATACCGCGTTTTTATAGTACTAAAAAAAATCCCAATTTTCTGGTAGGCCCAGTGCAATTTCTGCTGGCAATGGACGAACATTCCTATCAAAATCTCACCTTTTTGCATTAAAAAAACTTCTCACCTTTTTGCATTGAAAATGAGATTTTACCAATCATCCTCCTCATTTGATAAAATCAAGGATTGATTTTATCAAATTTTGATAAAATATTTTGGGAAACTAAAGTTTTTAGATAATTTGGTGATTAACAGTCCAATATTGTGTTAGAGCAGACAATAAATCTTATATTCGAGCCTCACCGCCTACCTAATGATTAAAAAAATTACATGCGTTTATTCTTCTTATAGAGGAGAGCCTGGCTACACGCGAGGGGCCCGGGGTGTATTGCGAATATAAATAATGAAGAGGTTTGAACTTTGTTGAGTGCTATGTCATAAATAATATATATACCTACTTTTAATTTTGATCTACCAATGTTTCTTTCTAGCAAATCAAAAAAGTGAATTGCTCGTGGTTCAAATTTTCGACTCCACATAACGAAATCCTTCCTCCGTCCGTGTTTGTTAGTCCACAAACATACTTTTCTTAGCCCATAAAGATTGTCCATGTAGTCAAATCAAAATACAAACTAGAGTGAGATTACTCTTTTACCCTTCTTTTTTATATTAATTAATAGTTACCATCATTTGAAGAATGGGTTAAAAGGGAAATTTGTCTCACAAAAAGCACCATAATTATGTCATCATTTTGTCTCCTTAATAAGTTGGAATCCCCAAAACGGACCAACAAGCACGGACAGAGGGAGTACTAGCTTAGTTATGATTGTTTGACATTGTTCAATAACTACAGATGCTGATAATAATTTACCACAAATATCTGCTAGGCCCTTGGTACATCAGTTTGACTAGTCCACAAATTTGGTGGCAGTATGGATCACTGCATGCCTATATAAACACAACTGTATGCATTCTATGCCGGTAACCAATGTTGCTTTCACATTTTGCTAGAAAATAAAGCTTACAGTATCCACCCCTCCAGCTAGCGTTCGCTTGGCATACAGAAAGCTAGCAATTGAGATACTCAAATGAATTCCCAGTTGCATGGGTTAGTGCTACTCTTGGTGATGAGCTGCTATTACATTTTGCCATTATTCGGGGCTCAAAATGATAGTAGTTTAATAGAGGTTGATGTTGGGCTAATTCTTGATATGGACGATGATTTTGTGGGAAAGATGAGCCGGACGTGCATATATATGGCGCTTGAAGATTTCTATGCGTCACATGGTCAAAATTACACCACGAAAATTGTTCTTCACCCTAGAGATTCCAAGAGTGATGTTGTGGAGGCAGTATCTGCTGGTACGTTTTATATTCTCTATTCATGATTATTTCTCCTCTTCGTAGGTACTAATATATCTTGATTTCCTCATTTCCATACTTCATGGAAGGTTTAATACAATAGCAATACTGCAGATACAAATCCAACCACATATACACCTGTATGGCTGTATGGAAGTAGTCTTTGGCTTGATGTGTGTTTGGTGTTTGAGTCCCTATATTTTTTTAAATAGAATTTGTTTGTAGAACTCATAGGCATGTGAAACATACGAAGACCTTAACATACAAAATTGACGAGAAACTTGTAAGTGTTAAATTCCCTTTCATATTGAGCTCTTCTCTACAAATTCGTACCCCTTCATTTGGATTCAATTCCATTTTGCTCTAGGTTGCCTAGGTTGTAGCCTAGGTTGCCTTATTTTGTGTTTCCTTTTTAGATTTAGGTCATAATATTTAAATCCCTTTTATTTGTTTGTTTCCTGGTAGGATTGGGGCTATAGCAGTATAGCCTATAAACAAAGGGGTAAAAGCCTTCGGGCTAGGAGAGTTTTGTTTTGATTATTGACGAAATTGTTGAGTCTTAGAGAGAGTTTTATCTTGTTTTTTATTGTCCTTCTAGCATTCGTTGTTCTTTTTCGATATATGCTTCTCTGCTTAATCTACTTTTTCAATTGTTACATGTTTACACTTTGCATTCAAATAATAACATGAAAAGTAATTTTGTTCCTCCCCGTAATTCAAAATATAACAGAGATGCATGGATCATTGTTGCAAACTTCCTTTACTTTTAAATTTATAACTTCTCTTTGCAATTTTTTTTTCGTGGTATTTTCGAAACCATGGTGGCACTCTCCTCCTTCTTAGCTCCGTCCCTAATCACAAGGCTGTACATGACCTTCTACTAAGAGCATCTCAAGTCCTTACCCCATGTTTAACCCAAATTTCGATGAAAATCTGGGTCAAAATTTTATTTGGCTCTGTCTTCTCCATTGCTTTACCTATTTTTTTAAGACCTAAATCTAGTGTTTTTCAGGCTCTCTCTTTAAAATTTTAGTCAAAATGGTACATTTGAAATCAATCTGAAAGTGAAAAGAGGGATTGAGAAAAATGTTTGGATTTGGGTCTCCTGGATTTGGGTCTCCCCAAATTTAGATAAGGAAAACAAAAATACTAGTACACAACCATCCAACCACCACGCAGTCCACAACCCCTCACATACACGTGGGGCCCACCTCAGAATTGTGTGTGGGCCCCACATATATGTGAGGGGTTATGGATTGAGTTGTGGTTAGATGGTTGTGTATGTAGCATCTTTCGAAGGAAAAAGGTTAAACCCAAAATGGGTAGGGAAATAGATATGGCATTGCAGACGAATTTTAGGCTTCTTACTAATTTTCTGTTTGAGTAGAAAAAGGGTCAGAACTTGTGATGCCCCAAAAAGTGTGATGCCCTAAAAGTTACTGCTCATAGCTCCGACTATTTTACCAATTATTTGTGCACTCTTTGACCCTTTTTCAAGTGCACACAAAATTTTGGTCAGAAACTTAAATCTTAGGAAAATAAATGCGTTGATGAAACGTGCTTCGAGGCACGTTACAATGTCGTTTTCCGAAAAATAATATTTACCCCCACTGTTTGGTGTGCATTGGGTTGCAACAAATCTGTTTCGAGGATAAAACGAAATCCGATCGAATGATCTTCTGCCTGCATCTACACAAACAAACAAAGGACGGACATAATACCGAGTTATAAAAGAATCAAACGAACCAAAGGTATGTTGAATTCGGTTCGACAGAGTAACAAATCAACAGTACAAGAAAACAACTTTTAGAGAGTAAGGGAGTTTCTGGAATTTTCGGACACTAGAATGGTTAGATGCACCCAATCAGATGATGTCGTACCTCTTCATCCATGTCTGTTAGACTTGTTCCTGCGGTGCAAGTTGCACCTATTCAAATGGTCACTATAACTTCCCACACCCAGTCTGTCCATCCGAATGGCTATATATGCTGATCAATTCCTATGTGGACCGTTCGATCTCGATCGACAGTTGCAGCCACACAGCCCACTGCCAAGCTTACGCATGTGCGCGGGTGAGCGAACTGCGGGTGCGTAGCACTAGCTTCGCTGGTTTGGTGCAGAGCACCTTTGGAGCCAAGCCACTCTAAAATAATGCTAATATAGTGAATTTACTAGATGTGCTCCCCTATATGTCATTCAATCTTTTGCCACTTAAGTAATATGGGACAAACCAATAAGATCTAAAAGAAGCCTTATCTAGAACAAGGAATATTTTGATAAAACACCCAAAAATAAACTCAATTTATTTTGATAAATTCCAACACAAACCACGGATTAGGTGTGCTCCTCATTCCAGTGTCACGGCATGAATAAAAATATGATCCAATCGAACAACAATTGGTGACCTCATTTGGTTGAACATCCTTATAAAAAATCAAATTGATTGGATGTCGATGACTATGTGATCAGTTCACGCTTGTGTCATACCTATCGTTCATACATTCATTCTTATAAAAGCAAGTAGCATTGTGTCCGTTCTATACACATGATGACATGTATTTACCATTACAACCAATCAGAGTGAGGGTTTTGTTCACCCTTGTTTTAGTGAGGGTGAACAATTTTTTTTCCGACTTTTCCTCCTTTTCTTTCCTTGCAACGAAGTTTGTGTGACAGGTTCTGGTCATCATGTTCAGAGTGTAACAGTTGTAGCATAACAATAGCGTCCATCGAGAGTCGTGAATTTGTAATTTTGTGTTGCTGCAGCCTTAGAGTAACGGGTTGACCCACAGCTGTATTGAATAGCGTTACAGAGAGAAAGCGCCGCAACCGAAAACTTGCAACCCTCTTGGACTTACAATCACTCGGGAAAACAAGCCTCAGTTTCAATGAAGCTTGAATTAAAAGAAACCTTTGGCTATAGGATTCAAGAACGAAGAGTAAATCTGTAAATGAGGTGGTAAGGTAGTGTAAGGGAGAATGGGCAAGCTATTTCGTTACTCCATAAGTGTATGAGTTCACATCTCTACTAGGCCTAAAAGTAGTATTGAATAAATACTGAATCGCTATACTGTTTTCTTCGTGCTTATTGGGTTATATGCCGAGATGAATTATGTAAACTCCATGTATTCGTTATGAATAAATGATGTGATATTACAGTTTTGTTGACTTTGATTCATTCTTTGACCATCGTACTTCAAAATATTTTTGTTTATTTTTACCCCTCCACAAGTTTAGTTTCATCCATTCTATGTAAGTTTTTACCCAAAGTGGTTCATTGTGGTTTACGAATTGTTTTGTACTTGGGTGAATACATACTCCTACTACATCAGGGTGGAGGTTGTATTCATAAGAACCAACCATGCACAAAAATCTGTGTATATGAATTCAAGTATTGGTTTGGATCTAATTAATATTGATATTTCATTTGCAGCTATAGACTTGTTGAAAAATGTCCAAGTACAGGCAATAATAGGTCCACAAAAATCCACACAATCAGGTTTTGTGATTGATATTGGGGAAAAAACACAAGTTCCTATCATTTCTCAAGCGACGAGTCCTACTCTCTCACCGTCAGACAATCCATACTTCATTCGAGGAGGACAAAATGGCTCTTCTCAGGTTGAATCCCTTTCAGCTATGGTGAAGGCCTTTGGTTGGAGGGAGGTAGTGCTCATTTATGAAGACACAGAGTTTGGGAGGGGAATAGGTCCTTATTTAACCGACTCTTTTTTGGAGATTAGTACCCAAGTGCGGTATCGAATCGCTATGTCTGTTTCAGCTACATATGATCATATCCTTCAAGAACTCTACAAGCTAAAGACATTGCAGACCAGAGTTTTTGTGGTGCATATGTTACCTTCTCTCGCTTCTCGCTTTTTCTTAAAGGTGAAAGAAGTTGGAATGATGAACAAGGGATATGTCTGGATCATCACCGATGTGTTAACTAATCTCTTGGATTCTCTGGATGCTAATGTTATAGGTTCGATGCAAGGGGTACTAGGTGTGAAGCCTTATGTTCCAAACTCGAATGAGCTTCAAAACTTTACACAAAGATGGAGAAAGAGATTTCGTCAAGAGCATCCATACATGGATAGATTTGAACTAAGCTTGTCTGGATTATGGGCATATGACAGTGCCACGGCGTTAGCAATGGCAGTTGAGAGATCTGGTATTGCTCATTCAAAATTCAAAAAACCAGTCTCTGCAAACAACTTAACAGATTTGGCTACAATTGGATACTCAGAAATGGGACCAAGGCTACTTCAAGCAATCAAGAAAATTAAGTTCCAGGGGTTAAGTGGTGAATTTCATCTAGTCGATGGGCAGTTACAGCAATCAGCCTTTCAAATAGTCAATGTAATCGGAAAAGGGGAGATGGAAATTGGATTCTGGACTCGGGAATATGGAATATCAAAGAAACTGAGATCGCCAATTAATAAGAATGACACCAATGACGAAGAAGATCTTGAAGCCATCATTTGGCCTGGTAGATCCAGTGTTGTACCCAAAGGTTGGGAAATTCCAACAGGTGAACGAAAATTGAGGGTTGGAGTTCCAGTAAAAAATGGTATCAATGAATTTATCAAAGTGGAAAGGCATCCCCAAACTAATGTTGTCATTGCCACTGGTTTCTGCATAGATGTATTCAAAGAAATCATGGACCACGCATTGCCGTATGCTGTCCCCTATGAATTTATTCCCTTTGAAACTCGTGATGGCGAACCCGCTGGAGATTACAATGATCTTGTTTATCAAATCTACCTTGGGGTAATCAGATTTGCTATGTGAATTTGCTACCTTTCTCATTTTTCCTTTGCCAAGTAACTAAAGTTTATGTCTATCTCCAGAACTACGATGCTGTTGTGGGTGATGTAACAATTCTAGCAAACAGATCAAATTTTGTGGATTTTACATTGCCATTCACGGAGTCCAATGTGGCGATGATTGTTCCAATTCAGGATGATGGGAGGAAGAATGCATGGATTTTCATGAAACCCCTACAGATGGATCTGTGGCTAACAATTGGGGTGTTTTTCATCTTCACTGGCTTTGTTGTTTGGGTTCTGGAGCATCGTGAAAACAAAGAATTCCGAGGCCCACCTAGTAAGCAAGTCGGGATGATATTCTGGTTCTCCTTCTCCACACTCGTTTTCGCCCATAGTAAGACCCTTTCCATACCTGCTCGGCACATGCCCCTAGAGCTAATTAATACTAATTTTTAAGTCTATGACAATAACCACATACATAAGGTGATTTAATTGGCCAAATGCATAATGAATAGCACTGAAAAATGCCTCACAAAGATGAATTTTTTTTTGTGGTTTTCTTAGGGGAGAAGTTGGTCAGCAACTTATCAAGGTTTGTGGTAATCGTGTGGGTTTTTGTGGTGCTGGTACTTACATCGAGTTATACAGCGAGCTTAACATCAATGTTAACAGTAGAAAAGCTGCAACCCAGTGTTACAGATATAAAGGAGCTCAGGAAAAATGGAGAATATGTTGGCTACCACAATGGTACTTTTTTCAAAGCGCTACTGAAAAGAGAGGAATTTAATCTCACAAAGTCTAGAAACTATAGCACTTTTGAACAATATGATGACGCCCTTTCAAAAGGAAGTAGGAATGGAGGAGTTGCTGCTATTATCCACGAGGTCCCTTATATAAGCCTGTTCCTTTCCAACCTCAAATACTGTACTAAGTACACTATGGTAGGACCAATCTACAAGACTGCAGGCTTTGGATTTGTGAGTCTCTCTCTCTCTCTCTCTCTCTCTCTCTCTCTCTCTCTCTCTCTCTCTCTCTGTGTGTGTGTGTGTGTGTGTGTGTGTGTGTGTGTGTGGTATCCGCTTGTTGTCTAGGGCAGCTTCAGAATGAAACATAACGTCAAACCCTGCAGAGTTGGGAAAGTCATTTACGAATCAGAATTCTTAACAAAAGCATTTGTGAGATTATGAGTACAAAAGAACACATCGATATTCACAAGTATTCTGTCCAAAGTTCTGTTTATATAGCAGATTTCTTGTATGAGGCTGTTTGTTGTGGCTCTAGTGCTGCAGCTTATGACTTTTTTGCATGAAAGCTATGCGAATTTATTTGGCATAGGTTCTGTTTTCTGTTCACGTCCAAAAGAAATTTGAAAGGTTGAATTTTGAGAAGCGACAGTTTCATTCTTTTTTTATTGTACAATTCAATAATTAGCCTTTATCACAAGTTCCGCAACAACAAATTTTAAATGTTTTATGTGAATCTTTACCTACAGGCATTTCCAAAGGGATCGTCCCTTGTACCTGATGTTTCAAGAGCAATCTTATATTTAACAGAGGAAGGTAAAATTTCTCAAATCCGACGCCAATGGTTTGGGGAAGAAGCTGAATGTGCAGATCAAGATGGTGCCAGGATCACCTCTGATAGCCTCAACCTCAAGAGTTTTAAGGGTCTTTTCCTTGTTGCAGCCACATCTTTGATTTCTGCTCTTGTCATATTCCTGTCTACCTTCCTATACAACAATAGGGTGATCTTGGCTTCTAATGAGTCATCAATATGGCAAAAGCTAATGGCAATGTCTAGAGCCTTCGACGAGGAAGCAGAGAAATCATCTGATGCATCCAAGAAAACGAAGCCAGCAAATGAAGTGATGGTAGTGCCTTCTGATTGCCCACAGAGTCCAGTAACCAGCAATCCTCCGCTTGTAGAATGGATTTTCACCGATGCTGATCACGTGTTTACTACGACAGAAAACAACACCCCCATTCATGAAACTTTAGAAATTGAGGTGAATGAATCAAAAGAATGATTTTCTGATGTAGAATTGTTCTGAAAAAGCTCATTTCAAGATACATTATAATGTAGGTAGGTCTTCACTTAGTTGGCAGCTTTTCATTCCCTATGTTGTTGTATATTTACAAATATAGTTGGATATGTTGTGCATCGCTTACTACAATGAATAATGTTAAATGCACCATTTGACTTGTAGCTGTAAATTCATTTGAGAAAGTTGGCATATTACCCCTATTAACTTCGGAATAGGTAAAGTACGAGGCAAAAAGCCCAAAAACGAATAGAAACAAAAGCATTTCAATTGAATCGTCGCAATGCATTTTAAGTGCATTCATGTCAAGTGGCTTCAAGGCATATCCCGTTGCTAGAAGAGGAGGAAAACTTCAGATTCGGGACCAAACCATGTATTTTAAACTTTGACAAACTCCAATTCTTCTACAAGGGGAGTAATCAAACATATTTGGATTCAGGATTAATAGATGAAATCAACATTTACTGAAACTCAAATGCTCCTGCAACAAGAAAATGGAAAGAATTCCCAATGCAAACCCCGAGCAACGGCATGGTAGGTTCATGTAATAAAATGGAAAGAAAAAACTGAACAAATTGGCATTAATTAAGAACTCTCTTGAGACGTGAAGTCCTGAACGATGAAATTCCCTATGACTAAGAATCATATTAAATATAACTCACATATTAAAAATAAAATATTTCACGTCTATGAGGAACCTCTCCGGTTTTTTTTTTTATTTTTTATTTTCAGGAAAAACTATGAGGAACCTCTCCATTGCGTAGGAATTTTTTGGCCCCTGGAATCTCGATCTACCAGGAATTTTTACTTCCAACATTTTTGGTTCCCCTTAAAATTTATTTCCAATTAACCTCGTGTTTGTAATTTATGAGTATTTGTTTCTACTTATTTATTGTGTCCATAGCATTTCAACTTCCAAATTTGATCTCGGTTTTCTACTAATTGTCTAATTTTTACATGGCCACGAAAAGCAGTCATTGTGTTTTGGTGAGTTGCCTGATACTCACTCCAATGTTCCACGAAAACTTCTATTGATCATGAATTTCTCCGGGGACAGGAGAAATGTCAGAGCCAACACCAAGTGGTGTTGTGAGGGAGTGGGCGTGCCAGGAGATAAGAGATCTCCAAGTAAAATGGAAAAGCGCCTAAAATCTGTAAAAACTTCTTTCAAGCAAAAGTAATAACTTAATTAAGAGGAACTAAGTTACAAAGGTTCGAGTTCCTTGACAAAGGACTTCAACAACAAAAAGAAAACGAAATTACATAGAAAAGAAATAGGAGGAAGAAAAGAAAGACAGGGGATGAGAAATGAAAGACATGGTTGAGAAAGAAACAATCGACTAACTCGATAGTTAGGAAATAAAATTACAATGCTGCTGTGAGCTTTTGGTGTGTGGACCTTTGCAATGTTGCACAATGAGCTTTCCATTGATCAAACATTCAAAAATCTCCTTCCACGTGTAAGGTCCAGATATGGTACAAACAACTTCCAAGAATCAAACAGCAAAAGAATTACCCAATTCTCTCTCTCTCTCTCTCTCTCTCTCTCTCTCTCTCTCTCTCTCTCTCTCTCTCTCTCTCTCTCTCTCTCTCTCTCGCTAGTTGTTAGACTATTTGTGATTTCTCTCTTACTTAACTCCATCTATGATAGTATTGCAGAATGATGTTTCGTGAGGATGGTTGTAGATGTGACAAGTGGCAAGGGTTGTAGATGTGACAATTGTTTAATTATGATTTTTGAAATGCTTGTACTCATGTGTAAAGTACAATTAAGCTCTTTATGCATTGGAGTTTTGACACAATCAAAAACAGTTTTGGTATTATCATTACCCTTTTTGATAAATTTTTGAAAGAGTTTAGTTAACAAATGTTGGGGGTAAAGTTTTCCAAACATGGACTGATTTGCGGGAATGAGAGAAACAAATATAATTAAATATATATGGCACGAGCACATACTACCTATCTATATACGTAATAGGTAAATTGTAAATTTCATACCTGGAGGAAATAATTATTATACATGGGGTTCTTAATTGAATCAATCAACCATTAAGATGAGATTTCATTTCCTAATGTACAAGTGTTATATATGTTCTTTTCGTCTCCTTTCCTCCGATCATGTGTCCATCATTTTGAAATATTACTTTTTAAATTTATATATGTCCTCTCTACCCAAATGAGAATTGTGTTTTGCTATCGCCAAATTTTTTTTTTACAAGCATATAGTCTCTCTGTTTTCTTGGAGTTGTGGTAAAAAAAGACTAATCATGCAAGAAGTTATGGACGGGTAAATGAAGAGTGAGACAATGCAGATGTTAATTCACATGATGCGCAAAAGGGTATTATGTTCTTCCCAATGCAAACCAAACAACGAACAGTTCCGCAGGTGTATCCAGCGTCATGGCGGGACGCACAAAGGTGTAGATTTTAATTATTGATTTCCTACAAAAATGAGTACATGGTAAAACTATCCGAATGTTATTACTCTATTCATTCGACCAGAAGAAAATAATATGTTGGCTTGATTAACAGTTCAATTTTAAGCCTTGATACATGTTTTCATTGTTTCAAGACGGTAAAGTTGTAAATTGTATAACAGATAGTAATAGGTAATAGCTTATACATTTGCATATTTCTGGCCCCTTGAATTGAAATGCCATGTCAAGGTGAACTACTAGAAATGACACCTACCTGGGGCATAAGGTACAATGAAGCAATTCAAATGGATTAGCATTTGTTCTAAATGATCATGCTCTTTAATACGCTAATTAAAATAATGTTTGTAATTGTTTGAATTAGAGAAAACATTTACTCAGAGGCCACAGAAGTTCTATGTAACACAATTAAAAATTTAAATTTCTAAAATTCTTTCCAATTTTCATGTTAACTACCAAAAATTGGCCGAGAAGTGTGCAATAAGTCAATTCTATTGGTTCCCTGATCAACTTGTTATTTTCTTGTTTGTAAATGTTGTTCGCTGGTTGATCCCTGATCAACTTGTCTCTTTCGGGTCCTAGGTGGCATATGATTGTCGTGTAGTTGGGTGCCAACATAGTTGGGATGCTTCTACACGTTGTGATGCTATTTCCTTGCTTCCCTTTAATCTTTGTACCTCTATTCCAAAGGTTAATAAATTTTTTTTGCCTTTCAAAAATAAATAAGTCAATTCTATGACAAAGTACTTCTTCCTTTACTTTAAGGGGTTGGCTAGGTGGTTTTAGCCTAAGACTTAGGTGTTTGCGGTTGGCTAGGTGGTCTTGGCCTAAGATTTAGGTGTTTGGTCCATTCTAATGTCTCATGTTTGGTTCTCCCTGTCAACAATTCTCAGGCCACCCCACCCCCACGCGTAGGTGTGTGAAATGGGAGTGGGAGGGGCTGTAGGGATTAGTCCGAGGTGCCCCAAGTTGGCCTGGGACACCATGCATTAGTTGCAAGGAAATTTAGAAAGATTGTATGATTTACTCTAAAAAAATACAGGAAGATCATCTACATTGTAAACCAATCTTGCGAAAACTTGGCCCATTCATACGCCCAATGGGCGGACTGTATAAAAACCGAATAATGATAGTGACACAAACTTTGTGCCACAACCAACCACACCTCACTCACATGGGGTGTGGAGCCCGCACTTGGGGCCCATGGGAGTGGGGTTGTGGTTGGTTGTGGCACAAAGTTTGTGTCACAATCATTTTTAATAAAAACCCTTATCAAATTGTCACAGCGAGAGTTTTTTCTCTTCCTCGTTGGTGCTTTTCTGCCTTCGTAGTGGGGGTTAGCGATTAATCTCATGGAGATCAGAATTGCTGCTATAATTTTCTGAATGGTTTATACAACGAGGGTCCTTTCAACACAAACTTCAATGGCCCTGTTCGTTTTCCAGTTTAGTTTTAGTTTTAGTTTTGATAACATCATTATTTCCCTCATTTCTCTCTCTATCTCTATCCACTCATTACACTTGCTGACATCATCAAACTAAACTAAACTATCTAACCAAACATAGCCAATGTATTTTTAATATTTTTTAGCACATCTTTACATATTTTTATACATTTTTCATACATATTAATATACTTTTTAGACCTTAATGACAACTCATTGCTCGTCCTGATTTTAGATTTTCCGTACAACAAGACACCATTAGCAAAATGTATGACCTCTAATCCATGAGGAAACATCTGATCTTTTTTCCTCTGGAACACATTTCACTGTTTTTTTTTTTTTGATAAGCTAAGAATTTTATTAATCTCTGAAGAAATACAAAGATTAAAAGGGAGGAAGGGTAATTACGTCCAGATAAACGGAGGAGGGAATTTCACCCTCACAACCACTAGACGCAACAAACCACATCGGACCCCAACGGTTGGCAAGGAGCCAAACGAGAAACCAAACCAAAACCCGATAAAAAATCTCGATGTCCGCCCATCCAAACGATTCCCCAAGTCTGCCGCCGCTGCCTCCAAACCTATTCAAACCAGGAAATGTCGCTGAAGCCGCCAAAACAGCCACGTCGACGCGTCCCGAACTAGCGGCCGAAACTCCATGAGTGGCAGCCAAGACGCCGCCAAAACGGATCTTCTAAACTACCCGGAGTAGCAGCAATACCCCACAACATTAGTTCCATCCACGCCAAAGCTGCCATCACCTCGCCAAAGCTGCCACCGCCATCGCCAAATCTCTTCTCGGAAACGGCTCTCCGGCACCACATACCGTAACCCACACCAACCCACCAAATATCCAAGGCCACCGCCCAACCACCGTCCGCCGCCCAGCAACCAAAACTCCACACCTGAACTCCAGCGTAGCACCATCAGTCGCCCGGTCGACAATCACCTACCAGACCAAAGGTACAACCTCACCCTCAACAAGGAGCAGCCACAACCAGCAGATCCGGCGCAACCTTGAACTCCCAACCAGGAGCAGATCAACCACAACGCCGTTAAGCCCAAAACCGGTAACCTCCAACAAGGAAAACCGGCGTGGAAGACCGCCAAATCGACAAGCCGTTAGGCAAAAGATAACCGTACCCAGCGATACAGCCATGGCCGGGAACAAGTGGGGGAGGGAGAGGGAACCCAGATCAGGAGGTAGAGGAAGAAAGCTCCGCCAACAAAACCACCACGATCCGCCGCAGCAACACTGAAAAATGAAAAAGAAAGAGAGAGGGAGGAGGAGGAGGAGGAGGGAGAAGAGAAGGAGGCCCAGGGGGAGGAGGGGAGGACGACGCCTCCCCCCCCAGACCGATGAAACCTGCTGTAGATCTAGTTTTAGAGAGAAGGGGGAGACGAGGGGTCCTGAGAATTTTCGCTAATAACAATACACATTTCACTGTTCCTAAACTTTTGACCTGCAAGTGGTGGTTAGCTCATACGGTAGAGCTCTTAGATGTCTCACACTGCATTTCGGGATTGAGTCTTATTCTCACACACAGGCACAACTATGGCAAGAAGTAACTTTAATACGGGAGTATTGTTTTTATAGCAGGGACGGAGCCAGTAATTTCACTACGCATGGACGAATATTTTTTCCGAAATATTTTGCAGGGGCGAGCCTATATAAATCATAGAAAAAATCTTTTATTTCTGTATAATAATAGAGGTTTTTTTACCTTACAAGGGCGACCGTCTCTACTGGCCCCCTCTGGCTCCATCCCTGATTTTTAGGATTGCATTTGGTAAGAATCAAGTTTCTTCTAATTTGACAAGAACATGATCTTGGCCAATATTCTTTTAGGATTGCAATTCAGCAAAAAAATAAGAATTTATGGTGTCTAGGTCGTAAAATAACATGATTTGGAAACTACATGCTACTGCCTGCCATATTTTGTTTGCTTGATATGGAAAGTCGTGTCATTTTAATCTTGAAAAGTTCTTTTGCAAGTAATTTTCTGAATTTGTTTACACTTTTTTCAAAGGTACTAATTGATATTTTCTGAACATTGTAGAAAAATTCAAAAGATTTCGGGAAGCAATCTTTTTAGAGGAAAATGGTCGTTGAACTCTTGATCTTGCCGGTCTCTCTCTCTCTCTCTAAACCCTCTCCTCCTTTCTAGGGTTTTCTACAGCCGCCACTCCCTTCTCCCCCCCCCCCCCCCAGGGTTTCTACCCTATGACGGGGGCGGGGGGTGGGGATCTCCACCCTTATGGGTGTTTTCCCTTCTTCTTTCCTAGATCTAGTAGTTTCTCGTTTTCTTTCCCGTTTTTCGAATAATTGCCGCTCTCCTCTCCTCTGTCCACCGCTCCATCGTTCTCCTTTTTTTTTAAAGCCTACCTTCTTTGCTTTCCTTCGCGCTGACCGAGTTTCCTGACGGGTCGCCGAAGGTGCATCAAGACCTGTGGTTGTCGGAGGTGAGCTCTGCGTTGTAGGTGTTGGGATCTTGTTGGAGATGAAGCTTTGGCCTACGGATGGGATGTGTTAGAGCAACTTGCCTTCGACTCGAAGTGACAGGGTCGACTCGGTCCGACTCAGTGTTGGTGACTCGGTTCTTTGAGTCATTGACTAGTTGTTGGCTTGTAGTTTTTATTATCTTTTATGTTTGTCATTTTGTTGGTTTTTCTGCCCTACGGGCTTTTCTCATCCCTTCGAGGATGTTTTGGGTGGTTGTGGTAGTTATTGTTGGAGTGGCAATGCGTTGCCGGTATTTTGCTCCTATTTTGTGTGAGGTCCTAAAGTTGGTTTTTATTTAGGCCTCCTTGAGGCTCCTTGAGGCTTCGTTCTCCTCTTTGGGGGAACAGGGCCAGTTCGGCTGTATGATCTCTTTTATCAATGAAACTTTTATCATTTGACAAAAAAAAAATTCTCTTTTTAGAGCTCAAATTGAACAAAATAGAACTGACGGAATACCAAGTAGATTGGCAAACTACGTAAACTTGTGATTTGTTCATAATTTCATGATTTAATGCTTGATTACATGCTAGGGTGTAGGAACAAGTGAAATTTGTATTTGCAAATGACCCCCATCAATAAAATGACCCCTTCAGCCCGAACCAAAAGACCAAAAGGTTCAAAACGTTCACTGACTGACCATTGTTGATGTGGCGCCACATCATCGTTGACTGTATGATGTGGACGTTGACAATCCAACGTGGCTGCCTATGTGGTTGTCTAACATGGTTGCTGACATCACCATGACGCCATCGTCTTCAACCCCTATAAAAACAGAGCGCGTCAGATCCACACGCAAGTTTGACCAAAATTTGACTGGCGCGTGTGGGCCACCCCGACGTTGTCTGGCGACAAGCTTTATATCCCCACGATTGTCTCGAAGAGAGGAACAAAACCCTATGCTCTAAAACTTTTTTCGATCACGTTTTGCGAGACTGATATAGACTAGACCGATTCGGCTCTGCCCGCTGCTCTTCAAATTGCCCATATGCCCAATTCTGGTGATGAAAACCAACCACGAGCACACAGTTGGACTCGTCTCGTCAAGACGAACAAAATCCCGTGAGCTAAACTTCCGTGGGACTTCGTTTTATTTATTTATTTATTTCGTTCTTGAATCCGTGTGTTTAAACCGCAAATCCGGTGCCTCTTAGCCCTCTTGGGCTCTGATACCGATTTTTTATGCTTCCATATCACACACGCATAAGAAATCTGAAAAAAAAAACTCCTTGAATATATTTACACAATACACAAGATGAAAAACCTCTCTGGGGAGCCACAACCGGCTCCCACTCTAGAGGTAGCCACAAACGGCTCCCTCTCCCACTCTTAGTCTGTCTCAATCATATTATGCTATCACACAATAATAAGATACACTACAAGAGTATTTATAATCCTAACGGGGTGTTTGGATGGGGGATATGTCCCCCGAATATGTTTTGACCCCCTCTTATCAGGGGGACCCCCCCCATATCCCGATATTGGCAACCCCATTTGCACCCCCTGATATCTCTTCACCCCCTCTACGATTTCCCTCGCGAAGGTTGGTCTCCCTGATAAGTTTTGGGCTCCTCTCACCCCGACCGAAAGTTATCCGGGAGTAGAGGGGGGCAATTTTGACGATAACACCCCTTGTTATCCCCCTACACAAACGATTGACATCGTTTTTGTGGTGCTTCATCCGTGGTTCGAGCAGAGGTTGTGTTGTTGCGATTTTCGTGCGATTTTGTGGGTTGCGATCCTGTTGCTTCATATCCACCTCAGGTATGGACGAAATCGACCTAAATACGTACGTATTGTTACTGATTTTTTCGATCTGAGTAGTTTTAGATCTGGGTTTTTGATATGAGTAGTTTTACATCTGGGTTTTCATACTGGTGGTTCATCTCCTTCATCTGTGGGTATACACTTTGTAGATGTCTCATTGTAACTAGGGTTTCATTCGGTTGCTTCATCTGTTGAAATTTGCCTATGAAAAATTCTAGGGTTTGTGAGATAATTGTGATATGGTTGTTTTGTGAATGTACATGTTCAGATCTATACTGTGGTGCTCTTACTGTATTTTTTAAAAATTAGAAGTAAACAGCCCTTAAAAAGCCCTATTTCAACTGTATATATGGGGTTAATTTTTGTTCATATTGGTGCTTCAAAAAATCCTTAACAAGGCAGTAATTAAGAACATAATAAAAAGCTTATACGAAATACGAAAG
This sequence comes from Vaccinium myrtillus, assembly GCA_016920895.1. Lineage (NCBI taxonomy): Eukaryota > Viridiplantae > Streptophyta > Magnoliopsida > Ericales > Ericaceae > Vaccinium > Vaccinium myrtillus. The sequence goes on along the minus strand of CM029272.1, from coordinate 16,388,103 downwards.
AAAGGCCATGACAAATTTGGCTCCCCAAATATCTGAACCAACCGTTTGGTCAAACTAAAGTTGGGTAAAATAAGAAGAAAAATGTAAAAACAATTGAAATTAGCATCCCCATTTATTGTGTGTGATTGAATCATACTCGTGAAACCTTTGTTAGGTTTTTAGGATGGCAAGACTCAACAGAAAACAATTACGGAGGAGAGAAGAGCAAGAGGCGATGATTGCGTTAAACACCTTCATTCAGGCTGCAATGGGGGTGTTTCGCCTTTACTTATTCATCATATCAACGGCTCAGTATCCCCGTCCAGAGTGTACCCAAAATCCCGACTTCTACCAGACACAAGTAAATGCTGTCAATAGGCTTGTTAATGGTAATGAGCTTGAGTGCCATGATCAGTTGAGGGTAAACAGACACACCTTTTTTAGATTGTGTTGTTTAGTGCGAAGTGTTGGCCTAGGGGACTCTAGGTACGTAATACTTGAAGAGAGGGTAGCTATTTTCTTGTGGATCCTTGCGCACCATACGAAGCAAAGGCGTACCCACTATCAATTCTGGAGATCGACTGAAACGATAAGCAGACATTTCAATGCTGTACTCCAAGCTGTTTTGCGCCTTCATAGAATGCTCCTTGTAACCCCCGAGCCCGTACCTACAAACTACCATGACAATAGATGGAGTTGGTTTCAGGTACACTTCCATTAAAAATGTTTGTACATAATACATTTGGTTTCCTCAATTCCACTGTATGTACTTACTTCGAATATACTACTAAAATTGTCGTAGAATTGTCTTGGGGCTTTGGATGGGACCTTCGTGCCTGTAATGCCCCCGATAGCCGACAGGCCTCGCTATAGGTCAAGGAAGGGAGACATTGCGACAAATGTTTTAGGTGTTTGTACGCGAGACCTAAAATTTGTCTTCGTTTTGTCTGGTTGGGAAGGGTCGGCCACAGACTCTAGAATACTCAGAGACGCCATCGCAAGACCAAATGGTTTGAAAGTCCCCCGTGGTATGTTGCAATTTCTAACCTTTTCGTTCCATCCATTACATTTATGAACCATCCCTTCAAACATGTCAATGTCGTAACTTCCATTGGTTACAGGACATTACTACCTTGTGGATGGCGGATACACAAACGGGGAGGGTTTTCTAGCACCGTACCGAGGACAACGATATCACCTAAACATTTGGAGGCAAGGTCACATGCCGGCTAGCAAAGAGGAGTACTTCAACATGAAGCACTCCGCTGCTAGGAATGTCATTGAGAGAAGCTTTGGGGTTTTGAAAATGAGATTTGCAATATTGAGGTCTCCCTCCTTTTACCCCATCCAGACTCAAACCCGCATCGTGACAGCTTGTTGTCTTCTCCATAACCTAATTAAAAGAGAGATGCCCAACGATCCGGTTGAGTTGGAGTACACCCAATGGGAACAACAACACCTCCACGATGTCCATGTAGATGATGATCGCATTACTACCATCGACACGTCTAATGAATGGACTGCCGAGAGGGATGCGTTGGCTACTTCCATGTACAACCATTGGCTAGCAAATGGTGGGGGACAAGAGGTTCATCCGCCATGATTCACGAGGATGTTATGTAGGAGTTCTATTAAGAAATTTGTTTTAAGTATTTCTATGAACAACTTATTTGTAAGAGTTTCGATCTCGGACTTGGTTTGAAGAATTTGTATTAACTTTTCGAAGTACTTCTAATTTAAACATTTTAATTGTTATGGCCCATTCAATGTGAACTTGTATGATATTCCAATTCATTAGCATTTGCAGCAATGGAAACCCAAGAAGGGCAAGTGTCTACGAAAAAGACACCAAGGGCCCGTCGAGTGTGGAGAAAAGTTGAGGAGGATGCTCTAATTAAAGTCATGGTGAATGAAATCTCGGACAAATGGAGCGCCGATAATGGCTTCCGACCCGGGTTTTTCACCTTGATTGAGAAAGAGTTAGAGAAGGTGTTGCCGGATAGCAACATAAAGGCCTCGCCCCACATCGACTCTAAGGTCAAGTATTGGAGACAAATGTACCACAAACTCTTTGACATATTAGCACTAAGTGGGTTTGGTTGGGACGATGTCAACAAACGCATAAATGTCGAGGAGGATGTGTGGAACGAGTTCGAAAAGGTAACTCAATATGCTTTAATGAATATCGTAAAGCATATGAGTTTTTTGCTAAATTTTGTCATTGTTTGTGTAGGCCAACCCTAAGAAGGCCAAAGAGGTGTACGGGAAGCGTTTCCCTTATTTTGATGATTGGAAGATTGTCTTTGGGAAGGATAGGGCAACCGGGGTGGGTGCGGAGGATCCAACACAAATGGAGGCATCGCCTCCTAGAAATGCTTACGTCGTACATCTTGACGTTGAGGATCCTTCGGAAGTTGGTGTAGAGGACCTTCCTCGCCAAGGGTTCATGCAAGGTGGAGCGGAGTTCTACCAAGAGTTGTTCAATGATGGATTTGTCAATTCATCATACATGAGCTCCACACCTTTTACCTCCACACCTACGGAGTCCACCCCCCACACCGCCACACCTTCGAGTGACACACCTACGGGTTCCACCCCACGCACCTCCACACCTACGGGTTCCACACCGTTGCCCTCCGCACGCCGTATGTCAATCCCAACGTCCAGCACGCCTCCGGCCAATGCCGGAGCTAAGAAGGGGAAGAAGAGGACAAGAGCTAGTGATGAGGGGTTCATTGGTGAAAGTTTAGATAATTGGTGCACAAAGAGTTTGGTCCACATGGAGAAAATGGCGAATGCAATGGGGCATGAGAAAGAGTTAGCCGCTCGCCGAGCGACGATTCCGGATGTGCTTGAAAACCTTGCCCTTACTGAATCCCAACAATTCAGAGTGGCTGCCGTTATTGGAGAGAAGGATGAGAGGGTAATACAATTCTTGAACACTCGTGATGATAGGAAACAAGCTTGGGTTGAGGCCGTCTTGAGGGGTGAAGTATTTGGTCCGATTTAGTCAATAGTGGGCAAACGAGGTGCCTCACTTTTGTAGTGGCCTATGTCATTGTATATTATATGGCCCATTTTTTGAAGTGGCCGTTCTTTCACGTATAATCCATGGTCCATTTAGTCGTGTAATTCAAACTTAATTACCAAACATCTTTTTATGTATGATCATAACAAACATGTTGTAATATGTAATTATGAATCGTTGGGTGACATTTGGTGCATGTATTTTTGGGCAAAATATGGAATGGAAGCTTATGTAAATGCCTTTTTGGACATTTGGACACCAACTTATTGCAGTGTTATGACATTAATGGCAGGTTATGTCATATGTGGCCATGTTTACGTATGTGTTGGGCAATGATGATTTAGTTTCTATGATGACAAAATTACTATATGAAGGCAAGTTACCTTGGCAGGGCATCACTTTTGTTGCAGCCACTGCGTACCCTTTTGCTTACAGAAGTTAATCCTGAGCCCAATTTGCAGGCATTGCTGTGTGTGTGTGTGTCTGTGGTGAAACATCCCTTGTGTGTGTGGTGGATGGTATTTGTGTGGATGTTATTGTGCCATCATGAGCCTTTGCTACTTTGTGTCTTTTTGGTGTTTCTGTTACTTCTGCTCTGTGTATTGCTTTTGCTGAGTGACCCATTATGGGTAGTGAAGGTGATGGTGGCATGTGTTGCACCTGCAGTGATGCACTGCACTGCACTGAAAGTTCTTATGAGGCTTGTGCAACCTGTTGTTTATGAACTCTGAATTCTGAACTTGGCAAATTTGTTTTCCTTACCCTATGAAGGGGTATGAAATCTGGGCTGCACTGCACTGCACTGAAAGTTCTTATGAAATTGGGCTGTGATGAATTGTTTCTGAGCCATGGACCTCTATATGTATTTATGTTGACATTTGTGGTGGCTTTGTGCCTTTGTGGTGCCTTTGTGCCTCTGTTAAAAATCTGGGCAGTGCAGTGCAGGTGTGTGAGCAAATGTAGTCAGTGCAGTGCAGGTGTGTGAGCAAATGTAGTGCAGTGCACAGGTGTGTGAGCTGGTGTAGTGCAGTGCAGGTGTGTGAGCAAATCTGGGCAGTGCAGGTGTGTGAGTAAATGACTGCAGTGTAGTGCAGTGCAGTGCAGGTGTGTGACCAGCTGAATGCAGTGTAGTGTAGGTGTGTTACTACTGTGGTCCCATTATTACTCAAATTAGATTGCCCCATTGGCAGATCTGTTATCTTCTCTTGGGTAATGTTTTATTATGTACTGCTATGTTGGGCCATTCTAATATCTGGGCAGTGGTCTCTTACCTTCTATTAGTGGTCTCTTTCTTGTTAGCCAAACTATGAATAACTTGTAAACTTGTGCTATCTACTAGCTGCACCTGTTAAATTTGAAAGGTTGGTGCAGGTGATGATTGAAACTTTTAAGCTTTTACTAGTTGATTCATTGGGCGATGATTTCAGAGTTACATGTTAATGAAGGTTACCTTTTGGGGGGCAACAATTGTTGCAGCCATGAGTGGCCTTTGTAGATCCTAAGCATTATCTGAGCCCTTGTTTTTCAATATGCCAATGATGTGATAATCTGAGGCTTGGCCCTAACCATAATCTGAGCCCTTGTTTTTCAATATGCCAATGATGAGATAATCTGAGGCTTGGCAGGTGGATTTGAAATTCTTATTGTCAGGTGTCATACAAAGGTCATTGTGCTTTGGACTGTGAAATCTGCCAATGAAGGCATTGAGATATGACTGGAGATATGCCTTTTGTTGCACCAATTTTGCTTGCATTGCTGCACCTCTGACTGGAATCCTATTAATGTGTTAGTGAAATACTGTGATTCTGGGTAGTGTTACTGATATTTCTATTGTCAAATCTGGGCTGTGCAAGTGTGATTCTGGGCTATGATGAAATATTCTGAGCCTGTTGTAGGTCTCCCTCTTAATTCTGAACTTGTTTTGGTGCATTGTGTGTGGCAGGTTATGGCAGGTTATTTGTGTGTGTGTTTGGATGGTTATTTGTGTGTGTGTGTGGCAGGGCCACCTGGTATGTGATGCACCTGTACTCATGCACTGCACTGCACTTCATTGTTTATAGGGGGCTGTTGATGCTGCACTGCACTATTCTTCACACATACACACCTGCATTCAGAGTTTATCTGGGCTGTGAAGAAATTTTTCTGAGCCTTGGATGGTTTATGAGCCCTGGCCAACCTGTTGTTGTGCCATCCTGAGCCTTTGCTTCTTTGTCAACTGTTAGCTCTGCAACTGTGATTTGCCATTTACAAGGCCTGTGGTTACCTTCTGTGTTAGTTAAAATGGACAGTATAGCTGTTGTTGTGGCATTGACCCGATGCATTACCTGCGATTGCAATCGCTATGTTCTTCTGGGCTATGAACTCAGAATTTGTGTTCTTCTGGGCTATGAACTCTGAATTCTGAATTGTGGCCTTGTGAACTCTGAATTCTGAACTTGGTTTGGTGCATTGTTTCTGTGACTGAAATCTGTTACGTATAAAGTGTGACTGAAATCTTGGCCACAAATCTGTTAGCTCTGCAACTGCCTTGGTGAATTTCTGATTGGTGTAGGTAGGTCTGTGGATTGGAAAGCTTTGTATACAGGTGTAGTGCTCATTTTGTATTTATTGGGGCAGTGCTCATTTTGTAAACCTGGGCAATGATGTTGTATCAGGGGCGATGACGATTTACATACAAGTTTAGACAATGTTAAAGGCGTGGCAACATTAGATGGCCGATAGGCAACTACTCTTGCAGCCTTGACCTATTGTTTCCTAAATTGGTGCAAAACACCGAAGTATCTGAGCCCAGTTTATGGTAAACCAATGTTTTGTCAATGCATATGCGATCATTGTTAGTGTAACTATAGGTAACTCTGTTTTTTTTAGTATAAATGGCAGGGAAAAAGTCGTACTATGTTGTATGTGTCGGTCGCACCCCAGGAATTTATGACAGTTGGGCAACTTGTAGCCAACAAGTGAATGGGTTCTCGGGTGCTATTTACGAGAAGTACGATTCATGGGAGGAGGCCAATTCCACTCTCCGACATTATTTGCAAAACAATGCTGGGAGGATGCCAACTTTAGAAGCGACAAATGTGGAAGATTACCCACCATTGCTAATCCCAATGCAACCTGCCATTAATCGTGACCGAACAAGTATTCTGAAGAAATCGTGCTGCGTCAAATTGAAGTGGTTTTTACTCGGTGCAGCAATGGCAACTATAATCGCGTTTGTGGTGTTAAAATTTGTTACTTTTTAGTACCCATGTGTAGCAAACTACTAAAATTTTAATTTGTTTCGTAATGAAGGGTTGTAATTCTATACATTCACATTTGAGCTGAATTTACATCAGCCTATTGACTTGTACTACAACTAAATTTTTTGGGTATGGTCCTACCAATGACAACTTGGTAAGTAGAATGTTGTAACTATTTTTAGGTGTAGTCAAAGTGAAATGGTAGCTGCACATGTTACTCTTTGAACGTCAAGTACTATCCTTTCTAAGTTGAAGGGTAAGTAACAAAAAGTGCATATAAATATGCCTATCTCTATTTCAGCACTTTATTGCAACATCTTCTATAAACACAGCATATAAAATTTTGTATGATGTCAAGGCCACACCGGAGTTCGACCAACCCCCGCCGGAGTTGGAGTTATGACGAGGAGCAAACTTTAGTTCAATGCCTTACAAGCCTTGTACAAATGGAAGTTTGGCAATCAGATTTCGGGTTTCGTCCCGGCTACGTACAAGTGTTGAAAAATCAAATGGCCGAGTCTTACCCCGAAAGTGGTATAACAGAAATTCACATCGAAGGTAAGATTAAGACATGGAAGTCTACTTATTTTACCATAGTTCATCAAATCCTTATGCATGAAGGGTTTTCGTGGGATGCTAATCAAAAAAAGGTTCTTGCGACAAATGAAGTGTGGACTAATTATATCCAAGTAAGTTATAACATTTTCCATATTTAATATTACCCAAATTATTTCATACTCATTCAATTTCCCCCCTCTTCATGTAGGTTCATCCACGGGCTATGAATATCAAGGACAAACAATTTCCATTGTTCGACGGATGGAGCTTTTGCTTTGAACTTCAATAGATCGAAATTGGTGGAAGTTTATTAAATAAACTCGTAGTTATGCACTTTATTATTCCTTGTAATAAATCTCAAATAAATTACTATATTTATTTGAGACCACATGTATCGTTTTTTTAAATTCCTTTTAATTGTATCTGAAATAAATTTGTATGAAATTATTTGAGAGTTCAATAAAGTTTCTTTGTAATTTTTTTTGTATGACTGACCCATTTAATAAATGTTTAACTTTGTTCATTTATTATTCATTGTGTTGACGTAATAAAAAAAATAATAAGATAGCCCAACATGTAAAAAAAAAATACTTTCTTCAATTTTTTTTAATGACAACCAACCATTCAAATGTTTCATTCCAAAAAAACGTTTTTTTATTTTTTTTTTCCTGTCAAAAAACTTAATTAAACTTAAAATCATCCAAAATTAAAAAAATTATTTATTTCATGTAATTATATAATAAAATTAATCATTAATAAGGTTTGGTACACCATAAGGGCAAATAAGTCATTTGACAGCTTTTCCCATCATCCACCCCCTCTTATTTTTATGTTATCCAAACCAAGCCAAAAGTTATCCCCCTGTTTAATCCCTCATCCAAATCATCTACTTTTTTATCCCCCTCCATAAGCATCACATCAATCTGGGCCCCCCTCCAAAAATAATACCCCCTCTTATCTTATCCCCCCTCTAAAACTTATACCCCTGAAAATAATACCCCATCCAATCGCCCCGTAAGGTTATTCTAAAGAAATGCTAGACCACCTTGGGCATAAACCTATCCGGCCCACACGGGGTGGATCCCAACAATAAGACGTTGGGATACAAGTCCCATCAATTATTTCAGGAAAATATAGTCTACTTGCGCGAGAAAAAAATCCTTGGTACTAATTGCATTAGTTAATAAGTAGAGTATCTGATCAAAAAATAAAAGTTAATAATCAGTAGAGTATTCCCAATATCTGAAAATAGTAACCTTTAAGTGTATCATATTGTTAATTTCCTTTATTTCTTAACTTTTGTATTTTTCCATCTAGAATGTTAAGAAGAAGTGATTTCCCCTGGTATTGATTACAGATTGTTTTCTTGCGCGCTGAATAGAACTTCCAATGTACAGGCGACGGCTCCGACTGAAGTCTCCAAAAATCCCAACTTTCTCTATCTAAGTTACAAGGCAAGCCTTGAGATTTTGGAGACCAAAAGCGAATTAAAAAATGAGACTTGGTTTTCGGGAAAAAAAAATTCACTATATGTGGCTAATATAAGGTAAAAAGTCTTAAACATATTATTTTAGTTTCGTAATTTAACTAAAATAAATTTTTTATTTTTTACATATTTTTAAAAAAAAAAACTAAACATAACAGAGTACTACTCATATTACGCTTTTTCTCTAACTAATTATGGGGTTGTTTCAATTTGTGAGTGAAAATAAATTACATTTATTCATCGTAAGCAATTATTTATTTGTGAATTTTATGTTAAAAGATAAAAGTAAGACTAAAATAAACTAGAGAAAATAGAAATGATTATCAAAAAACAAGGGCAAAGTATGAAAAGTCGTTTGGGTCAATTGTTAATCGAAGTTACATTTAGTCGGAAATCTTCTAGTCCAAACCCACTCGAAAATAAGAAAAAAGTGATTTTTTTGTGTTGCAAGTTATTTTTGGAAAATCCGAGCCGTCCAATGTGTTCAGAAGGTATTTTCAAGGGTACACGAGGGAAATCTTCAAAACAAAATACCAGGAAGGGCTTGATCCAAGCAGTTTTTGCAAAAACTGTAAATATAAAGTTTTTGCGAAAACTGCTTGGATCAAGCCCTTCCCGGTATTTTTTTGGAGATTTCCTGCGTAGACCCTTGAAAACACCTTCTGAATACATTGAACTGTTCGGATCGTCAAACAAATGTTCGGATCATGGAGGTCCGGAAGTCCGGAGTCTGGAGGAGAAGCTTACCCTACATTTAGTTATTATAATATATACCAACTTTTTAATTTTGATCTACTAGTTGTTTCTTTCTAGCGAATCGAAAAGTGAATTACTCGTAGTTCAAATTTCCAACCCCACTTATGAAAAATTCTAAATCCTGACTACGCCCCTGAGTACTAGTCAGCCTGGCACCAGCCTACATTGTCCAATAACTACTGGTGCTGATAATAATTGATCACAAATATTATCTGCAGCCCCTTGGCACATCAGTTTGACTAGCCCACATATTCTGTAGTAGCATGGATCACATGCCTAAATAAACACATCACTGTATGTATTCTATGCTGGTAAACCAATGTTACTTTCACATTTTGCTAGAAAATAAAGCTTACAGTATCCAACAATTGCGATACTCAAATGAATTCCCAGTTGCATGGGTTACTACTACTCTTGTTGATGAGCTGCTATTACATTGTGCCATTATTGGGGGCTCAAAATGATAGTAGTTTGATACAGGTTGATGTTGGGCTAATTCTTGATTTCGACGATGATTTTGGAAAGATGATCCGGACGTGCATATGTATGGCGTGTAGCAGCCGAGGTCCGAAGAGACCTCAGGGGCCAATTAAGGCACGGCATGGATCTCCCGGTATGTGGTCGAATTATCCTCTCGGAGACGCCCCGACTAGCCTTTCCAATTGTACTTTGACTGGTAGTTCCTCGGCGACACACACAGTCGTCTTAATTATTTAGCCGAAAGACTTTGTATTCGCCGAAGGGTCAGAGATATCCGCTCCGAAGACCGCCCTGAAGAACGGAGGAACCACGGCTACCCCGCAGAGAGGAGATGAAGTATAGGCATGTCCGAGGGCCAGGGGCTGAGGACGCCAGCTGAGGTGGCACCGTTGAGGACCCATGTAGCCGTCTCACCAAGGGGTAGGTGGGGATTTGACAAGTGATAGAGGGAAGTGAAATAGTGTCAGCCGGCGTCAGGACGTTACACTCGAGGCGTCTGGCGGACCACATGACGGACCAGGGGATATCCGAGAGTGGTTGAATGCGCAGGTGGCCCAAGTAGGGTGACGTCTGCCGGAGCGGCGAAGTAATCATGGCTGGCCCACATGCTTAGTCAGGAAAGGACGGCGCGTGAGAGACACGGTTAGCGTGGTGGGGAAGCTACCCTTCACCTATAAAAGGAGAGCTCCCCCACCAGATAGGGGGTTGGACTTCTACTCTCCCAAAACTGATTCTTTCAGCCATTCTTTCTGCCGGCGGCGTACCGGACCGTTGGAGCACCTACCCGGACCACCACCGTCCAAGCACGGCACTAACACATGTGCCACTAGTGCAGGTCTCAGGCGAACCCCCAAGATCAATTTCTTCCCCCTATCCGTTCCATAAGGTTCAAAGAGGTGTTTTGGAGAAGCGAACCCCACATGGCGCTTGAAGATTTCTATGCGTCACATGGTCAAAATTACGGCTTAGGCTTCTCGGTCAATAAGCAAGATCTTGGGTGAAGATTATTTGGGGGATAATGATGAGATCATAAGTGGTTTTTCTGTTACAAACTGAGATTGTTGTTGGTGGTGTTTGTTTGAGGCGGTTTAGTTGGTTTCTTTGGGGCGTTGGTTTTGATTTATTTTTTCGGGTGTGTTTTCTTGTTGGGGGGTTTTGGTTGGCTTCTTGCCAACTTTAGGTTGTGTTTTCCCTTTTGGTTCCTAGCATCTTGTGTCTTTTGATGTGAGGGGAGTATTCTTTGTGGATCTTCCCTTCTTTCATCTTAAGGCCTTGTTCTTGGATCCTTTTAATCTTTGTAATTTGTTTTCAAAGGTTAATAAAGTTTTTGCCGTTCAAAAAAAAATTACACCATGAAAATTGCTCTTCACCCTAGAGTTTCCAAGAGTGATGTTGTGGAGGCAGTATCTACTGGTACATTTTATATTCTCTATCCACAATTATTTCTCCTCTTCGTAGGTACTAATATATCTTGATTTCCTCACTTGCAAACTAATTGTGGAAACGTGTGCGTGGCACCATTTCCATACTTCATGGAAGGTTTAATACAGTAGGAATACTCCAGATACAAATCCAACCACTGTGGTTGAACCACATATATACCTGTATGGCTGTATGGAAGTAGTATTTGGCTTGATGTGAGTTTGGTGTCTGATCAGTCCCTAAAGTCTTTTTTTTTTTTTTTTAAATAGAATTTGTCTGTAGAACTCATAGGCATATGAAACATACAAAGACCTTAATATTTTGACAGTTCAGAAAATATTGTCAAAATTGACGAGAACCTTGTAAGTGTTCATACTTTTTGTCAGGTTCATCTATGTAGAGTGTGTAGCAATATAAGTGCTAAAATCCCTTCATATTGAGCTCTTCTTTTAGTTTTATACACATATTAAGCTACAAATTCGTACCCCTTCATTTGGGTTCAATTCCATTTTGCTCTCTAGCTACTGATGCAGAGTGAATTTTAGGAAAATTGTATCAGTTGTAGCCGAGGAAAATTATAGTATTCTAGATTTATTGTTTTTTCAGGAATATTTCAATTGTAGCCTAGGTTGCCTTATTTTATGTTTCCTTTTTATTTGTTCATGGTCAACAAGTATTAGATTTAAATAATATTTTAAGGGTAGTGCTAATGTCAAAACTCTTTTTGATTGTACCAAAACTCAAGTGCATGGATGCCTTGTACTCATGTGTAAAATACAAGTTCTTTATGCATTAGAGTTTTTGCATAATCAAAAACAGTTTTGGCATTATCACTGCCCTTAAATCCCTTTCATTTGTTTGTTTCCTGGTAGGATTAGGGCTATAGCAGTATAGCCTATAAACGAAGGGGTAAAAGCCTTGGGGCTCAGTTTTGTTTTGATTATTGACGAAAGTCGAGTCTGATAGAGTTTTACCACTAGATTTGTCCCTTTTTTTTACTGTCCTTATAGCATTCGTTGTTCTTTTTTACTATGCTTCCCTACATAGTCTACTTTTTCAATTGTCAAATGTTTGCCCTTTACATTCAAATAGTAATGTGAAAAGTGTAACGACCCGGATTTTCGTAAATAAAAAATTTCGCTTAATAATTTAATTATCTATTTTTAATTTTCGGATTATCGGAATATTTTTCTATTAAAATATTATTTTATTCTTTTAAATCAAATAAAGGAAATTCTAGCCTTGTTTATGCGCGTACGAGACCGAGTAACACATCCGTTACACTACCGTAGCACCCGGGGACCGAACTTAATACCCGAAACCTACCCAGCTATCACCATTACTTCACTCAACCTACCATAGTACGTCATTGTTTAGTTCCCTCACCTTGGAACTTGTTAACTTGACCAAAGTTAGAGAGAGAGAGAGAGAGTAGTGTGTGTGTGCATGAATTGGTACACTTGCACATGCATGATTTAATGCAAGTTCACTTGCACAAGTAATGGGCAATTGAGGGAAGTTTCCTAAGCCTAGGTTTTGTACCCAAAACTAGTTAGAATAAGCCTTGCAATTTTTGGAGTAACCTACACATACCCACACAATACATGCATTTGTGCACAAACTACACAACCTAGCCTAACCAAACTAGGCCTTGGCTCCCAAGTAACTAGGGACATACTTCCCTAAATTAAGGAAGGAATATTCCCACCTAGCCATAGCTATTTAGGGCTATTCCTAGCCATTTATTGCATTCACATGCACATTGGGTGAATTTGGTCCCAAAAACACCCCGTATCAAAGATGACCAAGCAAAAACCTACACAGCGAGAGGCGTATTTTTCCCCCACTATTGTTCCTACATTAGCTACATTGTATTTACCCCATTTGGTACACCTAGCAAGCATCTAGACCCATAGGACCTAGATTCCTAGCCTAGATTCCTACCTAGGCCTAGACTTGCCACCTTGGTACTTGCCATGTGCTATTCTAGCATCACATTAACTCCCATTCATGCATGAAAATTTCGGCCATTGTGTGTGTGTGTGTACCGAAAATTTCAAAGAGAAAGAGGGAGGCCACCTTGTCTATAAATAGAACCCTTTTGTGTTCATTTGGCCCACTTTTTACCCTTTCTTGATTATTGTCTCCCATATTCCCCACAACCAACTACTTTAACTACCTTCTAGCCACCTTATTTAGTCTCTAGTTTAGCTACTTACTAAGTTAATTAGTGAGTTAGCTAGGTAGTTTAAGGGTTATCTTCTCCAAAGGATTGCTAATCGGCTTCCGGTTAACACCCGGAAAACTAAGGTAGTTTACTAAACTACTCTTCTAATTAGTTAATTTTAGTTCTAGTAAGTTGTTCTTATTAATTTTCTAAGCATGATTTTAGAGTTTGATTAAGTTAATTTATGCATGTGTTAATTACTAAGCATGTTTCTTAGTAGTTTGGAAAGTGGATATTCTTGTAGAAAGATTAACAAGATTGCTTATTTAGTCCTAATTAGTATAGTTCTTCATGAAATTAGAAGTGGATTAGTGAGATTAGAAGTGATTAGAAGTTAATTAGAAGATGTGTTTTGTTCTAGTATGTTTATGTTAATATTTCTTGGAAGAATTAGTTAATCTTGGTTGATTAACTCATTGGTTGTTGTTTGAAGTATTGTTCTTAAATAAGTGGAGTAATTTATTTTATGAATTTGTTCTTACTAGAAAGAGATGCTATTGGTTAATTTTGGTAAGAAGGTATGGAGTTTTATTTAGTAAATATGAAAAGAGGATTTTTCATAAATGATGTCTAGAAAGATTTTACCAAAGTATGTGTGAGTTGTTTGATTAAATTTTCTAGAAAGAAAATTATGATTTTTCTAGATGGAGGAAAAATATGTTTTATTTGGAATTTATTAAAGAGAGAGTTTTTCTAGAAATATAAAGAGTATATTTTTAGAGAGATTAAATGTTTTGGAGGATTCATAAATTGTGGAGTTAATTTATGACAAGGGATTTTCAAGAAAAAGAGGTTGTTATTTTATTTTAGAAAGAGCAAGTTGTTTAGTTTTATTTCTTTGAGAGAAATAAAATTGTTTTGAAAGAAGGCAAGATAGAAATGGGACTTTTGGTTGAGAAATATATATTATTATTTTTGAGAGACTTGGAAAATATTTTGGGAAAGTTAGTGTTTTGAGGTGTATGTTTTATGTGGGAAAAGTTTCTAGAGGAAACAATATATTTTAGAGAGATGGAGATATTTTAATTGCATGATTTTATGTGAGAATTGTGTAATGAATTTAGAGAAAATTATGGATTATTGCATGAGCATGATTTCGTGCATGTGGCACCGAGCACGTACGCGATACGTTACGTCACCGGACGCGAAATTGAATATCTGTTAATGAGAAAATAGAAATGAGAATGAAAATGAGTTTTGAAATGAGAAATGAAATTTTTGAGAAATGAAATGAGATTTTCGGGAAATGAAATGAAATGAGATGCGATGAGATGATTTGTTGCCACCTCAAATTCGCCGAGAGAATTTGGAGGAATGGTATTGATTGCGGTAGTGCAGCGAAAGCGCCACCTCCAGTTCGCGGAGAGAACTAGGATGTTGGGCTAAGCGTGTACAACACACGGTGAACGGACTTGCAAACAGGCTGTTAAGTTCGGTGATGCAAGACGGCCGGGACTGTGTCGTGTGAGTCGCGGGGTGGTCAGACCGTGCAAACAGGCTGTTAAGTTCGGTGATGCACGATAACCGAAACCTCGAGCGGAAAGGTTGGTACCATCAAGCTGAAAGGAGGCGGAAACGGACCAATAACTTTCGGAGTGATGGGAGATATTGAAATTTGAATAAGATTGCCGAGAGAGGCACCGATATGAGAAAAACCGATTTTTGGGAAACGGATTGATATATGAGTTAAGTTTGAGAAACTGAACGAGAAATTGTTTTGATGAAATGACACGTGGCACAGTTCGAGACACTGTTATGAGATATTGTTATCTGCGCATGTTTACTCTGATCCGCATTGACACGCATGATGTATTGAATTGTTTACTGTTCACAAGGTTATGACATGATCTTCTACCAAGAGCATCTCTAGTCCTTGCCAATTTTTAACCCAATGTTAAAAATTTGGATGAAAATTTGGGTCAAAATTTTATTTGCCTGTATGTCTTCTCGAATGTTATACCCTTTTTTTTTTTTACCCAAATCTAATGTTTTTTAGGCTCTCTTCCAAATTTGAGTCAAAATGACACATTTGTAATCAATATGAGAGTGAAAAGAGGGATTGGAAATAAGTTTTGATTTGGGTCTCCCCAAATTTGGATAAGGAAAAAAAGTTTTGATTTGGGGCTCTCCAAATTTGGATAAGAAAAAAAAAAGTTAAGGGCAAATAACCAGAACATGGCCTACAGGGGCAACATATTACCAATACACGGCCATATTTCCCAAATGCTCAAAGCATGACCACCACCACAGTTCCGTCGACCCAATCCGAGTTACACCCAAATTTAGCATTTTTTTTTCCTAAAGGGCAAAAAAGTATTATTTTTGGACCGAATTGGGCTAAATTCATTTGTGAAATTAATGGGCTACATTAATTTTATTTCTTTTCACAAAGCCCAATTAATTTTTATAAGATTAGACCGGGTTCTAATATTTGTTTGGCTGAAAATTAAAGGAGCCCAGTAAGTGACTTTGTAGTCCACGGTTTGTGGGTGGCAGTTATCGCCATAATTCATGAGATAATTATGCCCAGATAACTCCAGGGCCATTGACCAAGTCAAATGGCCCCTATTTCAATGGCCCCTATTTTCTTCAACTCCCACACATGAAGGAAGTGGACAAAGTGGTGGCAGATGCATTTCACCCATAGTCTTCTAATTGCCCACAAAGTCACGTGCCCCACCTCAATTTCAGGATTTTTTTTTTTTTTACAAATAAGGAAGTACCCCCTTCGGAACACTTATTTTCATAAACCAAAGTTAAGTAAAGAAAACTATTTTGAGTAAAATACAAGCTCTTTACTTTAATTTATTTATGAAAATAAGGAAGTACCCTTTCGGAAACAATGTCATTTCCAGAATTTTGATATTCCAATCTTATCAAAATCTCATCCCCCCACTTTTCAACCTTCCCGTACTTGAAAAGATCATCCGATTATACCATTATGCTTAGAAAAATCCAAGGAACAAATACCGGGACTTTTTATCTGTCAAATTGAAACTTTCCGAAAAAAGATACTTTTCCATACTTAACCAGATTTTCGAGTGACAGACAGGGGTGCCTCGATCAAGAGGCGACCCGATGGTGACACAACCGATACCATTCGAGTCTCGGATGAGAGATGATGATGATGAAGGAATCGATTATGATTCCCCAAGATATATTGGCAGACGACGAAGATAGACGTCGGCCCTTTGAAAAAGGGAGTCCCAAAATCAGCTTCCTAAATTTTGGAGTATCATTTAGTTTACTTGCTCTTGACTTTAGCATTGGTGCCCCCGCTGTGGAGAATTCCTAGATCCGTCCCTGTATGGAAGCAAAGCACAAAGGAGATATTTCCACTTCTACAGCAATCGTGCCCCACGTGCTTACCCATCTCGGCATTCTCTCTCTAAAAGGGATCAAATTTCTCCCTGCCATAGTGCCTATAAATACAAGTTCTGAAGGAGAGAAGGGTTCCACAGCTATCAACCTCACGGTTAAAAACAAATTCAAGTCTCTCGACTTACTCAAAGATTCTCAACATGTTGCAGTCATTCAATCCCGTTGAAGCCTTCAACACCATTGAGTTCTTTTACTTCCTATCATTCAACAAGCCTAGCCTAGTCTTACTCTTGTTATTGACCTTTTGTACCCCACTTTTGTTAATTTCATTAATAAAAGTTGGTTTTCATTTTACCTCGTTGTTCTACATTTTCTACAGCGGTTGGGAAATTATTAAGTCCTCGCTCGCAGGCAAATCACGAACCATATTGCAACTCTACCCTTTGAGGGTTGCACGCAATTGCACTAATGAAGTCAGAAAAGGCTCACAGGCCACCATCACACTCAGACAGTAACGAACAGTCCTGGCACGCCCATCTCACAAACCACACTAGGCACTTGTGGTTTCTTTCGGTGTTTCTACGTGAAAACACCAGTATTTCCACCACCACGGCTCCGTCGGCTCTGCTCATCTTCCCTACATTTGTAATACTATCACTATCACTCACTCCTCCCTCTCTCCCTCTCCGCGAGATTCTTCTCCTCTCCCCTTCTCCCCTTAGGAAATCCAAGACCCCTCTCGCTGATAGGTTTGTCGATGCAGTTGAAGAGCCCGTTGTTGTCGAGCCAGTAGGGTCAAGAAGGAAATGCAAGAATCGAAACGGGTCGATGGGGTTTTTCGTTTTTGGGTCACCTATGAATGGGAGGAGGTCGCGGAGGCGGTTGGAGCCGGAAGTTCAAGAGGAGAGGGATTTAGGTGTGGTTAAAAGAGGCGGAATAGCCGTCGGTCTAAGAAGGATAAGCTCAGTTTGGTAGCTTCAATTCCATCCCCAAGTATTTCTCAGTTGTTAATAGATAGTGGAATTCATATTAATTTAATTTTTTATTTTTTGGTGGTTTGGGCTTGTTCTGATGTTTCTGAGTTTGAATTGATTGATTTAAGCTCATTTTTTTGGGTGATTTTTTTCACTTTCTAGAAACAAATGATGGAGATCTGTGGAATCTGGTTCGAGTTGGACAACGAGGAAGAGGGGTAGGGACTTGGGTGCTAGGGTTTAATTCACAGAGGGTATTTCAAGGAAGTTATTTGGGGTACCGCTTATGTGCTATTACTTATCTCCTTGTCATGCCTGCAGTGATTTCGAAAAATCTTACCATGGAATCGTCATTTGTTGTTTTAAAAACCACTGATCCTGGATGGTCGGCCGAGGAGAGGATCCGACACCATGACTTTTTTGCACGTGTTTTAGCCTTGTAATTTTCTTCGTTCTTGTTGAGCTTTATGCCTAGGCGAATTATGTAAACTTCATGTAATCTCACCGTCCCATATTGCTTGCCCATTTTGGGAAGCATGAATTTTGTAAGAAAAAAAAAAGTGTCCATGAGAAATAATTGAGAAATTTTTAACTTAAAAGTGTTCTTTAAATTGGTGTAAAAATTTTTGAAAAAAAATGAATGTTAATAGATTAAATTTTGCATGCAAAATGTATGTAAATCCAAAAAGGGAAAGCAATTTGGTATGGAAGGAGTAATTGTTATGAATAAATGATATGGTATTACTGTTTTGTTGACTTTGATTCATTTTTTGGCCGTCATACTTCAAAATATTTTTTGTTTATTTTTATCCATCCACAAGTTTAGTTTCATCCATTATGTGGAACTTGTTAGAGCTTGTCCCACGTTGGTTAATTATTACCTCCAAAGCTAGTATATGAACCTGGACGACCTCGCCACTCATTGTCAATTGGTTTTGAGTTGGATGCTTTAACATAGTATCAGAGCTAGGCTTCCAGAGGCTTTTGGATTAAACTGTATGTCATTATTGGTTGGCTCCCCTTTGTTTGTCGTTGATACTTGATCGTTGTCCTATGTGTTGAATCGTTTGTTTACCTCACCACGTGCGAGTCAGGGGTCGCATGTGTGGGGCAGTGTTAGAGTTTGTCCTACATTAGTTAATTATTACCTCCAAAGCTAGTATATGAACCTGGGCGGCCTCTCCACTCATTGCCAATTGGTTTTGAGTTGGATGCTTTAACAGAACTTTTGCCCCAAAATGGTTCATTGTGGTTTAAAAATTCTTTCGTACTTGGGTGAATACATATGACATTGTGTTCACAAGAACCATGCACAAAAGTCTATGTATATGAATTCAAGTATTGGTTGTGTGTCCATAAGTTAAGAATCATGCAGAGAAGTCTCTGTATATTCCAGTATTGGTTGGGATCTAATTAATACTGATATTTTATTTGCAGCTATAGACTTGTTGAAAAATTCCCAAGTACAGGCAATACTAGATCCACAAAAATCCACACAATCAGACTTTGTGATTGATATTGGGCAAAAAGCACAAGTTCCTATCATTTCTCAAGCAACGAGTCCTACTCTCTCACCGTCAAACAATCCATACTTCATTCGAGGAGGACAAAATGGCTCTTCTCAGGTTGAATCCCTTTCAGCTATTGTGAAGGCCTTTGGTTGGAGGGAGGTAGTGCTCATTTATGAAGACACAGAGTTTGGGAGGGGTATAGGTCCTTATTTAACCGATTCTTTCTGGGGATTAGTACCCAAGTGCGGTATCGAATTGCTATGTCTGTTTCAGCTGCAGATGATCATATCCTTCAAGAACTCTACAAGCTAAAGATATTGCAGACCAGAGTTTTGGTGGTGCATATGTTACCATCTCTCGCTTCTCTTTTTTTCTTTTAAAGGTGAAAGAAGTTGGAATGATGAACAAGGGATATGTCTGGATCATTACCGATGCACTAACTAATCTCTTGGATTCTCTGGATGCTAGTGTTATAAGTTCAATGCAAGGGGTACTAGGTGTGAAGGCTTATGTTCCAAACTCGAACAAGCTTCAAAACTTTACACAAAGATGGAGAAAGAGAAATCGTCGAGAGCATCCAGACATGGATAGATTTGAACTAAACTTGCATGGATTATTGGCATATGACAGTGCCACGGAATTAGCAATGGCGGTTGAGAGATCCGGTATTGCTCGGTCAAAGTTCAAAAAAGCAGTCTTTGCAAACAACTTAACAGATTTGGCTAGAATTGGATACTCAGAAATGGGACCAGGGCTACTTCAAGCAATCAAGAAAATTAAGTTCCAGGGGTTAAATGGTGAATTTCATCTAGTCGACGGGTAGTTACAGCAATCAGCCTTTCAAATAGTGAATGTCATCGGAAAAGGGGAGACGGAAATTGGATTCTTGACTCGGGAATATGGCATATCAAAGAAACAGAGATCACCAATTAATAAGAATGAAAGCAATGACGAACAAAATCTTGAAGCCATCATTTGGCCCGGTAGATCCATTGTTGTACCCCAAAGGTTGGGAAATTCCAACGGGTGAACGAAAATTAAGGGTTGGAGTTCCTTTAAAAAATGGTATCAATGAATTTATCAAAGTGGATAGGCATCCCCAAATTAATGCCGTGATTGCCACCGGTTTCTGCATAGATGTGTGTTCAAAGAAATCATGGACCACACATTGCCGTATGCTGTCCCCTATGAATTTATTCCATTTGAAACTCCTGATGGCGAATTCGCCGGAGATTACAATGAACTTGTTCATCAGATCTATCTCGGGGTAATCAAATTTGCTATCTTAATTTGCTACCTTTATCATTTTCCCTTTGCCAAGTAACTAAAGTTTTTGTCTGCGTGCAGAAATACGATGTTGTTGTGGGTGATGTGACCATTCTAGCAAACATATCAAATTTTGTGGATTTTACATTGTCATTCACGGAGTCCAACGTGGCGATGATTGTTCGAATACAGGAGAGGAAGAATGTATGGATTTTCATGAAACTCCTACAAATGGATCTATGGCTAACAATTGGGGTGTTTTTCGTCTTCACTGGCTTTGTGGTTTGGGTTCTAGAGCATCGTGTAAACAAAGAATTCCGAGGCCCACCTAGTAAGCAAGTCGGAATGATATTATGGTTCTCCTTCTCCACACTCGTTTTCGCTCATAGTAAGACCTTTGTCCATACCTACTCGGCACATGCGCCAGAGCTAATTAATAAATTTTTAAGCTGAGGAATCTCTTTGACAATAACCACATACATATGGTGATTTAATAGGCCAAATGAATATTGAATAGCACTGAAAAATGTCTCACAAAGATGAACTCGTTTATTTTTTGTTTGTTTTCTCAAGGGAGAAGTTGGTCAGCAATTTATCAAGGTTTGTGGTAATCGTGTGGGTTTTTGTGGTGTTGGTACTGACATCGTGTTATACAGCAAGCTTAACATCAATGTTAACAGTAAAAAAGCTACAACCCAGTGTCACAGATATAAAGGACCTCAGAAAGAATGGAGTATATGTTGGCTACCACACTGGTACATTTCCCATAGGGTTGCTGAAAAGAGAATTACATCTCACAAAGTCGAGAAACTATAGCACTTTTGAACAGTATGATGACGCCCTTTCAAAAGGAAGTAAGAATGGAGGAGTTGTTGCAATTATCCAAGAGGTCCCTTACATAAGGTTGTTCCTTTCCAACCTCAAATACTGTACCAAGTACACTATGGTAGGACCAATCTACAAGACTGTAGGCTTTGGATTTGTGAGTCTCTCTCTCTCTCTCTCTCTCTCTCTCTCTCTCTCTCTCTCTCTCTCTCTCTCTCTCTCTCTCCGAACACGCGCGCGTGTGCGGTTGTCTAGGGCAGCTTCAGCATCAAACATAATGTCATACCCTGCAGAGTTGGGAAAGTCATTAACGAAACGAAAATCTTAACAAAAGCATTTGTGAATATATGAGTACAATGGTTGGAGTTTATGTTTTAAATGGAAGAAACACAAAAGAACACATCATTCTTGACAAGTATTCTGTCCAAAGTTCTGTTTGTATCACAATAGCATTAAGCCTTCAGTTTTCTTGTATTGCCTGGCTCCTAGCTCTATAGGGTTGTTTGTTGTGCTGTAGCTTACGACTATTTTTTCTTGAAAGCTGGGCGAATTTATTTGGTTATATGTTTTATGTGTATCTTTACCTGCAGGCATTTCCAAAGGGATCTCCCCTTGAACCTGACGTTTTGAGAGCAATCTTATATTTAACGGAGGAAGGTAAAATTACTCAAATCCGACGCCAATGGTTTGGGGAAGAAGCTGAATGTGCAGATCAAGATGGTGCCAGGATCACCTCTGACAACCTCAACCTCGAGAATTTTTAGGGTCTTTTCCTAGTTGCAGCCACATCTTTGATTTCTTCTCTCGTCGTATTCCTGTCTACCTTCCTGTATGACAATAAGGTGATCTTGGCTTCTGACGAGTCATCAATATGGCAAAAGCTAATTGAAATGTCTAGAACCTTCTACAAGGAAGAAGAGAAATCATCTAATGCATCCAAGAAAACAAAGCCAGCAAATGAAGTGATGGCAGTGCCTGCTGATTGCCCACAAAGTCTAACAACTAGCAATTCTCAACTTGTAGAAGGGATTTTCACTGATGATGATCAAGTGTTTACTACAACAGAAAATAGGACCCCAATTCATGAGACTATAGAAATTGTGGAGACGAATGAAGCCAAAGAATGATTTTCTGATGTAGAATTGTACTTGAAAATCTCATTTCAAGGTACATTATAATGTAGGTAGGTCTTTACTTAATTAGTTGGCAACTTTTCATTCCCTATGTTGTTGTATATTTACAAATATAATTGGATGATGTTATGCATAGCTTACTGCAATGCAAGACGTTAAATGCACCATTTGACTTACAGCTGTAAATTCATTTGAGAAAGTTGGCTTATTATCCCTATTAACTTTGGGATAGGTGTATCACACTAATTTCGAGTCTGCGAAAAAGACGGAAAAATGTTGACCAAAATCGATTTTATTGATTGAGAAATTAGGGTTTACAATCTCTGTAGTAAAAGAAAAATAATCCTCTGATTCTTCTCTTCAAAACTTTGATTCGAGGGCTTGATGCTTGTTCTCGAATTGAACGACGAGATCTTCTTTGGTCTTTGCGAAGATGACGACGAATTTGACGGATTCTGACTTGAGGGCTTTGAAGCTTTTTCTCAAGTTGATTTGCTTGATCTTCTTCAATTTTGTTGAAAAAGATGACGAATTTGTGACCGTTGACTTGAGGGATGTGGAGCTTCTACTCAAATCGGTCTTTGAGATCTTCTTCAATTTGGTTGAAGGAGAGGCAGATTTGCAGATGTTGATTTGAGGGCTTTGGAGCTTGGTCTCAAATTGGAATTTGATATCTTCTTCAATTTGGTAGAAATAGATTGATGACTTATGGATTTGGCTTGAGCTTCTTCAGAGCTTTGAAGCTTTGATCTGAAGAGGCGTCTTGCTTGATGTGGACTGAATGGATTCTGAAGGGCTTTGAAGCTTTGATTTGAAGAACCATCTTGCTTGATGCGGGCTCAGAGAATTCTGAAGGGCATTAGAGGCTTTGATCTTCAGACGTCTGGAGCTTGGATGCTTGAATGTGTGTTTGATTTCAAGGAATTCTGAAGGGCTTTAAGGCTTGATCTTCAGAGCTTTTGAAGCTTCAATGTCTTGATGTAGACTTGAAGAGTTCCGAAGGGCTTTGGAGGCTTGAATCTTCAGAGCTCTGCTAGCTGATGGAAGCTGGAATGTCTCGATGGAAAAATATGAGAGAGAGCACCTCTATTTATAGGGATGTGAGATGGAGAGTTTATGGAAGACTGCAATTCTTTCCATAGTTATCTCTCTAATTATTTCCTTATTTCATTTAAAGGAAAATAATTAAAATTATATAAATACCTTTCCTCTTATTTTTTTTAGGAAAAATAATTATATACAAAGAAATGTAAAATTTATTTCACCAAGTGGCATAATTTGATTGCCCAGACTTGATAAATAAATAACTGTGTCATTTTGACACGTGGCTCCATTTGATTGGACCCTCAACACATCTTTGATCTTTGACTTACAGACACGTGACAATGTTTGATTGGCCACTTATTCTGCTTGGACTTTTGACCTACGGACACTTGGCAACATTTAATTGGCTTGTCCGTAGAACTTTGACTTTGACTTGTGGACACTCGGCAACATTTAATTAGCCAATTTGTGTGCCCTAGCAACGGACTCGGGGGAGGTGTTGTGCACTCCCGTGCCATGCACCGTGTTGTGCGCTTCTCGGCCGTCCGATCATGTTTTGGACGGTTCGGATGCGTTCGGCAATTATAATTTAATTTTGATTTATTTTGGTCAGTAAAAATCAAAACACATTTGAGCCGTCCAAAACAAGATCGGACGGCCGAGGAGCGCACAACATGGTGCACAGCACGGGAGTGCACAACACCTCCCCCGGTTCCCCTAGCAACACGTGGCGATTTGTGATAGACTAAAATTTTACGTGTCTATAATAGGTAAAGTAAGAGGCAAAAAAAAAAAATATTGAATAGAAACAAAAGCATTTCATTCCAATCGGCGCAATACATTTTACATGCATTGAGGTCAAGTGGCTTCAAGGCATATCCCCTTGCTAGAAGAGAGAAAAACTTCGGATTCGGGACCAAATCATGTATCTAGCACTTTCACAAACTCAAATGCTTCTGCAAGGGGAGTAGTCAAAGAACATTTTTGGATTCAGACTAATAGATGCAATCAAAATTACAGAACCTCAAATGGTACTGCAACAAGAAAATGAAAAGAAATCTTAATGCAAACACCGAACAACGGCATGGTGGGTTCATGTAATAAAATGGAAAGAAAAAAAATGAACAAATTGGCATTAAGAACTCTCATGGAGACCTGAGCAATGAAATTCCCTATGATTAAGTGTAAGAATATGAGAAGAATCAATCTCCCTCCTCGCTACTAAATATTTTCTGATATAATATTTTATTTTGGATGTGAATGTAAACCGAATTGATTTTTAGGTGAGAAAAGAAAAGATTATACTTTCTTATCTTCAAGTTTTGATGGATAAAATTAAGTAGAGAGTGGTTTCTTACCTTTCCATACCAATCTCATTTTACTCGACAACATAAAAGGGAAAAAAAGGAAAGTATTACATGTTGTTTTACCATTATGTCCTCTAACAAATCTGTTTCCAACACAGAAAGGCATCAAATGGAGAATCAACAGCTTCACATCATTCCCCAACTGAACAATTCTCATCATTAGGCATACAATTGTATCCTTGCATTATCACGGCAAAAGAATAGCACAGCGACGAGAGCGCTTTATCAATGGAGGAAAAAATGTTTGACGAAAAATGGAGGGGAGGACAAATTAATTCTATTTGCGTGGGAAGTGTGGTCATATTATGCTGCTACTTTTATGGAATCTGCACATGCTCTTGAAGAAGGTTATGAAGCTAATTGGAAATGCTCTTGAAGAAGGTTAGAAGGTTGCTGTATTTGGAAGGTTTAGGCCGTCTCCTGTAGGCTGATTGTTTAACCATGGCTTTGCATATTTTGTTTTGCTTAGGTGGTGTGGTTCTACTTCTCTGGGGTGTTTTGGTGTTTCTTGGTTTTTTGCTCTCTTTGTATCTTTTCGGAGTTTTAGTGTTGGGGTTTAGGTGTGGGAGTAGGTTGTTTTCGTTTGTTTGGTTGGTTGTCTTCTTGTCAACCTCCCAATCTTTTGGGTCTCGAGAGGCATATGATTTGCCATCGGGTGGGGTGCCAACCTTGTTGGTATGCCGCTCCTCGCTTTGATGTTTTTCTCTTGCCCCGTTTAATCTTGTATCTTTGATATTTGATTAATAAAATTCTTTTTTGCCATTCAAAAAAAATGGTGGAGGGAAAGATGGAGGGAAGCTGAAATGAGAGAAGAGGCAACAGAGAAAAAAAATTGGGAGATACTGTATGTCTGAAATGTTTTCGCCAAGGATAATTTTGTATTTTTTTTTTTTAAAATTAGAAGGGATAATATTGGTAACATAAATATTTGTTCCTCCCCAGCATTCCTTTCTCACAGAATCTCACCAATGAAACAAAATGGGGTCTGTAAGGAGGTTATTGATTATCATCCTCTCTTACTGTAACGCCCCGAAAATCGGGTACGTTAATAAATAAATTGCAAAATTATTTAAATAAAATACCAACTTCATTAAAAAAAATCAAAAGAATACTTAATAATTTTTTTTTTGCGAAAATTAAAAGTAAACTAACTTATTACAACTGAAATAAATTGAATTCGAACACTGTCTGAAAAAACTTAAACATTTATTCAAAAAAATCCAACGGAAATAAAATGATAGAGCCATCTAGCTAATTCTACTGATAAAGCCATGGGTCCGCCACTTGATTCCCATCTAGCTGCTCCATCGCCTCATAATCAGCAGGCGGCTCCTCATCTCCTTCTGTACCTGGCGTTGGGGACACTAGGACCACAAAAAGTAGCACCGTGAGTGGTAGAATTACAATCAGTAGGGCGCCCTAAGCCACCCCTTTACTAAAGTTACACATGCAACAATTACACACATAACTGAAATTTTATTTCGAATGATATACTCAATTTTTCACGTCATTCCTCAACGGAAAGGATTCACCAAAATTTTATTAATCTCGTTCCAACTTTGAACGTATACTTTTTGTCATAGGCTTCCATCCACAGTATACCTCAGGTGCTCGATCACACAGCAAAGCCACCTCGGGGTATGCTGCGCACAGCCCACGATTGATCACCCATTGATCAATCTCTATCCGTCATCGATTCCCACCCAAAGTATACTTCCAGCGCCCGATCACACAGCAAAGTTACCTAAAAGTATAAACTGCGCATGGCTCAAGACCCATACCGGACACGTCCCAACCCCAAATGTCGCGATTAAATCCAATCATTCTTAAACTTTAACATTTTGATCAATAAGTACTTAACAATTGGGTTCATGCATCACGTGGGTCATTAATCACATAAGTCCAACATAACGACAAAAATAAAATAATCACAAAAAGAGAAATTTAACATAACATGTAAAATAGAAACATTATCAATCTACTAAAAATAGCAAACTAACTCCATAAATCACGAGATTTTACAGAAACATTAATCTTTACACTACAAACAGATTCCGTGTTTTACCCGGGTTCTAAATCCTTCATTAAAGAGGTCGAAATTGGATTTTAAAAATAATCTGCAATCTGTCTTGTATTACACTACAGCAAAAACTTTGAAAAATCATATAAAATTCTACGTAACTCGGATCGAGACAAGTTCTATATCAAAGTTGCTTAACGTTTCAAGATCTACAACTTTTTAGTTTTGAGTTTTTCCCGAATTGACTCGAAAAAGACCCGAAACGGACGAACATAATACAGTACCCAAAAACCCGATTTTTCAACGTCAAACTTTCACTATTTTCTACACTTCTCCACATACACACTAACTATAAAAACAGTAACTAAAGTAATGGTTAGGTTTAGAATTCCCTACCTTTCCTCCGACAAATTTAGCACGCACTAACGAAATGGTAAGATTGAAGGATCCCGACTCCGGAGAAAATCTGTAAAAATGATAATTAAATATCCGCATGAGTAAAGTAAAAATTAAATATCCGTAGGAGATATGATTTAAAGAAGTGAATTTGTGTGAGAGAAAATGGGAAACAGGGGGGTGCTGCGCAGGGTGCTGTGCGGGCCCTTTTCGGCGCCGCGCTGGTACCGTTCCGACGATCAGAGTCGTCCACCGCGTAGAGCTTGTCGAGTACTATAAGTGTACAAAAAATCAACTAAATCCGATACCGTTAAGCACCTCATCGGAACAGAAATATGTTGAAAAAAAATGGTTTCAATGGTTTTCATTTAATGTTTCAAGACATGTGTGTTCCAATTTTTTACAACTTATTTGTGTTCCGATGAGGCACTTAACGATATCCGATCGACTTGATTTTTGATACATTTGTAGTACTCGACGATCTCTACACGGTGGATGTCTACGATCGTCGAAACAGTGCCGGAACGGCGCCAAAATGGGCCGCACAGCACGCTGCGCAGCACGGTGCTGCGCAGCACCTCCCCCGGTTCCGAGAAAATGAGAGAGAACCAAATGAAGGAAAAGAAAGAAGAAGAGAAAAAAATATATACATATGTTACCTGGGAATTAGAGAAAGACGACAGAGAGAGTAAGGATGAAAGTGAGACTCTTAAGAATAAATAAGGGATTAATGATAATGATTAAGGAAGAGTTTAAGAGAAAATGGGAGAGTATAATGATAAGAGAAAAAAATTAGATAAAGGATAGGGTAGTTAGGTTGGGATAATTATGATGGGTTTTAAAAATATAAAAATATATTTTTACACACTAATATATATGCATGCAAATACATATCCCTCAAGAAGATAATTATCTCATTGTTAGGATAATTAACCTTATAACTTATTATATTTATATTTATAAATATAAATATATTAAAAAAACGATCCGTTACACTTACATTCTCTCACCACTTCTCCTCTCTTTGGCTATCCAAACATAGGAGAGAATACTCTCTCTCAATTTCCTTTCTTTTCTCTTGAAATCCCTCAATCCAAAGGAGGCATTCGCATATCAAAATTGTTTCCGGTATTTTTTAAGTGTGTGTGTGTGTTTTTCTTTCTTTTTTTTTCGATCTAGAATGTTAACAAGAAGTGATCATCAGTAGTATTGATTTGCAGTTTTAGGCGGTAGCTTTGACTTGAAGATATATAGACTCTGTATACAAAAGTCTCCAGAAATCCCAACTCTCCCTATCGAAGTTAGTTGTCAATGGAGGACCACCCTATCAAAATACCGCGTTTTTTGTAGTACTCCCCTCCTAATTTGTTTGTCTATTTTTTTATTTTTGTACTATTTTCAATTGTTTATATTTTTTTAACAGAAATCTCTATTTAAAAATATGCAATATTAATCTATTTTTTATAGTTCTCAATTACTTCAATTTGGGCATCCATAACTTTTTTGAAAAAGGAGTCAATTCCATTCATATAAGAGTCAAAGGGCAATACAGATTTCATCACGAAATACAAGATTGAACCAAACTAACAAAATCTAGATGCGAGCATATACACTGGTAGGCTCAGTGGCACCACTGCCAAAGGCAGACCGACAACTGGGTTTGTTGGGCAAAGAACCAGTCTTTGATCTGGTAGTAGAGATCCCGAAGGATAACAGCTCAAACTCTAACACTAAACACAAGATGAAATTGAAGAAAATATAGTCCAAACACACAGGGAAAATCAAAGATTATTGTGCCCACTGTCCACCGACCAGATCAGGTAACTAAATCGGTACAAACCGGACTGAAAAATAGCCGGTAGAGAAAACCATTGGAAAAAAAAAAAGGAAGGGAAAAAAACGTTAACCCATCCTACCACCATCTGCCATTCTCACCCATTATTACCACGCTGTCAGCCGCCACACAATAGACCACTGCACTCCATCTCTACCGCACCGGTTTGAGCATCCATAACTGTTTCTCATTTTTGAAAGATTTCTTTGCCATTTCTCAAAGATGGCAAAACAGATTGCAAATTGGGTACCACACCCATAATGCAAAACTTCTCTCAAATTTGAAAAATGCCAATTCCTTGTTGGAAGTTTTACCTTCCTTCAATGAATGAATTCAGTAGCTGGAGAAAGACAGGGGTGTCATCCCTATTTTATTGTCGCCCATTCTTTGGCAAGTATGGAGAAAAGCATGGCGCTTTACTCCCACCGACAATTATAGAGCTCTCACTAGAGCTATATTAGTCATGCATCTGCAAAGAGGAAACACACAATTGATACACAGTGCACTTTCATATAGAGGGTTCTGATTTGTGAGAGAGAGACAGACAAAGTTCAGTTCGCCAAGGCGCTCCTCGGAGGTGTTCCGTGGTTCGTGGTCCAGCCATTTTATCCTGGGAGACAGACGTCGGTTCAACCTACAACACCCTCGGTAGGCAACAAATCTGTTTTAAGGAGACCGTGGTTACACGGGACTCGGTTCTCGAATACTCCAATACTGTTTGCATTTCTTACTGGTTTATGATTCTACAATTTTGTTTGTAATTTGTATTTCGTTAATGGAGATTGTTCTTTGGAATTCTGTGTATTTGCCATAATTTTTCCAACAAGCTTAAAACAGATTATGATCGTGTGATCGGCAAATTGGATTCCAGAAAATGATTTATGTTCAGGACTAACGATTTAGTTGCAGATCATTTCTGAGTTGTGTGAAGAAGAAACAAAAAACCGTGAATCAATTTCTTGATTTCCGAATCAAAGGAAATTGGAGTTTTGAAATCCTTTTCATTAAAACTGATTACTTCACAAATATTTTTTGTTTTAAATGGAAAGTATGAAGAGGAGATAATCTGTTATGCCCACTTACCTTGAATCTTCAACACCGCTTCACGTTTCATCCGGGTTTCTCTCTTCTAAGTTGGTCTCAGTGAAAAGAAGGAAAAGATTTGAAACTTTCATTTGGTACAAAAGTTGGGTTGAAAATCTCTTACTTCTCTCCTTTTTTGTTTGTTTCCGTTGGGAAACTCTTGGAAAAACAATTCTCAGAAAAGTCTTACATGTAGACACTTTCTTTGGAAACCCAAACAGAGTTATTACTCTCTTTTCCGGTCGTTTGGATGTGTGTGCCAAGTAGATAAAGATTAATGACTATAGTTTGGCTTTTACTCCACTGACTTTGGCGTTCAATAACTCTTTATGGGTTAAAATTAGTATTATATGGATCAATGGCTCTCGGTTCAGTAGAGGTTTTTTCAAGAGAGACTAGTGAGATCTAAATTCTGACCCTTGTCTTCTACCGTGTCTATTTGAATTTTGGTTTTATACTTTATTTTCCCTTCATGGCTATCTTTACTGCTATCGGACAGTATGTAAGGATTAGATACAGAGCTGTTTATTTATTTACTTTTTAAATAAAAAAAAATACAGTGTGGGATTTGGAAAAAGTTATTTCCATTGTGAGGCTTCGGCTATGTCTGTCGTGCGCGACTTGACTTGTGAGATAAACAAGATGGCTACGGCCTTGGGCAGTCGTGCGCGACTTGGCCTTGGATTAATGTATAGTGCAGCCTCTGGAGCAGTCTACTTGGCTTATGCCCTGACACTGCTCGGCAATGATCTAATTTTCAGCCTTAGTCATTTGTGTGTGACGGGTGTTAAACCATTGTTGGTTGTTAAGTTTAGATTGCGTATCTATTCTTATTGTCGATATTGTGAAGATCTATTCACTAATATGAAGTTGATCTTGTTTCAGAACAACATGTCGACTGATTCTACTGGAAAGAGTGCTGCTACTGGAAAAAGCACTGATGCGCAGACTCCTCCAGTTTCAAGAACTGCAGTGAAACCTCCCCCTGGAGTTCCCACGTTTCCGATGACCCATGTGGATAAGCCAGGAAAGTTTGGGAGTGGAGCTGATTTTAAGAGATGGCAACAAAAGATGTTGTTCTTTCTCACCACTCTCAATTTGGTTGCATGTTTGACTGATGATGCCCCAGTTATTGCTGAGGATGAGACTGATAATCAAAAGCGGATGGCTCAAAATATCTGGAAAAACGCTGATTATCTGTGCAAGAATTACATTCTGAATGCACTGGAGGACTCTTTGTATTCTGTGTACATTGATGCAAAGTCTGCTAAGGAACTGTGGGAGTCCTTAGAAAGGAAGTTCAAGGTTGACGGGGCCGGGTCCAAGAAGTTCCTTGTTGGCCGGTTTCTTGACTTCAAAATGGTGGATATGCGATCTGTCAGTGCACAACTCCACGAACTTCAAATATTGATAAATGAAATCAAAGCAGAAGGAATGGTGCTAGGTGAGCCATTCTTGGTGGCTGCAGTCATCCACAAGCTTCCTGAGACTTGGGAAGGGTTCAGGCACTATCTCATGTTCAAGACCAAAGAGATGACTTTGGAAACTCTTTTCATGAAGCTTAACATGGAGGAGGAAAGCCGGGCTAGGAACAGAGCTTCCCAATCTCCTCATATGGCCAAGGCTAATGTGATTGTCCATGGTCAGTCTTCGGGTACGAAGAAAAACCAACATGACAGGCGTTCTGATAAACGATCTGACAAGCATGTTAGTAAACAGAAGGACAGAGGTGTCAATCTGGGACCGAGAGGTGGCGTTGCCAAGAAGCAGCAAAAGGTCCAGTTTCAGGGGAAATGCTTCAATTGTGATAAATTTGGGCATTGAGCTTCTGAATGTAAAAAGCCACTAAACCCTCGTACTCAAGCACATATAATAGAGGGTGTTGCTGATCTCAACCTCTCGGCCATGGTTTCTGAGGTTAACTTGGTGGGTTCAAACCCGCGGGAATGGTGGGTTGACACAGGGGCAACTCTTCACATCTGTTGTGACAAGCAGATGTTCTCCACTTTCGAGCCGGTTACCGACGAGAAACTCTATATGGGGAACTCAGCCACCTCTGAAGTGGTAGGGAAAGGCAAAGTGATTCTGAAGATGACTTCAGGAAAGGAGCTAACTTTGAACAATGTGTTGTTCGTGCCTGATATTCGCAAGAATCTGATCTCTGGGTCGCTCCTGAGCAAGCATGGCTTCCGCATTGTATTTGAGGCGGACAGGGTCACTTTGACCAAGAATGGGGAATATGTTGGGAAAGGGTACATGACCGATGGTCTGTTCAAAATGAATGTAATGACTGTTATCCCAAAAATCAATAATAAGAAGTCCCCAGTTGCTTACTTGCTTGAGTCTTCCATTTTATGGCATGGTAGACTAGGTCATGTTAATTATGATTCTATGCGTAGATTAATTAACTTGGACCATATCCCTGTTTTTCAAATTGATAAAAATCACAAGTGTGAAACTTGTGTTGAGGCGAAGTTAACTAGGTCTTCGTTTCATTCGGTTCAAAGAAGTACCGAGACACTTGGGTTAATCCACACAGATGTGTGTGATTTGAAGTATGTCCAAACACCCAGTGGCTATAATTATTTTATTACTTTTGTCGGTGATAGCACGAAATATTGCTATGTTTACTTGCTAAAAAGCAAGGATGAGGCGTTGGACAAATTCATTCTTTATAAGAATGAGGTTGAGAATCAACTTAGCAGAAAGATTAAGGTGTTAAGAAGTGACCGAGGTGGTGAATATGAGTCACCGTTTGGTGGATTCTGTGCACAACATGGAATAATCCACCAGACCACTGCACCTTACTCGCCACAGCAGAACGGAACTGCTGAGTGCAAGAATCAGACCTTAAAGGAAAGGATGAATGCTATGTTGGTTAGTTCTGGGTTGCCTCAGAACATGTGGGGTGACGCAGTTCTATCTGCGAATTATGTCCTCAATAAAATACCCCCCAAGAAGTTGGACAAAACCCCTTATGAGTTATTCAAGGGTAGTAAACCTACCTACAAGTACCTACGGGTATGGGGGTGTCTTGCAAAGGTAGTTATACCTCCTCCTAAGAAAGAGAAAATAGGTCCAAGAACCGTTGATTGTGTGTTCATCGGTTATGCACATAATAGTAGTGCATATCGGTTTCTTGTGTATGAATCTGGGATACCGGATATTCACAAGAATACCTACATGGAGTCTACGAATGTGTCGTTCTTTGAACACATATTCCCGTATAGATCCATTGGAGAGTCCAGTTCTGCAAAACGGACTTTGCATCCTGCTAAT